>JAPDVU010000006.1:13357500-13957500 GCA_026230045.1 Corynorhinus townsendii | reverse complement strand
TCCTAAGAGGACTTGTGAAATCAGCTGTCTTCAGACAACCATCCTTCATCTATCATTCAATGCCTCCCAACTAAACTGGAAAAGATTATCAACCTTTTATTTTAATAACCAGAGAGGACTCTTATTAAGTTTGCGGTGATGTGCAGGTATCCACTGGAGATAATCAAGGCTCCTACTCAATCAAGGGGATTCCTGTAACACTGGCTTCCTGTGTGATTCTCCTTCCTATTTCCAGCACTCCAGAAAAGAAGATCAATACCGAGGCTTTCCTGGTGAGGCCAGTCACTGCCATTGGATGGGGTTTTCACTGGGAGTATCTGTGTGATACATATCTAACATCAGTTGGTGTCGACATATTTTACTCATAGGAGGTTAGGCACAATTCCTATGGCAAGCTCAGAGTTCCTAAATCAAAAGTAAGAGTCAAAAGGCCAAGGAAGGTGAGAAAGAAAAGATAACTAAAGATACAGTGAATATTAAAGAGGTATCAGACACTGTTCCTTTTGGTCAGTTGCTCAATAGTAGTATGAGGCATACACTAATGTCCCATGAAACAGATGATAAAACCTGAGGCTCAAGGGAAAAACTCCCTTATCTAAGTTCACCCTGCTGGTAGTAGTGGGACCCAATCATACCTACCCAGTTTGAAAAGATTTCTTAAGACATGAAGAATGGGGAAGGGGTTATGGGAAGGGTAATGTCAGAAGAAGGGAGAAACCAGACAAGGAATCCTGCCTTAATCCCTCTTCCTCCACCTTGGTCTGTTCCCTTGCTCAGCTGAAACCTAGGAAAGGAGGGAGGGAAGGATAAAAACAAACAAATCCTGGAGGTGATTGTAGAGTCAATAGCCCTGGGAAAACCCTAATGAGATGACAATATCCCAGCATGAAAAGGAACAATAGAAATGTCTGAAGGTTTGTCAAGGGGAGAGGGTATCTTTCAAACATTTTGACTGGTTCACAGTAAGTAACATGTATTATATAACTCAGTACATGTGTATATAAATGAAAACAAAGATTCATAACAGAATAGCTATTAGTCAGGGTTCTCCATGGAAGCAGGAGAGAGAGAGAGAGAGAGAGAGAGAGAGAGAGAGAGAGAGAGAGAGAGAGAGAGAGAGAGAGAGAGAGATCTGCAGGGTGGGCTGAGAGGGAAGAGACCCAGGAAAGAGTTGACATCATTAGAATCCAAAGACTGTGTTCTAGAAGAATTTCCTCTTCTTCAGATGAGGTCAGGCTTTTCCTTCAGGCTTTCTGTGATTGAATGAGGTCTTCCCACATTGTGGTGGTAAATCTGCTTTACTTAATGTCTACCAATTCAAGCATTAATCTTACCTAAAAAGTACCTTTATAGCAACATCCAGACAGTTTTTGACCAGAGATCAGGGCATTTTAGTCCAGCCAAGTAGGCACATAAAATTAGCCATCACAGTTCCCTTAACTATGTGTAATATATTCTGATATTATCCTTTTAATTCTAGCCTACTCTTTTAAAATTCTTTTTTAATGCTGGTTGTAAACTACTATATTGATTTAATGATTTGTTCAGGGACTGCAACCTGAATATCTGGAAAATATTGGCTTGGAAGCCTTCTGAGAGCCTCACAGACTTTCTTGTGTGACATTATGGGGCAGCAGGAGCAGCAAAAATGTCTTTTCCACTCAAGAGGTACAAGGGAGTGGCTTCCAGAAGCCCAAAGTGGAGCCGTAGAATGTGTCCCCTGAGCCTGAGAGTGGTACAAATACAGTTCTGAAAGTTAACAGACTTGAAAAGGTTTTATGTTTAGGAAGGAGGAAAGACAGAAGTGACCACCATGCACTGATAACTGCAGTTTAGACAAAAACAAGGAGCCTCAAGCATAGGTGAATGAGATAACATCCAGGACAGCATGACCAGATGTTCCCCTGATGGCAAAACACAATGTAACAAGCTCCCAATTCAGTCAATTCTATAGAGCAAAGAACAGCATGATGAAATGGCTGAGCTTTATTCTTGTCACCCAGTGGAATAAGAATGTGATACAGAAGTTGTTCCATTAAGTATTGTCCCATAAAAAGCCATCCTCATATAGTGGCTTAAAGGAACACCAATTATTTTACCTTTACCCCACACTTTGCTGGGCTTTGGGTGGGCTCAGCAAGGTGGTTTTCATTTGGATCTCTCAGGTAACTGTACGCTGACAGTGGCTAGGGCAAGAGTCATCTGAGCACTGGCTCACTCACATGACTGGTGCCTGGATGCCTCCAACAGCTGGGGCTCCTCCAGCACCTCTATTTCCATGCGGTCCCTCCATCATAGAAGCATCACAGTGGCTGGAGTGAGAGAGCCAGGCAGAAGCTGTTCTGCTTCTAGGACTTGGGCTCAGAAGTCAGGAAGTATTACTTCTGCCATGCTCTAATAGTGAAGGCAGTCGCAAAAGCCTGCCCAGTGTCACCGGAAGGACACAGCGACTCCACCACTTGGTGAAGGTATTGTAGTGTACCCTGAATCTCACAAAGGACGCCTCAATCAAGAAGTCAAATTATGGAGTCATTTATTAAAGGCCGGCGGCTTACGAGGGGGCAATCAGCACTCCAAATCTCGCAGCCACGAAATGCTCGCCACATCTGGCTTATATAGGCAGAATATCACAAAGGTATCAATTACATCTTTAGGTTTGGAATGAGGAACCTGATTTGCACAAAGCAATTACAGAAGCAAAATTGAGCAAGTGAGTTATCTATAAAGATTAAGTATAGTTTTGGGTCTACGGATCACTGAATCAACAGAAATACATTATCTGGAGCCACTGAGACAATTTAGAATAATTGTGCTGTCCTGGTCTTGGGACCACTGAGTCAACAGGAATGTATTATCTGTAGCTACTGAGGCAATTTAGGGTAATTGTGCTGTCCTGGTTCCCAGGTACAGAAGAATGTGATTCGATAACCAGTAAGATCACAATCAATGGGATATTCAAACCACCAACTATGGAGTATTCAATCGATTGGGATAGCATACATAAGTTCAGAAAATCAAAATAACTTTTCTATTGTTTTAGCAAGCAAATAAGTACAGAACCCAAAACAGCAGGGTTAAAGTTAAAGTTAAAATTAAAACTGCAGTTTCTATCTGAGATGATTGCTACCATACTTGAAAGGAAGAGCAAATCCTGATATTGCATACAGAACCAGAAACATTATTGCAGCCATTTTTTAGCACATACATTCTGTTCAAATTCACACAGAAGAAAACTAAATAAACTTTCAAATCCAATTTTATGCATGGAAATGTATACCTACATACCAGTAACCATTTCAGTGTGGCTCATTCCTCATAGAAGGGCTAGGAACCATGGATGTAGCCTACTGTCCTCATTTTATAGCTGAAGAATCTAAGGCATAAATGGGGTTAGTGACTTACATAGCATCCCACAGCCAGTAGATGTCAGAGCAAGGCAGATCCTCCGTCTCTGAGCCCCAGCTTAGCTATCTTTCTAGACTCTTCCTGTTTCCCCACTGACCCTCACATGCTCTTTTCCTGAGCAGAGCTAAATGGACAAGGATATGTGGAGTCCTTGCCCTTATAAGGGCCACACTGCATCCACACCTGGAATGATGGAGTGGAAGGAAATACCACAAGGCTGCCCAGATATGAAAAAAGCAAGCACTTAACCAGTAATGCTGTTCTAAAGGCAACTGGAACCCTTCCATGAGACAGACACCACCATAAACAACTGTTACAATGGTACCATTGTGTTCCAACTGGATATTAACTTTGCCTCCTCTCTGAACCAAGTGAAGAAGACATTCTCCTCTGTTCAAACCCAATATCATAGCCTAAGCATTCAGTCTATCTTCGGTCCAAGAAACTTCTAGCTTAAAATCCATTTGTTCTAGAGGAAAATAAAATGCAATTTTCTATTTGCTAGCAGAAAAGAATGTTGAAGTTACTTCTTAGATACTTTCTGGAAATCAAATCCCTTCTGCTGAGGAAAAATGATGAGTCAGTAGAAACTAAATCATGATCAGATGGATTAAATTTCCCTCAATAAAACAATTTTTCAAAGGAAAGACAAAGTGTTTAGAAGAATAGATTTCCAGTAAATTTATATTAACAATCATCAAGCTTCCGTGCTTAAGGCTTATCAGCCTGTTGTTATGGAAATGTGGGATGTGGTCACAAATGCAACAGTATAATTTCACTGCAAGATTAACCAAGAGGGCAGTAAAAACCCTAGTTAAAATACAGAACTTTGGTATTTATTAAGTACAAAAAAATAAAAATAAACCAGGAAGGAATTTCCATTGACGACTTATATTTCTAAAGCTTTGGTTCCACTGGGGAAAATTCCGTTTGACTGCCGTTCTCTTCTGGATGAGGATTTAATTGAACAAGACAAACTTCAGAGGATCCCAGCATATTAGAGCTGGGGAAATCTTACAGGAGATTGTGTCCAAATGCTTCATTTTATAGTTGATGGTGCTGAGGCTGTGAGAGGAGCAGTAACTCGCTCAGCCACAGCTGGTGGAGTGAGGACTAGAACCCAGCACTCCGGGGCCAGCGCTGTGTTGTCCATTCATTTAAACCTCTTAGAAACATTTTAGCAAAACCATGGACCAGTGTCAGCCCATTAAATTCAATAAAAGGGAAAAAAGAAAAAATAAGCACCAAAATCAAATGGGTAAAACAATATTATCTATTGTAAATGCATAGATCCTTGTAATATACTGATTCCTTAAAATACAGATGGAGCAATTAGATCTATCAGATTGTGATATGAAAGTAATGATAAAAGTGCCATTATTTTCCTTACAGAGACCAAAAAAGTCAAAGAAACAAGATTAATGCAAACACACACACACATGAACCACAGTCAGAAACCAGAGACGTCCAGAGGAAAAGAAGGCATCTGCTCTTTGCCTACCCTACACCCATCCCCCTCTTCTGGCAACATTCTCTATTTTTGTTATGGTAGCTCTCTGGCTCCCCCACTTGGATCCACAAGGTTAGACAGGGTTGAACTACTGGCCTGAGGTGTGCAGCATGTGACCCAGGTAAAGCCAATCACCATAGTGCAACCAATTCCGATGTTCGGGGATTGGTTCAGGGATGGGCACATCACCCAATCTGAACCAATGAAAAGCAATTAGATTTTTTTTTTTAAAACTTCAGAAAGTCATTTTCTTCTTCTTTTCCCTCTTTCAAATAGCAGGGTTTCCCTTTCCTGATTCCCAGGAACATCATCTGAGGAAAGAACTGGAATTCCTCAAGCAAGTGGAAAACATGGCTCTTACAATTTTATATTGCTCTAATTGTTGTCTATTCATGTAAGTACCTACTTTTACTTTCAAAATTAAAAACAAATAAAAACAATACCAATCTTTGCCTTGGGATTTTGTTAGAATGAAGGATGTTTCTAGTTCTCCACTAATTAGTTGTACTACTGACTGTGCTCTGTGTCCATCGAATTTCTGTTCTGGAGAGTATAAAGAAAAAGAACATGCTTCGAAGTCAGAAAAACACTTGGACAAGTCCTTAGACTCTGTTTTCTTTCCTGTAGAATTCAGATATTGATGCCTGATTCAATTCAAGAGGTTACTTTGAATATTGACAGGTAAACTCTGAAAAGGCAATATGGCATTGGGTAAGTATTAGTCTTGAGGTATCATGAATTTTGCTCTCTTCCTTATGCCTACTCTGCAAGATGGACCCCGAGTTAGAGCACATACCTCACTCATTTGCTCCTTGTGTTAATGACAGGACAGAGGCTAGTCAGTAAATCATCTGTGCTACAATCCTCAGCCAATCCCCAGGCAGCTAGTCTCCGTGTAGGGACTCAACAATGCTGTCCACAGTCACAGACAAAAGGGAAGAGTACTAGTCCCATGATCCAGGTTCCCTGCAATGGGACTAGAAAATGTGAAGGAGCAAATAGATACTCACCTACCGGTACCAGTAAATATCTCTGCCACACAGGGTTTGACACACATCAAATCTAATCTGTGATCACCCTGACAACATACTTTACGTAGGGCAGCCATGTTTCTAGGTAAGTTGCATAGACAGACTCACTCTAATCCCCTCCAGTATCTCCAATGTGACTGTCATATTCCAAGCTCAACAAGATTGCTATTAGAGTTCAGGGGAAATTTTTTATTATTAAGAAGACACACAAAAGATACAGAATAGTGCACTGGGCTGAGATGAAGGGAGGAACCCCGGAAATCCAGAGCCTGGAAAACAAAAGACAATAGGACACAAAGAAGAAAACAAATACTGCATGATGTCAGGTTTTAAGAAAAATCTAGAGCACAGTTGTGAACTGGTAGCTTCCAAGACATGCCCATACCACATACATGTTTTGTTTCACTTACACAAGGTTTAAAAAAATGTCTTAATTAATTGCCAACATTTTAAAATGGGAAATTGTAGGTAAAAACTCAGGTTTCCTGCTTCTGTTGAAAAACAGGAAGATTGGGCCACACCGAATCAACAACAGCTTTTCTGCAATGCCTGGCCGCAATTAGCAGGAGGTGAGGGATCGCTGTTCCCATTCACCCCAACCCCTACCCAGCCCACTTTAGTCATACCTGGTGATCTCAGTAAGTGTTTGGATTTGTAACTTCTCATCTAACTGTGCTGTTCGAAGTTCTCCCCAGCTCTGTGAGCAATCATGCCATGAAATATACAGAGCTTATTTCAAACATGAATCTCAAGCAGGCATCTCCAAGAACCATTCCAGGGCAGCACAACCCTTTTACAAAGCTAAATTGCAAGGAATCAAGGACTTTGCAAATGTCCACATCCTTGATCCTATCATTTCGCCCTGGAAACCCCATCTTAAAGAAACACTCCCTGCAGTGCTTTAAGTAAAAGTTCAGTAGGACTCTATTTATAATGGAAACCAGTGGGAAGCCACTAGCAAGTTTATGCTGAGGTCTTTAGGTAAACTATACTATGAATACTCTGTGGGCTCTAATGCATAGATTCAGACAACTATTAATTGAGAGTCATTCTACTAAACCACAGGACTGTACTCTGCAAAAATGTTAATTCATACAAATCAAAGGATAACTGAGAGATTAACCAATGAACATATATGCATATGTGCACATCCCATGGACAGAGCAGAGAAGGCCTGGGAGGGTGAGGGGGGGGAATGGGAGCAGGGTAGAAGGGGTCAATGGAGAGAAAAAAGACGACATCTGTAATACTTTCAACAAGGAAGATAAATTTAAAAGTTTAAAAAAAAGATAACTGAGGATCCCATTAAGATTAAAGGAGACATGCTTATTAAATCCAATGTGCTATCCTTGATAGAATCCAGTTTGGAAAAATATTGCTCAATAAGGCATTAATTGAAGCAACGACAAAATAAGAACTTTTTAAAGATAATGCTATTGATCACTATTAAATACCCTAAATCTGATCGTGTTGTGATAACAGAAGAGCATGTGTCCAGGAGATACTCCTGAAATAATTAGGAATCAAAGCTCACAAAGTCTTTGACTCAATCTCAAATGACTAAAAATAAGTAAAAGCAATATTTATAATATTATATGAGTAACAGAGATAAAGACACTGCAAGTGTCACAAAATATTAACAATTGGTGGATTTGCATGAAGGATAAATCAGTATTGTACTATTCTTGTGGCTTAAAGTTTTCAAATTGAAAGTTAAGAAAAACATGCTTATCTGCAAAATGCATATGACATAGTATTAAATAAAAATTTAAGCTACATAATCATGTATCCTGTGTGATCTTAACTAAGTTAGAAAAATCTCTACAATGTAGAAAATAAGACTGGAAAGAAATTACTGAAGCTTTAACAATACCGCAACTTGGTAGGTGGACTGGACTGAGAATGCTTTTACACTTCCATTTTTTCCTATATATCCTTCACATTTTTAAGAGCCATCTATCACTTTCATAATGAAAAAAAGAAAAACTACCATAGGAAAAAAACAGTCATTGTATTCCACTTCCCCAACTTTGAGCCTAAAGCCAAAATGCAGAACAATGACAAAGGAATGGGTTCAAGCTCTCAGCTAGCAAGGTATGAGAGACTGTGTTTCAGGGGCTGCCAAATGACCTTTAATCAGCACCTGTCTGCGACAGAAAAATCATAGTATTCCAGGCCAAGAATTTAATGTATAATTTAGCTTTAATATCACAGTGGGGCCTCTGGGTATATCCCCAGGTGTAAGATTTATGGCCATGCTGAGGCGTATTTCTGAATTTGGCTGATGCTTCATGAACCTGGACTTCAGGTTCACATGCTAAAAAACAGCTAAACTCAACTTCAGATCGTAGGCCAAATGGGTCAGGCCGGCACACTTCTTTCATCGAAGGTGAGGTTAGCTTCCTCTCATTCCCAGGAGGGATCCTGGCCTAAGAAACCCCAGCAACTCTTCCCCACCTCCTTTCTGCTTCTTCTGACTGAGCTTACTGTGCTGTCTCTCCTCTCCAGCTCAGGCTCTCAAAACCCACACCCTCTCTCTGGCCTCTCCCAGAACAGGAGGCCGGCTCACTCTACCTTTACCGTTTACTCTACCTTGCTGGGATCACATCTATGTCTGGAATCCTAGCCAGCTCCTCCCATCAACATGGTCTGACATGTCTGCCCACCCTCCAGGCAGCCCCGGCTGAGCCAAGAGCTTCCATTCAGACCCTAAGAACTCTGTCTTGGCAAAGCCTAGTTTCCAGCTAACTAGACCAGAAAAGCAGTGGTCAATATCGGCAAGTTCCCTTCAGGAGACCAGAGGTCTTCTCGTCTCCTGCTTGGGGGTGGGGGGAGGGGGGGAACAACTCTAAGCCTCTGGCTGAGCAGATCATCCTAGCACTGCCTTGAAGCCCTCATCCTGTTGACCTGGCAGGAAAATGAACTTTAGTCAACTTGGAGGTTCCCCACTCCCAGGGCTCTACAAAGGTACTGGGCTCCTACATGGTACCACGGCATTGAGTTAAAAGCCTGGATGGAGTAAGACCACCTGAGATCAAATGCTGCCTCTGGCACTTACCAGCTTTGAGACCTTATGTAAGCTACTACCCTCCCTGTGTCTCCATTTTCTCATTTGTACAGTGAATAATAATATGTACCTCATGGGGTCACTGAGAGGATGAAATGACTTAAAATATCTAAAATGCAAAGAACAGTGCCTGGCTTATAACAAGCGCTATCTAAGAGGTTTTACTACTTTTCATGGCTCCGTACTGATTATGGCCATCGTCCTGGGGCATATACCCCTGAAGATCTAAATGTTACATCACTTCTGTGACATGTTTGGGGTTTAGGAATCCTTGGAGAAGCAGGGAGCTCCTGTGCCTGGGGTCCAGTCCTCTCGAAGACACTGCGTACCTTCCCTGATATGGTCCTGCCGACTTCTTGAGAGCCTCCAGGGAGTTGGACATGCTCCTGGTCCTGGTGTCCTCTGTTGACCTTGCTATTTCTCCAAACACCTCTCCTTTTTCCTTTTGCCTCTAAGATATGTAGCCTACTCTTCTCAGTGGGCACAAAACCCAAAACATGAGACTCCTGAGGATGTCACCCTCAAAATAATCACAAAGCCTGGGTGCGCTATCAAATGGGTGAAGACAGGTGAGCTAAATACCTCGCGTTGCTCTCTGTGTCCATTTCCCAACCTCCAGATCCAGAAGCTGCCCTGTGGGGGCTGCATCAATGAGCTCCTTTGTCTCTGGGTTGGAGTAAGCCAAAAGGACACAGGGGTAAAGGTCAGCAGGAGGTCAGAGGGCAGGAGAAAGGAGAAATTGGAGTGTTTATTCCCCTGGCTCTTCCTGGCCCCACTGCAACAGTTGGCTCCATTTCTCAACAAAGGGTCACAGCCTGATTGGGAGGGGGAGGGGGGGAGGGCGGGGAGCACCCTCTCCTGCAGCCACAGTTCATTCCTAAGAAGTTATGCTATTACTTATAAGAGGTTATTTAAACTGTCTATAACCAATGTATTCTACATGCCCTGAATGCCACATACAGCCCAGAGCTGTAAGATCCTAGCTACGCTTTTGCTTTACATTTCCAAAGCCCACAAAGATGGTCATCTAGCCCAGTGGTCGGCAAACTCATTAGTCAACAGAGCCAAATATCAACAGTACAATGATTGAAATTTCTTTTGAGAGCCAAATTTTTTAAACTTAAACTTCTTCTAACGCCACTTCTTCAAAATAGACTCACCCAGGCCGTGGTATTTTGTGGAAGAGCCACACTCAAGGGACCAAAGAGTCACATGTGGCTCGGGAGCCGCAGTTTGCCGACCACAGATCTAGCCCATAGGATCATCCACTTTGTCAGCAGCATCAAGCTCAGTATAGAGGAGCATCTTCTGATCAACACAGTAGTTCAAAGCCTTGATACTCACCTAGGAAATCACCTGCAGAGCTTTAAAAAAGTATGCACCCAAGTCCTACACCTTGAGATTCTGATTTAATTGTTTTGAGATGTGCCCTTGGCTTTTTTTATTTTTTAATTTAGCAAAAAAAAAAAAAATTATATATATATATAGTGAACAGCTAGGAGGTCTGCAACCTATTGTTTATTTATTTATTTTTTAAAGCAAACTGCAAAGACTGAGCTCTTTTTTTTTTTAATTGATTTCAGAGAGGCAGGGGAAGGAGGGGAGAGAGAGAGAGAGAGAGAGAGAGAGAGAGAGAGAGAGAGAGAGAGAGAGAGAGAGAGAGAGAGAGAGAAACATCAGTGATGAGAGAGAATCACGGATTGGCTGCCTCCTGCATGTCCCACCACTGAGGATAGAGCCCACAACCTGAGCATGTGAACTCAATGCTCAACCACTGAGCCAGGCCGGCTGTGCTACAACCTATTGTTTAAATGCGATTCCTTCTCCTTTTAAGACAGATACTTTTAAATGCCAACATGATGTCTATGCTAAATATGATGTAATGGTCTCCTAATTGTTTTAAATGCAGTAGCCAGAAGTGTCTTTGGCAGGACATGCTGTCATAGTTGGATACACACTGCTATCACCTGGGGAGTTTAAACATTCTGATGTCTGGACCCCCAGGGACTGTGATTTACTTGGAACAGGTGACAGCTTGGACGTTTGGACTTACATAAGCTCCACTTCTCTTGAGATTTTTAGAAGGTCTAAGCTTCTAGTAAGAGACTGAGAAATTCTGGCCAACCAGAGCTTGTTGTGGAGATCCCACAAGACCAGATGGCATTAGATGAACCCCAGGCCTCTCGGGGCTGCTGACGTTGCCCCCGTAGTTGCTCAGCCACCGCTTCGTTTTTTCGAAAGAGCATCCTTGAGCTCCCTCTGGTCCGCTGCATACCAATGTCCACCTGGCCACCTGCTTACTGCCAGGAGCTGCTCCCTACAGTGACTTCACATGTATTTCCCCTGCTCTCCAATGTCCAGCCACAAAATGGAAAACTCATTACATCAAAGTTGAAAGGGTTGTCAGAAAACAAATGGTTGCTGCTGTCTGGATGTATCAGCAGCAGTCAGCACAGGTCCGTGGGGAGGGTGGATTCCTGAGCATTGCTACAAAGCTGTCAGAACACTCAGCAACTGTCACTGCTGTGGAAAAACTGCCACCGGACCACTGAGCTGTGCTGTCCCCCTCCCAGGTACGCTCACAGTTCTGCAGGAAGTTGCTTCTCACAGCCTAAATCCCTGGTCTTTAGCATTAGTGTTACCTTCTTTGCTTAATTAAGCAGCCTCATTACCAGGATAATACCATACCATTCAGCCATGGGGAGGATTTAATGGATGTCCAAATTCAAATGCCAAGTTCCACTGATTTCTGTAAATCCGATTTCTGTCATCTTATATTACTGCTTCTTGGCTGATAGCACAGCCACAATTCTCCTTGCTTTTTTCCCCCCTTTAGTACCTATTTGTTCTTCTTAAGAAAGTGAAGAGTTTCTCAAAGAATGCTCCCAAAATATGCATTGTATTTCTAGGGGTAGATTCACAGAAATGAAATTTTAGGGTCAGAGGATTACTTTTTTAATAGGTATTGCCAGAATACATGTGAAGGGAATCTAATAGTCCATTTTGTGTCATGAAAGCATTGGTAGAAATTTTTACCCCTATTCTTACTATTAATCGCTGTTATCACTCTTTCAGTCATTTTCTCACTCTGGTGGGTGTGAAAGGATATCTCTGTGTTACTTTAATTTTTATTTCCCTAATACTAGTTGGATTTGAGAATATTATTTCATATCAGCCATTTTGGTTATATACTTTATTAGTTATTTATGCATAGTTTTGGATTTTATTCTGAAGACTTTTACTGTAAGTTTATAAGAAATCTTTGTAAGAACTGCCATCTTCATTGCAGTTTCTCCCCCCTGCCCAGATCTATCTTTTTAATTTAATTTGTTTATGGACCCTTCATTCTTGACCTGATTTCCACCCCAAAGCATCAAGTACTGGCCAAAATGTGTAGGGACTGTGGTAACTAAATAAATCAGAGTCAAATGAATGACTGGACAATTCACTCTTAGCAGCTTGAAGATATAATGAGTAAAGAAATCACAGAGAAACTAAGGCCATTCTTCCTGGAGAAGAAACTATTGGGTAGGTGGTTAACAGGTAGAGAGAAATAAAAATCTCTTTTAAATATCTGAATAACTGTCATGTGGAAGAAGAATCACATTAACTTTAAATGCTCACAAGTGACAGAACTACATCAAAGGAGAATGACAATTAGGCAGATTTGGGCTTGATATAAGGAAGAAATGTCCTAATGGTGATGAAGGGCCCCAGAATTAAGTGGTTGCTTATGACTTAGAGTGTTCCATGAAATTTCTGGAAATGGTCAACACAAAGATGGAGAACTCCTAAGAGAAGACAGCAGATAAAAGTTTCTATCCGTCAGAAAAAGAACAAACCAGTTGAGGTATTTCAAAGAAAATAGAGTTTAATTCAGATAATTTGGTGATCACAAAACTATAAGAAGGACTGCAGCAATTTAAGGACGGAAGCAGGCATTAGTTCAAATCCATGTCATTCAATGGTCAACTGAATATAGTTCACAGACTTCTAACCCTTGAAGTACAGAAGAGAGTTAGAAGAACAACCAGCATCTAGTACAGGGTTCATGTTTTGGGTAAAGATAGAGAGGTGTACTTGATGCTACGTGATCTGCTTAAAATTTATAGAAGTGAGATTCCATATACTCTGCTCATGCCTTTCTTCCAAAATTGCTTTTAAAAGACTATTTTGTAATAACAACCATCATGACACTCTTGAGTCTTCTCTATCTTTGCGGAATATGAGCAAGATTCTAAATACAATGAAAACCCACTTACTTCATTGCTCTTATACATTCTGTGCAAATTGTACTTAAGTAGATGTCATTTCACTGAAGGTGGCCATCTGTGTGACTGCTAAAAACGCAAGCCTATTATTCCATTCAATTAGCATGTATTGAGGAGCACCTTCTATGAGCTATTAGAGTATTTTTAAAGCCTAAGAGACCCAGGAGATCACTGGTGGTGCAGGCACAATCATGCACGGCAATGCTTCTCCTATCCAGCCCCAGAATCACCACAGGAGCTTATGGACAGCAGGGAAATGCGGAACAGTGGCCTTCTTACTTGGGTCAATTACATCATGATAAGTGGGAAGGTCTCCCTCCTCCACCCCATTTACACATCTAATTTCAGGAACAATTCTACAAGGTCACATAATGAAGACTAAGAGGAGATTTGACTGAAGAAAGGTAAACTCACAAAGGTAGGTCAGCAACACAGACATTCATACGATACTCTTCTTTCATCAGCACATTGAAAGGCATTTCAGGGCCACTGGGGCAGTCAGGAAGGGGCACCTCTCAGACCTCACCGCAAGCAAGATCTGCCATGCAGAGTGCAGTTAGCTGACAGCTTCCTCTTATAGGAACTCTGGGACCTACAGGGAAGTCACACTCTCCTCAAGCAGCTCTCAGCCAATGACTGAGCATCGTACAGTTACTAGGGTCTGGCAATCTTTCCCAGTGTGGAACTCCTCGAGGGACAAATTTGGTGCTGGCCCTCCACACTGACTGGCCAAAACTATCTCAGGGCTGCACTGGGGACCTGGGAGCAGTGCTCTTTGTCCACATATGTGAGAGATTCCCTGGGGTTCCTGCCTATGAATGAAACTGTTGGATTCAAAGGACTTTCTTCACCTGACTTCTAAAGAAGTGACATCACATGTTGCCTCAGTAATTCGAGCATCACAATTTCAAACCCGTAGTCTATCTCGGAGTTTATTTGAGCCAAATTATAAAGGAATTTATAGTTTCTAAAGCACGATGACCCTTTAAAAACCAGCCTGCCACTACCATTCAGATATTGTAAATATGACAAAGTAAAGATCATTCATCAAGCACATAAATCAAAGACAATTGAACTTGTGTTGGGTTTGAAAGATGTGGCCAGACTCCTGTTAAAAGAAGATAATGTTCTAAAAGCAGCCAAATCCCCAATAATAATGAAATTTCATTCTTCTGTGAAGAAGATTATAAGAACTACAAAGCTAATCCCATTTCATCCTGATGTAAACCTCATGGGGTTTTTCCTCTTTGTATACCTATATTAAGCTCTTTATTCCACTAGCGAGTACAATGTACCTATCTGAGCTTCTTCCTCCCAAATCTGCCTGCCTGCCTCCTGTCTTGACCCAGGTGTCAGACCCACACTGTAGTCTGAAGTATTTCCCTCCTGATTCCTGGCCTCTTATCTTTCACAGACGTTATCCCCTGTACATTTCTTGCAATTGTAACTGGGTCTTTGTGAGTAGTTTCTGGATGGCCTAAACCAGTGGTCGGCAAACTGCGGCTCGCGAGCCGAGTCGCAGTTTGCTGCTCTGGTGACTAATGAGTTTGCCGACCACTGGCCTAAACAAATACAGCCATGGCATCTGCTAAGTACAATGTGTGTTTGTTCCAAAGTAGCTCTTCCTGCCTCTTGGCTGTCCATTTTCACATAGGAAGCCATTCTTAGATGTACCTTCTTCCACTAAGTGATAGGAATTCTGGTCCCAGGTGGCTCGTTGCCTAGGTAACCCAGGGTAACTCCCAAAGTGATTTGGAGATAGTTTGGCTCACTATACAGTGCACAAATGACATTATTCATTTTCTTCATACATCATGGTGGTCCTTTGGAACAAGAGTTAATTAGGCAATACTGGATTCTATAGCTCCCAATTCCTAATTTGGACAGAATTATACATGCATTTCCTGTTCTTAAAAACCTTCAAGTTTTGAGTGCATGATCTAAAACTAAAACAAAAACAAAAAGACCCTTTGATTTCTCAAGTTAATAGTTTTATATATATTTGGATCTTTCTTGAAAGGAACCTCATTAGTCTTAAATTTTATAAAATGAGATTAACTCTTTGATGTGTATAAATTTATGTTACTGACCTCATTTTAGGCTAACAATTGCAACATTTATAACATGCTTACTAGCACACAATATAAATTCATTCATTTATTATAACAACGACATAAGCAGGATTTTTTAAATACTGCCATTCTGTGGGTGAGGAAATGGAGGCAGGGAGATTAAGTAACCTTCTGAAGGCCGCACAGTAAGTCCATTGCACAGGCAGGATCCAATCTGACCCCTGAGATTCCAGCCCCAACAGCTACCACCTCTTTCACCTTCTCTATGAAGCAGGGAGTCTATGTATACAGAACATATGTATGCTTAATCCAAATCCCCCCAAACTAAACATTCCTCAAAATAATTGCTTCATTCTTCTGAACCCTTAGCCCGAGTGATGCTCTCAGTTGTCTTTAAGCATAATTTCCACTTAATAAATGTCCTCTTTTTGTTATAGGAATTTCATTAATTTGAGTGTCTCTTGTGCCTGACAGAAATAATTATTGCATTCAGGAAATTGAAGGGACATGAGTTATAACTCTGGAGGCAAATAGAGCAGGGGGGAAAAACAGGAAAGGCAGAGAGAGATAAGTGCAAAAGGAGGTGGGGGAAGGAAATGCGGAATTGAAGAGTCGTGGTCCACACAGGGGTCTCAGTTCCTGTCCTCCCTCCTAATGTCAGACAATTACCAGAAGGCTGGGGGCGGGGCTGGGGGGAGGGGAGATTGCTAAACTAACAATAAGGAGGTCCCACAGGGAACTGCAGATTTTCCTGAGGATAGCCCCATCAAGGAGAAATGAATGAGGGGCAGCAGCCACTGGAGATGGAGGTGAGATGAAGGAATGTGTCCTGCATTTCTTTTTAAACTTGCGGCTCCCGGAAACTTCCCTTTGCTCTGGTTATTCCTGGGGAGCACTTAGGAAGAGCAGATGAAAAGCATCCTTCCAACAAGCCCAGGAAGGCAGCCTCGTGGCAGGAGTTCAGAGGCCCTGAGTCATCGTTTTCAGGTCCCTGCGGAGGACAGGTGGGTTCCTCCGAAGCAGAGCCCTCCTCCTTACTCACTTGGTGACTTTCTGTGAGACTATTTCCTGACACAGGCCTCTCTTGCTAGAGAAGATCCTTTCCCTCGTTCAGGCCACAAGGGCCAGACTAATTTTTGCCCCATCATTTGAAACAATTATTAGTTTTACCCTTTTTGCCTAACGGCCCTCCCCAAAACCCACAATACCTTAATGCTACATGTCATGACTTGGCTCAATAGCTACAACTGAAAATTTAAAGGTGGAAACATCATGGCCTCCTAGCTGGCCTCCTCATATTGCCTTCCCTCCCCTCCCATCCATTACTGGTCCAGCAAGCCTGAGTGTCTTTTTATAAACATAAATAACATTGTATCACACACTATCCTTGCTGAAAATCCTCCTAGATACGGGGCAAAATAATCTACACAGCCCATAAGGATGTGCAAGGAAAGAGCCTTGCCTATCTCTCCACTCTCATGGAATAGTCGCCTCTTAATCTCTATTTTCCTGCCACATCCACCTCTCTGTTCCTCCAAGGCCTCATGCTGCTTCTACCCCAGAACCTTTGCGCATGCCTATTGTTAGTCTAAAACTGTATCACCTCACAAGTGAATTCTTACTTATCTTTTAAGTCTCTAAGCTGGATAGTCTCCATTTCCCCTCCAGATCCACTCTCCACCTCCACCTCCCTACTCTGTACTATAGGGGACTAACCTATACAGACTACATTAATTGTCTCTTTTGTCCTCTGGCCTCCGGGAGAATACTGAAGGGAGAGAAGAGAGTGAAGTCAGGGCGTTTATTTTCCTGCATCACTGTTTGCAAAGGTCAACTCTTTGCACCTATCAAGGATGCAGTGTTGGTCTGCTATTGCTGTGTAACAACCAAAACTCTCAGTGGCATACAACAATAAGTACCCATTTCTCAAGTATCTTTACGTCATTTGTTGTGGGGGTGGGGCACTCCTGACATAGGCTTTTGTAATAATAATGTTTGATATCATAGAATTGATGATTTGGCACCTTGAAAACATGGGCCAAACTAATGGCTAAAGTTGTTTACATCCATCCCGTCCCTGTGATTTTGCAGTTATGCATCATATTGCAAACCCTCTAAACACAAACTCCAACATCTGTGCTTTGCATCCTGCCCAAAAGGAGGTCCTCACCAACAGCTTCCCACCTCTATAGGAATGAAGGCTCTCACCTCATCCCTTCGCCTCCTGACTGCCCCTGGTGCTTCCCCACATGGCTTTGTGTGCTGTGGCATATGAACTCTTCTTTTATTGGCATTTACCTCTGCCTGCTGCCACTCAGTCATACGTATAAATTAAATCCCAGGTATACTTTTCAATTGTTTGGCCATTTAAAAAGCCCAACAACTGCCCTAACTGGTTTGGCTCAGTGGATAGAGCGTCGGCCTGCAGACTGAAAGGTCTCAGGTTCGATTCCAGACAAGGGCATGTACCTTGGTTGTGGGAACATCCCCAGTAGGAGGTGTGCAGGAGGTAGCTGATCGATGTTTCTCTCTCATCGATGTTTCTAACTCTCTATCCCTCTCTCTTCCTCTCTGTAAAAAATCAATAAAATATATTTAAAAAAAAGAAGTCCAACAACTTTAAAACTTGAATCCATAATCAATTTAGGGGGGAAAAAAGGAGATAGAATTGTGGAGGAAGGGCAGCTGCAATGAAACTATCTTTTGTCCCAGCCCTCTTCCCAGCCTCTTAGGTTTTCTTGTCTGGCACTAAAAGGGACCATGGTGGAGGAGGAGGAAGTGGGGAGAGATTAAGTCAGCGTACCCAAAGCCTCTCAGAACGGTTCAGTGCTGAAAGTTAAGCCATCCTACATCTCTTCTCTTGCCTAATCCTTTTCCTCCAAATCCACAATCTGGGCTTAGCTGGTTTGGCTCAGTGAATAGAGCATCGGCCTGCAGCCTGAAGGATCCCGGGTTTGATTCCGGTCAAGGCCACATGCCCGGATTGCTGGCTTGATCCCCAGTGGGGGTCTTGCAGTAGGCAGCTGATCAATTATTCTCTCTCATCATTGATGTTTCTATCTCTCACTCCCTCTCCCTTCCTCTCTGAAATCAATAAAAAAAATATTTTTTAATCCAAAATCTAGATATTACCTGTAGAGCCTTTCCACTTGGATTTTTTATAGAAACCTAGACAAATATAAAGCTAAATCCCGTGGTTTTCCTTTATCGGTGACCATCATTTGGATTATCCATTTCTGTCACCCTGTAACATTGCAGTTACAAAAGCTAGAAACCACTGTATCTTTTTTTTTTTTTTTTTTTTTTTTTTACCTGTTCAAAGTCCCTTTCATATTGCCAATGCCCAACAGCCTCTTGCTACTAGGGTAGTCTTACCTGGCCAACATTCCTGGTTGATGAATAGCAGAAAAACAATCCACCACACTCACAGTAAACTCATAGCTTCTTGTCACATCAAAGAAGAGGTGCTGTGGCTGCCCTCGCTCTCCACCCTGCAATCTCGAATCCTCTTTTCCACCTCCTCCAAAAGACAAAGGGCAGCAAAATCAGCAAGTGTGCACCAGACAGACATCCAACTGCACATCACTGTAATGGAGCACCCTGTGGGGGAGAGGACACACAGCACTCCCTGCTGGGCAGTGACTCACGATGATTTCTGTAATTCTCTCTCCCTGCCCGGGTTTCCCGCTTAGACAGAATGGGTGAGAAAACATGGGTGGAAAGGATGGCTGGGGATATGGTGCAGGGCAGAAAAAAACAATTAAGTAAGTTATCATTTAAAATTTTACTTTTGAAATTTGCCTGTAGAGAGCGCCTGGGAAAGCACATGGGCATTTCTTAAATTATTGTCAGCTGAATCCAGTGGTGTTGGCAAAGCCACATCCTGGAAACACGCTTTGCCAAAAGGCAGGAGTGTTGTCAGCCTGATCTTCAGCCCAGGTACCAGGGGGTGGGTTTTGTTATTTAAATCCAGCCAAGCACCAGGAATGAATACGACTGGGGGTCCACCCAAGAATGCACATAATCTCCTTTGTCTTGACTTTTAGTAAAACTTCCTGTTTTTTGTTTGTTTGTTGCTGTATAAAATAAACATGCTGTAGTGGCTCTGGGTCCCTGTCCCTGTCAGAGGACAGTGGTCCCACCTGGCCCCAGCTTTTTTCTTCTATCTCTGTGTCTTTCTATCATTTTCTCAATCCCCAGCCACCCCTACTCAGGAACCGGACCACTCTCTAGCCACGCTGGATGCAGAAAAGAGAGAAATATCCACATTTGCCTATAGTAAAACTCTCTTTTTCGGACAATAAGTACTTCTGTGAGTTTTGATAAATACCTACGGTTGCATAACCATCACAGTCAAGGTACAGCTTTATCACCTGTACCTTCTCCCCTTTATCTCAATCCCTCCTCTCACTGAAACCCTGGCAACTACTAATTTGTTCTCTGAGTCTGTAGTTTGGTCCGTTTTAGAATAGCATATAAATGAGATTCTATATGGCCTTTATTAGGCTTCTTACATTAAGCTTAATACAGCAGGTCCTTGAATAACGTTGTTTTGTTCAAAGCCATTTTGTCACAACACTGATGAGATGACACAGGAACTTAACTTTTGTTTACATCAGTTAGCCTGCAGTAAAATTGTTTCCATGGTAAGTCATTACACCACAGTTCTAAGAGCCTAGTGATGACACAACGTTAACTGAGGACTTAACGTACATTTAAGATTCATCTACCTTGCCCTAATCAGTTTGGCTCCGTGGATAGAGCATCAGCCTGCAGACCGAAGGGTCCCAAGTTCGATTCCAGTCAAGGGCACATGCCTGGGTTGTGGGCTCAGTCCAAGCCAATCAATGATTCTCTCTCGTCCTTGATGTTTTCTGTCTGAAAGATCAGACAGGGGCCGAAAAATCAGGACTACAGGCTTTATTAGAGGAGAAGGACCTGCTGAGCTGTCTCACAAGGGGAGAATAGCAACATGTGCAGAGGTGAACACGCCTTTTGAGGGGAGGAATGGAAAGGAATGGGGGCTTCGTGTACTCGGTACGCACTGATTGGTGGCTTAATGTATGGTCAATATAAGCTACATAGTCACTCAGGTACTTAGGGACAAGGGCTTAGGGTATTTGGCAGGTGCTGTTTGGTGGTTCAATGTATAGTCCATATAAGGTGCCTGGTTAGGTACTCAGGTATGTCCAGGCCGCAGGTGCAGGTTATGTCATACTCCACCCACCAGTTGGGGGAAGAGAGGATCTATTACTATTTCTCTCTTCCTCTCCCTTCCTCCCTGAAATAAATAGAAATATTTTTTAAAAAAAGATTCATTCACCTTGTTGCTTGTATCAATTGTGTGTTCCTTTTTATTGCTGGGTAGTACTCCACTGTATCATTATTTAAAAGTTTTTATCTCTGTTATCTAAATTTGATCATTTGTATTGATATATCTTTTTTAAATATGGCATATTAATTTTAGAGAGAAGGAAGAGAGAGTGAAACATCTATTGGTTGCCTCCCACACGCACCCCAACTGGGTACTGAACCCACAACCTGGGCATGTGCCCTGACCAGGAAACAAATCGGCAATCTTGTGGTGCTTGGTACAACGTTCAACCAACTGAGCCATACCAGCCAGGGCTGTATTAATATATTTTTAAGTTTATTGTCTCTTTCATGTCATCTCTACTCTTATTAATCTCATCAAGCCAATTTTTTATTTAAAATATTTTCTCAACTTTATATCTGGTTCTTTTCTAGGTTCTTATTTGTGCTGAGATCTTCTACTTTCCATTCATTTCAGGAGTGTTGTCTTTACCTCATTAAGCATGGCTATAATAAGTCTTAAAGTATGACTGATAATTCTAACTTCTGGATTTCATATTTGACTTTCATTTCATTTCTCTTTAAAATTTGGCAAGTCTTTCTGGCTCTTTTTTGTTGAATAATTTTGGACTGGCTTGACTCTGGAGATTTTGAATATAATGTTGTAAGACTATAGGCCTTATTAATATTTTTAGGAGATTGTTGGGGGAGGGTATTACTGTTGTTATAACAATCAATTCAGTTACATTCAGGCTGCATGTTCATCCTCATATTCTGTGGATGTTGGTTTCAATATCAGCTGAGTTTCAAAGCCTTCATTGTATTACTTGGGTCTGACTCACTCATGTATCACTCAGGGATTAATCTGGGACTTCAAAAGGGATTTATATTGTTTTTCCGATCTCACCTCCTCTTCTATTTGGAGGTAGGGGGATCTGTTCCATTCAGTACTTCTTAAAGATGAACCTAAGACTAATGTCAATTCATATACAGAAATAGGCTACTGCCTTTTCCAACACCTTCCTGGAGGGAATTTCCCATACTCTTTGTCTCCAACTGACTTTTTGGGGCCTGGAACCTGGTTAATCTCCTTACATCCCATAATGTATAAATAACTGTATACCAAAAATAGTAAATATTTCTAGTGGCTTCTACGGGTAATATGGGATACTGCCCTAAGCAATGATGAACTTTTGCTTAATGGCAGAGAGAAACCAAGATGGCGGCATAGGTAAACACCTAAACTGCTGCCTCGCACAACAATTTCAAAACTACAACTAAAAGACAAAACGGACATCATCCAGAACCACAGGAAGGCTGGCTGAGTGGAAATTCTACAACTAGAAGGAAATAGAAAAGCACACGGAGACTCAGAGGAGCTGCAGGAGGCAGAGGTACTGAGATGCACGTGCGGGGAGGACTGGCAACTAAGTACGTGACTGGCGTTCTTAAGCGGGAGGGAGACAAAAACTCCTGACTGCGCTGAACTCCAGTTCTGGGCGAGACTCTGGGGACCCAGACTCATACAGGGAGAAACTGGACTATCAGGAAAGAGAAAAGCACACTGAGACTCAGAGGAACTGCGGAAGGCAGAGGTATCGAGGCACGCGTGGAGAGGGTGGGCAACTGAGTACGCGGCTGGCTTTCTCAAGTGGGAGGGAGACAAAAGCTCCCAACTGCACTGAACTTCAGTTCTGGGCAAGACTCTGGGGACCCAGTCTCATTCAGAGAGAAACTGGACTGTCTGGCAGTGGGCGGAACTTGAGGGTGGCTTTCTCTCAGAGGTGTTAGCAGCGATTACCATGGGACACTGAGACACAGGGACCTATTAGGGCAGGGATGATGGAAAACCAATGCTGTCTGCTCTGCCCTAAGACTCCGCCCCATCCAAGCTGAGCACAGAGGCTTTTGCAAGTCTTGTCTCATAACGGTGTCTCCAGCACAGAAGTTCTCCCAGCGTAGACACAGTTGATCCTCACAGCCAATTGGCCTGGAGTTCAATTCCTCCCAGGGATACCAACAACAATCAAGGCTTAACTACAACAAGACTGTGCATACAGCCCACAAAGGAGTGTGCACTAAGAGTGTCCACCTCAGGTAACTGGGGAGGCAGAGCCACTGGGCCCAATAGGACACCTAGCACACAAAGCCACTCTATCAACTCAGGCTAGCAGCCAAAATGCGGAGACAAAGAAACAGATCACAAATGAAAGAAATGGAGGAAAGCAAATGACTGGATATAGAGTTCAAACCCACAGTAATAAGGTTTTTCAAGAATTTTCTAGAAAAGGACGATAAATTTAGCGAGACCCTCAAGGATATGAAAAAGGACCAACTATAAATTAAGCATACACTGACTGAAATAAAAAATATTATACAGAGATCTCACAGCAGACTAGAGGATCACAAGAATCAAGTCAAAGATTTGAAATACAAAGAAGCAAAAAACACTCAACTGGCAAAGCAAAAAGAAAAAAAGAATCCAAAAATATGAAGATAGTGTAAGGAGACTCTGGGACAACTTCAAGTGTACCAACATCAGAATTATGGGAGTGCCAGAAGAAGAGAGAGAGCAAGATACTGAAAACCTATATGAAGAAATAATGACAGAAAACTTCCCTCACCTGGTGAAAGAAATAGACTTACAACTCCAGGAAGCCCACAGAACCCCAAACAAAAGGAATCCAAAGAGGACCACACCAAGACACATCATAATAAAAATGCCAAGAGCAAAAGACAAAGAGAGAATATTAAAAGCAGCAAGAGAAAAACAGTTAGTTACCTACAAGGGAGCACCCATATGACTTTCAGCTGATTTTTCAACAGAAACTATGCAGGCTAGATGGGAGTGGCAAGAAATTTTCAAAGGTAGGTTGAAATTGAATGGCAATAACCTACAACCAAGATTACTCTTCCCAGCAAAGCTATCATTCAGAATTGAAGGTCAGATAAAGAGCTTCACAGAGAAGAAAAAGCTAAAGGAGTTCATCACCGCCAAACCAGTATTATATGAAATGCTGAAAGGTATTCTTTAAGAAGAGGAAGAAGAAGAAAAAGGTAAAGATAAAAATTATGAACAACAAATACATAGCTATCAACAAGTGAATCTAAAAATCAAGTGAATAAAAAATCTCATGAACAGAATAAACTGGTGAATATAATAGAATCAGGGGCATAGAAAGGGAGTGCACTGACAATTCTCAGGGGGAAATGGGTGTGGGGGCTGTGGGACGAGACTGGACAAAAATCATACACCTATGGATAAGGACTGGGGGGCGGGGAGTAAGGGTAGAGGGTGGAGTGGGAACCGGGTAGAGGGGAGCTATGGGGGAAGAAAGAGGAATAATTGTAATAATCTGAACAATAAAGATTTATTAAATTGAAAAGAAAAAAGAAAGTTGAAAAGTAATGGTTTTTGTAACATTAAGTCCAATAGTACTAAAAGGCCAATGGATTTTCTCCAGAGTTTCTAGGTACCAGAAAACTTCCTAGAAATGAATATTTGATTCAATGATCTAACACAGACATCTATTCAGTGTAAAGGGAAAGGAAGAAAATTCAAGGTCATGGTGTTAAGTACTTTTTTAAAAAGAATAAAAGCTGTGCCACTGTGGCTCAGTGGTTGAACATCGACCTCTGAACCATGAGGTCACAGGTCAATTCCTGGTCAGGGTACATGAACAAGTTTCAAGCTCAATCCCCAGTCGAAGGCATGCAGAGGCAGTCAATCAGGAAACCTATTAGGGCAGGGATGATGGAAATCATTCTCTCATCATTGATGTTTCTATCTCTCTCTCCCTCTCCCTTTCTGAAATCAATAAAAACATATTTTTAAAAAATACAACATAAAAAATAAAATAAAAAAACAGTAGTTAATTAAGAAGACAAAACAATACAGAAAATATGTACTCACTTATTAGTATGCTCTTTGGAGTATTTTTGTATTAGGGGGAAAATAGAAACAACCTAAGAGTTTATTATAGGGAAATATTTAAGTTAATAATGATATGTCCACTCAAAAGGTAAATATGTAGCTAATAAGAAATGTTTAAAAGAGGTTTTATTGACATAACATCTATATTTTCTTATATAAAGTGAAAAATATATATGTGTGCGTATATATATATATATATATATATAATACATTTTCCATATATACATATATAATATACATTTATGTGTTTGTCACCAGCTTGCTTTACAAAACTAACTCTGTGGAATAATTGGCAGCTCAGAGGTATTTTAAGGGCTTTAATGAATCAGCCATAGAGCTGAACTTGTCCATTCTGTTGTGATATCATAAAACACAAAAGTTAAGTGTAGGTAGCCAAAGAAAGATTATGAAATGAGTCACTTAAGCTCTTAGTGAATCACTAAGCTTGACTATAATGGAATAAATAACAACCTAGAATCAATGAAATCGCCTAGAGTGAGCAATGTCTATGAGTTCACATTAGCCAATGGCTCTGAGAGCTCAGGAAAACAGATGGTATGGCTGGGTAATACCATTTTATCTCATCAGGGAAAGCAATTTAACTGTGTACCCAATTAGCATTGAGCATGTTGCTTGAACCCAACCCAGAAATTCATAGTGAAATTTGGGCACTGGAGAGATATCCCCTTCCCTGTCCTCACTGTAAAATGAAAAATGAGAGGAAAAATGGGGAGAGAAAAATACGTACAGTAAAAAGGTAGTACCAAAATCAGGTTGGTAAATGTCCATCAGGAGGTGAATGGATAAACAAGTGGTAATATATTCATAGAACAGATTATTTCTTAGCAATAATAATAAGAACAAACTACAGATACACACAACAGCATGGATGAATATCAAACACATTATGATGAGCAGAAGAAACCAGACACAAATTAACAGGTAGAGTATGATCCCCAAAGTAATTTATGACAACAGGAAGCAGATCACTGGTTTCCTGCGATGGAGGGCTGGAGGGGCAGGGGAGGTTGACTGCAAAGGACCACAAGAAAACTTTCTGGTATGATGTCCTATGTTTTGACTGTGGTGGTGGTTAGATCAGTTGTAAAGGAGGTACATTTTCACTTCTACCTTCATAGAGACAAAATTGGCTGGACCTGACAATTAACCTGATGTAAGACAGATTAACAGAAGAAAAGAACACACATTGACAGGATATATGTTTCACATGCCACAGAGCCCTCATAAAAAGGAAGACTCCCAAAATGGCAGAACCTACAGGCTTTTACAGTAGGTAGAACAAAGAGAGGCAATTGTGGAAAAGTAACTAAACTGTATGGGGAGGCAAGGATAAGATGAGAAATATTTTTAACATGGACCGAGGTCTCAACTTCTCATCTTTGATGATAAGAATGTTACTTTTGGTACAGGAAACACATGGAAATTTCATCTCCTGCCTTTAAGGAAAAGAAAGATAATCAGGGTGTTTCTTGTATGTACATTTGTTAACATTCATTAATTGCACGTTTAAAATATGTGCATTTTATTCTATGTAAATTAGTACCTCATTAAAACTTATTAGAAATTTAAAAATAGTCTGGTAGCACAAAAACCAAGGCAAGTTCTCACATGTTAAAGAGAGAGAATCATGGAGTTCTGGTTAAAGGGCCTTTGGCTACCAAGCCTTTCCCTGTCATGTGAAGGTCTGAGGGGAGTTGCCTACGGAGGTGTTTTCAATCCTAACTGCACATCACGAGAACCCGGATATCGTTCTGAAATTCTGATGTAAGTACAGCCAGGGCAGGGGCCCTTTTTCAAGGCTCCCAAGGTGATTCCACCGTGAGGCCAGGGTGGGCGACCCCTGAAGCCCTCTGATTCCCCTTCTCCTGCTCGGGGCTCCTCTAGCACAGTCGTCCACCCTGTGGTTGAGCTTCTTACTCTCCAGTATCCCAAGTGTCTCCTAAGGTCAGGGAGGTCCCTGAGCTTAAACCATGCAGGGTCAGAGGAGGCAGTGGCCTGGACTATGCAGTAGAAGGTTCTGAGAGGAAAAACAAATCACTCTACATGTTCACCTGGGCACATAATATTCACTAAATTAATTAGCTGGATTCAAGTGGTCCCAAAAAACAGATGAGTCATTCCAAGCCCATTGCTTGAAGGCAAGTAGTATGTTCATCCTTCCACGGAAGGATTAGGTAGGACTGGGTTCAGGGAAATCATATATTTTATCTCCTCAAAAAGAGGGAGGTGAAGAGAGAAATATATCAGGACAAAGAATTTGATATAAAGATGCAAAACACATTGTCTTTTACTGGCCCTCTAAAAATGGAGGAAGGAGCTGTTCAACACTGAGAACTGCTAGTCGCCAAGCACTTTATACACATTATCTCATTCAGTTCTCACTGCCCTTATTGCATTTTGTGTACCAAGGGTATGATTTTTCCCACTTGGTGATACGGCTCCTGAGGCTCAGAGAAGTCATTTACTTTACTCAAGGTCTCACAGTTAAGTGGCAGAAACCTGCCTTGAGAATCCACTTTCTCCTGTGTTCTCTTTCTACCATGCCATACTTCCTCTTACTACCTTGAAATTGATAATAACAACAATAGCAGTAATGGTAATACGAAGAGTTTTATGTGTTAGAAACGGATCTAAGATTATATATATATCTGTGTCTGCATCATTATCAAGACCTATACTTATACCTAGATACAGATTTTAAAAGGCCATTTAATCTTCAGGACAACTCTAAGAGGCAGATACTATTATTATTCTTATTGAGTACGATACAACTAAAGTACAAAGAGGTTACATATTATTTTAAGGCACACAGCTACAAGATAGAAGTTATTTAATGATAAACCTCTCCTTTAAAAAATCACTCTAACAATGCCAGCCAGAAAAAGAAAAGATAAGAGAATTCCGTTAACCTTGCTTCCGACACCAATATTTAACACAACTATGATTTTAAAATACTACCTCTTTCCTTCAAACTCTGCCAACTTGTAATAGTCCATTTTGACTTCAGCAATTTTGATATATGGGAAAGGGCTGGTTATTGCAAACTCTGATTTGCAAGATCAATGTGCATATTATTACCCATCATCTTGAAAATCATAGATTAGCAAGATGGAAAAATACCTCTGACAGCTTCTGCGGCAAGAAAAACAATGCATTGTGTCTGACATGGGGGAAAAGGACCGAAGAAAATAGTGCTTAGAGCAAGGATTGTCAGCTGGGATTGACTGTGAAAAAAAATGGGGTCTGCCTTCTTCATCAGATTCACTCCAAGCAGCAGCCCACATGCCAGGGCTGCGCATTTCCCCGACATATGTGAGTTCTTACCTCGCTGAGCCCTGCGGGGCAAATGCAAGCGTGGAAATGTGAACTGGGTCCAACCCTGCCTCATACATCATCAGCACAAGTGTCGGCTGAGTTTGCACTGAGGAACCTTTATTCCTAAGAATGCAGCGAGAACTGGAAAAAACCACAGAATCCATCATACTAACAGCATTTTCATGCGAATGTATTTATATACGTATTTTCATGGTGGTGTTAAATATAAGCAGGAAGTATTCCCATATGAAAGAGATGAGAGCTAATGAAGTTTACCGATTTAAACTTTTGTTGGTTAAAACAAACCATTTGCACCACATTTAAAAGTCACCCACATTCATTCAGTTGTTATTCACATACTTACAAATCCAATTCCAGACCCATCTCCTCCCTGCCCTGTTTCCTGGTCACCACTCCAGGCTTAGCTGGGGGTCTTCAGGAAGGAGAACCCTTAGGGGTCTCCAGCATGACTTCCCCCCCACCCCCGTCACCTAGCAGTGCCACCAGGCAGGAACAGCCAGTGGCATCCTCTCTGTGCACAGCCAGACCCAGAGCCCCAGCTGTCACATCACCAGGGGATTCTGTGCTTCCTGGGGTCCACTTTTCTAGGCAGAATTAGTTTATAAAGTGTTTTCTCATCAGAATACAGACCCCAAAAAGTTCAGTGTTTCCCATCTCTGTTGTGACCCCCACTTTTCTGTTTCCCATCTCTGCTGTGATCCCCACTTTTCTGTCTCTTAACATCGTGGGGAGATCCCAAAACTATTTAGAGCATTTTCACTATTAAAATTGGTCAGGACGAGTTTAAAAAAGAAAAAAGAAAAAAGATATATATATATATATTGATTTCAGAGAGGAAGAGAGCAGAAGAGAGAGATAGAAACATCAATGATGGGAGAGAATCATTGATCAGCTGCCTCCTGCATGCCCCACATTAGGGATCGAGCCTGCAACCCCGGCATGTGCTCTGACCAGGAATTGAACTGTGACCTCCTGGTTCATAGGTTGACAACCACTGAGCCATGCCAGCCGGGCAGGACCAGTTTTAAATTTCCATCTTGTGAGCACTTCAAAGCTCTCCACTGCCACCCGCCCCCATCAGACTGTGGGTGATGCGTGTAAAGCACCCCCTCCACCCAACACCCCTAGACCCTGAGCACAGGAAGAGTCCACTACTGGGAGCAGCAAGAGGAAAATATGCAGAGAGATATTTGGTCCCAGCAGGTCTGAATTGGAGGCATTCAGGCCAAAGAGTGTGGTCCATGCACAGGGTGTGTGGGTGTTGCGTGGAGGGGGTGCTTTACACACCTCACTTTCCATCCCTCCTAAGCTCCACTGCCTCTGAGGCTCTCAGGTTGAGAAAAGAAGGAGAAGGCAGGAGGAGGAGAAACATCATCACTTCCCTGGCCATGGAGACCCATCTCTTGTTGCCATGGATGCTTCTCTGGCCTTCACCTTCTGGCCCTCCAGACGCTGTGTCAGACCTCTAAGTGCTCATACGCACAGAGCCGTGAGGTTCCTCCCTACTCCAGTTTTCTGAAGTGAGGGTCCAGCTGCATCCCCACCCCTGGTGCAGGGAGGGCACCTTTCTCCTGGGAAATTTTATGACCTGAATTTAGGTAGAAGGAGAGAGGTCAGAGCCCCCTTCCTTCATCTGCTATTGCTCAAATGCCTCCAGCTTGAAATCATCAATATTCCCAAGTGGCATATTCTGGGGTGGCATGATCTGATCCCCTTCAGTTTACATAGAGTTTCAGGAATCTTCCACCATGTACACAGACAATCACATCCACAGTTATTCATGCCTAACGAGGTTTGGTTTGTTCAACTCCAATGGACCATACAGAAACCTGATTAACCGAGAGCTCTCTGACAATAGGCCCCAAGGCAGGCCCCAAAGTAGGAGTTTGGCCACCACCACCATACAGTGGATGGAGTTGGCTGGGATCCCTGGCAGCAGCCAACAGAGCAGCTGATCTGCAGCATGGACCACACTCTTTGGCCAGAAGGCCTCAGATTCAGACCTGCGGGTACCAAGTATCTCTCTGCACATTTTCCTCCTGCTGATGCATCCCCATAGTGGACTCTTCCCGTGCTCCAGCCAGATCCCCTGGGTCCCTTTGGCTGTTTCTGGTTGTCCCTCTAGCAGCTTCCGTTTTGGCTTTGAAAGGTCTGCACATGTGACTGTTTATTCCCCACACAGAAATAGGGTACAAATGCCAGTCCCGACCTCACTCCCAGCTATGAGACCTTTGACCAATGACTGTGGGTGAGGAGACCGAAAACCCAGCTCTCTCTCCCCGCTAGAGGGACACCTCTGAGGTGTCATTCACAGCCCGAGGTCCCCTGAGCTTTGAGACTGAAGATGCCCAACTTGGGTCTTCACCATGCCTGCCACCTGCCGTGCTTTTCCCCCTTCTTTCCCTTTCCCCTCCCACTGCCTTCCTCCTGGGATTTCCTTAACAAATCACATGCATGTGAATTCTCATCTCAGCGTGTGCTTCTGCAAAAGAAGCCCAACTAAGACAATCCCTTCTGACCAGGGACAGAATGACACAGCGGGGCAAACACACTGGGGAAAGCCACTGGCCCTTCTCACACATTTCTATCACAATTCTCCATTCTTGTGCTCCAGCTCCCTCCCACTAGGGTTAAATTAAACCACTCAGAATAAAAGCTCTAAAAAAAAATAAATTAAAAAGCGTCCTCTTTTTTGGAACATTTATATGGATAGATTTTCTTTTTGAAAGGAAAGGGAATTCTAATACACTTACAAAAACTATAATAATTAGCTCTAAGAGGAAACTGAAGAGTTTCAAAGTCATGATTTTGGCAGCAAGAACTGTTAACACTTGGAATGAACATTAACATTGTAATTGTCTAGAGTAGTTAGATAACTATGTAAGTGTGTCGGGGAGAAAAGAGTCACTATCTAATTAGTAGAAAACTTCTAAGAATCGCATGCCGTACTGACTAAGCATTTTTATGAAAAAGTCCAACTGAAATCAGAAATATAGGCAATTTAAAAATGTGGGGGGTTTTTTGCTTTTAATTTTTTTACTTAAGAGGATCATATTCAGGCAACCCAGAGGGCCACATCCTATAAGGAGCATGCATGTGCCCACATGAAATTGGAATCTATTCAGGGGGCGCTGGGGTGAGAAAGAAGGGAAGACAGTTGCCTCTGGTTGCCTCCTTGCTAGGGCAGGCGTCTGGTTTGGGTCCTGCAGAAGCAGAGCCGGAGGCAGGGATTCTCGGGCATATGAATTAGTGAGGGAGTGAAACTTGTAGGGAAATCAGGGACACAAGAGAAGGCAGATGAAAAGTCCAAGCAAAAAGTGATGCTAGGTAATTCTGTGGTGAGCCCTGGACAGTAAATTGCAGCACCGTTTTTGTGGTTTTTTGTTGTTGTTTTTTTTGCCTAGAGAAGCTGGGGACTGGGTTTTTATACCCTCAGTGAGGGTCATCCATTGGCCGTGACCTGCCTAGTGGGGGTGGGGTGGAGTGGGGTGGGAGGTGTGCTCACCCACTATCTCTGCATTGGCAGCACCAGGCAAAGAGAGACAGTTCCTGGAGAAGGGGCAGTTGTGAGCCATTAGCAACCAACATCCACAGCAGCTGGGGTGGGCACGCAGGTCTCACAAAGGGAAAGGACACCAGGTGGATCTGCTACCCCAGATGACTTCAAACCTCGATGTCCCAGAGCCGTGGTCGGCAAACTGCGGCTCACGAGCCACATGCGGCTCTTTGGCCCCTTGAGTGTGGCTCTTCCACAAAATACCACGGTCTGGGTAAGTCTATTTTGAAGAAGTGGCGTTAGAAGAAGTTTAAGAAATTTGGCTCTCAAAAGACATTTCAATCGTTGTGCAGTTGATATTTGGCTCTGTTGACGAATGAATTTGCCGACCCCTGTCCCAGAGGGAAGGCCACTGCAAGGTGACTCGCTACAGTGACATATAGTGTGCCTCCACCGTCAGTAGTTTTCCAGGAATTTTCTAAGGAAGGAGACCTAATCCTCAGATTGTTCCATTCTGTAATTACCCGATGCCGGTGCCCAACTGAAACAAAAGGATTTTCTTCTCTTTTCTGCAATTTAACATTTAAGCCTTTATTAAAAGATGTGTATCTCATCCACTCCACACCCTTCCGCCTCCCCCTGGAAACCGCACGAAGCCGGCTGCGCGCTCGGCAGGGTGGATGGAATCTTGCTCTGAAGAGGCCAGGCGGGTGGATTAATGAAATCTGTGGTTCCCAGCCCAGGCGAGGAACCGAGTCCTCATAAGCAGAGATGAGCAGGGGTTTCATCGCTTTTGATAACGAGGAGATTTAGGAGAGGCCTTCCCAGCATTTGGGGATTTCTGTCAAGTATCACAAGTCACGGAGCTTGGTCCTGTGGGAGACTCCAGGCACAGGAAGTCCATTTGAGGGCTCCGCCACTTAGGCCATGTCAGGTGAGCGGTGGATATGCGCGCGCACGTCCAGCCTCCCTGGACATCCTGCGGGGGTGCAAGGAGCAAGCATGGAAAACAGTGCCATTGGAGCTGCGAGGCTGTTAGAGATGCCGATGGATGGCTTATACTTGGCGATCTTTCTCTGGGTTAAAGAAAACCGTGGGCACACCCAAAAAGGTCCAGAGAAATGCCACACGGGACATTCTAGACAAAGGAGAAGCCTTTTCAGACTCAATAACCACTTTCGGAAATGCTGCATTTGGAATCAGCCAGCTGAAGAATCAGCCAGCACTGACTGCACAGCAGAATGAAAGGGGGTGCGGCCCTTTTGTCAGCATTCCCCTGCGAAGACGGTTGTGCCTGTTTAGCTCAGGTCTAAGAATTCACATCGCCCTCCTTCCCACCGAGCCACTGAGCTGAGTGGGAGCTCTGTGTGTGAGGGCCATTTTCATGAAAAGAAGCCAGGTGGGTGGTGACTTTTGTTTGAAATGAATTGTGTTTGGGAGCCTTTTGAAAAGCAAAAAATAGACCTATTATTGACCGAAAGCCATCCACAAAATGGGATGTGATCCCTGGCACAAAGAATAGAATAGAAACTCCACAATACTGTAGCTATCTGGAGCTGAGAAGACTATTTTTTCAACCACAAAACCAATGTTGAGCTTCCTACAGGATCCTGAACAGTATTATCTGTTTCTTGGCCTTAGATAGACATAGATATGGATAAATACAGATTATAGATAGATACAGATTTATATATATATATATATATATATGTAGATGTAGATGTAGATATAGGCATAAAGCTATAGATATAGACATAGGCATAGATATCAGTAACATAGATATAGATAATATCAGTAATATAAATGTAGATATAGATGATAGATACAGAGATTAAACGATGATACAGAAGGGAAGCAGAATATCCACCCCCAAAATGTGCCTCTTTGGCATATTTTAAATATCCTATATAATAAAAGGCTAATATGCAAATCGACCGAACAGCAGAATGACCAGTTGCTATGACACGCACCGACCACCAGGGGGCAGACGCTCAACACAGGAGTTGCTCCCTGGTGGTCAGTGCACTCCCACAGGGGGAGCGCTGCTTAGCCAGAAGCCCTGAGCTGGGCTCACAGCTGGCAAGCGCAGCGGCAGTGGTGGGAGCCTCTCCTGCCTCTACAGCAGTGCTAAGGATGTCTGACTGCCAGCATAGGCCCACTCCCCTGAGGGATCCCAGACTGTGAGAGGGCACAGGCCGGGCTGAGGACCCCTGAGTGCACGAATTTCGTGCACTGGGCCTCTAGTATAAATATAAATGTGTATATTTATAAATATGTAAATATAAGATTATTTTAAGCTGATTATTTTTAAGAAACAGCAGGCACAGGTGAAGGTTTGAAAACTGAGAAGTTATCCTTCTGTAAGAGACATTTCACACTTATGAGAGAAATCTCAATTTATAAGGGTGTCTTCCCTTCTGCACTAGGAAGGATGACTCTAAATCTAAATCTTAGGCATTCTTATTAATACAGAAGGCAATGACTTAAACCTTACCCTTGTTCACTGAGCATTCCCTGGTAATCTAAAACTGGCCTCCTCCTCCACTGAAAATCTTTTTACTTTAGTTGGAGATTATTATTTATGGTGGTGGTGGGTTCTTTGGGGGAGTTACTCAGTTTTCCTGGGTATCTCCCTTATATACATGAGGCATACATGTTTTTAAACTTTTGTTTGTTTTTATTTTGATAAACCATCTTTTATCACAGGAGGAGTCTCAGCCAAGAACCTAGAAAGGTAAAAAGAAAATTATTTTCCTCCCCCACAATCTAGATATAAAACAGCAACATAGATATAAATGATAGAGGTATAAGTTTTTTACTTTAGTAGTCCTCTTATAGCCATTGTGAGGGTGAGAAAGTCCACTCAGCTTTGATAACAATAACTGGCATCATTTTCTGAGCACTTACTGGGGCACCACACACTGATAAGCATTTTCATGTATTATATCATTAAATCCTCAAAGCAGCACCACAAAGAAAAAACGCTTAACTAATATCCACATTGACACGCTAAGGAAACTGAGGCTCAGGACATTTCTCAGGACCACACACTTGAGAAACAGTACAAAGATATTTTTTTAATCCTCATCTGAGGATATGTTTTGATTGATTTTAAAAAGAAGAAGGGGGAGAGAGGGAGGGAGAGAGAAAATTGAAGTGAGAGAACAACATGGATTGGTTGCTTCCTACCATGCCCTGACCAGGAATCAAACCCACCACCTTTTGGTGTATGGGATGACGCTCCAACCGAGCCACCTGGCTAAGGCCGCAGTACTGAGAACCCAGCTCTATCTGACCCCAGGCTGACCCCAGGCTGAGCTCTTCACCACTGTTTCATTTCATTACAGAAAAGTACATTCTATATAGTAGCCACCATTGAGGAGGTGCTCAATGTGGCCTTGGGAAGGGGAACAGAGAGCCAGACACTGAGTGTATTCTGATGTTTGAGGACATTGGTTTCACAGCCCAGCTGCCTGTCACCAGTGCTGCTCACAGCTTGAAGCGTCAGGTGGTTTGTGGACTGAGGAGCACTAAGCGTTGACTCATCTAGTCCTTTGTCCTTCGTAGCTAATCAGCCACTAAATACAATGGATTCTCTTTTGAAATAACTCATAACCACCCTTCCTTGCTGTATCTCCTCCACTTTGGGTTCAGTCTTGGTCTATTCCTGTTTTGATCACACCATTTTCCCTACTGCCTTCCCTGACTCAGCTCTCTCCTTCCTCATCCTATCTGCCTGCTCACTGCCAGACGCAGCTTTTGAAATTGCGCGTCATTTCACTGGAGGGCTCATTGATCCTCACTGACCAATGTCAGCCCCTATATTATAATCTGTCCTCACGTCAAAGAACCAAAGTCTGCACTCCATCTTGTCATCTGCCATCCCTGCATATCTGACCATCTTCATCTGTGTTGCCCTCCCCTCCCCACAACCTTACTAATCATATCCAAATATCAAGGTCAAGTTGAAGTCTCACTTCACCCTTGAAGACTGTACTTTAAACCAAACCCCCCAGTCCCCAACTGTCCTCTAGAAGCGGGGTCTCTTTTCGTTTGGATTGTTGCCACAAGAAAATGCTCAGACAAGAATCTTAACACAAATATTCCATTTGGAAGCTATAGAAAACACTCTAGGGGAGTGCAGAAGAGGGACAGGGAGGAGAAGCAGCCAATAAAAGGTGTATTATCCAGCCAGTTTCCACTGTGGACAACAGGAGCTTAATCCTGTTCGGAACGAGGGACCCAGGGTAGGATATACACCTCAATAATCCCACCCAAGGGGTAAGACAATTGGAGTATTGATTCACTAGCTGTCAGTCATTGCCTGAGAGATGCTTCCAGGCGACATCAATCCCCCCACATGCCTGGTTTATTGCAAATCCAGAGGCAAAGGGAATGCTCCAAATGACAGAAATGCAGTTTCTGGAAGTCAAAAATTAGATGGTGTACAATGAGATGGTAAGAGTGAGAGGGTATGGATGCGGCACTGCCAGCATCTCGTACAATGACCATATAGTTTATCACCCAAATTAGGGGACTTCTGAGCATGAAAGGGAGTACTATTCATAATTATTCTGGGATAGCAGGAAAAATTCAAGACTGTCCTTGGAAAATTAGTATGTGTTGTCTTGCATTTATAACTGTGACTTTTTTTTATCTCCACCCAGATGATATGGTCTTATAGGTAAGTTCTGTGAGGTCTAATAACATGTTCTTCACTGAAGCCAGCGCGGTACTTAAGACATAGTAGGTGTTCACAAAATACTGGATTGCTGGACCTAGGGTGGGGTAGCCACCAAAAATTCAGAGTCCAGTGCTATCTAAAGAGCATGCGCTTTGAAGTCAGACAATCCTGAGTTGAAACCCAACCTCCCCGCTAACTCATTGTTAAACATGGGCGCAGCTACGCCACATCACTGACCTGCATTTCTTATCTCTAAAGTCAGGATGATGATACACCTTCCTGTACAGTTGTCGGACATCAGAGATGACCTATAACAAACATCTAGTATCTAGTAAATAAAGCTACAGTACATTGAACTTCAATTTTATTATTATTACACAAGCTAATAATACCAATGATATGATGTTGGTCATTATCGTTCTCCTACTTAACTTGGGTATGGTGCAGCACTGCCAGCATCTCGTACAAGGACCATATAGTTTATCACCAAAACTATACTGTGCTACTGTGTTAGTCTCATCTCGGCATTTCATTTTCTCTTCTGTGGCTGCGACTCATTTTCACATAACACATCCATTGAGCCTTCAGGAAATGTGTACTCCCAGTCATGGAGACAGGAAAGTCGGACTAGACATTCTCTCAGTCAGGGGTCGACATGAATTTTGAAAGGGGAAAATATTTACCAGGAAACAAGTTGAAAGGGGAGATCTGGCATGGGCTGTCACCTGGACTGACCAAAAGCAGAATCTCCAGGTTAAGCTTCACTGTTTCTTACAGTTTAAAAGGCTCTGAATTAAGAGGAAAGCCACCGAAGAAGGATGCCTGACCCCCAAAAGGAGGTGTCTAATACCTCAGAGGTAAAAACGTATCTTAAGTTGAGCTTCTGAGAGTGTCACTGGTTTATTGTCATCACTTGTTGCTTTTGATGTTCACTGGGGAGATTTTTCTTTGTATTCATCAGAAAATAAAAGAAATAGAGTAGATAAGTGGGCGAACTTATAAGCCTAATTATTGTCTCTCTATAATTTGGAATCATATTTTTTAAATTTGCAATGAAGCTTAAGAATACCACATTCATCTTATGTGTAGAAATGAGAAGTAGATAAATATGAGGCAAAAATTGAGACATATCTGTCAACCTATGTAGCCTCCTATCACATCCACATGCCAGGGGACCCCTATGGTTTATTTTAACTTATTCATCTTATCAGTATAATACATGCACAAAATTTTTTAAAAGTTAAGAGATAATGGTACTAGAAATCTATAACAAAATACATGATAACATGCACAGCCCATCCAAAAGTCGCATTCTCCAACCAGCAACTAATTTGAATAAATTTAGATATTTCTTCTGGAATTTACTCCCACATTTCTAAATAATATGTGTGGAAGAAATGTCTAGTTCCCCCATATCCAGCCTCCCATTCTTCCTTGGAAATATATACCCCAATTTTTAGTTGAGCTCATGACTTCCAGAATAAAAAAATTATTTTCAAGTACCACTTTTACTTACATACAGTATAGTTGTGCAATTAAATCCTGGTCAAAGGGATGTAAGTAAAAGCATTACATGTAACTTTCAGGATCCTGAAACTGCTTACTTCTTCATTCTTTCTTCCTTCTTGATAGCTGGAATGCAGACATAATGGCTGGAACCTAAGCAGCCATGTTGAACTATGAGGTTAACTTGGGAATGAAAGCCTATCTGATCAGAACAACAGTATAGGAGGAGACAGGGTTACTGGGGATTTTATGCAGCAAAACTATCACCACAACCCTGAACTGTCTAACTCTGTTGAATGAAAGAAATAAAAACTTTTGCTTAATTAAATTCATTATTTGCCTTTCTGTTTTGTGCATCTAACCCAGGCACACATTTTATTGCTATTTCTTCATTTTCCAATTTTAGAAATTATCTACTGATGACCTATAAAAGCAGGTAAATATTTAGCATTCTTATAACCTCCAACCCTCCTCTTATACATACTTCAACCTCAATATAGTTCTATTGTAATATTATAACCACGTAATTCTTGTTCACTGCCGAACCAAATAGTACACTTTCAATGTTTCTTTTGCTGTACAACTTTTCATTTTATTTGTATTAAATAATTGACTTTTTTTCTCATTTACTTAGTAAAAAACTATTGCTAGATTTTCTGCATCAGCCAATAGCCTCTGAATTCATTTTCCCCCACAGAGCAATGTCTCCGATGATCTACCAGTTCTGCTTTTACCTTTTAGACTCTCCCTGCTGAGCCTCTGTCCTGCCCTCTAAGTCTGCGGCACAGCTATCAGCTCAGGGCTTCCCTTTATTCTCATTCAGGGGCTTTTATTTGCCTCACTCCTGTGTAGGATTCTCGGTTTCCTTACAGTCAAGCCTTCCACTTTTTTTTGGTTTCTTCTTTAATATGAAGAACTGCTTCTGGTAGCTTCCTAGGAAAGAATGCCTGAAAGGTAAATTGCATTTAACATCTGTTTGGTGGGAAACAGATACACAGATGGCCCAGGATTTGTTCAGGCTTGCAAGGACCTGTCAGAAAACCTGGAAGAAATGATGCTAGTAGAATATCACTTCTTTTCTCACCTTCAGGTACAACTGTGCTGCTGCAGAAGAATGTAACTACGGCAATACCCTCTCCACAGTGGAGCTCTCCAGAAAGAGGAAAAAAGGCATTACTGATGCATCTGGTGCAGGAAATTCAAGAAGTTTAGATGATCCTCTTATGAATGCACCACCTTTCAAAAGTCTGACTTGAACTCTGTTAACTTATTCCCCAAGAGCAGAAGATGTTGTAGGCATTTTCTCTTTTTCTTTAATATATTTTTATTGATTTCAGAGCAGACAAGACAGGGAGAGAGAGAAAAATCAACGATGAGAGAGAATCATTGATCGGCTACACACCTCCTACTGGGGATCAGGCCTGCAACCCGGGCATGTGCCCTGACCAGGGATCAAACCATGACCTCCTAGTTCACAGGTCAATGCTCAACCACTGAGCCACACCCCATTGGGCAGTGTGATACTTTTTCTACTCATCACCTGGAAGAATCTGAAATCAAACTTCTCAGAGGTCACTGACTATGTACATGACATTTTCAATTCAAAATCCTCCAGCAATGCACCATGAAATTGCAGATGAAACAGCCCAGCAAGAAGAGGGCACCCCTACTGGCCCAGGAGACGAGCTGGCAGGCCCACCCCTGAGCATCCCAGGCTTTGCCCTGCTCTCCCCCAGTCTCCTCCGTGGCCCTTGACTTCAGACTGCCAGTGAGCATCAGGGTCCTGAAAACTCCAGCCCAGGTTTTATGCCGTTTTTTCATACAAGCTTGGATGGGTAGCTTAGAAAGTCTGTTTTGCTCCGGGTAGAAAACCAGCCATGATGAATTAATCCAATACACTTTCTTGTTTTTTAATTTAAAACTGTATCTTGAGGTGTATTTGCTGCAGGCAAACACAAAAGACTCAGAAAGCGGAGGGGAGAGGTTATTTCCCACTATGTACTTGGCTCTCTTCGACCCAGAAAACCAGGCCAGTGATATTATCGCAGTGGTGTCTCAGCAACATCAGCTAATCAACTGAGAAGGCCTCCTTAACTGCTTATAATTGTGAAAAGGACTCTGTAAGCAGGGAGCAACCCACATGCTCCATCCCTGAGGATTGCAGAGGGAATAGCGGAGAGTTTTTATGGCCTTTGGCAGCCTCGGTGTCAGCTTCCTTGTTTTCAAAGGAGAAAACAGCACATCGCTTCAGCTCCTCTCCTTCTACTCCTCTTGGATTCCCTTCAAGGCTGGGGACTGCCTCTGCTCCCCTCAAGTGTATGTATTCCCCCCCAGAACTTAGAGCAATGCTTCTTGAAAATATTTCACAACCATGATTGTGAAATACGTGTGAAAAAGATGGGCTTAAACTAAGTTATCATCACTGTGGGGGGCTTTGTAGTTCTCAATATGTTAATTTATGATAACACGCCAAGATCAGGCTACTGACAGTAGCATTTCCAAAACTTATTTAACCATAGAACTCTTTCTTTGGGGAGGGTCAAGGGGTATGGACATTTACTTATATTTCACAGACTATTGATCCAAGGAACACATTTAAAGAATCAAAGGAAATGCCAGCGGAGAGATCCTTCAATGTCTCCAGCCCCTATGGTGTATTTCTGAACTGAGTAATGTAGTTTTTGAGGAAACCAGGAGACCAGGATTTGAAAATTTCCTTCACCATATCCTGGCTATTTTACCCCAGCCAACTTACTTAATTTCTGTAAGATCCATTTTCCCATATGTAAAATGGGGACAATTACACTTACTTTCTTTAAAGAGATCTTTTAAAAAGATTGAATGAGATACAATACATAAAACCCTCCACTGAATACCTCACCTTAAGTGGACACCAATAATAGCTAGTAACCTTTCTCTTTTCTTTTCAACTTCTCCTTTCCTACCCCCATCCAACTTATTTCGTCAAAGACCTCAATATTGCCCACTTGCTTGCTGATGTTCAAAATGCCTTTCTGAATGAGTGAAATAGATACAATGGTGCATCGATAAATTAGGAAGAGGGAATTAATTGAAGAAAGGATTCTCACACATCGAGGCAGCAAAATTATTTGGCAAGAATTTTTAAAAATAATACATTAAAAAACACCCATTCCTGAAGATTCTCATTTAAGAAATTGTAGATGAGGCTCTGGCTTCTATACTCTTAGCAGAATTTCTTGTGAATTAATTATGATGCAAACAAGGTTTGGCAATGGTAAGGTTTAAGGGACCTAGCGATTGAGAAATGAAGCCAGAGAAGGCTCAACATCAAAGCTCTGACTAAGGGCAAGCTTTCTCTACTTCCCATTTCTCCTGAAACTGTGCCCAGGATGGTGGCAGGAAGTGGCGAAAATGTTAATGTGACCAAAGGTAAGTGCAGCTGGGAAGTCTTTGACGCTCACTGGTAAGCCTGTCAGGCAGCCATGCAGTCGGGCTGGGTAAGTACTCATCTCACTGGCTCCAAAGCTACTTCTAACTCTGCCAGTGCTTTAACCAGGCCCATTATAAAAGCCTGGCATCATTGTCTACAGCCCCTGGTAAGAATGTAGGGACCTGGGAAAACCTAGATACTGAATTACTTGTAACCCCAAGGTCCTTAATGATCAGGTTGAACAGTTCTTGCCCAGTGTCCCAGTTGGCTTCATGTCTCACTGTCCTTTTATGGAGAGAACTACAAAATCGCCCTCCTATTTTGCTGATCCACAATTGGGATGCATCTGTCAACGAGAATGGTCTTGGAAACAAGGGGAAAATCACAGAAAGTAAATCAGCTCACATCCACACTTCAGGGTTTCTGTGAGGATTTAGTAACTGATGTATAGTGTCCTACAGGGAATGGCCTGAGTCTGTTGTTCCATGGAGAGGAACAATACGTACTAGTTTTAGATATCAGACCGTGGGTATCTTCAGTGCCGAGAGTATATCTTTTACTTCTGTCTCCACAGTAGGCCCCAAGCGCCTCGCAGACAGTAAGAACTCAATAAATTTTAGCTGGCTGACTGGATAACTGATGCAGATGCTAGTAACAACCATCAACTCAGCAAATTTTTGCGACATATTTACTGTGTATACATACTGTGCAAATTTTTGTGGCATATTTACATGTAGCCACAGCATGGTAGCCTCTCTATTGGCATAAAGTTGCAAAAGAGCAGTAGGTCTCATCCCAGCTTTAGGCACTTGCAATTTTGTCTGGTAAGAAAGGCTTATACAACACACACACACACACACACACACACACACACACACACTCACTCACTTTCTCACTCACACACACTCTACTCTAAATACTCCTAACAATGTACAACCAGATGGAAAGTTGTGACATAAAGATATGATGTGATCATTTGGATTACAGGAAAATTTGGTGTGGCCTGGGAAGAAGGACTCCTTGTGAAACCCTGGAGAGAGAACTGGCTCTGAGTCAGGCAATCAGAGGCCCAAATTGAACTTCTATTTCCTCTTCTGTCAATTGAGAATAATAACAATTCACAGGGTTGCTGGGAAGATTTGTGGGTTTAGATGGTAGAAAAGGTAATATCTGGCAATATTTCTTACATAAACTTTTCATCTTGGGTTAGTGTGTTTGGCTAATGGTCCCCAAAAGTGTCCACGTCCTAAATCCCTGGAACCTGTGAATATGTCACCTTATTTGGTAATCCTATCTAATAAAGAGGGAATATGCTAATTGACCATCACTCCATCACAAAGATGGTTGCACCCACAGCTGAGGCCAAGTTCCCTTAAGGAGCCTTAACTAGCAATCAGCAGAGACCTGAGGCTATGCCCTTCCCCTTCCCCCATGAGGCTTGACAGGAGACCTCAGGCCATGCCCACCACCCAGCAGGGCTTGACAGGGGACCTCAGGCCATGCCTCCTGCCTTGGCACCAGGCTGGGGGACCTCAGGCCATGCCCCCCACCCAGCAGGGCTTGACGAGGACCTCAGGCCTTGCCCCCTGCCCTGGCACCAGACCAGGGGACCTGAGGCCACAACCCCTGCCCAGCAGGGCTTGACAGGAGACCTCAAGGTGTGCTTCCCGTCCTGGTGCTTGGCTAGGGAACCTCAGGCTGCTCCCCCCACCCCAGCACCGGGCCAGGGGACCTGAGGCTGTGCCCCCCTGCCTGGTGGGGCTTGACAGGGGACCTCAGGCTGTGCTCCCCACCCAGCGGGGCTTGACGAGGGACCTCAAGTTGCACCCCAGTGCTGGGTCGGGGGAACTTAGGCCACACTCCCTGCCAGTGGGGCTTGACGGGGGACCTGAGGCTGCACCCCCCTCCTGGTGCCAGGCTGGGGGTCCTGAAGCTGTGCCCCCTGCCTTGGCGGGGTTTGACGGGAGACCTCAGGCCATGGCCCCCACCCAGCAGGGCTTGACAGGGGATCTGAGACTGTGCGACCCCGTCAGGCAGGGCTTGACAGGGAACATCAAGGCACATCCCCTGCCCCATCTGGGGGACCTCAGGTTATGCCCCCCATCCTGGCACCGGGCCAAGGGACCTGAGGCTATGCCCCTGCCCGATGGGGCTTGACAAGGGTGGGACTAGCCAGGTCTGGATCTAGCCCAATAGGAAGGGGCAGCCGGGTCTGGGTCTCACGTGATTTTGAGGCTCATGTGGTTGGGCGGGGACTTGACTCTGGGTCCCCCTTTTAATGTGCACCAATTTCATGCACCAGGCCACTAGTAAATAAATAAATAAGGCTTTGAAGGTGTAGTAAGTTAAGAGCCTTGAGGTGGGGAGATTATCTTGGGTTAACTAGGAGACCCCAATGTAATCACGGGGCTCATTAGGTGAAGGCAAGGGGATCAGAGTCAGAGGAGATGTGAAGAGAGAAGCACAGGTTGGAGGGATGCAGGGCCACAGGAGTACATACAGCCTCTAAAAGCTGGCAAAGGCAGAAAACAGATTCCTCCCTGAAGCCTTGAGAAAGAATTTAGCCCTGCCAACACCTTAATTCTAGCCTAATAAAAGCCATTTTGGATTTCTTACCTTCAGAACTATAAGATAATAAATTTGTGTTAAGTCATTGAGTTCTGGCTGTTTGTTAAAGCAGCAACAGGAGATTAATATAGGTTATTTCTATTGCCCTGTTGCTCTCTAGCCTGCATCCATCCTTTCAGGAGGACAATAGAACTCAGACAAGAACTAAGCATTTGACCTTCAGAGTAGATTCTTGGAACATATTCAGAAACAACAGGTATGGAAACAAGGACTTTCATTTTGTAAAAACTGTGAATTTTTGAGAGAGAGAGAGAGAGAGAGAGAGAGAAAGTGAAAACAAGTGATTGCTGGTTCCAAAGATCAAAAGCTTGTAAACTCAGAGGATCAGAGGGTGAAGGAAGAGGATGTGTTGTAAGAGAACTTTAGCCGCCATGCAGGGAGGAGAGAAAAGCCTACGGGATAACCGAGAGGAATATGCAAAGGGCAGATTACAGGTAAGATTTAGTCTGCCTACCCCACAGAAAAAGTGGGCAGGCAGATGTGTGTGAGACGCTAGAAAAATCAGGTAGTATGAATTCAGGACATGCTGACATTCTGGGGGCCTCTACCCCAATTCACTCCAATAGTTCTAAGGTGGGGGGGGACCCTGAGAACCCCTCAGAATGTACACCACAGTAAAGTAGGAAGGTAAATGGAGCTTGTAGACTTTAGGCAGTAAGATCCATAATTCCTTGTGCCACAGTGAAAGGACCCATGCACAGTGAGAGAACCCATGCACTGAAAGGGGCCTGGGGTCAAAAGAAGGAGGTTGTCAAGTACACAGACAGCATGACTACAGCCCATGACTTGGTCCATGGACAGCAGTAAACATAGCAAGCATGCAGCAGGAATTAAGAGGCCCACTCTCCATGAGCAAGAATGACAGCTCAGCTGAGGCCAGGGAGGACAGCCAATGGAATACACCCTTCCCTTGCAGCTGTGATGCTGTGTGTGTTTCCTTTGTACTTGGGAGGGATCCTGGAGAGGAAGAGGGGAGGGAGAACCCTTAAAAAGGGAGATCATCCTGGATAGGGAGTTTCACTATGAATTAACTACATTTAAAGCCTGAATTGATTGAGTATTGACTCGAAAACAAATTAAGTTTGAGGCCAGAAGAATCTAAGTTACCTTGACGTGACAAAAATTTTCACCCACCCCAAAGAGCAAGTGGAGTTTGATTATTGAGAAATACATTGAAATACACTGCTGTTCTTACAAGCTATGTGATGATGAATTTTAAGCCAGTGCATGGGTGTAAAGCACTTGACACACAATAGATGCTCAATGAGACGCTCAATGGTGTTAATGACCTCATCTACCCTCTGTGGATGAAGGAAAGGATTTGTCTAGGGGAAAATGAAAGGGAAGAACATATTTTGTGGATGGAACCAGAACCCAGTCTTAAAGGGAGTAGCAGTTATCTATTGTTTTTGCCTGCCCATTTCAAGGGCTGTTCTGCTGGTAACATGCTGATTTTTCTTTGGAGTGTACCCGCTTCCTGCTCTTTCCATGTGATCTGAGTAGGCTGACATCATCCCCACCTCTGGGACTGTCACATTACCAAGGCCTGTTCAGTCAGAATACTCTAGCTTTGTGTACACCACAATTAATTCACCGTCCTCCCAGCTAGGAATTCCACAGACCTTTTTTTTGGGCACCATTTGAAATGAGATTCTGTTTCTGTTAGAATTGGTAAGCTGAAAAAACAAAACAAAAAAACAACCAACACACACAAAGAAAACATAAGAAAGCCTGGATTTCTGCTGCTATCTTTCTAGAACAAGGAATATCCTGCCTGAAATTAAAGCCACTGCAGAGAAAAGAAGTATTGAGCGGTTTAGAGAAAAGGGTACCAGGAAGCATTCTCTGTGCACATGGATCCATTCAGGCTTGAATCCTTTTTGACTTAAGCAAATTATATTTCTTTCATTAGCAAATATAAAAGCCTGAGCAAAACACAGGTATGCACTTCCTGTGTGCTCAGGACAACAAAGAAATCAGCCTCGCTAGAGAACAACGGTATAAGAAAAGTCTGAACAGGTAGGGTAGCAAGTGTTCTGAAGGCTCTTGAATGCCAAGCTCGGTCTTTTGATTTGGGTCCAAGAAGCAAGAGGTAGTCAGAGCAGGTTGAAGAAATAGGTGACATCATAAAAAAAGATTATGTGGAAGAGACTGGCCTGGCAGCTGAAAAAGCAGGGCGCTTAGCCTAGGATCCATGGACCAAAGTGGAGAAATATCTTTATTTGTAGGAATCTTTGACTGGAATGTGGCATTTTCTTCTATTTTGAATGTAGACAATAGACTGCAGTAGTATCAGGAATACTTGTATATTTTTTAGCATAAAAGTTATGGATATTTTTATATCCCATTACAGTTATTGCAGATACATAAAAATACCATTTACACTTGTCACAGCTTTAAAATTATGGTTGTTACTAAGCCTACCACTGGATCTTGTTGTCTGGGGCATTCATGGAGAAGCACATATATGACTATAGCATATGTTTGTGTGTGGGGGGGGGAGGGTCTTATTTCAATAACTGTATTTGAATGTAATTGGTTTGCTTTGTGATCCTAAGAATTTTTCTTTGTGCATTTGAAATCATTATTTAGAGAAGGCCTTAAGTTGTATCAAGGGGGCACCAAAAGAAATGGTACTAAGTTTATTACAAATCCTTGCCTCAGAGGAGGCAGAGAATCAAAGCCAGAAGGCTAGTAAGGCGGTTATGACACAACCATGAAGCCTAGAGAGCTTCGAGTCAGAAGGAAGCATGGGAAGACATATCCAAGAAGCTCTGGAAAAATTTCAGCTGGATCTACAGGCGAAAATGAAAATATGCAAGTCAGGTAATAAAAGAAGATCTAAGAGAGAGCAGACTCTAAGTTTTCTAGCCTGAATGAATGGGACAAAGTGAGTACTCCACAAATGACAAAATGATGAAGATAGAAAATTTAGGACACAGAGCTAGTTTAAGGTTAGCTTTGTGATCTTTTCTAAGATAATGACAGGACTTCCCAAAGAAAATACTCCATAGAAAATCAACATGTTTCCTAAGAGCTCAGTACAGAGGGCGGTGTGGCTGGTCTACTGGGAAGGCTTCTGTGTGGAGGTTAAGGTATGGACATAAATGACTTCTCTCAGGTACAGTATGTAGGAAACTAAGGACCTGTGTCATCAGGGCTCGGGCTCTGTTCTCTGGGATTCTCCCACCTCTGCCTTCCTCTATGAATTGGCGTTGTCACCCACAGGAAGCAGCACGACAACACTGACTAGCAATTCCCAGCCCAACACCCTCACAGCACCAGGCAGCATCTCTTCTAGGAGTCTCCATCTCTTCTAGAGCTTGTCCTTTTCCCAGAAATCTTAGATGCTCATTTTTCTCAGACTGGCTTTGGTGAGGTGGCCCCTTTGAACTAAGTGACCACTCACCTAGGTGTGTCTGGAAGAATCCCCATCTACTTATTGCCTCAGTGTATTCAAATGGTGTCCCCTTTCACCCTGGCCCATGTGGCTCAGCTGGCTGGAGTACTGTACTATGGACCAAAGTGTTGTAGGTTTGATGCCCAGTCAGGGCACATACCTAGGTTGCGGGTTTGATCCCCAATCCCAGTTAGGGTACATGCAGGAGGCAACAGATCGATGTTTCTGTCTCACATTGATGTTTTGCTCTCTCTTTCTCTTCCCCCTCTCTAAAAATCAATGAGCATGTCCTCGGGTAAAGGTTTAAAAAAAAAATAGTACCTCTTTCATTCTTTTAAAGGCATTCCAGCTTGCATGGCAAAGCATATGGCCACCCTTCCCTGAGCAGTCATGAGCTAGGGAAGCAGAGAATGGATTCACCTGGGCTATGTCTACCCTAGTCCTCATAGGGAAGGATTCCCGGAACACAATCAGGACAGGTACCAGAAAAGAACACGGGAGCTGGACAGCAAACCCCACAGACGCCCACTGCAGCAAGTATGATGAAGCAGATTCCTTAAGTTGGAAAAGAAATATTTATAGCAAGGTAAAACTTAGAAAGCGGATGAGATCACAAGAAGAGACCCAAAGGGAAACCTTAGGAGAGGTGACTAGCTCTTACTAAATTGTGAATAGTAGTCCTGATTTATTTACCCTGCGTCTCCCAACAACCTTTCGCACAGTGCCTGGCGGTTTTTTTAAATGTTTTCATTGAAAACAAAACATCAGAGACTACTGTCCTTCAATACAGAGATTATCTTCCATACCTAGAAGACTTGCATTCCTCAAAATTGCTCTCTTCTGCATGTAACATGTGCAGTGTGATGTAGATGGCAGGCAGTTCCTTCATTCCACTTTTGTTCAGCTTCTCTGAGAGAAATCCCCAGAGGATCCACAAATACCTTGCGTGTTATCAGCTATAATCTTCATAGAAGCTAGTGTACAAACATCGACCTTTGTTTCACTATTTCTCAGTTTAACCAAGTTCTCAAGTCACCATGTCTGAACAGAAAGAAATTCTTACCCTTTTTCACTCAAAGCAGCTCAGGATTTAAACTGGGCCAATTAGAGAATTCAATGTAGTCTGTGGATGATCTCTGTTTAGGACCAGCTATGGCATTTTCTGGCCCCATTGCAAAATGACAATGCAGACCCCTGGTACCGAATTATTAATAATTTCAAGACAGCAGCAGCACATCATTCAATCAGGCGTGAAGCCCTTCTGAGTCTGGAACTGAGTATGGTTGCAGGCCATGAAGCCAACCCTGTCTCTTCTCTCTCTTCCTCCTTATACCTCATTAGAGGAAACTTTCAAAATATTTTTACTTTCCCTCTATCCAAGTTTACAAGGACAATTTAATACTTGTATTTATAGATTATTTTCCAGGTAGGGAGCCTCTTTTACATCAGAATCTTCATTTAGATTTGATGTTACATATTGCCATTCATTTCGTCATGGTCCATTGCTTATCACTCTGGGGTCTGTTTGCTTAGAGTTCTTTCTCAGTTATTTTACTTGTATAGTGTATAATGATTCTTTCCCTGGTTTTACTGCAAATCCATAAATTTCACTGAGTGCATGTAAGATTCTTCAGACAGACCTTTTTTTCTTGGAAGAACACAGAGACGTTATTCCACTCTCCTCTAACTTGCTGTGTTGCCAAATACAGTACCAATGAGTCTGATTCTTTCTTCTGTTCAACTTCTTTTTCTATCTTGAAGTTTATAGGATTTTTATCTTTAACCTTTAAGTTCAAGATTTGTATCAAGATATACTGAGTTATAGGGCTTTTCTCTTCAATAATGTCTAGTATTCAGAATATTTATACTCTGCCGACCACGGGGTTTCTTTAGCCTCATTCTCTCATCAGCTCAGATAAATTTCTTCTTTTTATTTGTTTATAAATAAGCTCTCCTTCATCTGTTCTTTGCTCCTGCTGGGTGATATTGTTCATATATTCGGTCTCACAGATCTGTACATAAATTTGCTTACGTTCTTTCTCCACAATTCCCTTCTCTGAAATTTTGCTCCAACTTCCTACTCTTGATCGTCCAGTCACTCTTCCATTCATCTACAAAACTTTTCAATGAAACACCATGGTTTTCATTCAGAGAATTTTCTTTTCTTTGTGCTGTGCCTAAATCTCCCTGAGTCTTCCAGAACCTTCACTTCTCTGAGCTGCCACCTGCCCTAGTGCTCTGCCTATTCTTTCGAGCTCTGAATTCTTAAGTGTTTTTCCCTAAACTTAGGCCACCAGTGGTATACCACGCACAGGGCAGTGGGAACAGCCTGCCCTGCATGCCAGCTGCTAAGAGGTACAGAGTGTGTAGAGAAACAAAAGGCAATAAAACCAATAGAAGCCAGAGTGCCTTTTATTTTCACCATGCGTGGTAACAGAAACAATATCAGTGATCAAATATACCTCTCCCCTAGGAATCTTTCTTGGACTAGATTTTAAACAATTCCTATGGTTACTTACCATTAAGTTTTAATTATACATATATAAGCTTCAAATTATCATATTTTATTACTTATCTTTTTATCTTTTGCTAAATATGAGCTTTTAGAAAGCTTTAAGCTTTTTAATTTCTTATAGGCCAAGAAGGGTAAATGGGCTGAGACACTGCATAGAGATACCACACACTTTGTGTAGTTTACTCTTGGCCCTTGATATATCAGGGTTCACATTTTTTTTATCTTTGAGCAGAAAATGCTCAATTTTTAAAGCTCCTTTCAAAAGGTTAAATATAAAATTTAATTTTTCACATCTCAAAGCAAGAAAGAATGTTGGCAGTCTCCTTAATTTTCAGGTAAGTATTCCATGTACTTATCTTTTAATAGACATTGTATTCTACATGGAAGTTAACTCAAAAAAATTCTCATTCCTCCAACACATTAAGACTCAGTTCTGCGCTCCTAAGGAGAATGAGTTCATAGTAGCTTGAATACTGAGAACCAAAACCATCCATGGCCATCCAACTTTCTGTCCACATTAACATAAATATTCCAGGATACCCTTCCCCAGGAAGATGAAATTCTGAGTTCTCTTTTATTGTTTGCTTCAAAGATGGCCTGAAAGAACTCAACAAGTTACAATAGATGACTCAATCAGGCTCATCAACAATCCAAGACCTGCTTTGAACTCCCTGACCCTGAAATTCTCACCTTGCTGAGTCAGCCAGTTCCAAAACATTTTATTATGAACTTTGCCTGCTTCTAATGGAATCATAAATATTTCAACTTTGTCCTTCCCTTTCTGAGACAATATTAAGACCCTGTCAAAGGAGTGATCTCCTTTCCTGTAGTAAGCAGCAAACTTGGACTTCCTCTATCACCAAGTTATTTTGGTGGTATTTTAAGAAGTCAATATTCAATCATATTACTTGTTATAAATTTACAAAAGCTGAGTTAAGAAATTTGAAACTAAAAAGTTAATCATCTAGACTGCATCCAATATTCTTGAGAACAGTTGGTATAGAAGGGAAAGTAATAACTACAATGAATCCTATATAATAAAAGGCTAATAAGCAATATCGACTAAACGGCGGAACGACCAGTTGCTATGATGTGCACTGACCACCAGGGGACAGACGCTCAACATAGGAGCTGCCCCCTGGTGGTCAGTGTGCCAGAAGCAGGGCTCACAGCTAGCAAGTGCAGCGGCAGTGGTGGGAGCCTCTCCCGCCTCCACAGCAGCTCTAAAGATGTTTGACTCTCAGGGGGGAGCTGGCCTAAGTCATCAGTCAGACATCCCCCAAGGGCTTCTGGACTGTGAGAGTGTGCAGGCTGGGCTGAGCGACCCCTCCCCAAGTCCACAAATTTTGTGCACTGGGCCTCTAGTTAGGTATATAAAGGAAGAAAGAGGAGAAAGAGAAGGAGGAGGAAGAAGAGAAATAATACTAATTAATTTAGTCCTTACAACAAACCAATGAGGTAAATACTATTATTACCCCAGTTTATAGATGGAAAAACTAAAAGCATACAGACCAGATAACTTGCCCAAGGTTACACAGCTGGTAAGTGGCAGAACTGGGACTAAACCCACACAGTGCTGCTTCAGAGTCTCTGCACTTAAACACTATGATAGTGTTTAAGTGCAGAGAAACACTAGTGTTTAAGTGCAGAGAAACACTATTATTCATGAAAACAACTGCAAGATGGTATGATAAATGCCCCAACATTTATGAACAGAACTAGGGATACAGTAGCCAACTCTACCTAAAGGTGGTATGAGGCAGGAGAGACAAGGCTCTCTTGAGCTTGATATAGGGAGTGATGCCTGACCTGAGCCTTGAAAGATGATAAGATGTTCCCCCATGTGAACTGACCCAAAGACCGGGTATTCAGAGGCCCGAAAGAAGTAGGCAGTGTGGAGTATTCAAAGAATGGTAAGCTGGGCCATGGGGAAACATAAGAAGGAAGGGAGGGAAGCCCTGTAAGAGACAAGGCTGGCTACAAGGGCTAGATCATTCAAGGTCTCGCAGGATGGGCCATCGAATCTAGTCCAGAACAGTAATTCTTGGATATAGCCATGAGCTGCATGTTTAACCGTGCCCCCTGTCTCCCAGGAGAGGCTCTCAAAATATGAAAGGAAAAGAATCAGAAGCTTCTGTTCCCCAGCAGAAACCACATCTCCCCACCCCAACCCAAAAGCAGGCAAAGGGCCACTTGGTGTAGAGATATTCAGAGGGGGACAGACGAGATTTCCTTTGGACTCCTGAGGCTCCTCCATGAAAACAAACACTTCAGTTCCCCAAAGAGAGCATTAGGGTGAGGTCATGGCTGTTTCTACAGACAGTAAGTAAAGTTTTCCCATTCACCGTTCTGCATGAGAATTCCCTGCCTTGGGCCTGAAGCTAATTCAGAAACATATGTGATGGATGAAGCCGGTAGGAGAGGTTTGAAAGGCATATGTTTCCCCAGGCACCGTTCTCTCTCTCTAAGTGCCATCCTCTAAGAACACATAACCATGTATGTGTTCAAAGCACACGAGCACAGAAGGGAAAGCTGAAATGGAAGAGAAAGAGAAAAGTTTCTCATCAATTCTCTGATCCAGGACAAAGAGTCATGAGGGAGGAAAACAAAAGGTAGCATTTTCAGCCTCTAATGAGCACATCCCAAGAGCTAGAATAAAACTAGGGCAGAAGTTCTAAAGAATTCAGAAACTTTCATCCTCAGGGTGGGAACCTACCCAGCTTAAAGGAGAGAGGAGAACAACAGGAACTTCTACTTCTGAATTCCAATCGCACCACAGCAATCTACCCCTAAAAATTGGCAAGGGCCTTAGCTGGAACTATTAATTCACAAATTAGCATTCATTTGCATCCATTTCTTATGTCCCCAACATTATGAATAAAATTAACTTAATTAATGAAATCTATTGCAGAAGTATCAAAACCATTATTTGGAGCATGACAGAAAAGAAACTCACACATATAAAATCTTTCACTGTCTGGCACACAGCAGAAGCCTAATATGGAACAATGGAGTGAGTGAATGAAGAGTCCCCTTTGTAGCTGTGTGACAGTGTGACATATTCCTTACCCTCTTGTGCCTCAATATCCTGAGGATAAGCAGCAGGGAGTATGAAGGAACTGATGCAGCTCACCTGATTCAACCCTGGTGTTAAAGGGATGGCACAGTCCAGTCATATCACATTAGGTCAGGGCCTTGCCACCACGTGAATAAACACATGACCAAACCATCACCCATTACCCATTGCCTCTTCCCCCACAATCCTAGCATCGGGGTTCTACTCTTTCCTAGCACATGGAGAGCATGCTGGGAGACAGAGATTGCCAGCCTTGGTCCCAAAGGACCACCTGCAGAACCCACAGTGAACAGAGCCCTCAGCCTGAAGGACCCTCATGCCACTGAGAAAGGAACCTGTACTCAAGACAGCAGGGATAGGAGCAGCCGTGCCAGCTCTTGCTCACTAAGCCATCCTCGGCTGAGCTGAGAAGTGACTTCTCCAGCCCCTGCCATAACCTTTGGCTAAGGAAGCAAATGAAGTTGTTTCCTTCAAATCTATCAGCCGGGCTTTGCTGACCTTGAAGCTCCTGCCTATGAGGAACTTGCTCTCTGGTTAAAGAGACAGGACTAATGTCCAAGGAACAATGAAGGGACAGAACACAGGACGCCTGACCCAGACTAACAGAGTACACCAGCTGGCATGGCTCAGTGGTTGTCAACCTAAGAACCAGGAGGTCGTGGTTCGATTCCGGGTCAGGGCACGTGTCTGCGTAGTGGGCTTGATTCCGAGTGTGGGGTGTGTAGGAGGCAGCCGACCAATGATTCTCCCTCAGCATTCTCATTCTCTCTCTCCCTCTTCCTTCCTCTCTGAAATCAATGAAAATAAAAAATAAAAATAAAAAATAAAAAAGAATGGAGCATATTTGCCAGCATTGCTAATTTTTCAAAATGACAAAAATGTTTTGGACTTTTGTTAGATATGCCTGTGAGGTCATAATAACCAAAAGCATAGTTAAAAAGAAAGCAATCCATTCTGTTCCCGGGGCGGCTCCTGAAGAGACCAGGATTAAGCAATTCTCCAGAATTTGCATGTAAAACAGTAACTGACATCCCGTAAAGGGTCAAGAACACCACCCCTCTGGTCAGAAGGTGAGCAGATCATCTCAAATTCGGTGTGATGGAGCTTTAAGAGGCTGCCAAGGACACTGAACCTCACTGAAGCCCAGCTTCTAAAGAGATCGGTGCCCACGCGTGCTGGATGACAAACGTTCATCCAGGCCAAGAAATGTGACATTTCCACTTCACTAAAACTCTAGAAGCTGAGCGGGTGTCTCCTGGCACGGTCACAGTTGAGGAAAGAGTCCTCGGTATGGATTTCTAGTTGGACAGACGCCAAGCCTTCCCTCACAATAGTGCAGGAAGGAGCTGAGCTCTTCCACTGAGTTACCAGGAAAGCAGGATGCTCCTTGGGGGCAGGACTGCATCTCACTCACCTAAGCGTCTTCAGGGCCTGGCACACTGCCTGGCACAACATGGGAACCCAATATGGTTGACCTAAATAAATGTCCTACTAAATGAGACCCCTTTGGAGAACTGGCCCACTTTCTTAAAAACCTTTACTTCCTTTCTTCTCTTCTTTTGTCTCCTACAACCTCTTTGTTCTTCCTGCTCCCCAGGCTACTTATGGCGGGTCCCCTTTGGTCTATAAAACACAAAATCATTTTAGATGGTGAGAGTCGCTTTTAGAGCCATTGTAGCAGGGGACCCATCCTGCCCTTCACCTCTCCAGGGGATTTAAAAAAAAAAAAAAAAAAAGGTGAACAGTTACAAGGTAAAGAAGCCAACTGAGAATTAAAAAAAAAAAAAAAAAATTAAGCAGCACTTAATTAATAGCTGAGGCAGCCTCCAAAATCCTCACTGCAAGAAAGCCAGTAAAAGCTGAGCTTCAATATGCAGCTGAGTGTGGAGGATGCTGATGTCTAACTTAAGTAGAGCCCCATAAGACTAGTACATTGGTTTCTCCTGGAAGTGGGGAGCTATGAGGAAAACAGGAAGGGAGGCAGAATAGTGCTGGAGAGCCCCTACCCCACAGGAATTCATTCTCCTACGAGTCCCTTCCTTTTACTGTCTCAGAGCCTCCCACGACTTTTTGAGGCTCATTCAAGGACCAACTCCATGGATTCGATTTTGTCTCAGCGCTCCAAAATAATAAAGAAATGGACTTCTGCAAATCATTGCTGGAACCTGATTGCTTTGACACGGTGATTTCAACATTCTACCAAAGCAGACTTCTCTTCCACTGAGGTTGATCCACTGTGAAATGATTCCATTCAGCAACAGTGTGTTAGATGCCAGGCAAAGACACTGCAATCCTCACTGATTATCAGGAAAGGAGGAAGCAAAAAGAAAAAGAGCTGCTCAAAATGGAACATAAACTCTATTTTAAACAAGTTTCTGAAAAAAAACTTGTGATTGCGGAAGCTCTGTGCCAGGACAGCTGGGAGCAAGCCATCACATTTCCCTTTTAAGGCACAGCTCCCTGTGGCTGTCAGCAGACCACATATTTCATTGCATCTCTGAAGAAATGTTAAATCAATAACCTACCTAAAGGTTGCTGACAGATCAGATGCTGTTCTATATAAAGATGAACCCCTTTGGCAGGGAGAAATGGAAGATCTAAAGAATTTTTAGAAGGAAAAGGCCATTTTTCCACCAACAACCCACCCCGTATTCTGACATCTGAGGGATCTCGGCTCATGTTCGAGGCAGTCATGAGTCCCAATGACCCAACCAAGCCTTCAAGGTTAAAGTGTCCCAGGAAAGCACAAAGAGGCATGGGCTTGACAAACATGGTGCTCCTTATTCATTCTGAAATAGATTTTGGACTATAAAGTAATTCCTTTCCTCTGGATAGCGCTTTACAGTTTCCAGGACATTTCATACCACCATGCCGCCTTGCTTCCCACAAAAGCCCTCTGAGTTGGGCCAAACCAGTATTCTTATACGTGCCCCCTCGCTGAGGAAAAAGAGGCTCAGATAACCCTTAGTAACTTGTTCTAGAACACATAGCCAGAAAAGGACAGAGCCAGGTCCAAAACCTCAGGTTTCTCACTTCCATTGTTCTTTCCTTGATGGCTGGGAACCTAATACATTTATCAAATCCACCCAGACTTCCTGATATCTCCAAAGCTACCTGAAAATAATGCATATAGTCTGCTCCAAAGAACAAAGTTCTTGGTTTCTTCAATAGCTACACCTACTTATATATCTTAATGAATCAGATTCCTGTATTAATAATTATATGGGTTTTTGTTTTTATCTCCTAAATTCATTCAATCACTTCACAAATATTTATGAGACACTTCCATGTAGTCGGTGAGGCACTGACATTGGGGACACAAAAATAAGTAAGATAGTCCCTGCCCTCCCCGTTCCCACAAACATGGCAGGGATTGACAAGTTGTTTCTGTAAAAGGCTAATTAGTAACTGCTTTAGACTTGGTGACCTTATTGTCTCTGTCACAACAACTACTCACCACTGCCACCATAGCGAGAAAGCAGCCATAGACAGTGGATGTGGCTGTTCCAATAAAACTTTATTTACAAATACAGGAAGTAGGCAAGACTTGGCCACAGGCCACAGTTGGTCTAATCCTGACTCAGAGAGAGTGTCAAGGCAAAAAACCCAACAACGAAGCCATACATTAAATGTCCAAGTGCCACTGGAGTACGTGTACTTGGAGCACGTTTTGGCAACTTGGCACCACCGTTGCTATTTGTGGCTGTGAACTACATTTCCCAGAATCCATTTCCCTTATGGCTATAGGTTAAAGTTGACTAAACGGAATTCATGTGAGATTTGGAAGGCAAAAATAACAACAGAGACAATTACGTTAGGAGGTTGCGTGGTCAAAACACACACATGAAGAGGAACAGTGGAGATATGCCTGGCAGGTCCCAGCATGTCCTCCCTCTACTCTCATTCTGCAACCAGCTCATATTCCCGACTGCCAACCGTTTGGACCAACAATGCTCCCAACTTCCCGCAAGGCACTTGAATGTATCCTATCCAAGTGACAGATTCCACAGACCTTTCACAGGAAATAGCAATCTCTACATCTCTCTTCATGAGCACCTCCTTTCGAATCCCACATCAGCAGCCAGACACCCATAGCATCTCAGATTTTCCTGCAAGCTCCAGCTGTCTATCAATGTCCATGCCTCAGGTAAACACGAGGGGAGACTATTTCTCTGATGCTCTCACTCCTCACTTTCTTTCACATCCCCAATGCCTTCCATTTTCATGTAAGAAAAGGATCCTATATTAAACCCCATAATCACATGCTGAATGTGACGTGGTTAGGTCATGAGGGTAAAAACCCTATGAACTGGATTAGTGCTCTTATAAAAGAGATCCCACAACGTTCCCTCGCCTCTTCAGCCATGTGAAAAAGCAACAAGAAGTCCACACCCAGAATAGGGCACCCCAATCTTGGGCTTCAAGCCTCCAGAACAGACAGAAATAAATCTCTGTTGTTTATAAGCCATAGGGTCTGTGGTATTTTCTCATAGCAGCTCAACTGGACTAAGACATCTTATAAATGTAATCATGACTCTGTTTTCCTAACTAAACCTGACAGATACACCTTATGAATTAAGTATGTTGGAAGCATAGAGGAGGAGGTATAAAGTGGTTGAATCTTTCCGTGATGTCCTGTTCGGGCGGGGGGCTGAGGGACGTTGAGAAGACTTTGCACAGGTATTGTCTTAGGTGAGGTTATCTTAGAAACGGACCCTGAGTCTCTGAGATTTGAGTGCAGGAGGTTTATTGGGGAGTCTTCTGTAAGGATATAAGGAAAGCAAAATTGGACAAGGGAAAATATAAACAGCATTGTAGTTACAACTGAGACCTCAACCAATAGCATGGGAAGCTCTTGAGCTGGGATGAACCTTAGGAGAGATTCCAAGTTTTGGAAAAAGAGTCAGGCCTTTGTACCTTCACAGTGACTATCAGCCCCTGACGAGTGAGTACTATAAGCCATCAGCAACCAACACTCCCAGTAGTGCAGTAAATGAATGCCTCAGTCCTGACAGGGGCGCTCTCCGTGGCATACCACAACATCCATTATTTAGATACTAGAGGCCCGTTGCATGAAGATTCGTGCAATAGGCCTTCCTCCCCTGGCTGCTGGCACCAGTTTTCCTCGGGCACCCGAGACCCAGGCCTTCACTCTGGCCACAGCAGAGAAACCAAGCCTCTTCAGTCTTCAGTCATCTTCAGTCTTCAGTCTTCACTCAGGCCGGAGCCTTCAGTCTTCACTCCATGCCTGTGTATGCAAATTAACCTTCCATCTTTGTTTGGTTAATTTGCATACTCAGTCCTGATTGGCTTAGTGGGAGTTGCAGAGGTAAGTCAATTTGCATCTTTCTCTTTTATTAGTGTAGATTAATTTTCAAGAGGGCTTTGAAGGATAAATATGAGTTATGCACATATTAAAGATGAGAATCAAGATGTTAAAAAATGAAACAGTCAAACCAAACCCAAAAGTGAAATAATCTGAGGTATTCAGAAAATTTCCAACAGACCAAATTGCTCATGGAAAAGGAAGAGGTTATATATGTTGAGGTCAGCTTATCAAGGAGCCAACTGACAAATTATTTTTACAAATTATTTTTCCTCCTACTTTGATTAGCATGATCTTATAACTAGAGTGAAGATTTTAAAAGCATTTGAGGTTGAGTAGTAAAGGAGTGAGCAGTGAGAGAATGGTTGGATGGGTGGCCAGTGGATGAGCTGATACATGCAGGAGGTGATGAGTGAATGGATAGTGAGTGGATGGGGGGAAGGTGCATGTGCAATAAATAAATGGGTTTGTGGATACAGGGGTGGTTAGTGGATGAGTTGATGGGTGGTGAATGAATGAGTTGGTAGGTTGGCTATTGAATGTACTGTCATTCATTCAGTCATTGCCTGGTGATGGTCATTCCTCCTTAGCCCCCTGGGAAGCAAGGACTTTTCAGCTTGGGAGGAAAGAATAGCTAGTGAGCTAAAACCTTTAGGCAGAGCTCCTTGAGTACTCAATATATTGGTAGTCGTCGAGCTCAGGTGAGGAAGATAAATTTGTATAACTTATTTATCACACACGCCTGGCGCCTACAGGCAACTGATCTGCAACCCTTCTTTAATAAGGGCCTCAAAGGCAGAAGTTATGCCTTTAAGGACTCCCCAAGAAGCAAACTCTAAACAAGGATTAGATGTAAGTACAGTAAGTCCTCGTTAAACACTGTCAATAGGTTCTGGAACTCTTCTGAAACATACAATGAAACCAACTTTACTGTGGCTAATTGATATAAACAAGAGCGAAGTTCCTACAGCATCTCATCAACATTATAACGAAACGACACTGAACATAACAACATTATTCAAGGATCTGCTGTACTTATTTGGGAAGGGATCCCAAGTAGCCTCAGTAGGGCCGTGAGACAGGGGAGGGAAAGCAATAAATAAAGGTTGTTTTATCAAGCCCCTCCATCTTGGTAACTGAATTTTAACTGAGGGGTAACTCTGGGAAATTGTATAAAACATGTGCCTCAGAGCTATCCCATGGCAAGGGTAAGGGAGTAGGGGTTTTTATACACCAACTCTCATCAGTCATTGTTTAAGCGCTGCTGAGTGTGGTGGTCACCCTCCACTGCCTAGCAGAATAACCACAGACAAAAAAATACAGAAGCTAGCAGGTAAAATCCTCACAGGTAACTGAAGTTTCAGGGGATACAGGCCAGACACTGACAGCAGCTTCTGTAGTCTTGTTCACTGCTGTGTTAAAACACCTGGCAGATAGTTAGCAATCAAGTAAGTGGACATCAATAAAATAATACATTTGAATCAATGAATGGGCTGATTTATACAGGGAACTGGGCCAGTGGAGAACATATCTGAGGCAGAGTTTCACACATGCGTACATGATCAGCAAGCAACCTAACTGTAGTCGCACCTCCGTCCTCTCCTCCACCCCCCCACCCCCCACCGCAACCCTGCACCACTTTGGGTGCTCCTACAGAAAAATAAATAAATTTCATGTTCTCAAAATACTTTAAAAGAGTTAATTTGCTACATAATGGAAACAGTAACAATCATCATCATCATTCTTTGTATTTAATAATACATTGGAGTTAGTGACAGTAACAATTACACCATAATGGGCTTAGCTGGCAAGGAATTCAAGTTGGGTAATATTGTATACATGCTTTTTGTTTCTATTTCCATTTCTACGACCTAAAGATGTCCTCATCACAATTTTCCCGGAGGCCATAGTCTGGAGCTAAAGTCTAGAGCAGCCCTGTAATTGCTGTCTCATTTGCATATCATCTAGGTCTGCCCACCTCATCTCTTTGCCACTGACTTTGACCTAATTGGTCATTAAGAAGAAAATATTATGAATACTCTTAGTCATTAAAATGGTGTAGATCTCATGATCTCACTTGGACAAATGTTCACAATATATTTCTAGAGGAAAGAAATAAGGTATAAAAAGTATATGTAGCTTCATTCCATTTACCTAAAAAAAATAATCTCGTGTGTGTGTTTGCAAAACTGTAGAAAAATTCTAGAAGGCTATACTTTAAAGTTACTTCTGTAGGAGAAGGGATGATGGCTTATAAGGTAGATAACTGTTCTCCTGTATTTCATATACTCTGTTCTTTTGAATTTGTTGCACGCATATATAGTTTTATGGCTTAAAAAATAAAGACGTAAAGAAGATAAATGATGTGGTTCTGTGCCTGACACAATCACTCCTGAGCAGGATGAGGTTTTCTTCAGGGTGAGGGTTGAGGACTGGGGGTGGGAAGGGAGTCCTGATTTGTAGTGTCTGTCGATTTCGATTGTGTAAATATTCCCACCATGTTTAATTTCAAGTGGCTTACAAAATTGCTTAATATTTAATATATTAGGTGATCAATAAATCAATTTTTAAAATAGTGTGTTGAACAGAACTAAATTGCCAGGGTCCTGAATAAATAAACAAGTGAAGTCGGAAATTCCGCTCAGGTAGAGTGGAAGCATCCCCTGCTGACTGGGGAAAGGCTTAGATTCCTATAGCCGCAGCTCATCCATCTTGCTCTCCAATTCCCGGGGTGAGGTTTCCCAGGCTGGCATGGTCTCATCACAGTTCTGCAAGGTTAATTTACTTACTGGTTCTCTGAGCGAAGCTTCACCTTTTAGAAATGGGTCAGGTGGTAGAAGGAAAGTCTGCCAGGAAGAGTTCCTTGTTTATTTTAAGCCCAGGTGCCTCCTGGTAACTTAAGGCTGCAGAGGGCACTCAGAGGGCGAAAAGCTGGGTGAACGTTCAGCCTTTACAAAAAAATATTTCTCCAGACGGAGAAGACAGGAGAGACATAGTTCAGCCCTGTTTCCAGGTGCTTCTCTAATCTGCAACACTTAACAGGGCACTTCTTAATTCCTAGGTGGGAATTAAGAACATCTGCCCCCAATTTGCTCACAGTCCAATGGCAGAAGAATCAGAGCAATATCGTAGAATAAGTGCTGTGGTGGCCAGGCCCACCACTAGCATTTGCAGGGACTATAGAACCTGCCTTCCTTCTCTTCTCACCTCAGGCTCCATCCTACACCCACCTTTCCAAACCTGACACCCCATCGCCCACACCTCAAGCAGCTGCCCCGTGGCTATCTTTATGACCAGGGGGACACACCAGCTAAGCCATCTATCCTCTGTAAAAGGAATCTGGGGGAGAACTTCTACAGGCACTTGGACTTAAGCTGAGTCCATTTGGGATAAAACTTTCAGGTCCTGGCTATTCCGAAAATGATCTAGAAACAGGGTCAGGACTCTTCACCTCATGGAAGAAGCACAGCCCACAAGGGACCTGAGAAGAGTTCTCGAAAGCATGGGACCCGGGCAGCAGCCCCGTTTGCCTGGAAAATATTGGTCATAGGAGTCCTGTATGGGGCTAGGAAACAACTCACTCGTGCTTGGCCAGTAAGGGAAGGCTTCCTGAGAGACAGCAGCCTACACTGAGCTTTGACACATGCATAAGGGTTAGCCAATCAGAAAACAGGGCGCTCCAGGTAAAGGAACAGTGTGTGATAGGACCTTACAAGCTCAGAATTACTCACAAGAGCTGATGCTAAATCCCTGATAGGAGTCTGCCTGATTGTTCCCCCAAATCGGAGAAATGCTACCCCACCTCACCCCCAAATTCAAAGAATAAAGATGGGCAATTTAGTTGGATCCACTCACAGAAGAATGATTATGCATTTTCTCAACAGCTAGATGGAATGCAAATTCTGAAGCAAGTGACAGGGATTCTGTTTGTCATGCTGACCAGTGGTTTAACAGAAATTTCCCAACCTTGCCTCTAAGGGTAAGGTAATCCCCAACCCTTTCCCCTCCTCCCTCCACCTCCTCTACATTTCACTCCTCTCTCTGGGGAGACCCACTAAAGACAGAGAAGAATGAAAAAGAAATTACTGCCAAAGTGTTAACTGGGTAATGAGTTAGCCCATAATCTATTTACATTTTTATGGGGCCCTTTAAGGCCTTAATTTAACTTGAAAGTGTAATTAAGGAAGAGAATTTCAGGAGTAAGTAGGACCCTGGGGAAGGTATGGAAGGCCTTCTAAGGTCCCTAAGGGAAAGTCCTGCACCTGCTGGTCACATTTTAATACCTAATTCAGGGACTGGCAAACTTTTTCTGCAAAGAGCCAGAGATCAAATATTTTACTTATCGTGGGCCATGTGGTCCCTGTCGCAAAAACTCAACTCAGCTTTTGTAGTTCAAAAGCAGCCCTGGGCAAAATGCAATTAGTTGAGCCAATAAATGAATGAGTGTGTCCGTGTCCCAATAAAACTTTGTTTACAAAACTGGTGGCAGTCCAGGGTCTGCTGTCACCTGCTCTGATTTTAATCTTCTCTCTTTTCCTCTTCCCACTATGTCTGCTTCTCAGAAACATTACAAATAGTCCTTGAAACTCTGCCTGACTTTGCTGAGTCCATACTTGTGGTCAGATGGGACCTATCAGGATACCTAGATACCTTATGTCCATGTTCTGCTTTCTTATTTCTGAAGGGCAATCACATATATTATTTCATACATTGATCCTCCTTCCTAGCCCTATCACTTTGGGAAGATAGCATAGCTAAGTGGTTTAAAAAATATATATCAGGGGTTCTGGAGTTAGACTAGCAAGGGCTGTGTTAGTCAGGATAGACTAATTATGCTACAGTAACAAATTGATCCCCAAATTTCCATGTGAAGAAAAAAAAAGGTTATTTCTTGCTTATGTAAGGTGTTAGGGTAGATGGCTCTGTTGCACACAGTTACTCAGGAACCCAGACTAATAGAGCCTCTGCCACATGAACATTCCTAAGTACTGTGGTAAAAAAAGAAAGAACGTGGAAACTTCACATACACTGTATGCTTCAGCCCAGCAGTGACACATATTACTTCTGCTTACAGCCCACTGTCCATAACGAACCACATGTCCTCAACTAACTGCAAGGGACCCTGGGAGTTATCAGAGAGCAGATGGAATGTATGATGAGCACCACTTCTGCCCCATGTGGCCTTACTTGTGAGTAGCTGTATGACCTTAGACAAGGTATTAAAGTGCTCTCTGCCTCATTATCCTCCAAGGTAAAGCAAGAATAACAATAGGCTCTGGTCGTAAAAACTGATAATATGCTTTTAAATCACAGTGCCAAGCACACAGTAAGCATTCAGCAAAAGTCAGCCATTAATTTTATTATTACTAACTACTTGTAAATGATTGTAAAAAAATAAAAAATGTTTTGTCCCTCAGGTCTATGTTCTCCCATCTACAAATCAGGCCCACCAATAATACTCTTTAGGATAGCAATTAAGTTAAATGGCACAATACAGTGAATCAAAAGATCTTAGCACTGTGCCCAACATACAATAAGCACTTAATAAAAGTCATCTCTCCTTACTGTAGGCAATCATGAATTGATAATTCTTTTCAGTTCTGGTTGCAAAGGGCTTATTTGTGAGTTTAATGGGCTACGAGAATATTTAAGATGCTGGACCAAAGGAAACTCAAATATAGAGCATTTCAAAACAGACGTGATTTTAGAGATTCTCTATTTCCAGAAACAGCTAAACTTCCACAGATATAGTGTCATAGATACATTGTTCTTTCGGCAACTGAGCTCTGTTTGGAACTACATTTCCAAAAATCCCTTGTCTTATGTAGTCTGGGTTAAAGTGGCCAGAAATGAAGTTGCCTGAGATAGAAACATAGAGGTGAGGCAGCAGCCATTATGCTCTGAAGTTCAGTGTTGGTAGAGGTGTTGACAGGCGTTTCCAATCTGCCTTTGATCTTCCCTGTTGCACGTGCAACTTTCCTTTCATACAGCCTGACAAACAGCAGGGAGCCCAGGCCCAGCGCCGCTGTGAAAGCACGAGGTGGTGGTCACGGAGAGCCAACAACCTGAGTGAGCTTTTGCAGTTCCACACCAGCAACCGCACCTGTGCAGTAGCTTCCAGATTCTCCTGAAAGCTCTCACTCATTCCCCTACACCAGGGCTGGTTAGTGACCTGTTATGGGGGGAACTGCATCCCCTCAAAAGTTATATGTTTAAATCCTAACCCCTAATACCTCAAAATGTGACCATACAGGGGAGGGAAAGTAGGTTAAATTACCACACACCATTACCTAAAAGATAAATCACAAGTAAGGATATGAAATAACAGCAATAACAAGAAGAAGAAAGAGAAGAAGGCAAATAATACAAATAAATAATACAATAATTAATAAATGAAACACAAGAATAAACTCACATACAACGTAAACCTACTTTTGCCCACCTCTATATTTGGAAATAGGGCCTTTAACAGGGTGAATTTTATTATTTCATTTAAGGTAAAATGAGATCATACAGCTAGGCCCTAATCCAATAGGACTGGTGAACTAATAAGAAGAGGAGATTAGGACACAGACACACAGAGGAATGACCATGTGAGAATGTCAGAGGAAGGTGGCCATCTACAAGCCAAAGTCAGAGTCCTTAGGAAAAACTAATCCTGATGACACCTTCATCTTGGGCTTCTAGCCCTCGGCATTTTAAGGAAATAAATTTCTGTTGTTTAAGCCAGCCAGTCTGTGGTACTCTGGAACAGCCCTAGCAAACGAATGCCTGACCTTTCCCTGATCCTTCAGGTTTACTGTGGGACCTTTACTTCTCCAGAACATCCCATACCTGGGTAAGGTCGAATTCCTATACTAGTATACACAGGGCAGTTCCGCTTTCCTGACTGAACCCAAACTGGCACAGGCATTGATTAAGAACATGGACTACAGGTGATAGTCAAATCTCTAGTTTTACTCTCTCTTTGATCGTTTGGCTATTACTTAATTTTTCTGTATCTCAGTCACCATATCTGGAAAATGTTATGATAACAGTACCCTTCAATTTACAGAGTTGCATTAAGTGAGCTACTACAAATACAAGATTTAGTACAATCCTGCCAAGCAGGTAACACTTAATAACTGTTGATTAATATTATGATTGTGATTATTATTTGCTGTCTACCCAGGAACTAAAACACTGATTCACAAGTCTCTCTTTCCCTGCCCTGGTTTGTTATATATGTTTATCTTTTCTTCTAGAATGTAATATCTTGAAAAACAGCTATCTATTTTTATAATTTATCTCACTTTCTTCCACCTGAAACTTTCGTCATCATGTAGCAAGAGGCCCATGGCTATCTCAGATGGGATGTTGGCTAAGTGAGAATTTGGCCTCTGTTTGGTCCAAGGATGGCTTAAGCTCTGTGGGAGCCTGCCTCCAAGATGAATCCTGCTTCATGGCAGTATTTAAACCCCTGGTATTTAAAGTTAGTGTAGTCCCCTCCCACATTAAGTAGGACTGACGTGTGTAACCTGTAGCACACTGGGAAAAGGATGAGTGTAATTTCCAAGGCTAGGTCATAAAAGAGAGTGCAGCTGAAGCCATGCTCTCTTGGATCACTCATTTTAGGCGACACGGGGCATCCTGTCATGAGGATACTCAGGCAGCTATATGAGGAGATTCACATGGTGAAGAACTGAGGCCTCTTTCCAACAACAGCCCTAGCTTTCCAAGTATGTGAATGAGCCACCTTGGAAGGGGATACTTCCAGCCCTCATCAAGCCTTCAAAAGATTTCAATCCCAGTGGAAATCTTGACTGTAATGTGAGAGATTCTGAGGGAGACTGTTCAGATAAATCACTTCCAATTCCTGACCCACAGAAACTGTCTGAGGTCACAAATATTTGCTGTGACTTGTTACACAGAAAAAGAAGTAATTTACCATCTAAAATAATACTAGCCTTGCTTCATCAACAACAACGATAATAATCATTTGTATTATGTTCAAAGTGCTAACTACCTGCCAGGTGTGCTGAGCACCTTGAGATATCTCGGTTAATCCTCATAACCACCTTATTTGAGAAATGGCTCAATTAGGTTTCTACTATGATTAGTCTTCATTTTTCAAATAAGAAAATCGAGATCTAAAAAGGCAAATGACTTGCTCAACCAGCTAGCTGGCAATGCAGTCAAGATTCATCCTACATGTCCAAATTCATAGTTTTGGGATCTCTTCACTGATGCCCTATTATCTCTGGCAGAGCACCAAGACCTCATACATAGCAAGTATTGGTGTCATGAAAACTCAGGGATACGAAGCTCCTGGGCTGTGACTGCTTCTCCTCTAGGTGCACCTCTTGACCTGAATGATGCACGCTCTCCAGCTTCCTACAGGCAGGCTGCAGCGTTCCCTGGATATGTGAGGGCACCTAACCAATCACAGGCTTGTGTTGCTGACATGCCCCCAGATAACCGCCATTGAAGTGCCCACAGTTCCTTCCCCATCACTGCACTCTGATTTCCCTCCTGGCTCACTCACTGTTCGGCTGATAGAAGGGGATAGGGGATTGTTTTAAGAGCGATTTCACACTTCTCTGCTGTTGTTCAGTGAAGGATATATCAAAGGTAATTAGCTCAGAAGATTATAACCGGCATTCGGACATCCCTCTCACAATCCTGGACCGCTGGCTCCAAACTGCTCACCTGCCTGCCTGCCTGATCACCCCTAACTGCCCACCTGCCAGACTAATCACCCCTAAACGCCTCTGCCTGCCAACCTGATTGCCCCTAACTGCCCACCTGCCAGACTGATCACCCCTAAACGCCTCTGCCTGCCAACCTGATTGCTCCTAACTGCCCCCCCTGCCGACCTGGTCACCCCTAACTGCCCTCACCTGCAGGCCTGGTCACCCCCAACTGCCCTCCCCTGCTGGCCCAGTAACCCCTAACTGCCCTCCCTTACCAGCTGGGCCTAAACAGGCAGTCGGACATCCTTCTCACAATCCAGGACTGCTGGCTTCCAACCACTCACCGGCCTGCCTGTCTGGTTGCCCATAACTGATTCTGCCTGCCAGCCTGATCACCCCCTAACCACTCCCCTGCCAACCTAATCGACACCTAACTATTCCCTGCTGGTCCGAATGCCCCTAACTGTCCTCCCCTGCTGACTTAGTCACCCTAATTACCCTCCCATTCAAGCCTGGTCGCCCCTAACTGTCCTCCCCTGCAAGCATGGTCGCCCCCAACTGTCCTCCCCTGCTGGCCCAGTAACCCCTAATCGCCCTCCCTTTCCAGCCTGGTCACCCCCAACTGCCCTACCCTGCAGCCTGGTCCCCCCCAACTTCCCTCCCCTGCAACCTGGTCCCCCCCAAATGCCCTCCCCTGCAGACCTGATCACTCCCAACTGCCCTCCCCTGCAACCTGGTGCCCCCCAACTGCCCTCCCCTGCTGGCCTGGTCTCCCCCAACTGCCCTGCTCTGTGGGCCTGGTCATTCCCAACTGCCCTCCTCTGCTGGCCTGGTCCTCCCCAACTGTCCTCTCCTGCAGTCCTGGTCCCCCCGAACTGCCCACAACTGCCCTCCCCTGCTGGCCTGGTCACCACTAACTGCCCAGAACTGCCCTCCCCTGCCAGCCATCTTGTGGCAGCCATCTTGTGTCCACATGGCGGCAGCCATCTTGTGTCCACATGGTGGCAGCCATCTTTGACCACATGGGGGTGGCCATCTTGTGTCTTGGAGTGATGGTCAATTTGCATATTACTCTTTTATTAGATAGGATACACTATTCTCCCATATCCTTTTTCCTTAGCAATACCTACCTCTTAGAAATATTACATCTTAGACAGATATTGCTGTATTAGTATGTAAAACTTCTAATTCTTTGGAGCAGATATACCATAATGTGATCAATCAGTCCCATATTCAAGGACATTTGGGTGGCTTCCTTTGTTTTTCAATAACAACCTATGCAAAAATGACCATCCTTGTACACATCTTACACATTTCTAGGAGTGTTTCTGGAGGATACATTCCTCTAAGAGGGAATTTTGGGACAGGATTTGTTAAGTATACCAGTCCCACTCACAGTGTACCTCTGTACCTCTGTTCCTCTGTACCTCACCAATAGTGGATATTATCTTTTTTCTTTCATCTTTGAGTTATGCCTAACTCTTACTATAAGTAATATTGGTGAGAATTACCAGATTCTTTTCCTCTTTTCCAGGTGACTGAAAAAGAAAGTCCCTAAGTGATAAGTAGGAGATTAAGTCTGCCCAGGAGTAATCAGCCTTTATACAGCACCTTATCCTCAGAGCTAAGTCACATTCACATCTACACACACAAACAGAAATTTGGCATATGGGTCAATTTTGCATGCTCTTCCTGGGAGCTTGTGTTCTGCAGTTCTTGGCCTAACCTAGTGACCTAAAACCAAGTAGGTCCTCTTAAAATAGAATACATTTTTGGTATTTAAGAATCACTTAAGAGAACTTAGGGAAAAAATGGAGATTTCTACCCCTCCAATTTCCCATTTTGATTCAGGAGGTCCTGGGTGGGACATTTTTGTGTCTTTTGGACTTCACATGTGAAAATTTGAGGTAATCATACTCCTAAGTTTGGCACACTAACATTATTACTCCATGTAGGGCGATCTTGTTTTATACAGTGACTTTCATTCCCTGTGCCATCTCCAACTCCACTCCCCACTCTAACCCACCATTTCAATATATTGAGAACTTAAAGGTATTGTTTTAGTATGAATGTAGATTTAAGTTATACACATTAAATAAAAGTATACTATATTTAACATATAATATATGTACAACCATGAATATACTGCCAGGATTTAAAAGACAAGGACATTTTGCTAAACATTAAGTCCTCCACTCAATATCATCAACAGTATTTGCTACTTTAAGCAAAATAACATATATGAAATCAATCTTACCATAGGCTGATCAGTATAGTTAAGTTCCTACAGTATCTCATTAACATCATAATGAAATGACATTGGATGAAACAACAATATTGGAGGACCTGCTATAGCTGCTTTGGATCACTGGGGGCGGGGGGGGGCGGGGGAGGCGGGTGGCGGAGGGAGAGGGAAAGTCACAAATGCAGTTAATGTCTCCCCTCTGACCCAAACCCCACCATAGCCACCCCTATCCAGACGTCCTCACCTTCCTGAGACTGGTATGATTGATCTCAGGCCTATTTTTAAATTTTGTCAACAATGCTTTAGGGGAGTTTAAATTTTACTTAAATAATTTTGTTGTACATATCCTTTTACAACTTGGTTTTATCATTCAGTATTATATCGTCTTAGAGAAGATATTTTTCCCCCATTTGTTGGTACAAATGAAAAGCAGGTACCCATTGTTCTGTTAGAAAATGTTTGAGCTTTGCAAAGGCCCAGAGCAGAGAGCTGATAGCAGATGGAGTTAGGTGGTACCTCCCTATCATGTGTATTTGAATCCATTAGTTGACAGTGGACTTGAGGAACATTGTGGGAGAAATGCAAGCTCAGGGCTCCCTTCCTCTTTTTTTTTTTTTTTTAATATATTTTATTGATTTTTTTACAGAGAGGAAGGAAGAGGGATAGAGAGCTAGAAACATCGATGAGAGAGAAACATTGATCAGCTGCCTCCTGCACACCCCCTACTGGGGATGTGCCCGCAACCAAGGTACTTGCCCTTGACCGGAATCGAACCCGGGACCCTTCAGTCCGCAGGCTGACGCTCTATCCACTGAGACAAACTGGTTTCGGAGGGCTCCCTTCCTCTTAAGTTTCAAGTCACATAGACAAATTAATAGGCCAGTGTGGTCCTGGCACAGGCCAGGTGGCCAGAAAAATTAACAGAGTACGCTGAGGGTACTTACTCTAAGAGTGCGAATCTCCATTGAGACTCTGATTCCCAAGCAGGGCCCAATTATTTTGGTATAGAAGAGAGATAAACTGGTTATAGACACTGTATGTGAGGACATGGGGTCCAAATTTCGTACAATCTAGCTGCCCTGGTTTCATGGGCAGGACATGGAGGTGGGGTTGAGGTGGCAGGGGGTGGGCTGTGTGAGTATACTCATGGCAAGAACTAGTCCCGCAGACAAACTTCACTATAATTACCCTGTATAGCAGTGACTATAATGCAAATATCTTGTCTCCTATGGCCAGAGGCAGGATATGTGACATGCTACAATCCTACAACAGCACAGAGCAGGGTTACAGGCAGATGTGCTAGACTTCCTGCTTTTCCTTTGCATGTCAGTAGAGCTGAGCTTTTGGTGTCCTTGGACTTGTATTGAGAATCGGATCTAAGAGAGTGAAGGGTGAACTTTTCTTAATCTGAACATTTCATAAAACGTGACCCATCTATGCATTCTCTAAAACTCATGTGCGAGAATGAGCATAGCTGCACTATTCCAATCATCCCCCACGGAAAAGTACGGCAATGCCCTTCAACAGTGGAATAGATAACTGAATGGTGACAAGTACACACAATAAAGTTCTGTATGCCAATGGGAACAAGTAATCTACAACTACATGAACACTATGGAAGAACCTTACAAATACAATGTTGAATGAAAGAGGCCGTCTGCAAAAAGAACACATATTGTAAGCTTCCATTTATATGACGTTCAAAACCAGACAAAACTGATCTATGCTGTTAAAAGTTGAATCTGGTTACTCTTGGAATAGGGTAATGAGTCAAAGGAGACCAAGAAGAACTGCTGGGGCCTTGGTAATATTTTGTTTCTTGATTTGGATGCCAGTTAAAAGGGTACATTCAGTTTGTGAAAATTCATCAAGATTTTCATTTACATTTCATTTTCTGTGTGTATATTATAATTCCAAGAAAATTTTTCAAAAAAGGATTTTATTTTGTATTTCAAACTGGTGAAGAACAGCCTACACGTGAAGGACTGTCAAAGCCTTAAGTTTGTCAATACATCCCATGGGCACTGGTTGGAGGTCAAGACACATTTTCATTCCTCTATCTGATTTAAACACCTTCTATATATTCTCTCAAAGACAATGCTGTAACCTAACTCCTTCTCCACATCTCTTCCTCCAGCCTTCTCTGCAGTTTTATGAGAAAACACTAGAAATATGTTACAAGAGGTGAGCAAGTGCATATGGGAAGGAAGGAGCTCTTAGTCCCCAGGACATGGCTCTGGGGGTAAATTGGTAAATCAGAAAGCAGATGGTGCTCACCATGAATACATTTCCCAGGGAAGATGAGGCCCACCTTTGGCATAGTCACATCTATATTTAGCAGCCCACTCTGCGTCATTCGAGTCTTGGTGAGCATTTTAAAAAGTCTCTTGTAGTTGCTCATGTGAGAGATATATCAAACCAAGATTCCTCCTGCCCAGAAGGAAGGCCCTGCTTTCCACCGGGCACTCCATGCTCCTGTTGCATGCTTTCAATTCTCCCTGCATTTTTACCCTGGCTCTTGCCTCTAATGTCCCTCCTTCTGTGGCTTTTTAGGCAGTCTCTTTACATCCCTTAACTCTGTTCCAAACACTTGCCTCTGTTATGCCAACAACTCTAAACTGCCTTTTAGACTCCTGTTGGCTAAACCTCTGTTTTGTCAACCCTCACTAAAATATTTCAAAAGAAGTCAAAAGGATTTCTTTGAATGCATAGAGAAGTATTTCCCTCCCCAATGAAACATGAGTCCCAGGGCAATGCCTGGTGGTATGTAGACTTTGCAAGTTTCTATATGTAAAATGTACTGAGATACAAAGATTAATACACATTACTGGAAAAAATGAAGCCCTAGTAATTCCCTTTGTTCCTTGCATGGCATCTACATGATTAAACTGTTCCCTCGCAGTGCCGGACATAATATAATACAGGGTGGGGCAAAGGCAGGTTTACGGTTATAATACAAATAAATAATATAATAATTAATAAATAATAATACAAAAATAAACTCTGTGTTTCACATACTCACAACTGAAAACCTACTTTTGCCCCACCCTGTATGTCTTGATGAGGAAGGAAAGAGAAAGAAAAGATGGAAGAGGGCTTTGAGATGAAGTATCTAATTGTAGTCCAGAATTCTTTTAGTATTTATTCATATTTCCAAATCAATTTGGCAAGATACTACGTAGATTAATTATTCTAAGGTTTAAAATAATTGGAAAACCCTGCAAACTATAGCCTCACATGAGAATACTAAAGGTACTGGGAAGTGCTATGTCAGGGAAACATGTTTGAAACTTGGTTTGCTCCAGAGTATTCCATTACATTCTTTTCGTATCCTTTATTAGAACTGTTAGTATCATCTAGTCACATCCTACAAGACTAGTGATTTTCAGAGCATTCTTTGGCAAATGCAGCTTTACCTCAACCAGATATGATTCAGAGACTGCCAACCTGAATTGTTCCCATGCAAAGAGGCTCCAAAACCATATTTATCAACCACATGCATGCCTCTGAGAATGCACCAACAGCATCCTGATTAAAACACCTGCTTATGTGAAGCCAAGGGCATATGATTCCATTATACTACACATATTGTACATTCTAACATACTCTGAGCCTGTGTTGGGAGAATGATTGGTGGTTTACACATAAAGTGACACTGGGTACTCTGACTTTAATAACTGGATATATAATTGTTGACTCTGGAGATCATTGCAAATGAGTCAAATGATTAAGAGACACATTTATGTGTGTGTCATCTGATCCTGGCAGTCAGTTTCATTGTGTCATTAATTCAACAGAGCAAAACAAAACATTGATTACCTTCTTCAAATTCAATTGGAGATAGCCATGTTTAACAAGGGGGAAAGCCAGTGATTATTGAAACCAGAGTCTGCAGATGTCTGTCTGCCAATAATAAAAGCAATCCGAGCCTCTCCTACATGAAAAAGAATGGAAAGTTGGCCTGGTTGTGGCATCTTTCGTACCAAGAAGAGGGGGCAGGATGTGACCTCTTTTGCAGGGATTAGATTTTTTTTTTTTTTTTTTGTCACCAGATGGATACTCTACCAAAAATGTCAGTGTAGATATGCACTGACATCTAGTGGACAACAAGGTGGTTGATATTTTGGGCACAAATGACACTAGGAATTAGTAAATCACCCAATAACGGTATTTGAGAAAACTCAGTTCAAACAAAATTTAAAATATAAATACAGACTTTCTTTTTTTTCATGGCTGAAGCCAGTTAATTCAATTCATATTTAAGATAATATTATATTTTGAAGACTTTTTCCTACTGAAAATATCATGGTGCATCCTTGGGTGCCTACCAGAAATAAAAAGTTTATATGCAGGGAAATGAGGGCATAAAATCCTGTCCATTTTGTAGGTTTTTGGAAAAGAAATATTTTGTCTAATAATCAAACATGAAGACTTAGTAAGTTACAGCCACCTGCCAGTAAGGAATTAGAGAACTTTAGAAGTTTGGTCAAAACTTTGCAGAGCTGAGTTTAACTGTCTGATACTGCTCTGGTGGGAGGAAAGAAGGGCATTTCAAGCCCAAAGAGGAGGTTTGTGTGTCCCGTTTAGTCTGTGAAACAGACCTTATTTATGTAGCTTATTGAGTATGTTGTAGGAAGTAATTAGTGTTAAGATATGAGGAAGGTAAATAGACAACATCTATCTCTTCGACTCTTGGAGGGTAAACCAAATGAGAAATAAACTAAAGGAGTAAATCACGTAAAGGTTTAAAAATACAAGTTTTATGCTTGGGAAAGCAGATTGGAAAATGCTGCTCAACCCATGGCCAACATATATCTTTCCAATATGCCTGTTCCTCCTTGATTAAATTTATGCTGATATAATTACAGTGCTTCTGTCCAGTTCGTACATAGTTCCTACTTTTGCCAGAACTGCATGGATTATTCACAGTTTCCTGTATCTATTCTTCCCTAATACACAATGTTAAGAAAATATTATCCAAATCTTAGAAATAAGGTAAAGGAGAAGTGAAATGTCTTTTCAATGTCATACTAGAATTTTGTTTAATAGCCCAACACAAAGGATTATTTAATTTTCTAGAAGGTATCTGTATTTGACTTACAACGTATTTGAATAAAGCTCAACCACTGTGAAGTCACATGTTAATTTCTAAAGTTCTGTACTAAGAGATTAAAATATACAAGTGGACATTTGCCAGACTATATATAAAAATAGAACTGGGACCCACAACCTTCAAGAATAAGCCCAGGCCTGGTCGGCATGGCTCAGTAGTGAGAGCGTTGGCCTATGAACAGAAGGGTTGAAGATTTGATTCCCAGTCAAGGGCATGTATATGGGTGGCAGGTTCAATCCCCAGCCCTGGTCTGGGCATGTTCAGGAGGCAGACAATTGATGTGTCTCTCACATCTATTAACAAAACAAATAAAAATAAAAAAGAATCAACCCAGGAAACCCATTGTCTATATTAACCAGCCAAGGAAGCCAGCCAGCAATAAGTCAAATTTGTAGGAAGTTAGACTGCCATCTCCAATAACAATCCAAGAAGCCCTGTGAACAATCAGCCCAAAGTTTGCTAGGACTGGATCATTAACTGACAGCTTCCCTAATTTTTATCCTTTTTTCCAACCTTGAACGGTCCAGAGAAAGCCAACTATACACCCTGACCCTGCTTCTCATTAGCCCGCCTGTGGTTTCCCCATGCCCACAGCCCCCTATCCGGGCATACCCGAAGCACCCCCTTGTTTCCACTATAAAGCTTTCCTGCTCTCCTGAAGGCCTTTAAGTCTTTTCCAAAATGCAAGGGCCATTGGCTGACTCCCTTGCTATAGAAACCTCTGAATAACCTTTGCATATCTGGTTGACAACTTCCACAGTTCAGTGCAAGTGCTTCCTACAATAGGAAGCACTACAAAGTCACATATCCAAGACATGGACATATGCACCTCCAACAGGGAGGGAGCAATCTCATCCAATCTACGATAAAGGCAAAACTGCAGAGAAAGAAAGAGAACTGCTGATCAGTTTTCAAAAGTGTTGGCCTCTGGTCACAGGGCAGATGGGGAAGATGGCAAGTGGGGATAGCACAGATTTCCCACAGTGAAGAGCCCTGAACTGATGTAATCACAGATCTTGAAGATCTCTGGGTTATTTGGCTGAGTAAAAGTCACAATTTCAGAACCGATTTGTAGGTGAGTATGAGTCAGGCTTTAAGCCTTCTGTCAGCCTCTGTAATGCAAATCTCGGGATATGTCAGAATAATTAGGCATTTGCCCTGTTGTGCTCCAGTTCCCAGAGGCACTGATTGAGCTGGAAGCAAACCCTGCCCTGTAAGTAAAGCCTGAGTCCTTGGAATTAGGGACAAGTATATTCTGAATATTCTAAATAAATGCACTAAATAAAATTTCTGAAAATCTTACTATGCAAATTTTGAATAATGTCCATAAGACTGACAAAATTAAAGCTAAAGTTTTACACCATTAATATGCCTACTTACAAACTACATGCAATAGTTGTTAAGAACTATTATCTATTAAAATGTCAGTAACTCATTAGTTGTGATAGATGACCTACTAGGTTTAAATTTCATTTTAACATGAATTAGATTAAATTTTGAAAATACTATTACATAACTGATGCAACCTGCATCAAATAAGCTTTGATCACTAACATTTCCCATGCAGCTTACCCAAATATCAGTGTTCAGTTGCATAGTGAACTGCTGAAAAACTTCAGATGCCTAATAGAAAAACACTTGTTTGCCATGCAAGTTTCTTTTTTCATTCAACATTGTATTTGTGAGACTTTTCATTAATCCATGTAGCTTTAGTTCACTCACTTTCAGTGCTACGTTGCATTCCACCGTCTGTATATTCCATTTTTAAAACTCGTCCTTATATTAATACCCATAGTTATTACTTCAGTTACCATCCTAAAATATTCTTTTTTCTTACCTTGTCATCTAGCCTTACATGTATCCTAATGTCACTCCCTAAGACATAGACATCGTGAGTCGAGTTTAGCACCAAACAATTGTATGTAGAGAGGGACCTGCTGGAGTGATCTGTTTTCTCTTTACAACATCCCATCATGATAAAGGCCAAGATTATGCTAGTAAGAGAAACGTTCAAGATGCCCTCGTCTGGGCCAGGACTGGTGGAACCTGACTAGCTTGCTCATGCATCTGTAGTCAGTTAATGGGAGGCTGACTGGTCTAGGATGGTCTTACTGACATTTCTGGAGGTAGGGTTGCTGTTGGCTGGGGCAATGGGCAGCTGGGCATATGTCTGTCATCCTCCAACAGGCTCCAAAGGCAGGATACTAAGATGGAGCTGGTTTCCAAGGCTCTGAACTGTACACTATCATTTCTTCCACACTTCATTGTCCAAAGCAAAATACACAGCCAGCTCATATTCAAGAGAGATAATCCGGCTATCCATTTCTATAAAACAAACCAATTCAAAACTTAGTAGTGTGAAACAACAACCATTTATTTTGCTCACAAATGTTCCATTTGGTCAGGGCTCAGTGGGGGCAATTCATCTCTGCTCCACTAGATGTCAGCTGGGCAGTTTGACTAGGGCTGGAGGATCCTCTTCCAAGATGGCTCAGTCCACATGGCTGGTAAATTCCTCTCCCTGTGATACTCTCAGGGGGGCAGATTAATTTTCTTACAGCATAGTGCCTGGGTCCTAAGAGCCAGCATCCCAAGAGAAAGAAAGTGGCAACTGCTAATTTCTTAAGGTTTGGTCCAGAAACTGGTACAGCACGGTTACCGCCCAGATTCAAGGAGAGGGAACATAGGCCTACCTCTCAATAGAAGGAGTGTCAAAGAATGTGGGGGCCATATTTTAAAACTGCCATAGGCAGCTCTAGACTCCACTCTTGATGGGAGGGGTGATGTCACCTTGTAAAAGGCATGACTACTGGAAGAGATAAAGAGTTGCAGCCACTTCACAATCAATTATAGTGGGCAGGGAGGGGGATGAGATTTCTGGTTTAATATTTTTTCCACTTCTTTTAATTTTAATTAAGCTATTATTTACTTGTCTCAGCCTTGTGTTCACTATAAGTTATTGAAAGGCAAATTTAGAAATGCTACTCTTATTACTTAAATGGCCTAGAGGATTTTATATAAAAAGGCTTTATAAGTGATTCCCTTTTATTTTGAAATGTTAGTACTTTAGCTCCCCTTGAAAGATGTGAAATCATGTTTTATTGATGGGATAACTATTATGTAACTAGAGTGCAGGTAATCATCTTATTCCACTTGATGAGATGAACATAGCCATTTTTCACACAGAAAAGACAGGGAAGTACTCAATTACAGCTGTGTGTTCGATGTAAAACCCCTCATTCACATAAACTATAGAGTCACTGATTAGACATGCCAGCAAGAAACTGTGTGAGCTGGGGCCATCCTGAATGTTCTTCAGGCTGCCTTCTCTATGCCTGATAGACCACAATTACAATGACCTAGAGGTCAGCCAAACAGAGTTACCTGTTAACTGTCCCCAGTCCCATTTACACTCACTCACGCATGGCTCCATGGGACACAAACACTGCCTTGGGGAGGAAATTCTAAACTACATTCATCAATTACATTCCCAAATCCCTGTTTTACTTTCCCAGGCAACAACCTTATTTCAGGAAAAATATCTGACCTCCTGGAGGTCCTAAAAATAAAATATTTATTGTTTCCCCCCCCCACCCCCTAATGCAAAGAAAATGAAAATATGTTTTAAATCTGATTATATCACTCCTCTACTTCAAACCCTTCCATGGTTCCCCATTGCATAGCAGATAAACTTCATCTAAAGGGGATGCTATGTGATGGAGTGGACAGTATCTGCAACACTCCACTTATTATTTTTTTAATTTCTATTTACTGACTTTGGAGAGAGAGGAAGGGAGATGAAAGAGAGAAAGAGAGAGAGAGAGAGAGAGAGAGAGACTGACTTTCTGCCCACCCACTCACACATTCTTTGGTGATACTTCATTTTATCTATCTATCTATCTATATCTATATCTATCTATCTATCTATCTATCTATCTATCTATCTATCTATCTGCCAAGGGACTGGAATGACCTGAATGACCGGAATGACCAGCCGCTATGATGCGTACTACAGCCAATAGGGGTGGGGCTGGCCACCTAACCTCCCTCAGCCCCTCTCCCCGGCCATCCCCACCCCGAATTGGTCCACCCCACTCCAATCGGTGGTGGGGCCAGCCAGCCAACCTCCCGCATCCCCTACCCCTGGCTGGCCAGACCCTCCCCACCCCCCCCACCCCCGTGCACGAATATGTGCACCAGGCCTCTAGTTAGTAAATAACATACAGTATTATAGGAGGCTTGAGCAAGATCTAGTTCCTCCTAAACCTTTTTTCTACCCTTAGCAATATACCTCAGTGGCAGGCTATATCATTATCTCATTTATTGTTCACAAAGCTTTAGAAAGTAGGTTCTCATATTATCCCCATTTTGTTGATAATGAGACTGAGGAACAGAGAGGTTAAGTAGCTTGCTGAAGACTGCATAAGTAGCAGAGCATGCACATAAATTATAATAGCCTAACACAAGAGTGAACTTTTTAAACCATCCATCCAATGGGCTGTATTTCTCAGTCTGAGTTCCATTAACCTGTCCAGAGATAGGCCAAAAACTTACACTGAAATTGTTGTATGCAGATATCATTTTTGCTAGGAAGATAATCCATAACTTTCCTAAAAGTCTCAATAGAAACCATGGCACAAACAAAACTGATAAAAGAAAAAATCTGCTATATTACTATAATTCAGGGGCTGCAACATGATTTCCAAAAATATTTCTTGGAAGGCTTTGAAGGTTGCAGGACTTTAAAGAATTTTATGTTACCATAATAGTTCATTCAAAACCTATGCCATTTACAAATTCTTCATTCTATTGAACTTGCTTCCAACAAGTTGTAAACATGGTACTGGCAAGACAAGAGGATGCTCTGTCCACAGAGCTGGGAGTGACAAGAGTCCTCCTAGCCCAAAGGTCAGGTGTGCAGTTGAACATACAAGTGTGGGACAACAAGCTCACCTTCAACAAACCCTCTACATCTCACCAGAATTGAACAGAAACCCTATTGCCCCAATGCAAATAAAAGGAGCAAGGCTGAACCATAGGGAAGTCCTTCAAATAATGCCATTGCTGGTTCCCAGTTATTGGCAAGGAAGGCTGAGTCACATTCAAATTCTCCCACATACAAACGCCTTCAGTTGAGGGGGTCATCTTCTCCAGGCCTGGATATTTGCAAAATGCCCTGCTTGCCTTGATTAATGACTCTTTCCATAAAGCCAGTCTTGGTAACGATATGACAAATCTCCTCTGTTCCTGTGTATTAACAGTTCAGAGGAACCGTTAGGTTTTGGCTAGTATTCCAAAATTGCTCTGGGTGTAGAAGAATTCTAATGAAATGTAAAGCATCTATCACAAAGAAACACAGTAGATTTTTCAAGTGCTCAGTACTTTCATTTCACAAACACTATACCTCTTTAGGAAACATAGGCATTTCCTATGCAAGGGGAAAAATTATTTTTAATTTGTCTTTATCATTTCTGTATTTTCTAAATTACAGGTTATGAACATATACTGTTATTATAAGAGAAAGGAATTTATAAAAATTAAATTTTTTTTAAAGTCATGTACTCTTGTGGTTCCTAAGGATGGTTCATTATCAGAATCAGCAGGGGAGATGTGTTAAAATGCAGTCCTACTGAATCAAAATCGCTAGGGGTGATCTGGAACCTGAGCTAGTGGGGTGGGTCTCAAAGTTCAGAAGTCTGTTAATCAAGGCCTCTTGTTTGTAATGGACACAGTTGATTGATCACCCAACACATTTCCCATCATTCCCTTTTAACAGCACCAGATTTTATTTGAGTAGCTAACTCTTTCTATATATTTTTTTCAGAATAAGTCCAACCCTCCTCTCACTTGAATTGTGATCCCTGGTTGGTTTAAACCAAGCATGGGTTCAAAGGTGGGCATGTGACCTATGCAGTCCAATCAGGGTTGATCTCAGAACCCCATTAGAATGCTAGGACATAAACCCTATACATCTCACCAGAATTGAACAGAAACTCTATAGCCCCAACGTCAGCTATTTTTAAACCATGAAGGGAACTGGACTTAGTCACAGGAACCAGAATGGGAACATGGAAAGAAACTGAGACCTTGGTGCTACCGTAGTGCTGCTGGATCAACTAATCATGGATATTTTATTGCCTCTGCATGCTCAGGTACACAGAACAACAAATCCTCTTCGTTGAGAAGGCCAATTGAAATTAGATAATCTGTTCCTTGTAATATGATGACCTAACTGGTACACAACTCCTTACAGCTATTGGTTTAAGCTGTAATACCTCGTCACTAAAGCTTTCTCTGATTTTCTCCAAGTTGTTGCTGCACCTTCCGTGTAGAAGAGGGACAGTAGAGGAGAGAAGGCAGAGACAGGCTTCATGCCATTTAAAGCCCAGGAATTGCATCAACGATGCTCCCTAGTCAAGGCTTTAGGCTCTGACCAATCTTTTCCATTCCAGAGAAGTCATTAAGCAGGATGGACAAAAGGATAGATGCTCCTCCTTACAGTATATTCCCAAATTAGAATTGTGGCAGAATACTTTTTAAAAGCACTTAGAACTCTACATGGTACATGTCATGTAATGTGTGTTGTACAAGACTGTTGGCCCCTAACTCAAATATTTGGTCTATGACAGTAGAAAAGATGTCTTGTCCATGGCATACACTGCTATACTATAAGGACTATACTAAACCATATGACATTATATCATGCCATAATACCTGCTATAAGAGCTCAATGAATATTTTTTAATAAGAGTGAATGAAGGACTGAATAAATAATAGTCTTTACATTTAATCAAAGAATACTAAGTATTGGGGAGGATGTGAGACAAATAGAACTCTGATTGTTGGTGAGAATGTAAATTGGCACAGTCTCTTTGAAAAACAGAGACTATTTAGCAATTTTTCCTAAAACTAAACATACACTCCTGATATACCTATATACCCTGGAGAAATGAGTGTACATGTCCACCAAAAGATTTGTACAAGAATGCTTATTGCAGCTTTACTCAAGAAAGATAAAAATTGGAAACAACCCAATTGCCCATCAACTATAGAGTGAAAAATAATGTTATATGAGTAGCAGAATACCACTCAGCAAGAAAAAGTACAAACTATTGCTGCCCAGGACAAATAGATGAATCTTACAAATTCAATAAAGAATGAAAAAACAGACAGAAGAGACATACTACATGATTCCATTTATGAAATGAAGGGTAGAGAAGCAGAATGTGCCACCCCAAAATATTCTTCTTTGACATAAGGATTAATCTGAGATGATTATTTTTGAAACACAGAGAAGTTACCCTTTCTGAGGGAAACTTACATTTATAAAGGGTATCTCCACTTATAAGAGTGTCTCTCTAATCAGAAGGGAAGGATGACTCTAAATCACAAGAAACTCTTATCAATGGTTTATCTATATTATAAAAGGCCAGTGGCTGTAACACCTGAACACCAGAATGCCAGAACGACCAAACAACCGGTCACCAGGAGGTACATGGAGCACCTCTCGATCCCTCTCCCAGGCCTGCCAGCTGCTCACGGCACTACTCACGCACAGCGGGTCTGGGGTCCTGCTGGCATGGCAGGTCTGGGTCTCACACAGTTTCATGCACTGGGCCTCTAGTATCTGTATAACAAACCTTATTTGTTTACTGTGCTTTCTCTGGTAACCTTCCATATGGCCCCTCCAGTCCCGTTTTTCTTTTATTTTTAGCTAAAGATGGTATTTAAAGTGTTAGCTTGGACCATCTTTGGGGGTTACTCAGTTTCCCTGGATACTGGTATTCCCAGGAACAAGAAGAAAGGTGTTGAAAAAGTTCCATATCTTGATCTAAGTGTAGTTACATGGGTTTGTGTAGGTGTATATGTGTATATATGATATCAATGTAAGAAATGTTCAAGTCCGTAGAGAATTTTTATAACAGTTTATTTGAGCCAAAACTAATGATATATGTCAGGGAGCAAGACCTCAAATGCTCTGGAGAATAACAGCTTTGCAGTTTCTTTTATCCATTTGAAATTAAGGATGGAATATAAGGAAGCCTGCATGAAGGTAGGAGAAAGCAAGGCAAGGACAGGATTACAAGATTGTTAACAAGAGGGTGGTTATGCCTTTGAGGGGTGTTACACATGGCATTTCAAAGGTATTTTAACATACATGCAATGGCAGGCTTAGCTTAAAAAAACCTTTCACTAAAGCAATTATAGGCCTGGGGCATGCCTACCCACCATGACCTGCCCTATTAGAATTTTATGATTTATTGCAGCACCCCTTTTTCTGTCCACAATGTGTACACATACTCTCACATATATGTATATAAACATGTATACAAAGATTCATGGAGTTGTACATTTAAAGTTTTACATGCTTTATATAAAAATTTTAATGCAATAAAGGCGTTTCAAATTCTTTTTTGTTGTTGTTAAACATAAGAGAACACAATGCAAAATTATACCACTCAGAGTCAAAGGTCAGAGTTGGAAGAAACAATTCCCTTATTTTACAAATGAAGACACAGAACCAAAGAGATAGTTATTTAACCGGTAGTAACTCTTCTTGTTAGTCACAGAGCTAAGTCAATATATTTTCATTACCCCATGCCTTCAGTTTAAACAAATAGTGGGCATAAGTGAGGAATGGAGAGATGGCAGTGTAGCTTATAATAAACAAAAGGGACTTTCTCTACATCCCTTCTCCTTCCCTTCCCCGTGTCCTTTTCTTTTTCCTTTCCATGACTTAATCCCATGCTAATTATCTTCCCTCACCTTCCCTCTTCTTCATTCTACCCTTCTCCTCCATGACCCACCCCAGCCAAACAGCCATATCATAGATCTCAGTGGTCCCGATGATAGAAGCCAAAACGTAGGTAAGCACAAAGCACGTTCCTTTAAAATACGCATTAATATAGTTGTATATTTATTTACATCACACCTGATTCCCATGAAAAAAAAATTAGACAAGGGAAAAAGTCTGCAATGTCCTGAAGTAAATTAGAGCAAGCCAGAAAGCTGGGAGGAAGAGAAAATGAGAGTTAATCCGTCAACAAAGCTGCAGGAGGAACCCAACAAAAGACTGCTCACATTCCTGAAGACACGCTGAAACTCTGAAACAACTTCCAGGCAGCTTAGAGGGAGAATAATCCACTAGACACCACCACATATTGTTTACTCAAGAACTGTCTCAAAGTGTGGCCCAGAATCAGAAGCCTCAAGCACCTCTTCCTTATGGACTAGGTACCAATTCCAGTGCTCTCTCCACTTCACCTTTTTCTACCCCCTTTATTTATAGTCACTTTAAAGTCTTTCAAAACAACGCACATCTTTCTTCCCCAGAGCCATTGTATAAAAGAGCCCCGTTAAGCCCCGGATGGCGGACATGTTCATCTTCTCTCCCTCCAGCCCTGGGGCTGGTCGTGTAGACTGTAGACCCCAGGACCTGGTCCTTTTTCTGGGTAGGCTATGGCTCAAGAAACCCTTTCTTTCAGGACAACAAAAGGCCTTGAAGGTTTCTGTTTATCACAGCTTACAAAGTTACATATATTATAGGATGAAAAACAAAAATGGAGGAAATTATTATGGAGGGAAAAGCAGAATTGGAGGAAGAAGATAATTCTAAGGAAGTAGTCAGTGCCCTAGTAGGGGGAGAGATTTTCTCACTGCCTCTAAAACGTTAATATCAAGGTCAGGAACTGCTGCTGTAACTATCTCTCTGATCTCCATGGTAGGAAGGTCCTAATAGGAAAGGACAGATCTAAGATTTTATCTTATAACAAATTAAGGAAAATGGAGACCTTCTGATATTCTATTAGTTGGCCCTAAATATAACCTTAAGAAATATGAAGTGATGTCCACCATCTAAACAGCATAGTTTCTTCCAGGGAACAGTTGAGCTATAGACAAATTAAAGAAAAAGAAAAAACAAAAAGCATGATCTGATCAGAGGCAGGTTGCAAAGAACTCCTCTCTCCATATCAGCTTAGAGGCCTCAGGACACAAGCTATAAATTCTATCATGTCAATCAAGCTGCCATATGGTGGGCCTCTCCTTTGTTTATCAGCTAATGCATAGAATACAAAATATATTAAAATTGGGGGGTGATAAATAAACCACTATTCCAAACACTGACAACACAGAAGTCAGGAAATGCATATATTAAATATTCTCATTTTACTGCTCATTCATCCAAGTCCAACATTTTAGAAACCATCCAAGGAATTTAAAATTTTACTTACTACTAATACTCAATTGAGAGTAGGAGAAATTATAGTGGAGTCATTATCTATTATCTACTAATGTTAGCTGAGTGACGGCAAATAAAACATCTTAATTTAGTCAAGTGAAAATGAAGGCTTGGGTTTTTGTTTTTCATTACTGAAAAAATAGAAAACAAAAAGTATTTTAAAACTACGAAATCCTTGAATCTTACAAATATTTGAGAACTCTAAGGAATCATTAAAGAATTTATGGTCTGCTTTGAGGTAGGAGAGAACGGTTTCAGGGTGTGGACAAAATGCACCCTTAGAGTTCTTCTCAGTCTGTAGCCACTTCCAACAAATCACTTTTGTATCAGCAGACCATGGCCCAACTGATCGCTTTACTTAAAATTATATTTGTAAATGTTTAATTGTTTTATTTTCTTGGTGGCTAAAACTTAGGGCTCTGTAGAGAAGCTGGATTTGGTTTTCAATCCCGGCTCCAAGACATATTAGTGATATGATCTTGGGCAAGTTACTTTAATTCTCTTAGCTCCAATTTCCTTGTCTGGAAAAGGAGTACAATAACTTTAAATATTAACTCATATTTATTAATAATGATGGATTCTATTTTATATACATTTTATATACATTTTATGTATAAATATGTCACTATGAAAGAATATGAAAACCTCCTCATACAATGGTTGTGAGGATTACCTGAAAGGACGTTCCGTCGCTGTTAACATCAACATCGTTATCTCCATTCTCATATTCATTAGTAATTCACTAATGGATTACTGGGGAAAATAAAGAAAAATCTTCATTTTCTCAAAAGAAAAAATATTCCAACCCCAAGGAAATAGACAAGGTCCATTCCTATCCATATGTAATTTGTAAAGGCCAGTATTTTGCTGGAGCGAAACCTTTACTGATACTTTGACAGGCGGTAGGGGCTGTGAAAAGGAGCATAAAGCAAATCCATCACCAAAGTCTAGGAATTTGTGGTAAACAGTAAGAGGCTGGGAGGAAAAGCAGCAGCAGGCCAGCAGCGAGGGCTCAGGATTCTCTGAGGAAGGTCAGCAGAATGTGGACAGTGTAAGAGGGAGTGATGGGGTTCAGGACACCTTATCCCAAAAATATGCCACCTTGGTATATTGTATATTTTAAGCTCAAGGAGTTTGAGAAAAGGGCAGAAGCAGGAAGGTCACCCTAAGCCTTCCTCCCCCGCCACCCTTCTTCTTTGAAACAGGTCATAGGAGCCTCACAGGAGAGATGCCCTCCCTATAATCTAAGGAAAGGAGCATCCTTATTTCTGAAGACAATGGGACTCCCTGAGCAGAATCCCAATAGGCCTTGCTATGTTTCTCCAATTGCTGCACTCACCTCAGACTACTTAACTTCTCATTTCTTCATGACTGCCTGCTCTTATTTAAAAATATATATATTTTTGTTGATTTCAGAAAGAGAGATAGAAACATTGATGGTGAAAGAGAATCATTGATCGGCTGCCTCCTTATACAACCCCCACTGGGGATCAAGCCCCAAAACAGAACATGTGCCCTGACCAGGAATAGAAACCTGACCTTCTGGTTCATAGGTCGACATTCAACTACTGAGCCACGCCAGTCGTGCACTGCCCACTCTTCATCATGCCTTGCAGAAAAACCATGCAGGTCTGTTCCTTTAGGCCTTCATTTCCATACCAGAGGCCCAGTGCACGAAATTCGTGCATGAGTAGGGTCCCTAGGCCTGCTGGGCGATGGGGGCTGGGCCGGGGCCTTCCTTTGTTCTGCCACTCCCTGGTGGTCAGCACACATCATAACAAGCAACAGAACTCCCAGTCTCCAGATGAACTCCCGAGGGGACACTTTGCATATTAGCCTTTTATATATAGAGATGACAGCTCCAGTATCATGTAAATAAATCTGTATGTGTTTTGCCTCTTAATCTGTCTTGTTCAGTTTAATTTTCAGACCCAACCAGAGACCCCAAGAGGGTAGAGGAAAACATTGTCCTCCCTTACAGAAGCAACCAAACCAAAATAAAATGAAGACCTTCTGCTTGGGCTCAGTGTCTAAACATCATTACTCTCTCCTTAGAGAAAAGATAATACAAATTTATATCAGAATTTACTATACATCCTTTATAATGTGTTGTTCTAATCCTTTAAAGCTCACATATAATCAATGTAAGGGAGTTCTGATTTTAGAGTGTGAATTAGATCATTCTTAGCTAATCGGTTTGCGTCCAAAGAACATCCCAAGATTTTAAAAAAATCTCTGAGAATGGCTATGGATAGACAATCTGGACCTGATGAACTGAAGGTCACAGTCCCAGAGTGGGCAAAACTAGACAAACTACTGTTTCCCATGCTTTTCATGTTATTATAATACTACAGGCCCGGTGCACAAATTCATGCACACATGGGGTCCCTTGGTCTGGCCAGTGATCGAGGCCGATTGGGGTAGTCTTGCCCAGTCCCAATCGGGGCTGATCGGAGCCAGCCAGCTGGGTGAAGGTACTGCGGGAGGTTAGCTGTGGTAGCACACTGACCACGGGAGGCAGTTCCTGCATTGAGTGTCTGCCCCCTGGGGGTAAGTGCACATCATAGCAATCAGTCGGCTGGTCATTCAGTCGCTTAGGCTTTTATATATACAGTAAGTCCTCAGGTTACATCGGAGATACGTTCCTATGGCGCAAAGTAATGCAATTTTTTCCGTAACTCGGAACCCACCTACATAAGCACCTATGTCACTAACGTGGAGCATATACACAGCAGTAATGAAGTGAAACAGTAGAAAGCAATGTAAAAGAAAGATAACAACTCCTGACCTTTACTTGTGGTAAATAAATAATAAAAAACATAAATCACATATGTACATATGTCGAAATGACGGAACTTTTTTTTTTTTATAAATAAATGGGAGATGGCGACGTAACCATGAAATGACGTACATTGAGTCCAACGTAACCTGAAGACTGTCTGTATAGATGAACTGTTTTATCCAGCTCTGAAATAAAGGTCAATCAGACTAAAGTAATCCCTTAGACAATAACATTTCAAGCAGCATTCCCATCACTTCCTGGAAGCCCCAAATGCACAGAGATCTCCTAGCAAGCTGAAGTCTTATCTATTCAACCAGCAATGAGGTGTACCCACACGATTTCCAAAAATAACAAAAACCAGAAACCACTTCTTCCTGGAGCTGCAGGGAATCATCGTTACCATCTTCACTTAATAGTCAGTTAAAAGTGGAATTCCTGAAGAAACATTGGCCCTGACCCACAGCACACAGAAATCAACACCATGGGGAACTATTGTAGCCCACAGAGCGGGCAGTCTCCACCCTGCTGAGATCAAGGGAAAGAAAACAAATCATGCCAGGACCCTGAGAGCCCTCTTATCCAAACTCTTTTTCCGGCTCTGCTGCAGATACCACTGCGCACGCCAATCCTTCACTGATTGTTCCCTTAACAGCAACGAGTGAATGATGACGACAGCAACAAACACATTAGCAGACACTTATGAATGCTTATTATGTACCAAGCACTAGTATATGTGCTTTGTTCTATACTAAAACATTTTATTTTCCCATAAGTCTATGAAGTAGGTACTATCAGGATATGCATTTTACAGATGTGCTTTATGAGACATATGAGAGTTAACTAACACATCCAAGGTCACACATCCACAACACAAAGCTAAGATTTTAAAATGAGCTTTCTCACTTAGCTTAATTAACTCTCCGGGTCCATCCTTGCTGTCGCAAAGGGTAAGATAACTCAGTCAGAGAAAGAAAAGTAACATATGATTTCACTTATATGTGGAATCTAATGAACAAAATAAACTAACACCCCCACAGACTCATGGATACAGAGAACAGACTGACAGTTGTCAGAGGGGCAGGGTTTGAGGGCTGGGTAAAAAGGTTGAAGGGAGTAAGAAAATAAATAAAAAGACTAGACTCCTTGACACAGACAACAGTATGGCAATTGCCAGAGGGAAGGGAATGAGGGAAGTGGAAGTGGATATGGGGGGATAAATGATGATGGAAGGAGACTTGACTTGGGGTGGTAAACACACAATATACAGATGATGTATTGTAGAATTGTTTACGTGAAACCTATATAATTTTATTAACCAATGTCACCCCAATAAATTCAATAAAATTTTTAAAAATAATAAGATAAAATGAGCTTTTGGACTCTAGAGGCCACATTTTCAACCACCACTTTTACTACCTGCTAGAAAAGTGGGGTGTATTTGTTGATGTCCATTTTTCCCAGTGCTCAGAATCTTCCTAGGGTTCTAAACTAGCCTGGCTTAAATAAAAGAGGAAGGGGAAGCAAAAGGACACGAAAAAGCTCTGAGGAGAGAGAAAAAGGATTGATTTAATAAACAATCCTTTCATTGAATTTCTATACCTGCTAAATATAGCCCTTCTTCCCTTAAAACTTTTTTTATAAGAGAACAGAACAAATTTTAATAGAAGTTGGGCAGAGAAGGGACGAGAGCAAGTACATTGTTATCTGTAGATCACTGCACAAATGTAAGGTATTCTTAGCAGTATTTGAAGCTTAAGAAAGTCAGTGAATGCAATTTTGTACAAAGACTCACTCACTGTTAGTTTATTAACTCTTTGCAGCTTTTACAACAAAGTTATCAAACACTTATGTGCCGCTATTACAAAGGAATGAAAGGAAGAATGGTGATCCAGTGATCCAGGAGACAGATGGGGGAAAGGCGCTCAAGTGAAGAATGAGAACTGAAGTACTTACTCTTGCATTGGGTAAATTCACATGGAGCATTTCCTATATGCTAGGAAAAAGTGATAAGGATACAAGGAGGACCCCTACCTTGAGGAAGCTTATTGTCTAGAGCAGAGGTTGGCAAACCTTTAAATATTTTGGCTTTGCAGGGCATAAGGTCTCTGTCCTAACTACTCAACTCTGCTGTGTAACACAAAAGCAGCCATAGAACAATATGTAAATGAATGGGTACAGCTGCATTTCAATAAAACTCTATTTTTAAAAAAACACATGGCTAGATTTGCCCTACAGGCCACTATTTGCAAATCCCTGTTCCAGTAGAAAGGCTAATAGGAGGGAGAAACCAAGATGGCAACAAAGGTAAACACCTAAACTGCTGCCTCGCACAACAATTTCAAAACTACAACTAAAAGACAAAACAGACATCATCCAGAACCACAGGAAGGCTGGCTGAGTGGAAATTCTACAACTAGAAAGAAAAAGAAAAGCACAGTGAGACTCAGAGGAGCTGCAGAAGGCAGAGGTACGGAGGTGCAGGCACGGAGAGGGCTGGCAACTGAGTACGTGGCTGGCTTTCTCAATCGGGAGGGAGACAAAAGCTCCCAACTGCTCTGAACTCCAGTCCCGGGCGAGACTCTGGGGACCCAGAATCATACAGGGAGAAACTGGACTGTCAGGAAAGAGAAAAGCACACTGAGACTCAGAGGAACTGTGGAAGGCAGAAGTACAGAGGCACATGCACGGAGAGGGCTGGCAACTGAGTATGCAGCTGGCTTTCTCAAGCAGGGGGGAGACAAAAGCTCCTGACTGCTCTGAACTCCAGTTCTGGGTGAGACTCTGGAGACCCAGACTCATTCGGGGAGAAACTGGATTGTCTGGCAGCAGGCAAAACTCGAGGGCAACTTTCTCTCAGAGATACTTGCAGCAATTACTGCGGGACACTGAGACCCAGGGTCCTCTTAGGACAGGGCTGATGGAAAGCCATTGCTGTCTGCTCTGCCCTGAGACTCTGCCCCATCCAAGCTGAGCACATAGGCTTTTGCAAGTCTTGTCTCATAAGGGTGTCTCTAGCACAGAAGTTCTCCCAGCGTAGACACAGCTGATCCTCACAGCCAATTGGCCTGGAGGTCAATTCCTCCCAGTGATACCAACAACAATCAAGACTTAACTACAACAAGGCTGTACACACAGTCGACAAAGGGATGCACCAAGAGTGTCCACCTCAGGTAACTGGGGAGGCCGAGCCACTGGGCCCTATAGGACACCTAGCACACAAAGCTACTCTACCAACTCAGGAAAGCAGCCAAAATTTGGAGACAAAGAAAACAGATCACAAATGAAAGAAATGGAGGAAAGAAAATGACTGGATATAGAGTTCAAAACCACGGTTATAAGGTTTTTCAAGAATTTTCTAGAAAAGGCCGATAAATTTGGTGAGACCCTCGAGGATATGAAAAAGGACCAACTAGAAATTAAGCATACACTGACTGAAATAAAAAATAATATACAGAGATCCAACAGCAGACTAGAGGATCGCAAGAATCAAGTCAAAGATTTGAAATACAAAGAAGCAAAAAAAACAATCACTTGGAAAAGCAAAAAGAAAAAAGAATCCAAAAATTTGAAGATAGTGTAAGGAGCCTCTGGGACAACTTCAAGCGTACCAACATCCGAATTATGGGGGTGCCAGAAGAAGAGAGAGAGCAAGATACTGGAAACCTATATGAAGAAATAATGACTGAAAACTTCCCCCACCTGGTGAAAGAAATAGAGTTACAAGTCCAAGAAGCACACAGAACCCCAAACAAAAGGAATCCAAAGAGGACCACACAAAGACACATCATAATTTAAAATGCCGCAAGAGCAAAAGACAAAGAGAGAATATTAAAAGCAGCAAGAGAAAAACAGTTAGTTACCTACAAGGGAGCACCCATACGATTGTCAGCTGATTTTTCAACAGAAACTATGCAGGCCAGACGGGAATGGCAAGAAATATTCAAAGTGATGAATAGCAAGAACCTACAACCAAGATTACTCTACCCAGCAAAGCTATCATTCAGAATTGAAGGGCAGATAAAGAGCTTCACAGATAAGAAAAAGCTAAAGGAGTTCATCACCACCAAACCAGTATTATATGAAATGCTGAAAGATATTCTTTAAGAAGAGAAAGAAGAAGAAAAAGGTAAAGATAACAATTATGAACAACAAATACATATCTATCAACAAGTGAATCTAAAAATCAAGTGAATAAAAAATCTGATGAACAGAATAAACTGGTGAATATAATAGAATCAAGGGCATAGAAAGGGAGTGGACTGACAATTCTCAGGGAGAAAGAGGTGTGGGGGTGTGGGAAGAGACTGGACAAAAATCGTACACCTATGGATGAGGACAGTGGGAGGGAGGTAAGGGCAGAGGGTGGGGTGGGAACAGGCTGGAGGGGAGCTATGGGGGGAAAAAAGAGGAACAAATGTAATAATCTGAACAATAAAGATTTATTTTTAAAAAGGCTTATAGGAAAAACACTTTCTGGATTGTTTAATGTTCACATCTATTTCTTGTCTTTATTCTTATACCACTCTTATCTGGGTCTTTGGTTCCTGTTGAATATTTTAGCATTGACTATTGCTGCGGAAAATCTGAAGCCAGTATTTCTTACCATTATAAATAGGTGACTTCCCAGAGGATTCTTCATCTATGAAGTCAAGGGATCTTATTGAGATACTAGAGGCCTGGTGCAAGAATTCGTGCATGGGTAAGGTCCCGCGGCCTGGCCAGTGATCAGAGCCCATTGGGGCTGGCCGGCCGGGGCGAGGGGCTGTGGGAGGTTGGCCGGTCTCAGGAGGTTGGCTGTGGGAGCAGCTCCTGTGTTGAGCGTCTTCCCCCTGGTGGTCAGTGCACATCAGAGCAACCAGTCAGCCAGCTATCCCATTGTTTGGTCACTTAGGCTTTTATATATATATATACACACATACATACATATATATATATATATATGTATGTATGTGTATATATATGTGTGTATATATATATACACATACATACATATATATATGTATGTATATATATATGTGTGTGTGTGTGTGTATATATATATATATACATACATATATATATGTATGTATGTGTATATATATATACACACATATATATACACATACATACATATATATATATATATACACATACATACATATATATATATATATATACATATATACATACATATATATATATATATGGCTTAGTAGTCTTGATATGAAAGGCTATTCCCCAGATTTTAGCTTATTTATATTTTGACATAACAAATGTTTGTCATAACATTTTACATGATGCTTTTTTTTCTAGTTTCAAAGCTTTCTTTTCTATATCATTTGCTTTATGTTTTGTGTTCTAATTTTTAGTAGTACACATATTTTTGTTCTTGTGGTTACTTTTATGACTGTAACATAAAGTATTTGCTCATTCTATACTGTGAATCATCCACTTTTATTCAATCATTTAATTTTATTTAATAAATACCTTTGTAGTGTTCATTTATGTGATAGTTTATGTTTTCTATTTCCTTTCCTGTTTTCTGGTGAAGTCGTATTTGACATCTTCCTTTACTCTTACTACCTTTTCTGTGAGCTCTTACACATCAGCTTTATGTTCCAACTCCCTAAAGGTGATAGGAAAATTAAGTTTATTTAATTTGTGTAGAAAAATTGGTTGTGATTTTTATTTGTTTGATAGTAACATTCATTCTCTGCCATTATTTTCTGTTGTTTTTCATCATTTTTTTCTAATATATTCCTTATATTGATCCTGTGTGTACATGCTCCAATACTTCGCACTAAAGGTAATGAGTTAGAGAAACAACTGTGTGTAGGAAGTCTGTGCTGTGTAGAATTCCAGTTCCAGGTATGCTTGAATATTGTGTGTGTGTATATGTGTGTGTGTATGTGTGTGTGTGTGTGTGTGTGTGTGTGTGTGTGTAATTTTTTTTCCTCTCCCCTAATGGAAATAGATAACTATAGAGTTTTTTGCAATGTAAAGACCTTTTCCTACCTCACTGCCACAATAACAGCTTCCTGCAAACATGGTTTACCTATGTGATACTTTATTTAACCGCATCCTCTATGTTTGCTGAAAGGAACCTAGGTCTGGGGAATTCTGGAAACTGTTAAGATTTAGATTGTTCTCCTCCCAGGGGTGACTTGTTTCTGGCTCTTTCTGAGCTCTTTGGTCTGGTGTTTCTGGCTGCTTTAGGGGCAACCCCTTTGCTTGGACTCATGCTCTTGGCAGCCCTTCCATCAACTGTGCAGTTGGAAATTTTTGCTGTCATTTAGTTTTGCTGAAAATGGAATTTGTGTCTGTATTTTTCATTTGCCTTCTTGCATTTAGAAACTTTAGGAAACAGAGATGGGAATGTTGGCTTTACTGTATTCAAAGCAAAAATCTCAAATATGAGCATTGATTGCTCTGAGATGTGAACATGTGTGAAATTGTAAAGTGGCTGAAAGTAACCTAGGGTAATCAGGACAGGAACATAAAAACCTGGAAAACACATACACACACATACCATTTTCAGATTAATAGTTACTAATTACCTGATTGCCTAAGGATGGTAAAATCCTAGTGGAGAAAAAAACAAAAATATAGGAAGGCACCCATCCTATTGAGAGAAAAGGAATCCTTACCAAGTCCGTACATGTTCTGCAAAGACAGACAGGACGATGGCTGAGATCAAAAGACCAAGCCTGGGAAAAACAGATCTTTTCTGTGGAAAGAGGCACTTCCCACCAGCAATGTTAAGGGTACTATCTGATCTGCTTTATTTATAGGTACAATCATTTTTGTCTTTCACATTTTTCTCCTTACTGGTATAATCCTTTTCAGTCACACACATATGAATATATACCATTTTTTTGGTCATGATTTACTTCACAAAAACAAGATTATATTAAGCACTTCTTTTCTCCATCTAGCATTTCTCACTCACATTACCTTGTGCTAATTCCTCAAAATAGGCTTGAGTAGTTTTAATTTGTCTTCCTTAATGTCTGCATACAATTTCCTGGTATAATTATGTACTATAATTTATTCAACCATCCCATTACTGATGAGCCTTCACATATTTTCCAGTTTTTGCCACCACAAACAATGTTGCATAAAACATTTTTACATACATTTTATGTACTGGGGCTTTTGTTTCTATATGATAGATCCCGGCAATTTGTAATTGCTGAGTCCAAGGAAATACATATTTTTCCATCTTAATGCAAGCTGTCAAATGGCTTTTTGAAAAGGCAGAAACACCTCAGATTTTTACCAGCAAGGTAGGAAAATCCCTTTTTCTCTACATGCCCTCAATAAATATCTAAATCAGTTAGTTCTGATTTATGTTATTTTCCTTATCAGTCTTGAGATAATTTCCTCCTTTTGTGCAAAGTGATGTCATGGAAGACAGAGCAGAGAGAGATTAAGAAAAAGCCATGGTGTCAGACAGTCTTCCGTATGGCGCTCCCATTTATTCAGCAAATAGTTTTCAGGTACTTATTCTAGGTGCTGAAACTGTAAAAGGCACTGGTCAGATTTTTAAAAAATACACATAAGCCCAGAGAAGCATGCAGCAAAATGTCTCTATTGAGGAAGGCCTAGGATCTGCTTTCTGTTAACGTGTGACTTCTTGAAATCTCAGTTTCCTGATCCAAAAAATGGTTTTGATGATACTACCCACACACTGGGATAGGTCCGGAAACTATGAGATGGTGCATGTAAACCACTTAGCACAATATACAGCACAGAGCAAGCACTCAACAAAATGGAGGGGTTCTATTATGACTATCCTTATTATTAAAAGTTTATGTAGAAAAATAGTGGATAATAAGAAGAGTCAGGTAGGTTGGGGCCAGAATGGAGAGACCTTGAATATCCCATTTAGAAATTTCATCTTTAGATTATGGGTTCTCAAAAAGATAGTGATATGATGAAAATGCTATTCAAGGAGGATTTCCTGATCAGTCAGTCGTTAATCTGGATAAATTAGTGAGGAAGAGGCTAGCAGCAAAGAGAGTAGGAGGTATATAAGTTAGATGCTTCTTCTACAAAGCAGGATGATATTTGAAATAGTTTTCTAAATGACATAGCATTGGCATTGACCAGTTAAAGCAGGCAACTGAGTCATCAAAATGGGATACTGGCTGTAAACAACCTGTACTGCTGTATCAGCCCTAGTCCTAAGTGAGAGAGCACCTTCCAGAAAATGGCTTAAATAACTGTTTATAGCTCACATAAAAAGAAATCTGGAGGAAGATGGTTCTAGAGTTGGTTAATTGTTCAACCTACCAGAAACTGGCCTGGTCCACCCATATCCCTTAGAACGCACCGTCCAGTGCACCCTGATCCAAAGGCTTCCTATGGCCAGTACTGCAGCTCTTTACAGGTTCTCTCTGCCTGCAGGAGTATTCTCATCCCATGTGTAAGACAGGCTGGAAGTACTAGGAGGTAACATCCTGAGACTAGTGCTCAGACAATGCCTCATGGGAGTTGATGGATAAATACTCAGGTTTGCTGACCCCTTGGGTGAGACAGCTGTGAAGTGTGTGCTGCACATTCTCGCCCAGGTCCCCAGTAGGACTGAGGCCCATTTGCCAAAGGCAAGAACCTAGTCATTAGCACACAATCTGTGGCCTGCCTTCCTTTCTCTATCACTTCCCCATTTCCATGCTGATGTTTTCCTAAGGTTGTTCCCCAAATAAACTTCTTGAACTTAAATATTTTTCTCAAGAATGGCTTCTTGAAGAGGCAAATGGTATAGACTTTCACCCTGGGGTGTGCCTCACAAGATGGAGGCTCCAGACCTTCTTCTCATTTTATCAGAGGAAAAGAAATACTTTCTGAAGGCTCACATCTTCTCCTTGCATAGAGTTCACCTTCATTGGCCACAATGGGGTCACATGTCCACGCCTAACCATACAAAGAAGAATGAGATGAACACGATGCCTTTAGGCCAATCAAGACTCAGATCCTGAGCACAGTAATAGCAGACACATGAATAAAATTAGAGTTATGTTACCAAGGAAGACCTGGGAATGACTTCTGGGTAAGCTTCAATGGTCTTTTCTAGAAAGGGCTGCTTTACTAACTTGGGCATGAGGCAATGAGAATGGTTACCTTGGTATTGGCCGTGAAAATCTTCATCTAAATCCTGGACTGGATTCGTCCAGTGAATTATCAGTCTTTCGTCTACTTAAAAAGAAATTTTTAAAAACGGCAAGTTTTACCATTCAACTCTGTGATTAACCTACCATGAATGTGATCTGCATATTTAATATATAAAATGAGCTTGATAAACCTTAATTGCCCACAATAGGAAAAACATTTTTCATAATGATCAGGTATTCACACTGCTCTTTCCCATCATTTATCTGAGTGTTCAGAGTTACATTAGGACCAGTTAGGAGTAGAATTGCCATAGGACAGCCCTTGATAATACTGCGAAGTATTAAGTATCCCCACAAACTTCCACATTGATACCTAATCCAGGCATAGCACGGCTGCCTAAACATCATTTATGAATATTCAGACAATCTGTGTGGCTAAGACAGGTACTGATTGATGACTCAGGCCACAAAGGCTCTTTAGAGATGGATTCTAGAGTATATTCCTATTTTGTATGAATATCTAATGAAAATACCAAGGTTTCTTCTCTTGACAGCCAGGAGCTGGCTTCGGGTAGGCCTTTGACTCGGCATGGGACCTTAGCTGCCATTTTTCTTATTTAACGTTTCCTAACTCCCAGGCAACTGCACACTTCATCAAAATTATCTCCCCCAGGTGAGACCCCTCGGAGGAGGTCATCAAGAAAGACTTCTCCCTGGATGGGGCCTGTCAGGTATTTCACTGCAGACGGGGGAGAGAGAAGAATGAGTGCTGGGAACACGGAGCTGTCAGCACACAGAGCATATCACTATGTACTGAGCTCAGCTGCTGCTGCTGCAGTGGTGTGAGAGGCAGGAGGTGATAGAGTTCGCCTTCAGCTGGGGCTCTTTTATACTTGTTGGCATGGAAATAAATTGGTTTCACTTTTTATTTCCTCTTTAAAAGTCCTTTAAATTCTAACAAGCTAATAGAGCCAATTCCTTTTGTCACCCCAATCCAAGTCCATTAACACCCACCCCGCATTTCATCATAACCTCGTGGCCCTCTGCAAGCTGGGCAATCCTTCATGTTCAGCAGGAAGAAAAACCCAAAGGTGTCTGATAATTCCTGGCTGAGGCAGAGATCCAGGGAGAGGATGTCAGTTGGTTCAGAGCCCTTCAGAGACTGCCTGCTTGTCAATCTTGGCCTTGCTGCAACCAGGAAGACAGGCCATTAGGGGGAAGACACCACCTTTGGCCTTCACTAATAGTGGGAGTGGGCGGGGCGGGGGGCAGGTGGAAGTGGGGAGCTGGGGAGAGGGCTTGGTGAATCTCATCATTAGAAGAATTTTGAAGCCTTTTCTCTGTGTTTTATCTTCCCTGCATGTGTTATTTTACCTCCTGTTTTTGCATGGTATTAACAGGAAAGCCCAGTATGGAAGGCACCTGTGGCCCCGAACTACAGAAATGGGAGAAAGCAGAGCAAAAGGATGGCGTCTCATCCACGGCTGGTTTCAGAAGGAACAGAAACCTGAGCCTCATGCTTTCCTGAGAGCTCAGTGAGTGGTAGCAGCTGTAAGGAGCGAGGCTGACAGCCTAACTGATGTGGCTCAGTGGTTGAGCATTGACCTATGGACCAGGAGGTCACGGTTCGATTTCCAGTCAGGGCACATGCCTGGGTTGTGGGCTTGATCCCCAAGGTGGGGTGGGTAGGAGGCAGTCAATCAATGATTATATCTCATCATTGATGTTTCTATCTCTCCCTCTCTGAAATAAGTTTTAAAAAATATATTTTTAAAGGAGAGAGACCTACAAATGTAGTCTCTGAGATGTTTCTGGGGGAAAACAGCAAGTAGAGGAAGATGCCTTGACCTCAGAAAAGTCTATGGAAATCACACCAAAGCCAGAGCTCTGGGAAGTGAAGCACAATGTCAATAGCAGCTGCATGAGCCTGTTAGTCTCGATGCACACCATTCAACATGTTACCCACTCCCTACTGAGCACCTGAAGTGTGGCTGGCTGGAATTTAGATACATATATGATTCTGAAAATGTCACACTGGAAAAAAAAAAGAATATTAGATATTCATTAGTTACTTTCATATTGCCTATGGAAATAAAAATGACTTTTAATATATTGGGTTAAATAAAATATGTTATTAAAATCCATTTCCCCTGTGCCTTTATTAATATTAACATGGCTAGTAAAAACTTCTAAATTACATATATGGCTCACATTACATATCTATCGTACATCACTTGTCTAGGCAAAGAGACACAGAATTTCAACACTCTGGGGGGGACGAGTTCTCGTCATACCAAAGCTTTGACCTCCTCTCTGGACCCCTGAGCCTCCTGCTTTCCTGAAAAGCACTGAACTCGGCCTCAGCAGAGCCGTGAGGCTGGAGAGTTTGGGCCCTGCTACTGACAACCAGCCTAGAGAACAAGCAGGGCTTTCATTTAATGCATTAACACTTCCTCTTGCCTCTAAAAAGAAGCAAGTTTGGGATAAGCTGAAGTCATAGGAAGTAGGAAGCTGGGAAAAGGTGTCAATTCTTCTCTGCCCCAATTATTTTTACTTTTGTGTTAGCTCCGCTTTGTCATGAAAATGTGCCTCTCCTTGCTGACCTGACTCGGCCCTGGCAGTCTATTCCAGTAAGCGTGCCATCTGCTGTGCCCAGTGCTCTGCTTTCTGCATCAAGGCATGGAGCTCAAAATCATTTCATTCCTCACTGTCCGGAGGTGATTTGAATAATCTGGAAACAAACTTTGTTCTATTTGCTCAAGTACTGAGGGTTTTCTTTATCCTGACTTCTTACTGGAATATGCAAAATATCTTGTGAATTCTGGTTGATTGATAAGTTTTTATTTCAAAAAGTCTTTTTTTTTTTTCAGTTCTGTGTGGTGTTTTGTGTTTTGTTCTGTTTTTTAAGGAAATTCATTCACTTGGTTAACAAAAATTACTGGCTTATATGCAAAGGTATTTATCAGACACCTTGCCCTCAATGAACTCCCAGATAATTGAGTGAGACAGATTTGTTTGTGTATGTTTTTTTAATTGCAGATACCACAGCAGAACTCATAACAGACCATAGAGGCAGATAAAGGATGGAGTGATCAGTTTTTCCTCTGGAGAGTTCAGGAAAGGCTCTAAGGGCTCCTTGAGTTCAGACTCCCCCCCCCCCTCCCCTACACACTTACACTCCTGCAATTGAACCTCCCCTACACACTTACACTCCTGTTCCCAAGTCTGAGATCCAAACTAGCATATGTAGATGCCTCTAGCCATCTCCACGTGGGTGCCTCAGAGATATCTCAAAACTTAACATGTACAAAATGCATCTCACTTTTTCCAAAAAGAAAACAACCCATCCCTTCCCTATCAGCCCAGGGTTCCTTCAGTTCTCACATCTCAGTAAATGGCATCACTATTCACTCAGTTCTAAAGCACAGCCCTTATTCCTTCCTCTTCCTCTACACCACCCCAGCCAACACATCTGTGACTCCTGTCAATTCTGAGCCACCATCATCTCTCACCTGGGCTAATACAGCTGACCCCTACAGGAACTCACTTCCTCCACCCCTCTCCTCTCCCTTCTAATTGCTAGGTAGCAACATGCATGAAATTCTTCAAATGTAAATGAGGTCGGGTCACTTTCCTGCTCACACCTATCAATGGATCCTAATTACACGTGAAATAACATTTCAAGCACGTATCTTGGAATCTGAAAAAAAAAAAAAATCTTAAACAGGACCTAAAAGCACTGGCCAGGAAGGGAAATAAGAAAAACTGAATTACTCTGAAATTAATAAATTCTGTTCATCAAAAAGAAGTGAAAAATCAACCCACTGAATGAGAGGAGGTATTTGTGAAACATGTATCTAACAAAAAACTCATGTCTAGAACATTAAAATAACTCAGGTATACCTATAAGAAAAACAGAGACAACTCAATAGAAAAATGAACCAAATACTTGAACAAAGGCTTGACCAAAGAGAACAGCTGAATGGCCAATGTACATGTGAAAAGGGGCCCAGCCTCTTCTGTCTCCAGGGGCTGATGAAAGCCACACTGCAAGACCACTGCACCCACCAAGAAAGGCAAGACAACAAGGCAAATGGAAAAATACCAAGTGTCAGAGGGGCTGTGAAGCAACTGGAATGCTCACACACTGCTGATGAGAATTTCAAAATTGGTTCAAAATGGCTGAAAAACTGTTTGGCAGTATCTATGAAAGCTGAATATAGTTATACCCTATGCCCCAGCAATCCTACCCTTAGGTACACACACACACACACACACAAACACACACACCAGAAATCTATACATACATGCATACACCTAAAGACACATATAAGTTTGTTCTTAGCAACATTCGTCATAAATATGGCCAAATTGAAAATTAACCAAATGTCCATTAATAGTTGATCAATAAATGTTGGTATAGTCACATAATTTATTCAATAGCAATGAAATTTTTTCAATCAACCAAAAAAATATGGTTGACTCTCCAAGATCATACTCCTGAACAAAAGACAAAAATGAGAGCTCGCTGTACAATTTGTTTACACTGCATTCAAACCAGGAAGAACTATTCAATGCTGTGAGAGGTCAGGTTAGCGATGCCCTTGCAGGAGGAGGGCCATAACCACTAGAACGAGGATAACAGGGTACTTCTGGGCTGCTGGCTGCATTCTAGTTCCTGACTTGAGTGTTGGCTACACAGGTATATTGTGAGAAAATTCATAAAATAATATTATGGTTTGTGTATGCATCTTAAACTTCAATAAATGGGTTGTTTGTTTTTAATATATTTTATTGATTTTTTACAGAGAGGAAGGGGAGGGATAGAGAGCTAGAAACATCGATGAGAAACACTGATCAGCTGCCTCCTGCACACCCCCTGCTGGGGATGTGCCCGCAACCAAGGTACATGCCCTTGACCAGAATCAAACCTGGGACCTTTCAGTCTGCAGGCCGACACTCTATCCACTGAGCCAAACCGGTCAGGGCAAATGTTTTTGTTTTTTAAAAAGAATTCAAACTTCTCATCCGAGACTATAAAGGCCTACCCTTTCTCCAACCCCACCCTGAGCTCCTGTTCCTAGGATTTTGCTGCTCCAGCCCAGTGTCCTTTTCTTTTAGCTCCTCAAATGCACCAAGTTCATGGCCACCTCATGCCGCTTGCTTATTTGGTTCCCTTGTTCTGAATGCTCTCCCCAACCCTCACCTAGCTAGCTCCAATTCTCCTTGACACCTGAGCTTAGATGCCTCCGCTTCTCGGGCACCACAAAGTAGGTTTCCATCTATTATTTTCTACTTCAAGCCCCTGTTCTCTTCCTTCATAGCACCTATCACAACTTGCATTATTTTATTTGTCTGTGCAACTGGGGCAGGTGATCTTTCTGGTCAGAATGTCAGCTCCACAAGGGTGTGCACTGTCTGGTGTGCCATGTAGTAGCTCAGAAACAGGGTGACCAACTCATCCTGGTTTCTCCAGGACTATCCTGGTTTTAAAATGTAAAGACCCACATCCCAAGCCACACCTCCATCCTGGGAAAAATGACAGTTTGGTCACCTCAGTCAGAATGTAGCGTGCTGCCACTAAAAGAGTAAACAATCAATGTTGAACAAGTAAACAAATTTAAAAAAGAGTGTTGTTCAGGTGAACAACAACAACAAAAAGGAGCAGCTAGCTATATAACACTTATTTTCCAAACCTGACACAGAAAGAAAGGAAAAGAGGTCAGGATGGAGGGCCCCTGTACCCAGCAGGCCTTTGAAATGTGCTTACTGTATCTGATTACATATTGGTGTAATCTCATCATGTGTTGCGCTTTCAAAGTTGCTTCTGTGGGTGGTTGATGAACTCTCCCCAAGGCGTTTTTTTTTTTCACTTCATGGAAAGCAACCTGCTGAAAGACAAAGTAACGGGCACTGCCTGCAAACACACTGGTCAAAACATTTCATTGAAATGATCGTGCTATGCTGGCGTCCTCAGGAAGTGGAAGCCCTTCATAAAACTCAACATTATTCTGAAAGGTAGAGCGACTCTGCAGCCTCCGTCAGCACTGGGGATAAGGTTCCCCCTCCAGTGTGTCCCTTTGGATTGCAGTTACCTCAGCAGGTGAGTGCAACAGTTTCTGAAATTGAAGTGATGACCGAAGCGCGTGGCTATTCAGCTTTCACTCGCCTCTCCTTGTTAAGCCACCGGAAGCTCTGTAATGGCTCCCCATTAGCAGAACTGCTGCTTGACCCGGCACTCTGGGCTACTTGTACCTATGGAAGGGATTAGCAAGCCAAGTTCAGCTGAAATGGAAGAGCAGCAATTTCCGTGGCTAGGAGTTTCAAGTCAGTCCAATGGGAAATCAGAGGGCACCAATTAAAGGTACAGTCCATTTCCCCATGCACTCATTTTGGACTTACCCACATGACTTACTTCAGCTAGTGGAATGTGAGTGCTGTGGTAACAGCTCCAAGCATAGATCTTAGGAGGTATCACGTATTTCCACTCATGCCATTGCTATCCAGCCATCACAATGAGAAAAACATGTATCAAGTAACTCACTAATCCAAAACAAATGAGAAAAATATGGAGCATACCTGGACCCAACACACAGCTTCATGCAAAGCTCACATGAGCAAAGCCTAGATCAGCCAACACTTAACCAACGCACAGATGCGAGAGCAAGAATATGGCACTGCGGTTTTCCAGTCACGGAGTTGGACTGGTTTTTCTAGGCAGCACTGTTATGGTAAAAGAAAATTGATACAATGAAAATGAGCCTACCTATAACTTGGTGCTGTCCTAAGCCTGGTAATGAAAATCAACTTGACCATCCCCTTCCATAAGGTCAGTAGCAACCTTCTGGCAAAGTCATCTAGGACCAGTAAACATTTATTGAGCATCCACTGTACATCAATCTCTCAGGGAATAGAGATGAATGTAACACAGTCTCTCACCCTGAAAGAGCTTATGTTCTGGGGGGCATACAGACACCTAAAAGCCACTTTACCACAATGTGGTAAATAAGATTATAAAATGCACACTTTTCAGAAATATATCAGAACCTAAAACTCAGGTATTATACCATAGCTCAAGAGATTGCCAACAAAAAGTTGAAATTTATAATATAGGCTGACTTTCAAGACAGATTAACCCGAAACTTTTGTTTACAAGATAAAAAAGAGTATCTCGTGCCATATCAGCTCATGGTTGGGATGTTGACTATCTGAAAACAGAAGGGAAGAAAAAACTACATATTCAGACATTGTAGAATATCACCAGCAGATCCCCAGACATACTGCAGCATATAAGCCCATCAATTACATACACTCCCAACAAGTTCAAAGAAAACAATAAACAAAGAAAAGGTCACCATATAATAGCAAACCAAGTCAAGGAATAGAGCTGCAAGTGTCAAGTCAATGCTGATCCATTCTAAGGCAGAAAATATCAAAAGAGATTAAGACTGCTATTGGCTTTATTTTATATATATAATTTCAGAGAGGAAGAAGGGAGAGGGAGAAAGAGATAGAAACATCATTGACTGGATGCCTCCTGCATGCCCCGCACTGGGAATCAAGCCCACCACCCGGGCATGTGCCCTGACCAGGAATCGAATGCACAACTACTGAGCCATACTGGCCGGGCTGCTATGGGCTTTAAATCTCCAGGTGGTACATTTCTTCTGGTAGCTACAGTGCCTAGGAAGGCAGCAATCAAAACCAGTAACCCAGCAGCCCTTTCAACCATGGCTCTCCCTCCACAAAAGGAGTTGTCAACACCTATTTGTAGGCTTGGAAGTCTGGAGTGTGGGTTATGGTCTGTGAAACATTAGAATGGGCTCCTGAAAAAACAAACAAACAAACAAACAAAGGCTAAACCAAGATTTACAGATTCTCCAGGAGACCCTCCTTTGGGAGAAAACAATTTGATCAGATCCAGAATGAATCTCTATCTCAGGTGACACTGAGAATGATTAAGGTTATGCTGGTCGGTCCAAAAAAAAACAGATAAATGATCATACTTGCAGATTTCAGTTTTAGGAACTAAAACAATAAAATAAAATACACACTGGAAGGCATTCCCATTGTGTTGGTAAGTGACAATCCCACTGTCCAATACAGACCGTTTTCCAAGGACAGTAGACCATGAATCTAGAAGATGGAGTAATGAGTTGTGAGGCAGGCATACAGCCATTTCCTAACACGGAACTGGTGCATCTCTGACCAGCATAGCGACAAGGTATAGATATCTAGTTCCTTCAGTCCTAAAACAGTTGCTGAGTGGTATTTCAGGTAGTGTCTACATAGACCAAGAGAAAGTGACTGTCTCATGACACTACAGATCCACTTCTCCTCAGATTAGAAAGCAAAGGAGAAGAGCTGGTTTATAGCTCTTGTATGATTCCAAGCAGCAGTGACCTGTGACTTTATGTAGTATGATTCTCTTCTTTTAAAAAAATATTTTTATTGATTTCAGAGAAGAAGGGAGAGGAGAAGATGCCCTATCTGATTTGGCTCAGTGGATAAGAGCGTCAGCCTGAGGACTGAAGGGTCCTGGGTTCGATTCTGGTCAAGGGCACATGCCCGGGTTGCGGGCTCGATCCCCAGTGTGGGGCATGCAGGAGGCAGACGATCAATGATTCTCTCTTATCATTGATGTTCTATCTCTTTCCCTCTCCCTTTCTCTCTGAAATCAATAAAAATGTATTTTTTTAAAAAATCAATGATGAGAGAGAAATATCAACTAGTCAATTGGCTGCCTCCTGCACACGCCCCATTCAAGCCCACAACCTGGGCACATGCCTTGACCGGGAATTGAACTGTGACCTCCTGGTTCATAGGTCAATGCTCAACCAGTGAGCCATACCAGCCGGGCTGACTGTCTTCTTTTTTTAACAGATATATTGAGGTATCCCTTACTTACATAAACTTCACCTGTTTTAAGTATACAGGTCAATGATACTTTAGTAAATTCACAGTTATGCAACCATCACCAGGATGCAATATTAAAACATTTCCATCCTCCCAATAAAGCTCTCCCCTACCCATTACAGCCACTCCCGTTTCAATCCCCAGCCCTAGACAACCACTAATCTACTGTCTGTCTCAATAGATTGCCTTTTTTGGAAATTTCATATAAATAGAATCATATAATATGTGGTCCTTTCAACTGACTCTTTTACACAGCATGCTTTTGAGTTTCATCCATGTTTTAGCATGTATTGATTCATTTTTGACGTTCTTATGATTTTCCCTTATCAACTTCATCCGTGTCCAACAAAAATAGAATTAACATAAGAACATTACACATAACATGTAGTTTTAGTTTCTTCAGCAAGCAGGCCCAGGGAGATTGGTGTCTGCAAGGAATGGAGAAAATACTGATTGGAGTAAGAATAAGGTTTATTCCCCACCCCCTATACCCCCTATCACACTGAACAAGTAAGAACCCAAATCTTTATCATGACTCTTTTATCATGAGTCATCATTACTCCTTATGAAAATGGTGACCATTACAGATTTCTTGACCATGAAATGTTTCTCAGGCTACTTAGACCTTAATTTCTTCTCTTTCTGTCTCTGTCTCTCTGTATGTCTCTGTGTGTTTCTGTTTTCTCTGTCTCTGTTTCTCTCTCTCTCTCTTTCTCTCTTGCTCTTTGTCTCTCTGTTTTTCTCTCCCTCCCTCCCTTCATATGTGTGTGTGTGTGTGTGTGTGTGTGTGTGTGTGTGTGTCCTGTCTCTTTTTGGTGGGGTCTACAACTTGATCATTGAGGCCTCTAGAAATTCTGCAATGGAACAGGATCTTATTTAACAGGACTTTATTGAACAAGACCAGAAAAATTAACTACATAAAACACTGTAAAATTCAACCATTATAGTCACTGGTAAATAGATACCAATAGATAAAGAGCAACTAATAGCAACATGTTTGTTTGGCAAACATCTAAGCATTTTAGTTGAGCGATCCAGGAAGAATTGTTTTGTATACATATAGTTGTTTATTATTTCCATCAGTGAGACTAGATCATCAAATAAGCTTATAATTTAAGGGGGGAGATTCACTTATAAAATCCAAAGAATAATTTAATCCCTGGTACACAGAGTAGAACTTTAAGTGTTTAATCAGCCAAGAGAATTGTCCAACCTACTTGGGAGTTGCGAACAATGTTATGGACCATCTGTGTGCCATCCCCACCCCCCAAGCTGGGAACCACATTCCATATTGCTGCCACTGTCCTATGCCCAATGGATGCATTCGATTTGTATGGCTATTTCAGACTCCTTACTCAATGGCCCACTCGTCTGGCAGTAGGAAACCGAGGTCACCTATGACATCACTACCATCAGTTGAGGGATGATGCTACGCTAAACATCTCCAAGCAAAGAGGCAGTGACTATGTCAGGCCTGATTTTGTAAGCCGCGCCAAGGGGAAGTGATCTGCTTGGGCAGTGCATTTGAACCTAAAACAATCTGGAGAAAGAGAAAGCAGGTTTAAATGAAACAAATTGAGTGGAACAGAGAAAAAGAGAAGACGGACCACTGTACCTGTAACAAATCCTGTAAATTCAAAGCCAGGATATAGTGGATGGGCCAGGATAGGAACATAACAAAGCATCCAAATCCATCTGAATCACCCAGGCTCATTGGGTAGAAAAGAGGGTTGTGAACCACAAGAGGATGCTGTGTAAGGGTCCCTAAGTCACTTATCTCTCTGCTCATATAGCCTAAGGCTTTTACCTAAAGCAAGGGCCACTGGAATTATCCCCACATTTTAAAAATGTGAATCTTGCCCTAACTGGTTTGGCTCAGTGGATAGAGCATCAGCCTGCGGACTCAAGGGTCCCAGGTTCGATTCCGGTCAAGGGCATGGACCTTGGTTGTGGGCATATCCCCAGTAGGGGGTGTGCCGGAGGCAGCTGGTTGATGTTTCTCTCTCATCGATGTTTCTGACTCTCTATCCCTCTCCCTTCCTCTCTGTAAAAAATCAATAAAAAATATATTTTAAAAAATGTGGATCTCTATGGAAAGGGTGGAGTTAATCAGATCCTTTGGACCATAGAACATCATCATGATCAGTTTGCACAAGGCCCTTCTCTTGATTTATTTCTTTATTTACTTATTCTCTTTTATTGCCTTTCTCTCCTGTTTCCCTCCTTATCAGCAACGATTTTCATGTTTTTAAAGTACCTCTGGTAAATATGTATGTCTATTTTCTCTGCAAGCATTTTTATTATATGTAGATAAATTAGGCTATACATCTCATTCTATTTCTTGCAATTTCTACGAAGCACTAGCTTTTTAATGTCCATCCCATTTCATCTAACTGCTGCCTGCCATCCATGTGCACAAAGTACATTTTGCCTACGTGTTTCCCTGGTGGTGGAATTGCTTCCCATTCCTCACCACCACAACAATGCTGGAATGGCAACGTCTCTACACACCCCTATAGACCAGAGTGGGGATTCTCTGGGCACAGAGTACATATAGACTTCTACAACCAAGAACGCTAGGTTACTCTCCAGAGTGCTCCACCAGTCTACATGCCCACCAGCTGTCTCCCCCATCCAGATGTCTGTATTTTGCCATTGTAATAGGTGTCAAGTGATAACTCCATTTTTGTTTTAATTCTACTTTCTTTACTTACTAAAGAGCTTGCATATTCTTCATATGCTTCTTAGCCATTTGTGTTTCCCTCTTCTATAAATTGCCTGCTCATATCTTTTGCCTATTTTTCTTCTTTTGGAATGTGGGTGGCTCTTGTTGATTTTTTAAAATCCTTTACATAGTATAGAAATTGTCACTTGTTAATTTGCACATTGCAAATATATTCTCTGTTAACTTTGCACATGGCATCCTTAATTGAACAGAAACCATTCATTAAATCCCCATGTTCAATTTTCAAAATAGCTAGTATAAAGAGACTAGAGGCCTGGTGTACAGGTTCGTGCACACGTGGGGTCCCTCAGCCTGGCCTGTGCCCCCTCACAATCCAGGACCTCTGGGCCAAAACCGGCAGTCCGACATCCCCCTGAGGGATATAGCAGCCCCTAAGTGGCAGATGGCTGGGGAGAAGCCCCAGTTGGGGCTGGGCGCAGCTCCACAGCTGCTCATCCCGGCCCCGCTGCACCTGCCACCACTGCCACAGAGGTGGGAGAGACCCGCTGCCGCAGCTGTGCTCACCAGCCATGAGCCCGGCTTCTGGCTCAGGGGCTCTCCCCCTGTTGGAGTGCACTGTTCACCAAGGGGCAGCTCCTGCATTGAGCATCTGCCTCCTGGTGGTCAGCACGTGTCATAGCAACCGATCATTCTGGTCATTCGGTCCTAATGGTTGCTGAGGCTTTTATATATATAGATATTAGGGAAGTTGGGCATTGTTTATATGCTTTTAAAATATATTTTTATTAATTTTTTTGACAGAGAGAGGAAGGGAGAGGGAGAGAGAAACTTCAATGTGAGAGCAGAACATAGATTCACTGCCTCCTGCACATCCTCTACAGGGGATTGAGCCCAAAACTCAGGCATTGCCCTGACCGGAAATCAAACCAGCAACCTTTTGGTGCAAGGGTCAACGCCCAAGCAACTAAGCCACACCAGCCAGGGCTATACACTTTTTAAAGTAAGTAACAGAATATGTCTTAAGCTAGCATTACTTGTTTTCTGGCTTTTGTGTTTTAAGTGGCATTAAGTAGGACTCAGAAATATTTAAGACTCATGGTAAGGATAGCAGGCAGTTGGCTGGAACCAAGAATTGAACAAGAGTCTACACTAAGTTTAGACACAGTCAGGAACTGAGGCATCTTCCCTTTCCTCCCTACCGATCTTTCTACATCTGCCTCACCCATCTCTTCAGACTTGCTTTCTTCACTGTCCTATGTATTGTTGTCCCAAGCTCCTGAATTTCTAAGTCTTCAATTCAGAAGGCTCACTAGTAATTAGCCTTCTCATTCCTGATTCCAAAATCCTGGGATAGGTTCTGCTAGATCCAACTATCCAATCAACAATGGCCAACAAGTGGGTCAAGGCTTCGAGGATACATTAATGTGGTAGCAGCTCTCAGAAAAGGAAAATTAGGATTGCACCAATAACACATAAAGACAGATTTAAGATATAAAAGTACCATAACACATAAGTGGTTGTTATGGTTGTGCAGGATTTGTCTTAACATCTAACAGTACTTCCTGCCTTATTCTCTCTGCTGAGATAAGAGGGCACCTGAACATCAACTCTGATTCCTGGACCAGCTATAGGTCTTGCTCTTTTGTGAGTGACCCTTTATCCTATAGGTGCCCCTGATAGTTGGTGATTGGTCCTGATATGTTCCAGCCAGCCCAATGAGATGTTCCTATGTCCTGACTACATTTATGTATCAAAACCCATGACTTGCTGAAACCGGTTTGGCTCAGTGGATAGAGCGTCAGCCTGTGGACTGAAAAGTCCCAGGTTCGATTCTGGTCAAGGGCATGTACCTGGGTTGTGGGCAGATCCCCAGTAGGGAGCGTGCAGGAAGCAGCTGATTGATGTTCCTCTCTCATCAATGTTTCTAACTATCTCTCTCCCTTCCTCTCTGTAAAGAATCAATAAAATATATTTTTTTAAAAACCATGATTCTTGGTCCCTAAGTTCTGAATGGACAAAACATTCTGTTTTTTTCCACGAAAAGCATCCTCTCTAAAGAGCTTCATGGTCTCTAGAATCAAACCATAATAGCCAAATAAATATTTCACCCTATTATTCTTTTACAAATATGATTCCACATCTGTGTATATTAGACAGCATGTGCATACATTGTGAATATTTTACTTTCTTTTATATACACACTAGAGGCCCGGGGCACGACACTTGTGCACTGGAGGTGGGGGAGGAGGGTTGTCCCTCAGCCCGGCCTGTGTCCTCTCACAGTTTGGGACCTCTCAGGGGATGTCCAACTGTGGGGAGCAGGCCTAAGCCAGCAGTCAGACATCCCCTGAGGTGTCTTTAGTGCTGCCAAGGTGGTGGGAGAGGCTCCCGCCACTGCCGTTGTGCTCACCAGCTGTGAGCACGGCTTCTGGCTGAGTGGTGCTCCCCCTGTGGGAGCGCACTGACCACCAGGGGGCAGCTGCTGCATTTAGCAACTTCCCCCTGGTGGGCAGTGGATGTCATAGCAATCGGTCATTCTGCCGTTTGGTCAATTTGCAGATTAGCCTTTTATTATATAGGCTATTATAACAAAACTGGCTAATACTATTGAGTTCTCATTATAAGTCAGGTACCAGGCTAAGTGCTTAACATTTACAATTGTCACTCAATACTTAAAATCCTCATAATAACTATAATCACCATAGCAACCCTATGAGGATTTATTATTATTCCTCCTGAGAGGAAGATGATTAAGTAACCTGCCCAGAGTTGCAACATAGTGAATGTAAAGCCCAGATCCAGATATATGTGGTGACCAATCTTTATTCATCATCACAACACAGTACTCCATGCGTATATATGTACATATGTGATATTTTTTGCTTGTTGTTCACTGCTTTGTTGCTATTATTATCTACCTTGGGTTCAAAAGGCAGTAACTACTTTCTATTTGCTTTTGTACCTCATGTCTTAGTTTAAATGTATATACTCCTATCTAATAAAGACAGAATATGCTAATTGACCATCATGCCCTCACAAAGATGGCGGCACCCACAGCCAATAAGGAGGGAATATGCTAATTGACTGCCACACCCTCAAAGATGGCAGCACCCACAGCCACAAGATGGCAGCGCCCAGTCCCCTCAGGCCCTTTACCATAGCAGACATCATAGTTATTCAATGACTATTTGATGAGTGAATAAAATGGAAGGGTGAGCTGTTTGCCACTATCACACATATCCTAAAACCTGTCTTGGTTTCTCAGAATTTAAATTCATGACATTAGCCATAATTCACAAAAATTCACCAAGAATGAGAGCAGTTTAGTCTAAAAGCCTTGTCCATAGTTCAGCTTCTCTCTGGCTTAAAGAGCATGATTTAAGGCCAATTGCAAATGATGACATGCCCATTCAATGTTAGACTGAAAGCACCAAAAGTAATGGACCTAGCCAGTTCACACTGTGACTACCAGAGTGACTCTGTTCTCTCAGGGAGAAAAACAGATCTCCATGAAGGAAGGTCTGAGGTGGCCACCCTCAATACTATCTGGCTCTGATTTTAAAACACTTTATTCAAATCAAAGCCACTCATTGCACCTGGATGTTCAACTGGGCTCCAATGCTTCCTATCAGGAAAATGATGCATGAAATGCCATCCAGGAATTCAGTAATTGTAGGAAGAAGAGAGTCAGGCAAAGACTAAGGAGCCTGAAAGAAATCCCCACACTGGGGTTTGCAAAAGCTACACAGAAGTCTAGATCCCGCACTTAGCAGGAAAGATGTAGTTGACTGTCAGGCATCAAGCCTGGTTTGCGAAGCTGTCAGTCACTGCGTGAACTACTAACTCATGGCATGAACTGGCCACATCCTAAGAGGATTTCCACAAAATGAAAATCCAGATTTAAAAAATGCCAGCAAACCCAAGGAACATTGGAATTCTTAAAAATACCGGTCTACCAGCACTCCAAAGCTATATGAGGGTCCCTTCCCGCATCTCTTTCTCCCATTTCCTCCACCTTCTCCCTCTTGCTTTCCCTTCCCTGTCTGTTCTTATCTCCTTCCCCCAATTTTGAGAGACTTACAGAACTGAAAAAACAAAGGAAATTAATACAGAACATAAGCTTGTTAGAGGGAGTTTCTATTTACCTGACATCTGAACTTCTTCAAAACTCACATACATGAATTGTTTTATTTTCTTTCTTTTTATGAGAAAAGGTCTAGCAGCTAGCTGATGTGGTAGATTAATTTTTAAAACTATTAATTTAAGAAACACATAAGACACAAGTTCAATGTAGATTCAAAACCAATATATCTATCTACTAGTATATCTAACTAGCTATCTACTCATCTATCTGTCTAGTTGTCAACAAAAACTTCCAAAGTACTACCGTAGACCAGGCTTTTCTCTCCTCTCTGCCCTACGTTGGTTCCACTACAAACTCATGGTCTGCAGCCTCCACTGCACCATCAGTGCTGCTTGCAGCCTTCCTACATTTCTGTGGTCAGCACCTTCTCTCTCTCTCCACACCAGCAAATGTCAATCTTCAACTCTTCAAAGCTTCTACCTTATCACCACCCTCTTTACTCACTTCCTCCTTGCCAGAGAAAATAGAAGCCATCAAGCACGAATTTCCTCAACCACCTACCTCAAACTCACCTGCCTGGGTCCCCATGCCATTCTATGTGACCTCAAGACACCTACCCTGTTGACCAACCCTCCTCTTTCCAGAGCTTCAACTTCTCCCTTTCTACCAGTTCTTTCTCCATCAGCATTTAAATATGCTTCTGGTTATTCCATCTTGAAAGCAAACCAGCAGACACACCAAAGCCCTCTCTATGGGCTGGTTCTTCCAGATTTTCTTCCTCTCTCTCAATGAGTGGAAGCAGAACCTACACTCATTGCCTCCACTCTCTGTTCTCCAATTAGTTAGGAGTTTGGATTAAAGCAGACGGAATTCAGAACTGTTCTTCTCCCAACTAATATGATCATGGGCATAATATTTAACTTCTCTCCACCTTAGTTTTCTCATGTAACATGAAGTTAGTATTAACTCTTAAGTATTTGGTTGTTGTAAATATAAAAGATGGCAATATTGGTAAGAGCTTAGCACAGTGTCTGGCACATAGTAAGCTCTCAAAAATGTAGCTATTAATAGTATTTAATCCTTAAAATTTTGTAATCTGTCCTCTTCCTCTGCCATTTAACCAACATTCCTGTTCCTGAAAAACTTTTTATTGCTAAATTAAAAAATGATTTTTCAGAATTATCTCACTTGATCTCATTGACACAATTATTTGTTTCTTAATCAAACAAGTTCTCTGTCCAGTTTTCAGTCTCCTTCCTCTAACAATGCAATACTTGTAAATATTCCTCAGACTCTCATCCTCCACCCTGCCTGTTTTTCACACTCTTCGCACTCCCTTAGTGATCTCACACATTCCTGTTTCTCCTACAGACTGACAAAGTCCAAATCTATATCAGTGGTCCAGAATTTTCTCCCAAACTCCAGACTCCACAATCCAACTACCTGTAAGGAATCTTTACTAAGATGGTTCACAGACATTTCGAATTGTCCCAAGTGGACGTAATCATCATCCACCTGTCTTCCTGTGTGAAACATCACTCATCCAGAAACCTTAATGACACTTCCAGAAACCTTAATGACGCCTGTTTCCTTCAGTCCCCTCCACATCCAATTCTACTTCCAATATTCCTCAATCCATTTGTCTATTTCCATTCCTATGGGGGCACTACCACAGTCAGCATGTTACTGTCTCCTGTCGATGTTGCTATCAAAAATTTCCAACTGACACAGGTGTAGGGGTTCAGAATGAGCTACCCCAAGATGTGTCTCTGTGGTATGTTGATTATCTTGAGTTAAAGGCAACCAAGACCCTGCAGGCTCAAGAGAAACTTCTGGCCCTTCTTAACTATGTAGAAAGATTTAAATTAGGAGCCTGGCCTATGATAAGAGTGATCTTTAGAAATGAGTTGCCTGTCTCTGTGGCAGAGAAAATTAATAATTACTGAACACGTGCTCTTCCTAAAATTCCCTTCTGACGCCGTAAGGTATGTTACCTAATCACTCACTCATAATGTCTTATATACCTCAATTTCCCTTTCTATCTCTGAACCTCTCCTGTGTGTGAGGTCCTGATTCTCTCATGTATGTGGAGTTTCCATAGATATGTATGCAATTAAATTTGATCATTTTCTCTTATTAATCTATTTGATTATTAAATCAACCAAAAGAACCTTGAGGGTAGAGAAAAGGTCCTCCCTCCCCTGCAGAGACATTGCATATCTCCTAATCTCTCTCTCCCCTATAGCCAGAGTGAGCTTGGTTTATCTATTTTATTTGAGGTACGTTTTAAAAACATAGAAAAGTACAATGAATGAAAAAACAAACACTCATAGTTCCACCACCCATAATTAATAGTGATGCTTTTAAAATTAAAATCATTTAGAAAATCATAATATTCCTAAAATTAATCCATTTTAATTTCAAAATCAAAATTATAACTAGTGTGCAACTGCCCAAAGGCTCCTACTTGTCCTTGGCATCAAGTTCAAATTCAGTTGCAAGGCTGACATTACTCTACAATTTCCAATCTCTTCTCACCCATACTTCCCCACTCAGCAATCCTAAGTGCAGATCATAGCAATCTATTTTTGTTTCCCCCAAAATACCAAGCCCCCTCTCCCATCCAAGCCTTTCCACCTTTGAGGAGGAAGGGCAGTAAAGGGATAAGGAACTGCCTGAGTAAGGGAAAGAAGCAGAAATGAACACTGGAAGGTAGTTGGCAGTCAGCCCATAGAACTGATGTTCAGAGCAGTACCTTAGATCGTGCACGGGACAGCATCACAGAGTCTTAGGTTGCTCAAAATGCTCAAAGATATATTTAAATCCAGCCTCCCCTGACTCTCACTCCTGAATTTACTCATCATGTCTTCCAAAAAACCTGTATTTGAAGGGTAGTAAAGTATATATACTATATGTTTTGCATCTTATGGCTGTTTAATGTATTCAAGGGAGAATATATAACACAAGAAGATAGATTATTATCATTCTCAAAGGCTCCTGGAAGGTAGAAATCTTTCCCCTGACATCCCTCCTAGGGGGTGGCGATGATCTTTGAATGGAAAAGGAAAGAATGTCAGTGACTAAATTAAGCAGTCCTTTTCATGAAGGAAGCATCCAAAGGTTTCTGGCAATTCCTTTGTTTTATGGAGACAGTTAAAAGGAAACCAGGAAGGAAGAGAAATCTTTCCACTTCTCGTGACATGCCTTGAGAATTGTCTTATTTTAAGAAAACATTAATGTTTCAATTACAGTAAATGATGCCTAGAAAATGACATGGCCATTGTAAACCAGAATTCTCTAATTTTAGTCTGTATTGAAGTCCATCATCACATATATGCACATCATGAAATGCCTGATGACATCTGGCTTGGTAGAAAAATTAGTGGATAAGTAGCATATCCTGAAACCACACTACCAGAATTACTTATGAAATGGGTAGCTGGTATAGAAGAAAATGGATTATACAAATAAGCTGCATAATCCTCAAAGTTGTGATGGAAATTTCTGTGGATGATTTAAGATGAAAACTTATTTTTTAAACGTTTAATAGTTGTTAACTGGTCACACCTCAGCTTTTACAATGATTTTTGTCAAATATGAGAAGAAAACAGAAGGAACTCATTGCTTATTTTTTTAAGTCATAATGAAAGGGAAAGAGAAGAAAATCTGTGAATGACCTCTGAATATTATCTGGGGTTTTTGTTTGGGGCTTGATTTTCTCCATTACATATGACATTAATGTTTCCTCCCTACCACCACATACACACCCCTTGTGTATCTACTCTGAAGTAATTAAATGAATTAAAAAGAATTCAAACTTTTTAATCTACCCAAGGTAGATTTTCTCCCTACCACCACATACACACCCCTTGAAAGGAAATTATTCTGAAATAGAACTGACTTTCTGTAGAATGAAATATTTTTTTTCAAAAAAAATATATTATTGATTTATTTTATTGAGGAAGGGATGAGCGGGGGGGGGGGGGTAGAGAGAGAGAGAGAGATCAATGATGAGAGAGAATAATTGACTGGCCGCCTCCTGCATGCCCTCCACTGGGGATTGAGCCTGAAACCTGGGCACATGCCCAGACCAGGAATTGAACTGTGAGCTCCTAGTTCATGGGTCAATTCCCAACCACTGAGCCACACCAGACAGGCAAGTGAAATATTTTTTAAAGAGCTGACATTCCGCTCATGTAAAAAATATATTGCCTTTTACAACAGGTGTTTTAGAAAAATAAATGTGTGTCAAGATTGATGTCATAATTTGTAATGGGAGATTAACATAAATGGTTCTAACAAGGACTCTAAAATATCTTTTATTATTTAGAAATTTATAACATTATGCACACACCCTCAAAAGGAACACTTCCATGCTCATTCTATGAAGCCAGCATCACCCTAATACCAAAACCAGATAAAGACAACACAAAGAACAAGACTTACAGGCCAATATCCCTCATGAACATAGACGCCAAAATCCTCAACAAAATTCTAGCAAATCAGATCCAGCATTAAATCAGAAAGATCATACACCATGACCAAGTAGAATTTATCCCAGGGATGCAAGGATGGTACAATATCCACAAATCAATAAACATGATACATCACATAAACAAATTGAGAAATAAAAATCATAGTCATATCAATTGATACAGAAAAAGCATTTGACAAAATCCAAAACCTTTTCTTGATAAAAACCCTCAGCAAAATGGGAATAGAGGGATCATACCTCAACATAATAAAAGCCATATATGACAAACCTACAGCCAACATCATACTCAATGGGAAAAAACTAAAACCATTTCACCTAAGAACAGGAACGAGACAGGGATGCCCACTTTCACCACTCCTGTTTGTCATAGCACTGGCAGTGCTAGCCATAGCAATTAGACAAGAAGAATAAATAAAAGGTATCCAAATTAGAAAAGAAGACATAAAACTGTCATTATTCACAGATGACATGATACTGTACATAGAAAACCCTAAAGACTCCATCAAAAAATTATTAGACTTAATAAATGAATTCAGCAATGTAGCAGGATACAAAATTAACGCCAAGAAATCTATGGCATTTTTATACACCAATAGTGAACTTACAGAAAGAGAGATTTTAAAAACAATCCCATTAACCATTGCTCCAAAAAGTTAAGATACCTAGAATAAACTTAACTAAGCAGGAAAAGACCTGTACTTGGAAAACTACAGGTCACTGAAGAAAGAGATAGAGGAAGACATAAACAGATGGAAGAACATACCGTGTTCATGGATTGGTAGAATCAACATCATTAAAATGTCCACACTACCAAAGCAATCTATAGATTCAATGCACTCCCCATTAAAATACCAACAGCATATTTCATAGACCTAGAACTAACTCTTCAAAAATTCATCTGGAATAATAATAAATAAATAAAAAAGACCCTGAATAGCTTCAGCAATCCTGAGAAAGAAGAATAAAGTAGGAGGGATCTCAATACCAGATATCAAGTTGTATTACAAAGCCATGGTTCTCAAAACTGCCTGGTACTGGCACAAGAACAGACATATAGACCAACGGAATAGAATAGAGAACCCAGATATCAAGCCAAACCACTATGCTCAATTAATATTTGACAAAGGAGGCAAGAACATACAATAGAGTCAAGACAGTCTCTTCAATAAATGGTATTGGAAAGATACATGCAAAAAAGTGAAACTAGACCACCAACTTACACCATACACAAAAATAAACTCAAAATGGATAAAGAGCTGAAACATAAGACAGGAAAACATAAAAATAATAGAGGGATCCACAGGCAGCAAAATCTCAGACACATGCCGAAGCAATATCATCACCGACACAGCTCCTAGGTCAATGGAAACTAAAGAGAAAATAAACAAATGGGACTACATCAAAATAAAAAGCTTCTGTACAGCAAAAGAAACTATCAACAAAACAAAAATTTCAATCCTCCAAGCACAGCTCTAAGGAGATGTACTCAAAGGTGTCAGTAACACCTAAGTGATGATTCAAACTACATGATGATGTCAATAGAAAGTTGAAGAAAATGCAGGTTATAAGAAAGAAGATTTTGGGCCCTAACTGGTTTGGCTCAGTGGAAAGAGCATCGGCCTATGGACTGAGGAGTCCCAGGTCTGATTCTGGTCAAGGGCATGTACCTTGGTTGTGGGCACATCCCCATTGAGAGGTGTGCAGGAGGCAGCTGATCGATGTTTCTCTCTCATTGATGTTTCTAGCTCTCTGTCCCTCTCCCTTCCTCTCTGTAAAAAATTAATAAAATATATTTTTTTTAAAAAAAAAAGATGATTTTGGAAAATTCAACCTCAGTATGGTAGACAGTCCATGCAGTGAGAGCACTGAGTAAGCATTATACACACATGTGCACATAAAATATTTCAGAAACACAATAAAGAATTCAGATCATTGTGAGCTAATCCTATCTCATAAAAGAGTAATATGCAAATTGACCATACCTCTGCTACACCCACAAGTCACGCCCACCAGCCAATCAGGAGCAAGTATGAAATTAACCCAACCAAGATGGCTGCGGCCACGGAGCGAGCAGGAGGCTTGGGTTTCCCCAGCAATGGAGGAAGCCAAGCTTTCCGCACACCCTGGTCGGCCCTGGACTCCACTCAAGGCTACAAAGTTTCAATTATAGAAGATAAATAAATCCCAACAAAAATGGCGGCAGCCACGGAGCTGGAGAGAGCAGTTGCCCCGGCGATGGAGGAAGCCAAGCTTCCACAGCCCTGGCCTGCCTTGGCCTCCACTCAAGGCTACAAAATTTCAATTATAGAAGATAAGTAAATCCCAACAAAAATGGCTGCAGCCACAGAGCAAGCAGGAGGCTTGGCTGTGCTCAAGGCTACAAAGTTTCAATTATAGAAGATAAATAAATCCCAGATCCCAGGGCCTCCGCTTGGATTGCCGGGGGAGGGGGGGGTGACCGGCCTGCAAACCACCACAGGCCCCTCACCCAGTCCGCCCCACACCCCAAGGGAACCCCCACCCTGATCCAGGACACATTTCAGAGAAAACCAGCTGGCCCCCACCCATGAGCCAGGCCTCTATCCTATCTAATAAGAGTAATATGTAAATTGACCATCACTCCAACACACAAGATGGCTGCCCCCATGTGGTCAAAGATGGTTGCCTCATGTGGACACAAGATGGCCACCACAAGATAGCCAGCAGGGGAGGGCAATTGGAAGGGACTGGGCCTGAAAGGGAGGGCAGTTGGGGGTGATCAGACCAGCTGGGGAGGGCAGTTGGGGGCGATCAAGCCTGCAGGGGAGGGAAGTTAGGGGTGACCAGGCTGGCAGAGGAGGGAAGTTGGGGGCAACCGGGCCTGCAGGGGAGAGCAGTTGGGGGTGACCAGGCCTGCAAGGGAGGGCAGTTGGGGGTGACCAGGCCTGCAGAGGAGCAAACAGGCTGGCAGGGGAGCAGTTAGGCATCAATCAGGCTGGAAGGGGAGTGGTTAGGGGGTGATCAGGTTGGCAGGCAGAAGCGGTTAGGAGTAACTAGGAAGGCAGGCAGGAGAGCAGTTGGGAGCCAGCAGTCCTGGATTGTGAGAGGGATGTCCGACTGCCCGTTTAGGCCCGATCCTACCTAAACAGGCAGTCGGACATCCCTCGAGGATCAGGCATAAACAGGCAGTCAGACATCCCTCGAGGGGTCCCAGATTGGAGAGGGTGCAGGCTAGGCTGAGGGACACACACCCCCATACATGAACACTGGGCCTCTAGTGTTTGTATATAAAAGCATCACCTACTGGAAGAGATCAAGCCAGTGCCTTAGAGATAGTAATATTCATAAATACAGAAGTCACTATTTACTTCATTTGGGCTCTGTGCCATGCCATCCTTTACTATCTTGATCTCATTTATTCTCCCAACAACCATATTTAGTAAATTTTAATGTGCTCATTTTACAGATAAGAAAACAGAGGTGTGCTTCATCACCAAATTAATACATAACCTTGGGAAAAAAGCATCAAGGTCCCTTATTTCCCAGTTGTAATTATTTCACGAGGACTAGCTTCCCAGTGTCAGTAGAAATCAAATTTGGTTTTATGTTAAATCTGATAGTTTATTCCAAGGAATTTATAACTGAACCACAGAGAATAATATGTTTTTATCTAATTAGACTCCCTCCTTTCACAACAGTATACTTTACTCTAAAAGCTAAGGGTAAGTATTGCCTAATCTTATATAATAAAAGTGAAGTATGCAAATTGTCCCCTCCACTGGGAGTTCTCTCAGGAATTCAACCAGGGGATGGGGCCAGTCGGTGGAAGGGCAGGAGTACCCAGCTGGCCACCATCAGCTGTTAGAGACCCTACCAGTGCACAAATTTCGTGCACTGGGCTTCTGGTATTCTTATAAAAGTTTATTTGAGCAGGATATACAGATAGAGCTGGTGTTGAAATACAAATGATTCTGGACAGTTCAACACCTTTCCCTAAAATTTTCATTAGTTTTACAATTCAATTCAACAAATGTTACTCTAGCACAGACGTGGCAGACATAGGAAATGCAATACTAAGCTGGAAGACATGGCCTCTGGCCCTCAGAGAATTTTCAATACTGTCAGGGAGATGATGATTAAACAAGTAACTCCAATACAATGCTATAAGTGCTATAGAACGTGACAATCAGGAGATTATGGGCAAATATACAAAGGTAAGGAAAAAAAATCTAGGAGGAAAATGACACCTATGCTGAGACTTAATGTTAACCATACGTGAAGGAAATAGGATAAAGATCATATTAGGTCTTAGAGTTGAACATGGTATGTTCAAGAAAGTCACTCTTAAAACCATGATGTGGTTGGTGGGAGCAAAGAGGTGGGGAGGGTGAGGAGAAAAACACAACACAAGATGTTAGAGAAAGAGATGGGCAAGGGTGGCAAAAATAAGGCTGGAAATGCAATCAGGAGGCAAATCCTAAGACTTCCGTGTGCCACTTTAAGAAAGATTGGCTTTATCCAAAGAGTGATGGAGAACCTTAGAAGGACTTTCATCAGTAGCTACTCATTTTAACTCCCCTTCTGTTTTCAGGATCAAGTATAATTCCACTCCAACCGCTTGTAACTAAAATTTTTAGCGTCACCACATGTTAAAAATTCCTAAAGGTTTTCTTCTGCAGCAGAGTGTAATTATCTAGAAAAAGTAACTCCCTAATATCTAGGACTTTCCCATTCAGTTAGAACTCTCAGCTCCCTACCTATTCATCACTGCAGTATTCCCTGTATCCCAATTCAAGTAGAGTCTTTCCAAGCCATACAGAACTAGAAGGGCAGATGATAATTACTCGGCACCTGTAGCATGAACCCACATAACTAATCTGCCTCTACAGTGCATTTCTCTCCTAAACCATTACCTTTAGCTAATTCTTTTTTGGTTAGAGCTTTTATATAACTTGAATCTATTAAGTGGAATTATTATTTAGCAGGTATCACCAATACTGTGTTAAATTAAAAATGATTCCCTCTTTAAAAGTTTAAAATTACAACTATATTATGCCAGAATACAACCTTCACAGCACACTCTTAATAGGTCAATTTTAAGAAAAACACCTTAAATGTAAAGTGTGTTGTCCACAAGTTTTTTTCTTTTTCTGGACAAAGAGAAAATTCTTAGTGAGAAAGTGGAAACGCTTTTATAGTGCAACAACCCAAAACACACACACACACACACACACACATCTGCATTTGAAGACTGAACTATAATAAAGAAAAAGTTGTTTCAAGGGGGCAGGGGCTATCTAAACAAATAATAGCCCAATTATTTCAAATATCATCCAGGAGGGAATTTCCACTAACATATGCTGCAATTTGCCACAGGCAAATGAGAGCCTCTAATTCAGAACATAAGCTGGGCTTCCACCTATAAAAAATTCTACAAGCAATAGCATGCCCTGGCTAGAATAACAATGCATGACTTGTGGCTGAAAACATTGTGCAGGTCAACAGATGGCTTTCTTCTGGGGGTTAAGACAGGCAGGCATCAGGCATCCTGACAACAGTGAAATACTAACCCGAGGAGGAGAAAGTCAGAGGCACCAGCCCAGGGAGCTGACATACCTCTTGTGAAGTACACCGTTTTCTGGGCATGGAATTTCCCCCAAAATACAGTACAAAGCTATTGCTTTGTTACAGAGGCATGTCAAGAAATTTGTAAAACAAGAACCACTGGTGCAAGTGAAGCTCCATGACTTCTTTTTAGTACACTGAGATAAATAGCTCTTGTCTCAGAAGTTCAATGTTTGGACTCAGAAGCTAAATCTTGTTGCTGTACATCTAGATTTTGACGTGAGGTTTGTCCCTCTGGCATATTCCAACCCAAAATTCCTTATTTTCCCAATGTAGATCTTCACCAGTACCAAGGGGTAAATAACTCTGCTGACAATGACCTTCTGCTCGGTCCTGTGAGGAGGCTTAGCCCTCTGGACAGGTACTGCCATCCCCAATGTATGAAAACTGAACTCAATATCCTCCCTCTAAAACCTGTTAGTTTCCCAAACTGGTGACTGATAAGCAACCATCCACCTCTACTGTGCAATCCAGAAATCTAGGCGTCATCCTTGCCTCCCTCTCCCTTAATTCTCTGGCCGATAACCAAGTACTGTCACTTTGACATTCTGAATCTCTCCCCAGTCTGTCTGTCTCTCTCTAGCTTCTCTGCCAACTCCCAGGTCCAGCTTGTTGCCCTGAATTACACAACCTGCAGCCACGGTGTTCTTTCCCATCACAGCTCAGATGGAGTTTCTCTGGCTTCAAACCCTTCCAGTGGCTCGCTATTGCTTTAGAACCAAGTCCACACCCTGGCATAGGAGGCCCTTGCCTTAATCTGAATCCTCATATTTTGCCCTGCTCCACCTCATCACCTCTGCTCTAACTAGGCCTAACCTTATGAGATATCCCTGAGACACTGTGCTCTCCCTCTTGACACCCAGCCTTCACATATGCTATTCTATTTGCCTCACGTGAGCAATCTATACCCAACTTGACCTCGTCTTGTCCTTGAGCCTCAGACCAGTGTACTCCACCAACAGGAAGTCTCCCCTTTTTCCCAAGACTTGTTTAATAGGATGACACAGGTAGGTGTCCTCTCGACATGTTCTCATAACCTTCGTTCAAGTCATACTACCTGTCCCACCATGTTGATAAATAGGTCCCAACAGTATTGCATTCCAGAACCTGGAACTTATAGCCACTTAAATACATGTTGAATAAATGATTTAATGAATATTCTTAAATGATTGAAAGATGTACTAAATTAATAAATGACACTCTTGAATATTTTAGCAAGTGATAGCACATTCTTTTGCCTCTTCACCACCACCCTGCTCCACTCCTTTCCTTGTCTCTTTCTAACTTCAGCACTGAGGTGATCCATCTATGTTTCCTAATCTCATAAGTCTCTCCTCAGACCTCTAGATTGGTGTGTATGTGTCCCTGCTGCCTGACCCTTGACTTTCCCATGACATCTTGGATTTGGCCTGAACTCTTGTTCCCCAATCCATCTTTGGGTACGACCACCCTTATAGAATCTAATGTTTGGTCCTAGTCCCTCAGTTGGCCTATGCCTGGCCACTTACCACTTCCACCACACCGACCCATGAAGTGAGGAGTCACACACTTTAACAAATACCCATTGTTCTGTGAGTCCTCACTATTCAAGAAAAATTATACAATTTTTGTCTTCTTAAATTATGGCTATGATGTTAGGGCAAGACATACACAGCTTGGTGTGTAGATGTGTGCTTTTCTGGAATGATGGTCAAACAGAGATACCCTTTCCCCACAGATGCCTCCAACAGCCACTGCCATGGCATCATCAGGCTATTCTTTATCTTCCTGTTGACTCATCGCAGAGCTATAGTAATTCATAGACACCCAGGGCTCAAAATCTTGGAGAATTCTTTCTTGTACACCAATTATTGTGGTACAATGTGAAGGAGGGTCATACTATCCCTACAGAGAGGACCCTGTCAGCTTCTTTGCTGCTTAGCAAAACATGCACAACAGCTTCATCCACCATCCTCTTTGCTGTCAGGAGTTAAAGGCCAACATTATTAGGACACTGCAGCTGAGTCCCACTGGCCTAGAATGTTCTCGAACCATATTTAAATGCTGAGTCCTAACACTAGCTCTCTCAGACTCCTTTCATACAGTCTCTCTAGGCACCATCTTCTGCCCCTTCCCTATATGTTTTTATTTATTTTGGTCTTGATTTCTGCCACTTTGATATTGGAACTGAAATCCTTGCCTTGAACCTGCCTTTGTCCCTCTGCATTTTGTGTCTACATGTGGATTTCTAGGCTTCCCTCTATGACTCTGACTGGCTCAGCCTCCAGATTAAGATTCTGTCCCTAGACATTGCCCCTTCTATCTGGGACAGAGATTAAATAATCAAAAAATACGTATCTAGCCTGGCCAGCATGGCTCAGCGGTGAGCATCCACCTATAAACCAGGAGGTCAAGGTTTGTTTCCCAGTGACATCTGCTCAAACTTTGGCCCTTAGGAAGGGGAAGTGAAGGGGTATTGGTGGCAGCACACTTCCTTTAGATGGTCTCTATAGAGACTACTTTATCCTTGACTTTGTAGACTGAGCCCTTAAACTAGAGTTGGAGGCCAGCTATATTATAACTGACTGACAGCATGAATTGGGAGATTTTGACAAGTATTCTCTCTTTACTGATGACAGCTGCAGACAAGCTGCTGTCTTTCTTTAAAAGCATTTTTTTTTAATCTGAAAAGTGCAAAATTCTTAAAACACACAAGGTAGAACTGAAAATACCATATTGCATATCACAGAAGTATGAGTCAGCCTTTAAGAAGGAAGTTAGAATCTTGATCTCAAAAGCTATTAAAAGCCATCCTTTTTCCTCCCTTCACCTGCTTGCCTGATTGCTTTTAAATGAAGATGCAAGATTTCAAGGAGAAGAGGGCGCAGAAAATAGAATGTCATTTTTTCTCTCCACGACCTCACAGATAATGGTGTGGGTACATCCACAGGTGTAGATAACCAGTATAAATTAAAAGCTTAACTGGAGGCCTATAAAAGGCCATCTCCATTCCCTCTTGTCTACTCCCATTCTCACACAATGCACGATACAACCTGAGCAAAGGCCAAAAAACTTATCTCTAGAAAACTCAATTGCCATAACCAATTATTCAGTGAAATGTCCTTTGTTAAGCCTCAAGCCTTTGATTGGCGAGTTTAATTTAAAGAGATTCTTCCTCCCTCCACTTAACTGATCTGTATCAAGTGCTAGCTTTGCTTATCATGGTGATGTGGAACATTTATAGGCCAAAGGGAGTTTGGATGTGTTACGGCTTTACTAGTAAACCAGACCTGCTTCAGAAAAGAGATTGGGAGACAATCAGATGACTGTCCCATGGTTAGTCTATGGCACTACTTAGACATCGTCCCTTCTAGCTGGGACAGAGAGTAATAATCCAAAAATACATATCTCGCCCACCCAGTGTGGCTCAGCAGCTGAGCATACACCTATGAAGCAGGAGGTCAAGGTTCGTTTCCCGGTCACAGCACATGCCCTGGTTGCTGGCTCGATCCACAGCATGGGGCAGGCAAGAGGCAGCCTATCAATTATTCTCTCTCATCAATGATGTTTCTATCTCTCTCTCTCCCTCTCTCTTCCTCTCTGGAATCAATACAAATATATTTTAAAAATACATTATTTCCTTCCTTCTCTGCCTTATGAAAGTGATCAGCTACAGAGAATTTGGGTCTGCAGCTTAGATGGAAAAAAAATGACCTTGAAAATCCAAGATATCCTTAGACATTTTTTTAAAAATTTATCTTTACTGTTCAAAGTATTAGAGATGTCCCCCTCCTTAGACATTTTTTACATGATCTTAGGGGCAGTAATTCTATCCCAATACTGTCCATGGTATAATTAGCTTCAGCAGAAACCAAAGCCACAAAACCCATCATACAAAACCAAATGTTCTGAAAGATTTATTCAGTGATTTTAGAATTTGATTAAAAAAATATAAAAGTTTGTAAAAATCAGGATACAACTAGCCCCCCTTTCAGATTAGAAACAATTAGAGAACAAAATGCAAAATGAAATACTTAAATCATGTTACTTGATTTGGCTGCTCTGTCCATATCCATGCCTAGAGCCCTGCTAGGAGACAGGGAGCCATGAGACCCTTCCCACATCCTATTGGCGGACACTTGATTAAAGGTGAGTCTCCTTCACTGAAGGTTGAACTCAGACACCAAGCAACATTCTAGTTGTTGAGCCACAAGTGCAGGACTCAGGAGGTCATGTAAACAGACCAAAGTGCTGGTTTCATTTTGGAATGGCTGTGGCAGTATTGTTTGTGGTGGGGAGGAAGGGCAAGAAATGGAGGGAGAAAGAGAGAGCAGAGCATCCCAAAGCTTTCTTGTAATAACTATATCTGCAAAATACTTTTGGAATCCCTGAAATAAACCCCTTTTCATATGAGCTTTCTTAAAGGATTTATGTTGCTCCCTTGTCCATACCATGCATCCTCCATGTGTCCTTTTTATTATGTGTTGCCTTTTCCTGGGTTAAGCCATACCTTTGGACATTTATTATGTATTAAACGTCACAATAACAATAACCCAATCCTTACAAATGCCCCAGGCTCCAAATGATTTAGTAACTATGAAATTTTATCATGCAAATTACAACGCTAGAAATCACATCCCATTTTCAAGAGGTAGTAACAAAACAGAACTAAAGTCAAATCTCTCTGTGGTAAAAGCAGCAGAAAAAAAGAATTCCATGAACCCACTGGGAGCATGAAATTGATGTCAAAAGCCCCACACAACTACTCTTTCAACCTTACCCCCTCTTCTCGCCCCCCCCCCCACACACACACACACCTTTCTTGATCTGGAATTTTTTTATTTTGCTTTATTTTGTTTTTCTTTTGCAAGCAATTGGGAAGCTAAGTAGATTTTGCTGGATGTTGGAGATAGGAAATGGCAATCAGCTTGATGCCAAAACAATAAAATTGTGAAGAACCCACTTCCCGTATCCTCTTGCTTCTGGAAATGAAAACAGGACACAATCAAGTACATCAATTGTTGAGGATAAATGACATTTAAGAACAATTACCAGAATAAGCAAATGTGGCCGAGATTACTCTTTATTGTGCTTAGTTCTTTATGCTTGGGTCCAAAACCAATTCTATTGCTATGAACCCTTGTTAAAACTCAGTAACAGTGTTATTATATGGGGTTAACCTCTATAAGGATATTTGCTAAAATGAGATATTTTCTTGTATAATCATGATAAAAAGGGTCTTTTTGAAGTACTTATCACACACTTAAACCAAAGCTGGCCACATCCCCTGCTGGTGCACCCAACCTGTACTTCCTCGGCCACAGAAAGCGAGCTCCTAAAACTGTGACAGGATGTTAAACAGTCCTTTTTTTAGGGGTGTCAGATAAAAATACAGGCTGCCCAATTAAACTGAATTTCAGATAAACGAAGACTATTAGACTGAAACATAATTATACTGAAAAAAATCATTTTCTAAATTTGGCAACCTTAACTTCTCCTCTTGTCTCAAAAGACTCAATTGAAGTTCTAAAACTGAAACCACTGGGTTACAAACACCCCAACACTCCTAAAAAGAGCTTCGATGTGTACCCTTGCCTTTGGTTTGATTCTGCCTCAGCCTTTGTGCTTGAGGTTCCTTAATTCTCCATCTATTCTGTATACTCCTGTCCCATTCACGTAAGACTCCACTTTTGTATCTATCCTCACCTATAATCTGCAAATTCCTTCAGGTTGGGCAGGTCCTGTTCATCTATTTCCTTAGAACCCTGAACACGCATAGACGTTCAGTACATGTTCACTGGGATAAAAGGTTTGCCCATGGCCTTCATCAATTCCAGACTCCTATTCCTGGCTTCTGAGAGCTTTCATCAACTGCCTCAGTTTATTCTTATTCTTCATTTCCTCTCAAGAGCCTCCATGCTTATTAAGCTCTTGTTCTTGCTGTTTCCTAAAGTGCTCTACTCACCCTGCCTCCCTCTACTCATGCTGATGTGGGAGCCCATCCTGCAGTGTCTTACCTCTGCTCCCTGAAATTTTACACAGACTTCACTTAAGGGCCAATGCAAGCACCCCATTCCTCCAGCAGACGTCTTTGATTGTTTCATCCAATGCCATTGCTGCTCCACAAAATTTCCCTTGTAGAAAAGCATAACACCAAGTTTTACCTTCAGTGTTTGCTGTTTGGTCTAGTAGTTCAAACTCCCTAGTTCTGAGGTCCTTAAACTCAAGGACTGCATCCTAAATGTCTCTTGCTGCCTGGCTGGTGTGCTCAGTGGTTGAGTGTCAACCTATAATCCAGGAGGTCACAGTTTGAATCCTGGTCAGGACACATGCCCGAGTTGCAGGCTGGATCCCCAGTAGGGAGCCTACAGGAGGCAGCCAATCAATGATTCTCATCATTGATGTTTTTCTCTCTCTCCCTCCCTCTTCCTTGCTCTCTGAAATCAATAAAAATATACATTTTTTAAATTGTCTCTTGCCTTACCTTCCTCCAGCACAATGCTTGCCCAGTGGACCTAGCCTAGAGAAAGGCCTGGGTGTTATTTCCATCCATCCATCTTTTCTAGGACTTTCTATCAAATCACTAGAGTATAATTCATGGCTTAAAAACTTGCAAGAAAAACTAAGAAACATGGGGCTTCAATCTTGCTCTTCCACAGATTCTCATCTTTCAAATACATTTTTTATTACATCTCATTTTGATAGGTATTTCTCTGACCACTAGACATATGCATCTTAATGTTTATCAGACACATATTTCTTCTTTCACCGACCATTTCATACCTAGTTCATTTAGCTCTATATTCTCATTTGAGTTTAGTTTGAAATCTATGTTTGAGATACAGTTTGGGGATTGAATAGCCTAGGAGTGATCACTGAAGTAATGGTTTTGGATAAGAAAGAACAGGGAGTGTGGAAAGTATGATAACCCAACTGGGCTTATCAAAAAATGTATTTCTATAGTAAATTTTTCAGAATTGCCCATTTAGCAATGGCCAAGTGAACCAGAAATGAGCCATTTAAACCTAATCTTAAGCCCTCTGCTCACATTTGATGTTACAGGATTTTGCTGGAATAAACTAAATCATGTTTCCAAGAATCAAACATAATGGTAAGTGGAAATTTCCAGGAGGCAGTAACAATAAAGCTGTGTCTGCCACTCCAATCTGACACTGTGAAATAGAGACATATCTGGCAAGGGATAGTGGCTGCACTGGGTTCTGGATAGAACTGATAGTGGTCCAAAATAATGAAATCATAGCATCTGCTCTGTCTGGGAATAAATCGTCTAGAGCAATTTCTCAGCTACCGGCCAAAGTCAGCAATACTCGCTGCAGATTGGAGAGTCAGAAATGTTGACATACAGTTCACCATTAATCAAAACAAGGCATGTTGTTGTAAGTTAAACAGCCATCATATTAGCTGCACAAGGAGATAATTTTTAGAGATGCCAAAGGGGCAGAATATACCATTAGCCCCTTTACCATGGCAGAATGTATACAGGCCAATGTGCTCAACTAACATAGCTAGACATGGGGAATGCTGTAACCAAGGCCTGCTGAATGCCCAGGTATCTGCAAGGAGGAGTGACAATGTTTTATCTGCCCCTGGTGTGGGAGTCATGAAAGCTATGTCTGTCCCTCCACGTATCAAAAGAGCAGATCGTAGGAAGTTACTAAAATTCCTCTACGGTGAGATCTCATTCCGGCTCTGCCATGCTGGAACCAGAATAAACAGGGAGGCAATGAGTGATGCTTTCCTCACTCCCAAACACTGACAGTCAAAAAAACAATGGTTATCATGACAACAACAACAACCATTAACAATGAGCAGCTGCCTTCTCTTGGCCAGGAACTGTGCTTTAACACTTAACTCCAGAAGGTAGGGTGGACCAGTTAGTAAGTTACTCAGGCCTGGATATGATCTTCCTAGAGATCTTCCTTATCTCCAGGACTTCCTCAGGATGCAGTGAGGGGCAGGATCTCGCTATTTTACAGAAGCGACATCCAACTCTCGCCTCAGATGCAATATACAATGTAAGCCCAATCTTTGATTTATATTTCTTTTTCATTATTTCTTCTTTTCTAGTCTTGGTTAAGTATAGCTGTGTAGCCGCACGAGAGTGGGTTAACCTTGTGAGTGAGCTCTAGTAAGTGTTGAACATTTCCAAACTCAGCACTCTTGGACGGTTGGAGAAAGAAAGGCTGGTTCCTTTAGGTACCTAGAAAGAAAATATGGCTCACTACCTTGGAACCACTCTAAGATCTTTGAAGGACACTGAAGAATACTTGTTTGTGTGGTTGAGCTATTATCAAATAGCTATTTTTTTGATTAATGTCCATTCTCAGTGACAAATGGGTAAAGAAATCCTTGAACTTTTACTCCAAACAATTGCCAAGTTTTGTTCTTGCATAGTGACTTGGAAAACTACAGTTACATTGCCCTGACCTCAGAAGTCATCACTCTGTTTTGGAAAGTAAAAGAAACCAAAACTTTTTTTCTTCTTCGCTGAAGAAATGCTCAGTATTCTGTTCTAGGACATGATCAACCCATATGGCAAATACTTTTTTTCCATCGTCTTCTTGTCCGTGAGTACTGCCAACGCTGAGTCTGGGGTCTTGGAATTATTAGTGCCAAGTTAGGAATTTTGCTGTTAATTCATTGGCAAGTTGCACTCCCTTTCTTTCCCCAATTTGTGAGCGGGCTTTGTAGTTTAGACATGCAATGTGATAAAAGAATAGTGATAATGAAATATGCAGTGAAAAAGATGTGTAAGAGAGTAAAGCCAATCGGAGAGACTTCACAGAAAATGGACATGAGAGAAAGATCTCATACATTCAGGAAGTTTTAATGAACCCGATGTGCCAGATCCTGTGATGCCCAGTCCTTAGGATGAAGGAAGAGGTCAGCTGAGGACAGTATCACCTGGAGAGAAAACGGGCCTTGGAGGCAGGTGGAGTTGCTTTGGCCTGCCCTGGGAAATAGGTGACAGCTGGTTTTACACCAGCTACTGACTGGGGTCCGCTCTAGTCAGTAGGCCAAAGAGACCTGCTGAAACTACACCTGAGTTTATCACGGCCTACAGACCCAGAGCGGCCCTCACAGGCACAGGTCTCTGGTGCAATCCCCTGTAATTATGGCTTCAACTATCACCTGTAGTTTTATGGAAAAAGCCAGTATGCAGAGATTACACACTTGGTTGTGTGTGTGTGGGTTTTTTTTAGCTTTATATGTTGAGGTACTTGCAGATTCACTTGCAAGAAATAATAAAGAGATACTCTGCACACCCTTAACCCAGTTTCCCCAATGGAAACATCTTGAATACTGTAGTATATGACAGCCAAGAAATTGACATTGATACCATCTACCAACCTTATGCAGATATCACCAGTTTTACATGTACTCAGCATGTGTGCACATGTACATGTATTTACTTCTATGGGGTTTTATCATATATGTAGATAGGTGAGGCCAAAAGTTCAGTCAAGATACAGAAGTTCCATGACAGTATCCCTTTTGCTATACTAATCTGATCTCCATTTCTATGATTTTTTTTTTCATTTCAAGAATATTATATAGATGGAATCACCTTTGAGACTGGCTTTTTTACTCAGCATAACTTCATTTGCCAGCCATTTAATTTGTGTGAATCAACAGTTTGTTCCTTTTTATTGTTGAGAGGTATTTCATTGTATGAATGCATCACAATTTCTTGAACCATTCATCCATTAAAGCACAATTGGGTTATGCAGTTTGGGGCTATAGCAAAGTTGCAATGAACATTCACATATATACTTTTTTATGTGAACGTAAGTTTTCATTTCTCTGGGATAAATGCCCAAGAGTGCAATTCCTGGGTTGTATGGTAAGTATATGTGCAGTTTTATAAGAAACTGCCAAACTGTTGTCTAGAGTGGCCATGCCATTTTACATTCCCAAAACAATACAAAAGTGACCCAATTTCTCCACATCCTTGCCAGCGATTTGGTGTTATCACTATTGTTTTTATTTTACTCATTCAGATAGATGTGTAGTTGTTTTTCATAATGGAGTTCATTAGCAGGCTGCAAATAACTAATGCTGTTTAGTATATTTTCATATGCTCATTTGCCTCTGTATATTCTTAGTGAAATGTCTGTTCATGTCTGTTGCCCATTTTCTAACTGGATTATCTGTTTCATTTTTACTGTTGGGTTTTAAGTTTTTTGCATATTCTAGGTACAAATCCTTTGACAGATCTGTGGCTTGCAAATATTTTCTTCCAGTCTGTAGCTTGTCTTTTCATCCTCTTAAGTTTCACAGAGCAAAAGTTTTTCATTTTAATGATTTATCAATTTTTCCCTTTATGGATCATGCTTTTGGTATCAAATCTAAGAACGCATCACTACCTCTATGTCTTGAAATTTTCCCCTATGTTTTCCTAGAAGTTTTATATTTTTACATTTAACTGTATGATCTACTTCTGGTTAATCCTATATAATAAAAGCATAATATGCAAATCAACAGAACAGCGGGATGACCAGTTGGCGGGGGTCAGGGCCAGTGAGCAGGCAAGCCCAGGACAGCCACGTCAGAGGGAGGGGATAGCGATGAGGGGAGAGGGAGAGGGGAAGCGGCGGAGGGGCAATGAGGGGGGTGGGGCAGAGTAGGCCTAAGCTCTCAGTAGGACATCCCCTGAGGGCTCCCAGACTGTGAGAGGGTGCAGGCTGGGCTGAGAGATCCGCCCCCCCCACCCTCTCCCCAAAGTGTATGAATTTTCGTGCACAGGGGCCTCTGGATTTTATATAAGAGACAGGGGTTAGGTTGTTTTGGGGTTCAGGGTTTTTTTCCTCTATGGATGTCCAATTGCTCCAGTACCTTTTGTTGAAAAAGGTTATCTTTCCCCCCATTGGATTGCTTGTGCAACTTTGTCAAAAATCAGTAATGTGTATTTCTATGGATCAATAACTATTCCATTGATCTATGTGTCAGTCTCTTCACCAACACCACACTGTCTTGATTACCAGAGCTATATAGTAAGCATTACCATCAGGTAATTACTCTCACTTTATTCTATTTCAACATACCTTATCTATTCTTTTTTCTCTTTATTTTTTTCATCACCATTTATGCCCCCGTATACCTCCTCCACATCTGCCAAACCACCACACTGCTGTCCATGTCCATGAGGTCTCTCTGTCTCTCTCTCTCTCTCTCTTAGCTATTCTAAGTCCTATGAGTTTCCACGTAAATTTCTGAATGAGCTTATATATGACCATTAAAAACCATGCTGGGACATTGATGAGATTTGCATTAAACTTATAGATCAAGGGAGAGCTGACATCTCTGTAATGCTGAGTCTAGCTATGCATGAACATTGCCTTGATTTTAATTATCCCCACGGATTGCTTTACCTCAGCTCCTAGATCAAAATCCCCACAAGGCCCACATCTGCTGAAACATCTGCTGAGTTTATCACGGCCTATAGACCCAGAGCGGCCCTCACAGGCACAGGTCTCTGGTGCAATCCCCTGTAATTATGGCTTCAACTATCGCCTGTAGCTTTATGGAAAAAGCCAGAACTTGTGTTTGAATCCAACCACCATCAGGTGTTGGCTGAGTCACCTCAAGCCTTAATTTCCTCATCTGTGGGATAGCAATGCCTTCCCTGGAGCATCCCTATAGCTGAGCCTTGAATGGAGACTATTTTCATTGCTTTAACATATGCCCCTACACTTACCTAACTTGGTATACAAAGAGATTTTAGTATTTAAAATACCAAGTTACAATCATCCTTATTAGTAATGGATCACTAATTTTAATCCATCACTCCCATTGGTTGTAAGCATTCTGGCCCCGGTGCCACCCACATTTTCATCCCAGTCACTGAAAAATAACTGCAAACAAGGCAAAGAGACATGGACAGAGTTTGACATGCTACTAGAGAAATCCGTACTCATTTAGGTCCTTTGGTTGCAGTTAACAGAGAAACACATTCTGAGAAATTAGACAAAGGAAGGGAATTAAAAGGAAGTCAAAGACCCATGCTCGAGAGCTAAAGAACCAGGCATTGCTAAAATCAGAAGCATGACAGTTCTTGCCAGGACCTTAGCTCTGAAATGAATGAGCTAGTACCATCATCTGTTTGTCTGTGTCACTCTTTTCAAGAGCTGAGAAGCTAGGAGACAGGTTCTCTTGGCTGAGCTCAGGTCTCGTGGTTGACTCCCGGCTGTACTGGGCAGTAAGAGGAAGGATCTAGCTGACAAGACCTTCAGCATATGTTACAGAAGGATGCCACCTGCATTTCCCATTGCCCACAGTGGAGGAGGGTCAATGCCCCCAGGTGGAATCACAGTGCCAATAGGGGAACTTGAGTACCTGGATACTGCAAAGTGCCAAAAGTCTACTCTAACCTTTTCCCATGTAATAGTGATTCTCTAATTAGCACTCTCAGGCAATTGTCAGCCAGAAAGAGATCCACCCAACTGTCCAGTATCTACCTGCTCCACCAAGGATGTGTTAACAAACTGATAAACAGTCTTGCTGAAATGCAGGTATGTGAAACCTAAGGCATTCTGTGATTCTACTGAGATTTACTGGAATCACAACTTCCACACTGGCATTTAAGCTGCCACACTGGCTGTGGAGTGACCTCAGGTCCCTGACTTAACCTCAGTACTCAAGTCTTCTCATTGACAAAAGGGAGATAATGGTTCTAATCTCACACTTTGGTGGTTTTTTTTTCCCAATTATAATGTACTATGCACCTTATTTGTAATTTCTGTGCTAATTATAACCTCAACTGCCTCCTTAGAAGCATAGAGACCATTAAGTGGGAGTTCTTCAATTCTGTAGCTTTAAAAAAAAACAACAAACTAGGATTGGGAATGCAAACTATGGAGAAGAAATATGGAGGGAGAGTGGAGCTACTCTGCAAAAGAGAAGAGAAATAGAAGCGTCCTGCCATCTGGAGAAATCCGCGAGGGGGTGGTGGGGAGCAGGGCTGGGGAAGAGGGAGAAGGACCAGAAGATGGCAAGGATGTTTTGTACAATGAGAACCCTCACGATGCCCCCTTGGGAAATCCTCCCCCGAACGGGCAGTTTCATATTAGAGTGGAGGTGTTACAGGACCAGGGCAGATTCAAGGACTTTGTGCACAAGCGGCAGAGAAAGCCATAAGGACACAATGCCCATTCCATTTTTATCCTGGCCCTAGGAAGCAGCAGAAATCTAGGACTTAAAGCCCCTTGCACCATGGAACTTGGGGGCTAGAGGCAAATGTATATAGGTCTCCAGGGGTAGGTAAGCCTCCAGCTGACTTTGGGATTACACATATTTGCATTCATATCTGAAAAAAATAGAATACTGTAACCTCTAGTGAATTTTTTCAAGCAGAAAAAGGAAAAAGAGGCTCTTTGTTCTGTTATTCCAACTTTGATCTTCTATTCATTCTCTCAGGGCAGAAATGACTGTTTATATGTTTTCATGAGTTAAACCGCTCATGAAGATGTTTTGTTTTCAGTTACTATTGTTTCCTGCTGTGGATTTTAAAAGCTTCTCCTCTTCAACCAAAAGTATTGACAACCAGGACCCTACAATTGCCTCATGTGCTAGAGTCTGGATCCCTTTGTGAGCTCTTTTGCTGTACGTTTTCTAGGGCACACGATTAATTACAAGTGGGAGTAGTGTGTTTCTGCTGTGCAGGAAGACCTGAGTTGAGACTGGCTGCCTCCCACCATTCCCCAGAATGTGTCTAATCACAGCCTCTGCAGAACACAGAGCTCCAGGACCGTCTATTCTATACCTGGGACCCTGCCGTTCCAGCCACAGGCAGGCTGCAAATCTAAAGCAAGAGCGGCCAAAGGCTAACCCGGCTGTGACCTCTAGAGTGATCACAGGGGAAAAGGCAAGCGAGCCCAGTAGAATTCTCTTTCTTGAGTACTTGAAACAGGACATGGGTAAGAGAATAACAGAAGTGTGTACCAAGGAAGGTATGAGATAGTGTTAGAGGTCATGAGGAGTCATAAGCAAGCCAGAATTAGCAGAATATAAGTCAATAGCAAAAGGAAAATGAAGCAGATATAAGAAAATTGATTGCAACCTATCAACCCCATCTGTTGCTGTGCCAGGTATGAGCAAATACAAACCATTCCCTCTGCTTACCTTCTCACACTATTTCTTCTCCCTTCTTCCATTTCCTATCTCCCCCTTCTCTGCCCAAAACCTCATGGCAGAGGAGTTAATTGTGCCATCAGAGCTGATGGAAATGGACCTTTTCAATTCCTTTGTTTTTCCCAATTCAGAGCAAGATTTATAAAAGACATGCTGACCACCTTGTCACCTGTAGGCATAATGACACTAAGGCCTTCCTTTGTAGTTCAAAATGCCCAGAGAGAAATAATATCTACGAACTTAAGGTTTCCTACCACAGTGCTCTTCTCTTACGGAATCTAACTGTAGCTCTAGAAAAAGAGAGGCTGGCTCTTGCAAACCTCCCAGCATGCTGACTAACACATCTCGAGCTAAATCAGAAACAAGGGCAGCATGGTGTGGGAGAAGTGGCAGTGTTATCTCTGCTGTCCACTCAGATTGTCGCTTCGATTGGTGGGTTTGTGAGGAAGGGAAAGAGAAATGTATAATGCATATGAAAGCAAATCACTGCAGGCCACAATATTAGGTTTGCAGCGGGGGGGAAGTATAGTTAAATGTATTTTCAGGATGTGGCTCAACCAGAGGAATTTATAGCTGTAACTGGCATCCCTAATACCATAAAACTATGCACAGAAGCTACTTCTAGGCTTTGAGGCTCAAACAGCTAGATTCAAAATATAGATAATAGAGTAACAACTGCTGCTTAACAGGGAGAAAGAGATAAAAAATAATTTGCTACATTTCGCTAGAATCTATCCCATACCTCTAACACAGCAATCCCGCGCACTTAATTTATTTGAGCATGTGTGGTTGCCACACATGAGGAAAATACTACCAGTGATGGAAGAAACAGTACACAGGAGAGCCTGAGCCAGCAATTAAACAAGGGTAAATTTCTAGAAGCCAAAGAAGGTACCCTAGGAAATAAGCTGAGTTAGAGGAAACAAATTCCTAGTAAAAGCAGGTCTCCTTACCTTAGATCAGTAAAGACTCAATTATGAAACTAGATAAATTCATGAAATTAACCTTTTTAGCTTTGAAATTAGCCATGAATAACAGAGGCCAAAAGACACACACACACACACACACACACACACACACACACACACACACACACACACTCCTTCGACCTATGTCTTAAACAAAAGATTTCCCTTCTGCAACACTTAAAGAGTTTAAGAGCTGCTCAGCCCTGGTAGTTCTGTGCACCAAAAGGTTGCACCTTTGATTCCAGGTCAGGGCATATACCTAGGTTGAGGGTTCGATTCCCCAGTTGGAACATGTATGGGAGGCAACCATTTGATGATTCTCTCTCTCTACCTCTCTCTCTCTCTTTCTCTCTCTCTCTCATCAATAAAAACATCCTTAGGTGAGAATTTAAAATAATAATAAAGCAGGCACGCCTTTTAAAAAATGTTTGAGAGCTATAAAGTAACAAGAAGGAAATTTTAAAGCTGGCAGAATGTAAGCTGACCAAAGATGGTATTTCAAAGTATCTCTCCTTGTCAAACCAAAAGAGGCATCAGGGGGTAGCAGACACATTGGCTGAGAGCCCAAAGACTTGCATGTGTGGCACTTTAACGAAGAAATAAGAAGGAACTGGACTCCCCACTTACATTCTCACACTAGCACCCCTTCCTTCGATATTCTCCTTGTTCCCCAACTCACAAGGGAGAACAATAGCCAGGGGCAGACAGGATGAGAGTATAGAAGGTAGATGATAAAAACATTTGATCTTAAGAGTTGTTGAGAGCTTTTGATCCAAAGTAGAGCAATTACTGTTGGAAGCCCCAGCCAAAAAAAATAAATAAAATTAATCATAACCATTTAAAATATTCCCTCACTTTTCCCCAGTATGGCAAACTGTAATGCACTAAATTCATATTTTCATCAACATGTCTAAATATGTTATTCAGAGTAGGATTTTATGTGCAATAGCTCTGGGGCAATTTTCTGAAAGAAAACGGAATTCCCAAAATTGGATGCACAAACCGCTTTAAGGTTTTAAGATTTGGCGAAGAATATTGTGCCTTCCCTGTACCCCACACCAGAAATGGAAAAATGAATTTGGTTTCCCAGGCACTGCAAATGAACTTGCTCAGTATAGGCTCACAAGAATGCAGCAAGCAGGAGAGGTAATGTCCCCAACACAAAGTGATCCAGACCCTTGATCTAGCTGGAAAGTTGCCCAGCAGAGAAATAGGATGCTATTGAATTTGTAGGCATCTTAGTAATGGGGATAGAGGAATGTTGCAAAAAGAGAATGGAAGGAAGAGGGATTGGGAAAGCAGAGATAGTGTACCTTATGGAAGTAGAAAATTATTTTTTCAAGCATAGAAGAACAAGTTAAAATACTCCTGGGGAATTCATGCATAAAAAGTGGTCTTAGCAGGTGGAGGAGTGAAGGGGGGATCATGTGTCAGAAAATATACTCTGTGGCCAAGACCCCCGACCATTAAGACCACAGACAGTTAAACAGAAAATATCTGAACAAGCCAGAAGGATAGTCATCTCCAAGAAACAAACTACTAGGTATTCACACTGTAGTCCCAGGCCCAGGTCCTACATAATAAAGAGCTAATATGCTAATTAGACCTGATGGCAGAACGACCTTCAGGAATGACCTTCTTGAACTACCAGTGGGTGGGGGGGACGGGGCTGCAGGGCTGCAAGGCAGCCAGGGCCGCGAGGGCCGAGGTAGCTGGGGCCACGAACACCAAGCCCCTTGCACAAATTTCATGCATCAGGCCTCTAGTTAATAATAAAAGCAAAAATGTAAGTGCTCATACACATGTACACATGTACGTACACACACACACACACACACACACACACACACACACACACACTCTCTCACACACATGGAGGCAAAGCATTCCAAAAGCTGAGGCATGGGAAAACACATTCACAAGGACTTTAATTGCTTTGCGTTTGTTTTTCATCTTCTCTCCCATTTCTTCTGATGGTGACGATGATTGTATTTTGAAATCATGATCCACCGCTGCAGCACTGTAATTACATAAATATGGCATTATAAGCGAAGGTTAGTGCCAGAAATAGCAGAGCAGAGAGGGGTGCAATTTGTCTTTGTGGATGTAAGTATGTGTGTACATGTTTATAAATACCTCCCATTTTCATGGTATTTGGAAATCATTTGCAAGTCTAAGCAAGGTAGGGGGAGGGTTTAGGAAACAGAACAAGAACCTCAATCTCATTTTCAGTTGAAGGAGATCAAGGCAAGAAAAAGCAGGTTTTCTAGTTGTGATAAATGGAAATAATGAAGTAAGAACTAGGCTTAAACTGGGCTCAGATCCCTGACCTGGCCTGCAGTTGAGTAGGCATGAATGGCTTCTGCTTGTGGGCAGGTATCAGTCTGGGGCAGTGCAGGTTGTCAACAGTGACCTTCAGCACCTCTGCAACCTCAAGGTATGTCTCTTAAGCCCCATTCAGGACAGGAGGACTACCTCCCTCCCCTACTCTCACTCATTCCTGCCTTCAGGACACCACCCAGAATCTCCAATCAATAGCAATGGGAGTTGAGAGATAAATAACCCAGCTTCTCCCACTCTCAGGAAAAAGAAAAATTCTGGCATGTGCTCCACAAGTGATACAGAGCACGGGGTAGTTCTACTAGTAAAAATATGTTTAAAAAATGATTTGAAAGTCATCCCTTTAAAAGATGGAGCCTAATTCACCCTCCCCTTGAATGTGGGCTCTACTAAGTGACCCACATAATGACCACCAGGTGATGAGAGTGACATTAGGTGATTTCTAAGCCCAGGTCACAGAAATACCAATTCTCCTTTGGATCCCTGCTTCTGGAGAAAGCCAGGACCCTGTCCTCAGAGCACTCAAGCAGCTTCCTAAGGGGTCACACAATAAGGAACTAAGGTGTCCTGCCCACAACCAGCACCAACTTGCCAGGATGTAGTTAAGGCACCTTGAACGTGGATCTCCAGCCCCACTCAAGCCTTCAGAGATGCAAACCCAACATACATCTTGACTAAAACCTTATGAGATATCCCGACCACCCAGATAAGACATTCTAGAATTCCTACTCTATAGGAAATGGAAGTATAATAAACATCATGGTTGTATTAAGCCATTAATTTTTGGGAGTAATCTGTTACCCCGTAGTAGATAACTAAGTAGAGTCCTGGTAGTATTGATCCCAGTTGCCCATAGTGGTAACCTGCTCATCAGTAGGTTACATCACCTCCAAAGCAAACTATCTGCACTCCAAATTCTTGTCTCAGGGTCTGGTTTGCCTTCGGAGTCTAAGACATTCCATATAAGGTCATATTAGCATTATCATCCTTATTTTGGAGATCAGAGTTAGCCAACAAACAGTGGCAGAATGAGGTTTTCTGAGCCCTAATCCACTGCTTCCTGCTTCATCACAGCTGCATCCCTCCTACCCTAACCCTTTACAATTTTAAGCAATCTCTCTTCTCTCCCCAAGAACACTGAGTCAATTTGCTCAATCCTTCTGGTCCTAGACACCCATCCTAATCACCAAATTTTAAAACCAAGCCAACTCAGAAACAAAAGCAGGAACTTTGAGTCCCTCTGGTTTCAGGGTATTTGTTTTTTCTGATAATACCTGTACACAGAAGAGGGGAACAATTAGCAAATTACTGGATTATTCTCCTGCTGATGTCAATGCAAAGGCTAGATGTCTGGGCTACAGGCGCCGGCCTGAAAGTGTAGACCAATACAGCTCATACTTTACTGAAGTTCTGAACAAATGACCATACTGCATGGGCACACAATAGTGGAGATGAAGCCTAGAGATGCTATGCTTTCTGTTCTGACCAAGTAAAACGAACAGTCAACTTCAACTGTCAGACATTTCATCATCGTCATTATTATGGTATGTGGTAATTAGGCATCAGTGGGACATAAATGACTCTCGATAGCACTACTGTATATATCAAACAACAAAGTTTGTGTGTTTCTTCTCCCTTTGATAATTTTTCAGTCTCCATCTCTACACTGTGTCACTGTGGTTGGTTTGCCCTGAGTCAGAGAGGTGGAAAACAATGCCCATACAGAAGCTCAGGAACCAAACCAATCACTCAAGCTGTGTGATCTAGATCAAGTCATTACATCTCTGGGCCACTTGTATGAGATGGAAATGAGGCCCCTCCAGCAGTATCGCTATGAAAATCAAGTGAGAAACTGAAATGCAATTAATAGCACAGTGTTAGTATGCTGTAGGTGCTCATTAAAGGTCTCCTTCCTGCCTCTGACATCAACACCACTTCACATAAACTAATGTCAGAGGTTCTTCATTATCTCCCCACAAGTTACCATTTCCCGCCCAGGATCCCACTCCCAGGAGCACCCACCTTCATCCTCCAAGTCACACCGTCCCACGCTAAAATCCCAAACTTAATCGTACTTTAAAAAGAAAAAATGCTTCCTACCATCTGATGGAAAATTACTGACATAATCGGGACAAATGGCTGTGAGTTCACAAGTACAAAAAAAAAAAAAAAAAAAAACACACAAACAAACACACATTTAAATTTTACCTAGAAGTGCCAACATGTTAGCATGAATGAGTTCTAGTTATGGGCAAATGATGACAGCAATTTCTCTTTCCATTTGATTTAGATATAGCTGGTGAGAAATTGGAATGTATTAGTCACCTGAGAGAGCGAAGGGAAAACGACCATGCTGTGGCTTCCAGTTGTGTTCACCCAGTGGGAGGCTGGTGGTATTTTAAAATAATTTAGCAAATACTCATAGAAAGTTTGCATAAAAATATTTCACATCCTCATGGCTGAGTGCTCTTCTGGGCTTTGGCAGGCACTGCAAAGGCAAAGAGCTTACCTCTCTGATGCAGATGACAGCTTTGTGAAAACAATGCCAGCTCCTAACAACAATAGCAAGAAGAATAACTACCACTTCTTAGGGGCCTAACATTAATTTGCACGCCAATGTTAACAAATAACTTTTATGTCTTACCTCACTTGATCCTCCTGCAGCCTAGGTAGGTGTTATTAAATCCACTTCAGGTAAGCAAACTGAAACCTGGACAGGATACATGTCCTGCCCAAGAGGCTCATGAACAACAGGCAAAAGAATCTGGAATCTTAATTTCATATTCTTGTTTCTTATCAGACTCCTTCTATTAATAATTAATTAGCTTTTTGGTTTGAAGGATAAATGGAAGCTAATATAGATTCTCCAGTTAGCTTTTCTTACTCTCTATTGGTTTTTAGGCCCACAAACCCACACATCCCCATCACACAGGGTGGTGTAGAAATGGGTTAAAAACCATTGTTTAGTGGTCTTCAAGAAGAATCCTTGTCATGAATACAGAGCTATTTCCCAGGGTCCAGGGTAACTGCAAGTAGTTGTGTTAGGGCCTGCGACTGCCGCAGAAGGAAGCATTCGGATCTTGCCACAAAACAGCAGACCTTTACTGGGTCAGCTAGAAAGTAAACTCACAATCAAATATTTTTCTGCTCCCCCACCCCACCATGACCTGGAGACTTTTAGCCACAAATGACAGATTTATCTATGAAGCTCTCGACCTCATTGGGAAAAAACTACTTTCAAATATAAGAAATATAAGATTCACTTTCAAAATAAGAAAGTAAGCCTCAGAAAAACAGCAAATCCAAACTGAGCCAGGCACTTTACATCTTTACAGCAGACAAACCAGTGGTTTCCAACCTGGGATGATCATTCGTGTCCCCTGGAGGCGTTTTAAAATCCCAATAGGTCTCTACTTATTCAGAATTAATTATTCTCAATTAATGCAGAAACTCCGGAGTAGAGGTAGGCATCAGTATTTTTTAAAACTCTGCAGGCGATTCATTTGTATAGACACAGTTGAGAAACACTCAGTATAGTAGAATTCAGCTTCCTTCCAGGACCCTGACTGGTACATTTGGCTTCTGTTTTGTGGAGCCGGGTTAGGAAGCAAAAAGGAAAAGAAATAAATGAAGAAGACGGTAAACTAGCCAAGCCTGCCATGAGCTTCTAAAGCTCCCAAGTATGGGCATTAGCCTATTTCTACCAAAAGTGCAACAAACGGAAATGCTTCAAGTATGTACTAGTAACCCTGTATCCAGAAAGGGCCAAATATAATGCTGCCTGTTTCAGGGTTTCCTATGTTGGAAATACAGGGGGGAAAGGCAATAACACCCATACTGCTACATCGGTCTTCCAGTGTCCCCAAACCTCTGCAAGACCTTGAAGAACAGCTCCCATCGGGGCTGTGCATTGGCAGTGGATGCCCTCTTTGGCCCATCATGGGAAGGCAGCCCCATGGCAGCATTAGAGGCAGAAGTAGACGGTAACTTAGCAATGAGTGAGAGGGAGGCAGTTAAGCTCTTTCCAACAACAGTGGCCAAGAAATATTAGCACTTTCAATCACAGAGGAACCCATAAGAAACCATTACTTAAACTTCTAAACTTCCAGGCTGAGCTTACGGTTGGTTGTTCTCAGAGATGAGTTCTTGGCAATGTCATGGGGAAGGAAACTTGATTTTTTTTAAAATTAAGAGAAGGTCTTTCCAGGGACCTGGAGGAGTTGCAAGGGTCTCTGAGCATCTCTGAGCATGGGAAAAGAATGACCAACTCCTCCTTCCCTACTCCCAATAACCTAACTCCTCCTTTTCCTACTCCCAATCCATCAACAGAGGCCTCCATTTCTCAAGTCCCATCGAGGATGGAAGAGGTCCTAAGAAGGACAAGAAAGGTGGAGGTGCTTTTGGTAAGAGAAAGGGTAACTTCAGAAGGTGCAGGGAAAGAGACGGTGTGACCTGCAAGAAAATCTGAGAAACATAACCAGAGCATGGGAGGAAATCCAAGTCAGTGACCGGAAAGTAGCTCAGCTCTGGAAATGGCCAAGAGCAAGACACAGAGTTGTTAAGAAGTTCCAATATGGCACATTCACTCATTTCTGGGAGCCACTTCCTGTGCCATTTGAGGCCAACAGGTTGAAAAGAAAGGCTGGTGTGTGTGTGTGGGGGGGGGGGGGGGGCAAGGAGGGGGAGGGAGGGGGGCGGGTATGTGGGTATGTGTTTTGGAATTAAAGCAGCATCTGCAGTATTATTAGCTGGACCATGATGTGCACAACCTATAAATCGTTCTTCTCTTGGGAATAACCGGGTTGCCAAAGAGGTCAAGACAGGCTGCATCTATCTCCCTGAGGTCTGGCCCCGAGTTCAGCACAATCAGCTAAGTGCTCTGTGCTTGAGACAGCTGTAGACACACAAGGTGCTCAAGGAGAGAGGACCTTCAGGAGCTCTGCTGTATACTGTCCCGGGACCAGGACCAGCACCACCAACTGAACACTGCTTGTGAGCATAAGGGATGACTACAGTGGAAATGGCTCTGCTTTTGGCATTGGCCGTCTGGTAGAGACCATACACCTTCTCCAAATAATGCTTTTAATGGCATAAAATAAATACACAGAACTTCAAAAGAAGCCAATTATATTGAGATACAGTTACTAAAATATTTTCTTTAAAAAACAAAGGAACTGGTGATGTCGTAAATAGTTGCGCATCTTTATTCAACGTTAAGTAATCAGATCTAGGGGTGGGTGTAATAACTTAAAGTTATGGAAGTAATTAATTTTGTAAGATATTTATCACAATAGCAATATGATATGAAAATATTTGTAATATCTAGTGGAGCTATTAATTCTACTGTGGTTTTCTGACCTACATATATCACTGAAGGAAGTGCTAGTTTCATTTAATTGTTAGTGAAAATAAATATTTTTTTTCATCCAAATTTATAGATCCCTGAATTCTTTCCATATGCCTTAGGGTAAGAACAACTGCCATAAATGGGAATTTAAAATGACAATGACCCTGTCCAGTCACTGTGAGTGCTGTAAGAAAACATGCATTCATCTTTTATTTTTTCATTTTTTTAATCCTCATCCAAGGATATCTTGTCCATTGATTTTTAGAGAGAGTAAAAAAGGGAGGGAGGTAGAGGGGAGAGAGAGAAACATCAATGTGAGAGAGACATGTTGACTGGTTGCCTCCCACATGCCCCACACTGGGGTCGGGGAGGAGCCTGCAACCAGGTTCCTTGACCAGCAATAGAACCTGGGATCCTTCAGTCCACAGGCCAACCACTGAGCAACCGGCCAGGGCAACATGCATTCATCTTTTAAGTTAACTGTACTAGGTATAAATCCCTTAGACCTTGGGCCTAAGGGGCCTGAAAGCTGGGAAGCATCATATAGAGACAATAGCTCCTGTCATCTCCAAATCTATCCAAACTAATGGTTGCCCATCATCACCCCCCTTCCCTGCTGCTACACAGGAATAAACTGTACCACTCCCCTGTCTTCTTTTCCTGAGCCTTTCTCTTTTTATCTAATATCCCCATTTGGGGGTTTGAAATAGATGGCTTGGAGTCCATTGAGCTCATCAACTAGACTATGGACAATCTGACCTTGGGATGGCTTTCCTCAGTGACATGACCAGATGTATTTCAGGAGAGTCCCTCTGGCATCAGGATTGAGACTACCCCTCCAGTCTACCACCTGTGCCCCATCACCCAGGCCATCCCTTCGTCTAAGTCACTACCCACTCTTGCCTGGATTGTTGCTTTGTTCTTACCTGGTTTCCCCGCATCTATTCTTACTCCCCTTCTGTGATTCTCACCACAGCAGCCAGAGTGATTTTCTGGGAAATAACTCCTGTCATCTCCAAATCTATCCAAACTAATGGTTTAACCCAGTCCTATCCCTTCTCTGGTTCAATGGCTTTCCCATTATCACTTAAAATAAGTTTCACTCTCCGCACCATACTGCAAAGGTTGGCAGCCTATGGCCTGGTGGCCATATCTGGCCTGCATCTGCTTTTGTGCAGCCTGTGAGTTAAATAATTTATGGAAATTTGTTTTTACTTTTATTATACAAATATTTACATATGAGTACCTCAATTTTGCCTCTTGGACCACAAAGCCTAAAATATTTACTACCTGGCTTTTTATAGGAAAAGTGTGCTAACCTCTTGCAGCCAGGAAGGCAGAAACCAACGTAAGCCATTCAAATGGAGGGTGGGGACTAACTCAGAGAATTTGTTGTTCAGAAGTTGTAAGAGCTGAGGAGACAAAAGAACATAGTGAGGCAATGCAGAGACTAACAATAGCCAGAAGCTGCTACCACCCTGCAGGTGGAGAACCAAGGAAGGAAGTGGTGTAACTAATGGAAGCCAGAGAGCTGGAGGCATCCAACAGAGTGGAAGGGGACGCAGCAGCGAAAGGGATGCTTCCCAAGGCAGGGCAGAGAGTGAGAAAGAAAACCTGTATTCTCACATCCTCTCACCCCTAATGTCACACCAGCACCTCCTATTGATTAAAGCTACCTGGACGGTTGCCATTGGCAAGGGGGCCTGTGATAGAGAGCAGAGCAATAGAAGGGAAGGGCAGGCAATGGACTGTAGAATGGAAAGGCAAACAACCAGCTTCCCTGTAGAGTGATGATAACACTTGCCTTGCAAATTAGCTATAAGAGCTCAAGTTAACTTAAGTAAGGTGTCCATATCATGCCTGGAAAGGGCAGTTAATAGTATCATCATCCTTACTGCTATTAACTTTGATCCTGCACTTGGGTTTCCTGTATTGGGTTGTCCAAGCTGAGCATAAAGGTGTAGGAAGAAGAAAGGACTGTAATTGATCTGACCTACACAGAAGTGAGTAGTGGGATGAAATTAGACCAAACATACCATGGATATGGGCCCAAGAACTTACACCAAAACCCCTTCTCCCACACAATGAAACCATATCAAACCTCTCACTGTAGGCCACAGGAATGGTGAGAATAGGAGTTTGCTGTTACAAAATGCACTCAGAGTTGCTCTGTGCTAATAAGGGTTTTTTCCCTAGAAATACATATGTATGTTGTTAGTGGAAATTCATTTCTGTCCATTTATGCACACTACTTCCTTCCCTAGAACTGTCTGTTGTGCCATCCTTCAAAACCACAAGCATAACATCTTAGTTTAACAAGCTTCCTCTGTTAAATGCCAGCCAATGAACTCAATGATGGGTGTAATGAGATAGAGAATGCAGCCAGTAGGAGAAGTTTTTGCCACCTAAAATGTCATAAGCAGGGATGCAAAGGTGCACAGACTAAATACACATCACCAACTCAGGAGGGCCATCCATCCAAGCAGAACCTCCAAGAACTGGCTATTGGAAAACTGACCACCTCCAGCCACCCATGCTTCAACCCCGTGACAGGATAAGCATTGAAATTCCAAGCCTAAGGCATCAGGGGTTCCAGTTCTAGGTTTATAGAGAAATACTGTGTTTCTTCTATTTCAGACACCTCTGGAGGTCTGTGTCACTCACATTCCTTCCCCCCACTTATTTATCAGGGTTCGGGCCTGGTATGGGTGACAGCAATGAATCAATGCATGATTTGGTCCTGCAGTCAGTCTACCTTGGATTCTGCTCCTGCTAGACCCATTTCTGGGTTAAACCTTTAAGTACTGCAATGACAGTTATTTAATAAAATCGAAGGTTTTAAGTGGGAGTAGAATTCATTCTTTCTACCCAGTTCTCATACTGGTTCCCAGAACAGCCCTTTATTGGAATCTGCCAGGGCAGGTTGGGCTTAGGGTCGGCTGCTGGGGGGCTGAAGTTAGATGGATGAATGGCTTTTCTCCTAAGCTAGAGTTTCCAGAACTTCAATTATTCTCACAAAGTCTTAAAAATTGTCTTTATAGCCAAAAGCCATCTCTATACTTGTTTACTTAACATCTTGCTTTTAATTAACTCATTTTTATTCAAATTCATTTTAAATGAAACTGTATTATTCTCATAAACTGAAAAGTGGTATCGCATGCCATAAATACAAGGTAATTATGAAAACAAATTACGTTATTCTGTGACCCACTGAAGGCCCAGAATCTGAGGCCCGCTCTCAATGTTAAAAAGGAGAGAAGAGGCAAGTGGCAGGAGAACTGTTAAAGATAGACTGGCACAGAATAAACCCTTTTCCTTTAAATAATCAAAAGGATTTTAAAAAATTGAAAAGGAATTAATTCTTTCTGTGTGATTCAGTGTCATTTGTTACCATGTGCACACACACTGCCTGAATCATCTGCAGTCTGGTACATAGAAACAGCGATGGAATTTGCAGTGCCCAGTGCAAAATAAAAATGGGATGTCTTGTTCAAGCATTATTAATAATTTCAATAGAGCAACAGCAGAGCATTAGACCAAGCACATGGTCCTTCTTAGCAAGGGCCCCATGCAATTACACACACCTGCCTGATGGTACACGCACCATACATCTAAGAGAATGGATAGATGTGACCACCCTAAAGGAATTGAAGTCTGAAAACCCCAAAGCACAGTCCAGAAGGCCATCCATGCTGCCTGAGGCAGGAAACAAAGGCAAGGTAGGACCAATTAAGACCCCACCATGCTGATGAGAAAAACCACCACAGAGTCAGGTCAGAAGCAATAATGAGGAATGTGGCTGGAGCCACTGCCTGGAGCTGTCCATAGCTTGCTTTAAGAAAACCAGCTCCTCCTTCCTCCTAACCTTAGTTAAGGTTAGATATGAGAAATATAAAAGAGACAGCAAAGGCTTGACCTGGTATATCTGGCAATGCCCTAGCAAGAAATATCCATTCTACTTAAAGATATAGCTGAACAGAGTTTAATGCAGGAACAATGTTCAGAGAGGTGGAGGCAGGGTTACCAGCACCAAAAGGGGCAATCGCACACCAGGACTAACAGCAGCAAGAAGCTATTACCATCCCAGACCTGAAAGGGCAAAGGGAAGCGGTGGTTATTGAAACTTGGAAGGAACTGAACCCATGAGAGCTGGCCAGCAACTGGAGTCAAGGCCTTGGAGGAATAACGTACTAGTAGTTCCTGCCAGAGGATCAGGAAGAATAAATGCACAAGGTCTTTCCCCTCTCAGGATCCACCCAGAACCAGAGGGCAAAAGATCCAGCTTTATGCAGTCCCAGAAGTTAGCCTCCTTGTGCACAGAGCAGGGAGGCCAAGAGGGAGTGAATCTGGAGAACAACTGGAAATTAACCAGCACACCTGCTGATGTTTGTGGGGTTGCAATCTGGTGATATGTTTGTGGAGGAACAGAGGAATATATGAGTGTGTGTGTGTGTGTGTGTGCGCACACGTGCTGATGAAGGGAAGACAGCACCCAGTTTTTGGTCTAGACTAGAGCAAACAGGGTGAACGGTGATTCCACTCACAAGCAAGGGAATTCAGAAGGAGGGGAAGTTTGAGGAAGGAGGTAAGGCATTCTGTTTTGGCCATGCCAAGTTTAGAAGCATAAGGGACATCTAGGGGGATAAGGAACCAGGACTGGCATTATAGACCAGGATGTCATGGATTTGTACAGGCAATTAAAGTCGGTGAGAGAGAAGGGCCAAGAACACGGATAACAGCAACCCCAACATGTAAAAGGGATTCGGGGGGAGAGGGGGGCTCAGTAAAGGAAACTAAAGAACAGCCAGCTGGATCAGAAGATATCCCAGAGGGTTTATATTTAGGGAGCTGCGGTGGGGGCAATGTAGAAAGATTTGGTCTGAATGTCTCTGGAGGAAGTGAGCCTCTGGTCCCTGCACAGAATGCCATGAAGTGGAATCCTGCACTGCACTGGAGTTCGGGTGAGATGTGCCTTTATCACGCTCCATCCCTATGTCCCCATCGTGTTCAGAGGTGCAGTAGCTGCAGCAGTTCCAGCTACTACCCGACCAAAGATCCCAATCTTCCCCGAAGATAGAAGTGGATGCCTCAACCACCACAGTCTCCAACTCGTAGTAACTGCCTCTGGCTTTCATCCCTCCACCATCACTCTCAATTTCCTCTGAAACCAGCACAGAAGGATTAGCTGGGATGGTGGATGCAGAAAGGGACAGAGGTACCAGTATAAGAAAGAATAAGAGGAATTGAATTTCCACTGGAATCTCTAGGGGCCAACACCCCAGCCACAGGCTCTGGCCAGTTTGGGTTGCTGGCCAACTTCTCAGGAGATCGGTAGCAAAGAAGCCAACTTCCTTTGTTGGCCCTAAGGATGTCAAAACTCCTCTCCAGCCTCTGCTAGCTGTCATTCCATGTGTTGCCCTCCATGTTCATCCTTACCTGAACTGATACTGAGGATGCAGAGGATGCAGTCACATATGGAACCAAAGTACAGGTCCTTTCACCCCCACACACTCACAGCCAGGATGGCCCCACGCCCACATGCCTCAGAGAGGCCTCCTGTCCTATTCCCCTGAATGTCCTGGCCCTCTTTTTCAGGATAAGCCATGGCTAGACTAATGATTCCACATCTGAAAAGCCTTAAGTGCCTCCCAGAAAAAAAACATCTGACGTTCACCAAAACTGGTGGATAAAGTTTTGCCCTTCCACTCTACAATCCTGTTGTCCTCTCTGAGCAAAGCTGCTTTAACCAAGAGCCTCCTTCGGTGACTGGCCAAATAAGGCCAGTTCCTCTCCCCTGTCTCTCATCTGCTTCCTGCCAACTCTGTCAGTAGCATTCAACACTGAACATTCTTTCAGTTAATTTTCACTGAGCTCGAGAGCCAGTTTCCTTGTCCACTGAGGTAGCTGAGTCAGATCACTTCCAAACGTTCTCTGGCTCTCTAATATGAGCCTCTCTGATAAGCTTGCTTGCAGTGAGGTGCAAGATGATTCATAGAGGAAGGACTCATAACCCTTTTCCTGTAAGAAGCTCACTGTCTTAGGGGAGAGACAGGGAAGTGCACAATCACTCCATTAGGTGTATATGGAAGCATTAAAAGAACAGAGATACAGAGGAGAAAGAAACTCAATCCAAATGGGGCCAGGATGATTCAATAACAATGGCTATTTTGCAAAGTGCCTACTATTATGTACAGGCTGTGTATTAGCTAGTTACAAATACTAGGGGCCCAGTGCACAAATTCATGCAACTTGAAAGGAACTGTGGGCCGCAAGGCTGCAGTGGGCACAGTGGCGGGTCTCAGCCCATCCTCCGCACTCCCCCTGGCCTCTCCCGCCATGGCCCCTGGTCCTGTCTGCCAGCAGCCCCGCTCCCGCTGCCACCACCACTCCCACATGCTGACAGTGCTGGCCCCACTTGCACCCGCTGATGGCACAGAGCGACTGGAGCCAGCGCCAGCAGCGGGTGCGGGCGTGGCCAGCACCATCAATGGGTGTGAGTGGCAGCTGCTGCCCCAATCGCCCCTTAGGAGCAGGTGGAGGTGGAGAAGCCCTGAGGGGTCATCAGTCACCCCTCATACCTGCTGATAGCACCGAGCAATTGGTACCGGTGCCAAGTGCCTGCAGTGGGTTCATGTGGCAGCTCTGGTGCCAGCAGCAGGTGCAAGCACCAGGTGAGACTGTGGTGCACAGGAGCAAAGAATTTTCAGTAACCACTAGAGGCTCACCCTGATGACAGTGACCAGTGCCCCTCCTTGGGTGGTGCCCATGCTCACCTGCTCCACCATCCTGCCATGAACAATGCCCGCCATGTTTCATGCTCTTCCACCTGCTGCCAATGTCCATGTTCCGCGCGCGCCCCTTGGTGGTCATTGCATGTCATAGCAACCAGTTGTTCAGTTGTTCCGCCTTTGGTCTATTTGCATATTAGAGATAGATAGATATAGATAGATAGATAGATAGATAGATAGATAGATAGATAGATAGATTAACTCTTACAAATCCAGCAGGTAGCCAGTCTTACTGCCCTTGTTGTATAGAAAGGAAACCAAGGCTGACAATGTTAAGAAACATGCCAAAGGCCACACAATATCAAGTGAATGGGTTTGAATGTGGACAAATATCTCCTACCCCAAAACCTGCATTTGTAGCCACCACAGTATATAGTAACTGAGGAAGCAACAGATAATTATTGGGCTCTTACTAAGCACCAGACACAGCCTCCTACATTTAATGCACACAGAAATTTATCCTGTGAGGAAGGCATCATTTCAATTCTCATTTTACAAATAAGAAACGGAAGGTCAGTGAAGTTACGTAACTTGCCTAAGGTCACAGAAGAGCCAGAATTCAGATTTAGAGCCTAATTACCATACAACTTTCCATCCAAATATGAAGAAAAAGTCTGTGAATGATGTTCTAAAGGCTGAAGAAAAAAACTATGTTTCCTTAGTTTGCGTTCCCCCAAAAGCATAACCTGAGATAAGAATTTGGATGTAGGGGAGTTTGTTTCTAAGGTGATCCCAGGGAGCAGAGGAGGATGACACAGGGAAAAAGAGAAAAGCAAAATAATAAGGGTTCATAATCGGGGTTACCACTCTGGACAGCAGGCCCACTTTAATGAGCCTCCCCCAGAAGCATACAGAATCCTCCCAGAATTGAGCTCCCACAGGAAGGATGATGGAACATTCCCCATGCTCCCTTCCTCCACGGGAACACTCTTGCTGAGCACCCTCAGGCATCCCTGACCTCAGGGGAGCCCTGGGGCAGAAAACAAAGACATGAACTGTGTGTAAAACCAGGCAGCACAGGCAGAGAGGGAAACAGAAAGCCAGCTCTGAACCACCCAGCCCAGTCCAGGTCCCAGGTGTGCCTGCCTCCCACCGAAACACAGTGGGAGGGGACACTTCAGGCACAGTGGGCAGCAGGATCAAAACAGGAGCCTGAGCGCCGACCAGGCATGTCCTACCACACACATGGCTCCTTTGCTGAGATCCACAGCTGCCTCTCGCATGCTGGGCTTTGCAGCTCTCCCACTGCAAGAAATACCCTCTCAGGCCATGAGGTAAACTGAAGTGAAAGGAAATGGACATTCTGCGTTGGCCATGCCACGTTTGGAAGCCTGGTACTGAACCTAGAGGCAACCTCTCTTTTTTTTCATCTAACCACGAAAAAGCAGCCCTCTGCCCCAGGCCGGGGTATGGCTGGGCTCTCAGCTGCTGGCCTGTTCCAGGCTGGCACTACAGAGTGGCAGCTGAAAACCTAGACTGTGTGTCCTTAGGCAAGTTATTAAACCTTTCTGAACCTCAGTTTGTTTCATGTCTAAAGCAGGACAAAGATGCCTACCCAGGAAAATAGAGTGGGAATTAGATGACACTCTGCCTGTGACACATTTAGCACAGTATGTGGCATAGAGTGAGCATTTAATCAAGGATGGATATACATATTTTACCATCTTTGAGTAGATGCAGTTCCATAACAAAGAGGAGAACGAGAGACAGCTCCTTATCATGTAAAGAAAGAGAATGAAATAATACAGAGAATGCTAGGCTTGCCAGGCAAAAGATTTCATTTCCCAGCTGTATAAACTTAGGTTCGGGAACCTCTTTAAATATGGGTTTTTCTATCACTAAGTGGAGATAATCAAAACATTGCTGAGGCTCAATGGAGATCACAAATGTAAAAATGTTTTGTGAACCCGAATGTAATAGAAAAATGTTATTGCTGTGATTATAACAATGATTAGAATCAAAGCTCTTCTCTCCCCAGCACATGCGTGCACACACATTCTCTTCCCTTCCTCCCTCTCTCTCTCTCTCTCTCTCTCTCTCTCACACACACACACACTCTCTCTCTCCCCCCCACTCCTCTCCCCGCTAACCTCTCCAACCCCCCCACCCCCCCACACCCCCGCATGGGGCCAACTGCTCCTCATTAAGGCATTTTCATCTTAAGGTCAATGCCATTGCAGGGAGTGTATGATGAATATCAGAGACACTCTGTAACAGCTGTTCAGGGCGAGTCATTCAGACCATCAGTGTCAAGGATGGTGCTGCTAATTTATTTATGTACAAGGATGATGACCAGGGAAAGCAATTAGGATTTGGGCATCTGCGCTTCTGTGATCCCAGACTGCCAGAGCCCTGGCAGTGGCACGCCACAGAAACCTGAACAGCAGTTGCTCACTGCTAACTACCTTTCTTCTGTGTGGGCTCAGGCTCGCCGCCTCCTTGTATGCTGAACAAGTCGTGTCTGTGCCCCAATCCCTCATCTGTTTTCTTCTGCACTCCAACCCAAATTACATGGCAAGTGGCAGGAGTGCTGATAGGAAAATGGGGTTGGAGACAAATTCGGGGGCTGGGGGTGGCGCTAAAGCATTTTTTGAGTTCTTTACAGCTAATGAACCCCTGCAACAACCTGGGAAAGTAGGTCAATATTATTATCCTTCCTTCATTTGAGAAAACGGGCTTAAGAAGAATGGCTTGCCCAAGGCTAAGCTGACGATCAGAATTAGATGGAAGCGGAATTAGATGGAAGAATTTCTGACTTCACATCCTCAACCAAGTATGTGCTTACTTAGCATGCAGAAGGTGATCAATAGATGAGAGGGACTCCCGGACTGCATCCAAAAATGATACGTTAATCCCCTCCTGGGCGCAGTGGCGGAAGCTAGGTCCAGCTCAGATCTTAAAGCCTGGAGAGCTTTTAAATATAGATTCTGAATAATCCAGGAAAATACCTTTGGATGCACCGCAGTTGTAAGAAAGATGAAGAGGTAGGTTTGTCTTCACAGTGGATGTTGTTTGGTTGCCCAAGAGCTGAATGCCCTCTTTGCCAGGGGGCAGGGAGAGCTTTGCAGGGACTCTCTACCCTTCCTCCTACCCTGGGGACTGTATGGAAGCCCAATTAGGTCCAGCACAGAGTACAAGGAGAAAAAACTTTGGGCCAAGGCCCCTGGCACCACCAAGACAGCCAGTGGCCACTGGTCTGGAGGCACCATCCTCATGAGACTGTTCCCAGGGCAAGTCCTTGGCTGTGCTTCACCTCCCTGGTCTCCCCAAAGCCAGTGCTCCAGTTTTCCAATCGATTCCAATAAACTCTTCCAGCCCTGAGTTAACTGATCTTCTTGTTGTTTGCAACCCTGACTATACAGTTTCTGACCTAGAAATGTAAGTACTTGCCAAGGGGGATTAAAACTGCCAGGCACAGACTCCCATACATTGCTGGTGGGAAAGTAAATAGGCAAAACATCCAGGGAGGGTGATTTAGCAAGGGTATCATGTACCCTTTGGCCCAGCTCTCCACCTTGGGAATTTAAATGTAGACTTGCACTATCATGGAATGCCTTACATACAAAGTCAATTTGCATTTGTGTACCTATATGCCAGGTTATCCAATGTAGTAGTGTTTGTAATGGGAAAATATTTGAAGGAATTACAAAGTCCATTAATAGAGGACTAATTAAATGATGACATGTACACATGATGGAAAACTATCCAGCTCTTTTGTTTTTAAATAAGATGTTTTCTATGTGTTGATATGGAAAAATCCCCCAAATATGCAAGTAAAAATAAAAGGTTCAGGACAGTGTGACTAATATGCTACTTTTTAAAATATATATATATATATATATAAACAATAAGAATTTGTTCTTTCTTAAATAGGCATAAGAAAATTCTAGCGGGATATAAAAGAAAACTATTGGGTGTCCTATTGGGAGGAGAATGAGGCAAATAAGAAAACAAGATGGGGTGCGGTGCCTTGTATAATGTTAGGTGTTTTTGAATCATGTCGATATGCACCTACTCAAAAAACTACATTGAAAAAGTGCCATCTCAGAGAGTGAAAATCAGCACAGACATAACTCATTTGACCTCCCTGCCTTTACACCGCTCCACCATTGGCCTCGGTACGTGGACAGGGCAACCTGGCTAACAGTGGCGGTTGGCTTGTACAGCGTAAGAATGGAATCTGGTCCAGGCTATTGAGGAGAAAAGACAGACTAGGCTGCTGAAAACCAAGCCAGATAGTTCCTGATGCAAGAGCAAAAGAAGGGTCACAGCATCTTTTGATGTGTGAAATACAAAGCAATTACATTTCAGAGACATGCCTGCTCTTAAGAAGGGTATGTCCAAGTCATACAATTCACTGTCCCCTGCGATCGAGACACTCTCCTCAGAAACACGAAAACAACCCATTGAGCATGAGCTACTGGGAAATACAGGGTTCTGGCAAATTTTGTGCATCAGTGGAGTATGCCTGGTGTGATTATCCCACAAACACCACCTAACGAAGAGACTGGAGCTTTCTTGCCTGCAGGTCCACTGCTCAAACTCAAACCAAGGTCCCCAAGACACAATGTACTTATTTATCCTCTAAGCCATTTACTTGAAAATCAATAATATTTCAAATTTAATGAGTTGTAAGACAAGTAAATTAGAGTTTGGGGTAAGCAACATTGATTAGATTATTCTGTCAGCAGGAACCCATGACTTTCTTCTGTAATTAAATATTCCATGTAGGGGCCAATGCACTCACCCCTCGTTGCTTTCATGGGGAAATCAGAGGTCTGCCCATTCCTGTAATGAAAGCCTTTTCCCATATGCTGGCTGGCAGCCTGCACCCTGCTAGTGGGGGCGGGCCTGCCCTTTCCTCCGAGGCAGCAGGCTTCAGTGACAAGTGGCTTTCCCCAAGCACTAATCACCCCTTGCTCTAGTCCCAGAGCTTCAGTGAGTTTGAACATCAAAATGAAGAACTGCAACTAAAAAAAAAAATCGTTGTGGCAGAAATTGCCTTCAGTAAAAGAGCTTCTGTGGAATGATATGCAACTGTGAGAAGCTGCCTTTCAAGTTCCCCTTGCAGTTTGCATTTCCTAGAAGCTAGGGGATGGCCAAAGTAGATTTCCCACCAAATTGACTGAATGAAGAAGGAACAAAAGGGCAGAACTTCAAACATCTAAGGGCTGGGTAAAAAAGGAAGGGGGTGAGGGAGGCAGAAGAGGATAAGGGAGGGATAAACGGTGATGGAAGGAGACTTGACTTGGGGTGGTGTACACATAATATAATATGCGAATGATGTATTATTGAATTGTACACCTGAAACCTGTATCATTTTATTAACCAATGTCATCCCAATAAATTCAATTTAAAAAATTAAAAATATCTACTGTCACAATTCAACATCAAGCATCTTAGCTCTCAACACTGAATCACCTGGCCTACATCAATCTTTTCTGCCTTGTCTTGGGGGAAACCTTACTTTTTCAATCTGAGTAATGGTTGCTTTTTAATGAATTAATCTAGTTCGTGTTAAATGGAATTTCTGACCTTGTCATGGTTCTGGATCGTTGAACGAAAATGACCCCTGACCAAATTGCTCAAGAAGAAAACTTCAGAGATTGCATGAGAAATGTAGCCACTTTGCAAAGCCCTGGCTGTTTTAAATAGAAGGAAAAAAAAATAGAAAAGCAGGCAGTGCTTGCTATCTAGTTCTTGCGACTAAGAACTAGCTTCTTGGACTATGCCCGGGGGCTTGCCAGAAATGCAGGCTCTCGGGCTCCTCGCCCAGATCTACAGATTCAGAACCTGCCGTTTAACAAGATCCCCTGGTGATTCTGTGCCCATGCCAGTCTGAGTAGTGCCCCTAGGTGTGCAAGGTGGCTCTGCTCTTCCTCGCTCTGTGGCCCTGGACAGGTTACATGGCCTCTGTGCATTTCAGTGTGCCCGGCATACCATAAGCACTCTGTAAGTGTTAGCTGTTGTTAAAGGAGACACATTTCTTGGAATAGATGAGGAGTTCCTGGGCTTTGGACAGAGGGAGATCCTTTGGGGAAAGAACAACATATGCCTGACATAAACTGACAAAGATTTTACTGAAGCTGAAGATGCAGGAATGGAGAGAAGAAGCCGTGATATCATTAAACACAAATATTTGCTTACTCTGCCTCTGCTCCTTGAGCTAAGAGATGCAGTGGCAGAATTTAAAAAGAAAAAAAAAATTAAAAATGAACACTAGATTTGGAATTTCACAATCTTAGATTGAAACCCTGACCCCACTATCTCCTGGCTGTGTAAAACTGAGCAAGTGGCTGACCGAGGCTCAGTCTCCTAACGTGTATTATGATGTGGATACTGAAAGTTAACTTTAGAAGTTAGAAGAATTAAACAGTCTGTGTGTAATAAGATGTATGTAGATAGTATGTGTGTCCATACTTTTTTAAGCTGGTGGCAGTGTTTATCTCTAAAGTCATGAGTTGGATTAGGTTTATAGTGGATCTTAGCCCTGGTTGCATATTTCAAAACATGGGGCCGGTGACAAGGGAGGAGAAGGCTTTTTAAAAAGATCTAGGTCCAGGTTCCACACCAAACCAATTAAATCAGAAGTTTTAGGAATGGCACTGAAGCCTTTGTATTTTCAAGTGTGCAGCCCAAGGTTGTGTTCCATCCACTGTGTTTGAAGGAAACAAGGGAGCCAAATAATTCTGCCCAAGAAAAAACAAAATAATCAACAACACTAATCTTGGGTGGTAAAGTAAGATGAACAGATGATAAATAAAAGAGGTCTGGAGATGGGTGAAAGAGAAAGGAGCCCATGCTATGGTGAGACATCTGAATCTCCAGCAGCAGAAATGGTTAAGAGTCTTATGAAAGAATAGAGAGATTCAACATATTTGATAGTGGCTAAGGGAAAGCAATCACGTTGTTAATGGGTGGGCTGTTTGGGAGGTGATGGAGAAAAAGACACTCCAGGAGAATGAACCATTGATTCTCAGTTGGGTTGACGTTAGGGATGATTTAGAACAAGAATATAAGCAGAGAATAAGGCTTCACCAAAATCTAGAAAAAGAAGTCAGAGACATGCCAAACCATAGGAAATTATAGAAATCTTTGGGGGAGCATGGACTTCTACACCATGAGAAATAAGGAGGTGAGTCCATTTTCTCTGAAGCATAAGGAAAAGAGTGAACTCAGCTAGTTTCGGGTTACACGTGACACAGCTCACCACGGGCAGATTGTCAGTACGTGGTGGTAGTTATAATTAGCCCTGACATGCTGAAATCTCAACACCCTCCACACACTTGCCATTGGAGCCACCAGTACAGAAGCCCCACTAACCAATGTACAAGCTTCAGAGAGGCTATTGTGGCAGTCTGATACTCATCAGGTTTGCACACCGGCCTTCTGACTTTGAGGTTTACCAGCTTTGTTATTAGCAAATGTGTCTTGGCACATGGATCTTGGCAACCATTTCTGAAATTTGTAAGGAGGAGACATGGTCTCTATCTAATACACTTCTATTAAGAACCCTAATTTTCAGAATTATATCTGCGACCCAAGGGTCAAGAGAATTGAGAGGAACATTCCATTCTTCTTGCAGGATCCCACAATGCTATTAGTAGGAGAAACAACAAAAGAGAGCTCAAATTAAATCAAGTGACTGCATCACATAACATTTAGGAGAGTGCACACATTTTTTTTATAGATGGCCTCTTAGGGGTATGATTGCAGCTTAACACATAGAGTGAGATTATTTACAGAGAACAAACATCATCCAATGTGAGTGTTTCCGGCCCCACAGGAAAACCTTTTAAGCTTTCAAGGCTTAAATGAAGGAAAACTTCTTGAGAAGCTCCACTTAAGGATATTAAAAAACCCATTTGCCCCATTAAATATCCTTGATTCTCTTTCCATAAGTGTTGAAGGCTTCTGGTTTGTCCTCTCTTTCATTGCAACAAGAGGAAAATTACTTGAGAGTGGAGACCTTATTTATCTGGCTGAATCAGTCTTTCTTCTAGTCTCAGCTCAGGTATCTTATCCTCCCAGCCGCGTCTCCTGACCCCCAGACCAGGGAAAGTTGTCTTATACCTGAATATCTTTAGCAATCTTTTCATGTCGCCACCTCATAGCTTCTTAATATATGTTGAGGTTACCTTTGTGTGTCTGCCTCTCCTATAAAAACTGTATACTGTTCCCAGTGTACCCTTAGCCCCTAACTTTGTGCCTGGGACAAGATAGAAAGTCAGTATTTGTTCAATTGTTAACTCAGCAGAAAATGAATGAAAGAGGATTCAACAGAGCCCAGAATCTGTATTGTTATAAACAGGGACATCTGTGGCTTTCTTTCTCTCCTGAATATAACTGAGGACATTAGTCTATTCTCCCAACTTTGTGGAGAGATAATTATCTGAAGAAGATTATTCACCTGAAATATGAAGACAAATGAAAATTCTCAAAACCAGCAAGGCTGTAAGCTTCATAGAGGGACCTTCTCCTTCCTCTTTGGCACTGCAACCCCAGATCCAGGCACAAGGTCCACCTATAGCAGCCTTCAGCAATAAGCTCCTTCAGAGACTGCCTCAGTTGTGCCTCACTTGCCTGAGGTCATACCCTCCCCAGGGAATGGGCAAGCAAGGGTATAAAGGCAAGGCCATGTTGGCCAAATCTGGCCCCAGGACAAGTCCAACAGGCATCATCTTCTCCAGATTCCCCCACCAGCTTGTCCTGTGTTTCAGTTTGCCTTCTCCCTTGGTCCAGTCCAGTTCCCTCCCCCTTCACAGATATCAGCCTCTAATGAATACTTAGCTCCTCAAACTGCATCTCAGTGTCTGCCATAGGAGAAGCTAACCTGTGAAACTACCAATAATTGTTTAAGAGAATGAGTAAAAAAAAAAAATGTACAAATGAGTTAAAGATGTAATAGGAAATACTAGCATTTCAGCTGTGCGGAATATAGAGTTGGAGCCATTAGGGAATCCCCAAAATGCAGTTCCCGCTTCCTGAGCATGTCTCCTGCTAACTGCTGTGCTAGCTCACAAAATCCTTTCAATTGCCCCATTGGGTGGAAATTTATTGGCCCATTTTACAAATAGGGAAAGAAGCTCTCAGGGGTGAAGGAATTTGCTCACACAGCTAGCTAGTGACTTGCAAAGTTAGGATACAAAGCTCTTCTGCCGGGCTCCAAACTATACTACTCCACGGCTCATATCATCCTCCACAACTGATAGCAAACGTTGTAGCTGGTAACCCCTTCTCAATATGGTCAAACAGACTGGCTGAAAGCAAACATTTGGCCCAAACATTTCCTTCTATCCAGCTGGCTGCTCCAACAATAAACCATTGCCTTTGTTCCAAAGGCACCAACCAGCTCATCCCTGTGTAGGCAAATTGACACTCCTTAGAAAATTCCCGTTTTCTTTTTGCCCTGAGTGACACAGACAATGCTGCTTTTCCATGTGATGAAACAGTAATAAAAAATACTACTAATATAGTAATAGTAATAATAATAAAAGTAAAACTCTTATCTTTACTAACTTAAAAATCACAAGAAAAATTTTTGCATCATTTACCTAAAAGGAGGATGGAATATTGTCTATTGATATTGTAATGACACAGCTTGTCCCAAAAGCAGTTTAAGAGGGACTTAAAAATATGCTTCTGAATAAACATAGGGAGAGGGACTTTCAGGTCATGACAGCTCCTCCCTTCCTTTTGAGGCAAAATTGAAATATCATTGGAAACTAGACAATTAGCACTTCCTTAAACTTGTGGAGGAATTCGCTCTAATCACTGTTCCTCATCTTTGCTGTATTCAGGCTCTTTGCTTTGAAATTTCAGAGCGCCCTCCCACTTGGATTCAGGGCTTGCCATATGATTCATTGGCCAATGGGATTCAGAAAATGTGATGTGAGCAGAAACTTGAAAACTGCTTGTAAAATTGGGTGCTCTCTCACTTTCGCTCCTCTGCCACTGCCATGAGAACATACCCAGGCTGGTTGCTAGAAGGTGAGAAACACATGGAACAAAGAAGCCCCAGCTGAGATGCTCCATCCAAGTCCAACCTAGATTAGAGCCCTAAACTAATCCTCTGATGTGTGAGAAATAAGCGCTCACGCCCCAGCCGGTTTGGCTCAGTGGGTAGAGCATCGGCCTGCGAACTGAAGAGTCCCACGTTCGAGTCTGGTCAAGGGCGTATGCCCGGGTTGCAGGCTCAATCTCCAGTAGGGGGCATGCAGGAGGCAGCCAATCAATGACTCTCTCTCATCATTGATGTTTCTATCTCTCTCTCCCTCTCCCTCCCTCTCTGAAATCAATAAAAATATTTTTTAAAAGAAGAAGTGCTCATCTATCTATCTATCTATCTATCTATCTATCTATCTATCTATCTATCTATCAAAGCCTGTATGCAATGTGTCCCCTTGGGAGTTCAACCAGGAGACCAGGAGTTCAATCGCTCCCTAGGATGTGTGCTGACCACCAGGGGCAGCGCAGAATGAAGAGAAACCCCGGCTGGCAGCCAGCAGCCACTAGGGACCCTACCCGTGAATGAATTTCATGCACTGGGCCTCTAGTTGTCAGAGAGTACTGTTTCCCAAATAGTTTGCTATACAGCAAAATTTAACTGGTAGCCTTCATTTGCTTTGAGCTTTGAAACAAAATGGCAAAGATAATCAAGAAAAAAAGTGAAACCTCCCCTATGTATTCTCATGTCAGAGACACAGGGCTTGTGCTGATCAGAAAATGGCTTTCTTAATAACCACAGATTTTTGCCCCATTCTCAATTAGTATCTCTCTATATCAGTGCTGTTCAACAGAAATATAATGTGTAACAGGTACATAATTTTAAAATTTCTAGTAACCACACTTAAAAGGCAAAATGAAACAGTTAAAATTAGTTATAATAGAATATTTTAATATATCCAAAATATTATCATTTCAGCATGTAATCAATATTTTTAAATTATTAGTGCGATTTTTACATTACTTTTTGATACTGTGTCTTTGAAATATGGTGTTACAGCATATTTTAATTTGGACTAGACATATTCCAAGTGCACAATAGCCACAGGCAGCTAGTGGCTACTGTATTGGACAACACAACTCTACATCCATTGGAGATGGTAACTCCACTGGCCCAGAGTGAATGTGAACAGGAAGCAGACCATTGCATCCATTCCAGGATTTTAGGCAGCCATCAGAAAAGAGTAAAACCAGAAGAAGTGAATAGAGTCGTTTTTCATATTCAGCTTCTGACATAAGAATGACACCCTGCTACAGATTACTCAGAAATACTTTTTTTTTTATCATATTCAGAAAAGAAAAAGGAGCAGATAATTCAGGAAAACTTCCTCAGGTAAGCCTCTGCAAGACACTAGAATGTGGTTAGGAGTGGTGGTTATCCATTCATTCTTCAACCTGAGACAACTTGATATAGGGAGGATTGAATCATCACACAGATGGAAAATAATGGGATGAGGAAAAACCCATGTGCCCATGTGTTTGAAAATTACAGGAATACACACACACTCACACACAATTTTAAAGTTCTGATCGCTGGAGAAGAAACATGTTTCCCAGACAATGAAAAGCAGTAACAAATATTTTTAAAAGTTATTACAGACAACTCAATATAATTTAAGAAGTTATAGAACCTATCAAACAAGAGTTGAAAGAACATGTAAGAGGGAAAGAAGTTAGATTTTGTCCTCAGATTTAAAAAAAAAAAATGGAGGTGACTGAAAAGAGCAGAGAATTCTAGGAAATCAAAAATGCAATGAAAGATTAAAAAGATAAAAAAGAAATTGATAAATAGGATAGAGATAAGAGCCCCAACTTATAAATAATTGGTGATACCAAGAGAAAAATCACAACAATTTAACCAGAATCAAAAGCAAAACCCTAACAGTAAAAGACAATGAAGCAAACCTATAGAGTTTGGGAGCAAAGAGTAGGACCTAATAATTCTCTACCAAATAGCTGTCAACAAAAACTTATTTTTAGACTGTAAACTGTACCCGTTACCTGTTGCCACAATAATGTTGCAAAACAACCGTAAACCTTAGTGAGATGCAATAACAAACATTTCTTTTTGTTTCCAATATTATCGGTTACACATGGGATCAGCAGATCTGAGCTAAACGACCTCATGTCTATAGGCTTGACTGGACAAGTGGGTACACTTGACTGATCTCCATGTGTCTCATTCTCCATCATGCAAGCTTGTTCTCATGGTGGTAGCAGGGGAGAGGGCAGACACATGCACTTTCCACCCTCTGCTTGCATCACGTTTACTACTGTGCTACTGGGCCAAAGCAAGTCACATGACCAGGCCAGAGTCCAAGTGGGAGGGGACTACAAAGTTATTTAGCAAAACAAGTGAATACAAGAAAGCCAGTTATTGGAGCCATTGATGCAATCACTCTACTTGTCAACACCCTCCAGCCATAGGCCCCCATTAATATACCTAAACAAGTGGGTTTTATTATTCATTTCAGTGAGGGTGAACTTTGGAAAACCCAAGCCTGGAATACCTTGAGGTATCTCTGTAAGAGGGTATTCAGGACTTATGATAGGATTCAGGCTGAAGTGATTTTTGTGTGTGGGGCTTAGCTCTGGATTGATGCTCTCAGGAAAGGGAGATGTTTGGTCATCTTTGTGGTTTGCACAATGGTCATGTTTTGTCTGTGTTCAGAAATGATCATGAAATGGTCTTGTCATGATCCATCACAGTCACAGAGCGATCTGCTCTGATAATGACATTCTGCAAAATCATTTGTGTCCAACAGGACACTGGTACCTGTGCTGTGATGCTGGCTCTTTTTCTTCTTTGCTTATCACACACACTACCAGTTACTACGGAATTCTGCTTAATGCTTTCATCAGTCAATCCCAGAGGTAATTCAAAATAAATAACTTGATTTCAAAAAAGAGAGAAAAATCTTTGGTATAAAAATACCAACAGTAAATATTGAACCCCTTTAAACACAGAGCTGTCTCTAAATAAATGTTATAAATATGCTTACAAAATACCAAAAGCAATCATCAAATGAGGCATATAAGCTATAAGAATGTATTAATAAGAAGAATTTAGGCATAAAAGCTCAAATTATATTATTAAAGTCAAGAAGTAAAATATAGATGGTAGAAGGAAGTTAAAGTATATAATCTTTTTCATATTAGAGAAGGGAAAGTCAAAACACAATGGTTCTTATTTTTCCTTTGATGTTAGAATAAATAGAGGTGCCAACTATTTTTTAAAAAACTTAATGAAGCCCAGCCAGTGTGGTTCAGCATCGACCAATGAACCAGGAGGTCACAGTTTGATTCCCAGTGCACATGCCCGGGATACAGAATCAATCCCCAGTAGGGGGCATGTAGGAGGCAGCCAATCAAGGATTCTTTTTCACAATTCATGTTTCTAACTCTCTCTCCCTCTCCCTTTCTCTATCAATAAAAATACATTTTTTTTAAAAACTTAATGAAAACTACTTGTAATGCTGAAAAGTAAATAAATAAAACAAAAGATGTTCATTATCCTTGGCCTCCTTTTCACACCCCTGCCCCTGCCTTAGGTCTGCCCCATACTCTCTGCCTTGCTCTACAGTGCAAGCAGTCTGCTAAGTGGCCTTTCTTCCTCTAATCTTTCTCTGCAGAATGGAGGCTACAACTGTGCTGCAGTTTGTGGGGTGGGGCTATGCATACCCTGCTGACGAGAGGTTGGCAACCAGCACAAAATTGGGAGAAGCATTGGAAATTTTTAGCAATGTGGCAGAGGTGTTTTATATAGGCTGAAACTACTCATTAAAAATGGGTGCTTGCATTTTGTATATTTTTATTATATGTTTCTAGTAATCCATTTTTATTACACGTTCTGAAAATACCCATGTGTGATAATATATTAGGAACAGAAGAGTTGGTCCCTCTGCACAGATGGTTTGAGAAGCCCTGGATAAACCAATTTCAGAAGGAGCTGTATGGGCCACAAGTCGGAATCTGTCACTTCTCTGCCTGCAAGCATTCCGTGGCTCCCTCTTGGCTCTAACAATGGTTCTTACCTTTTCCCTGCCTCCACATTATTCCTATTGGAGCACTGCCTACCAGTTATGCCTCCTGCTATGCAGGAATTCTCAAAAGGGTTAGGGAGGGAGGTAATATCTACTAAAGGGAGAGAGAAGGGATAGAAATCTCAGGCCTGGGAGGCAGGGGCAGGGAATGTGCACTTAGAAACAAAAGCCCTGAAAATTCAGAAACACCCTGAGGAGTGTGTCCCTTCCCCCTCTTCTTTGAGACTCCCAGGGTCCAAGGATGTCAGTGCTCCTTAGCTGTGCCTTCAGTGCACATCTTCTGCCCCCACTACCCTCAGGCCTCCCTAGCAGGCCCTATCCCACAGCACCCTGCACTCCAGGCACTCACAGACTGCTCCTGAACACAGCCTGAACCTACCCACACGCACCTCTATTTGCTCTTCATTGGCTCCCCTACCTCTCCCCTCCACCCACCTGATCGCCTCACCTGCTACTATGTGAGGCCCCAACTCCAATGTCACACCTTCCTTGTTCTCACCATTCTCCCCAAGGGTCCTTTGAAAAAGAAATTCTAACTCTGACCCTGATACTTTTATTTTAGGGCTTTTTCCAAAACAAAATTTTGGACTCATGCACAGATTTGCCTACAAAATTATTAAATTGACCAACAGTGTGGTGACTGCGTGGGGCGGAGGTGGAGGGACATGGGTAGAGGTAGAAGAGGGTATAGGGGGATAATGGGAAAAAATTATTAATTGGGAGTAATGTGAGATCAGTTGAATAACTAAGTTCTACACATACAGTCGAATAATATATAGCTATTAAAATGATAAAGAATACTAAATAACATGAAAATATGTTTACAGTATACTGCTAAGTAAATAAGTAGATTATAAAGCAAAATATATGTACACTTATAGGGGATGATCTTATTATTAAAATGTAGCAATAGATGCAAGCATAACATGTATTCAGGCACAGATAAAGGTGTAGACATAGGCAAAAGCACAGGCAGAAATGTAAGCATAGATACAACACAAATTTAGCTTTAAGACCAAATGTCAAGAATTGTTATTTCCATGCTGTGGGATTATAGGCCATTTTATTTGTTCTTACCATATTTTTTATCAGAAATATTATTTTTTCAATAAGAAAGATATGTTAAAGGAAGAATTAATTATTGCCCAGATGCGTTGCCATGGAGCTCTGCACAGTCTTCCACGACAGCATTCCCCTCTCACCTTGATTGTTTACTTGGCCATCTCCCACTGGATCATGGTCCTGTGCGGCAGGCCCATCCTACGCTCAAGGCAAACATAGCACTCCACACTGAACAGTCAGTGAGGACGTATTTGCAGAATTAAATATAATGCCCTGAGCTACCAAAAAACAAATACTGAACAAACAGGCATCTGTGCTGTTTCCCAGGAAACCGAGAATGAAATTGATCATCAAGACCAGGTTGTGGCCGGACCCAGGAAACTGAGACTTCAGGACTTGCCTGTCTGGTTGAAGTGTGAGTTGAGCTTGGTCAAGGGAAATGTGAACAAACCCTGTCAGAAGTGCTCCTTAGGCCTGATGGACACTGCTGAGCAGTCCTCCCCAGCTTTGTTGGTGCAGGCATAGGCTGCACTGATTTATCCAGTCGGTATTGATTCTTTCAGGCAATTCAGAGAGAGAGTTTTTCATGAAACTGTCTGGGAAATGGAGCAAGTCCCCAGGATGGGCATATTAGCAGCAATGATTTTTCACTTAGTTGCTGTGTGTTCGTGTCTCGATGTAATAATAATACTCTCTGAAACGTGTACACTGGCTTTCCCCGGAGGAGGACTCGGTTCTTTCACACATATTGAGCTCAATTTCCCCATTTCTCAAGTTTCTCTCCAAGAGTGTGAGCACTTCAAAAGACACATTAGTTCTGTAAAACATCTAGACTTTTATTTACTGACAGACGGCTACCACTGAAGGAATCAAGGCGGCATAACACCATCTGACTGTTTTGGCTTCCGGAAGCACACAGCCTCCCCAAGACTCTCATTCATCTTTATAAATCATGTGTGAAAGAGCTAAAGGCAGGGAGCTACTAACGTGGGCTTTGGAATTTAACCTTATCTGGCTTTAAGTCCCACCCTGTTTCTTTGTAGCCCTGTGTATCAGCCAGGGTTCAATCAAGGATGCAGAACCACCGTGGCTATCATTGGGCATTACGGAAGAAGGTACTACGATAGTAGTAGGACCTTACATGATTGTGGGAAGAACTGGAGAAGTAAGGATCTGAGAGCAGGAGTTGGAGGATCAGAGAAAAGCCACTAACCAGCCCTTTGGAGGGACCAGTTGGAGTCTGCGGGAGAATCAGGAAGCTCGCCAGTTCCAACTGCTGGCGTGGGGCCACAAAGGAGTGTCAGTGAAGGCTGTTGTCCCTCTGATCATGGGCCTGGGGCTGCTATTGGTCAGTTAACCTAGCAGTTAGAAGGGAAAACTGATCCTGGAGGAGGGAGTAGTGAGAAAAAGCTTGAATCTGCTGGTAGGATTTCGGCATCCATTGTTGACTGCTTCTTACCACAACTGCCTTCGAAGAATCAAGGCTGCAGTTTTACTCCCACCCCAAGCAAATTTCTCTTTTGGTCAACTCTAGTCCAGGACCATGAAAAGAAAGGGGAGTCCAAGAACATGATTCCAGTGTTGCCAAGTTGACACCATACAAAACCACCAGAGATGTGACCTTGGGCAAGTTACTTGATCTCTCTGAGTCTCAGCTTCCTCACCTGCACAATGGCAATAATATCAGTGCCTACCTCATGGGGTGGTTGGTAGGGTTAATGGAGAACGTACAGATAAGGAGAACAGTCCCTGGCACATAGTAAGTGCTGGGAAATCCTCAGTTATTATCATTGATGCTATTGAATAAAGATCTATTCTTGAGCTGGTATTCTTTCAGAGGGTTCACCTTGCAGAGTTTCATGGGCTAAGTTTGACTTCAACCAAGAAACTCTAGCACACCACAATAACCAGCTCCCTTCACAGACAGAGCTCTTAAAAGGGGGAAGAGGGGAGGACAGAGACCAAAATCAAGCTTATCTAGAATGTAGTATTGTGAAGGTGCCAACAAAAAGAACTAGGCTAGGAGGCCCCCCCTTGCTACCTGCCAGTTATATGACCTTGGACAAAGTCAGGGCCCCTGTTGTTTCAGCTCTCCCACCCAGGAAAGGAGGAAATGCATCCCGCTCCTTCCGCTCCCCTGGGAGGACTGGCAGCAGACCCAGGACAGGACTTTGTGAGACAAGAGAACTCTTTGAGAGAAAAGCATTCACATGATACCAAGTAATCTTCACCTTTGTTATGGTGCTTCATCTCCACAATGAGAAATGCTGCTGCTGGGTGTAGAGCTGGGATTTTAAGGTCATTTCTCCCTCCTGGTATCAGGCACTGATCAGCAAATAGGTTTATGAAGAGGGACTGCTTGCCTGCTACTGTTCATAATTTCCCATGCAGGATCAGCAGCCAAAAGTGACAGCAAAGCCTCCCAGGAGAACTGCTGAGTTTGCCAAGAAGTGCAATGCACCTCATAGTTTACGTATTAAACCATTATGCTGACTACTGTCACCATATCCATTTACAGAGCAGTTGAATGTTAAGATCCTCTCCAGTATCCTTCAGGCTGTAAACCCTTAACAGCCCTCCTCTCTCCTTCCTTCCCCCTCCGCCAACCACATAAGCCACAGATAACATGTTCTGCCATATCAAGAGTCATGGAAACTTAACAGGGAAGCGGTCATTCTAATCCCTGCATTTTTAAAATGTGGACAGAGACGTGAAAACCTGAATCAAGGTCACGGGGCAGGTTAAAAGCAAGGATAACAGTCAGCCCTGGGATTCCTCATCCAACCTGTTTCCCTCCACACCAACAGAAAGTAATACCTGTTATTGAACTCGGCCCACCCCTTCATACTGACAACATAAGTCAATGTGAGAAACTCAGAGCTTAACTGAAGACCAAGTCTTCAAAATGCACCTGGGTGATCCCAGGGAAAGGCTGCATTTCAGGGATTTATTATTTAGTTACAGCATCCTGTTGACCAGCAAAATCCATCATAATTCCATTTTCTTCACCCTCCCCCTTTCCCTTGAGTCAAGGTGAGTATACAGCTCTTTTCTCATGAAATATGCCCTTGGGCAGGAAGATTCCAATTACAGTATATCCTTTGATGAAGTGTTATATATTGGAAAAAGATTTAAATAAACGGAGAAATAAGGACCCTCTGTGACCTCAAACTTTCGTTTTCCCAGGTACCCTCGTCCATGAGAGTGGGGATTTTTACACCTATCTGGGCTCATCTTCCTGGGAGCCTTTCTTTTAACATTTGTCATACAGTCAGTTGGGCCTAGCCTTTCACCTTGAAACCCATAGGCCTGTCATCATGCCTCAAGGCCAATAAAAACAATATGTCTTTTCTTGCTTTAGTCACAAATACAGAAGCTCCTCTTCCTGATTCTTTTATCTTGTCCTTCCTGACTTCTCAATTTACCCCCTGTTCCCATACCTCCTCCCTAACCACTGGACCACTACAGCCTTATGCCCAGCACTGGCTAAGATTTACCTCAAATGTATTTTATTCAAGTAGCCAAGAAACAGTGATTGTTTGCCATGCTGGGCACTGAGCTAGTGGGTACTCAAGGGCAAGCAGAACAAATGTGGTCCCCATCCTCTAGGACTACTTAACACTGGTCAAGGGAGCTAACCTCTCTGTGCCTCAGTTACTTCAGCTATAACGCAGGGGTAGGTTACAAGTGTACCAACCTCACCCAGTCATTATGAAGATCAAATGAGTTAACCTGATCTTAAAAGAGTCTCTTACTAGAGGGTCCAGCACAGAGAAAGCATCTAATACTGTTAGCTTTTATTGTTATTGTTATGATTGCTGCCTAGAACAGACATTTCTCAAATAATCACAAAAGCAAATGCAATACTCCAAGTGGATCTGTGAAAGGGGCATACACTGTGCTAGGAGGGTGTCTGATGGGGAAATACCATCTAATCACGTAGCTCAGAGAAGACTCTCTCGAGGAAGTGACCCTTGAACTAAGATCTGAAGAAGAGTAGAAGCAGTAAATACAGAAGTGAGAGGAAAGGCTTCTAGACAGAGAAATCATCTGTGCAAAAGTCTTGAGGCAGGAAAGTACAAGATGATTTCAAAGGACTCCAAGAAGGCATGTGAGGCTACAAGAGAGAAGACCTGGTGCAAACTGAGACTGGTGCAAAGTCAGTCAGGTGGATCAGAGCAGGCAGAGACTTCTGCAGCATTTTAAGAAGTTTTCTTTATCCCAATGACATTAGGAAGCACTGCAAGACTAAGAAGCAGAGGTGACATGATCAGATCTGCATGTTGGAGAAAAAGAACAAATGTTGTCCATTCCTAATCTTTTCCAGTATTGATCTTAGAAGTCCTCCTCAGCTACTACTTCCCAAGGTCATTATATATGACTGTGCAGGTTTGGCACTGCACAATTTTGGAGACAGGAGGGAGGACACCACTCACATAGACCTAGAATTGTGCAGTGTACACTGTACCTATCCACATGCATTGACTTTCCATTTTCTCCCTTTGAATTTCTCCCCAGAGTTCCACATAATACTCTAACTCCCCAAACCCCATGCTTTTGAGGATTCCTATGTTTTGCACTGCTGACACTTTGGTCTTTGTCTCTACCAAAGACATATACAGCATATGCTGCAGTTTTTTGTATAAATGGTACTCATCTGCAATTCTGGTTCATAAGAGTTAGGAAGGCTATAACTTCCCCTAAGCACAATGAATGGCCCACTTAATGAGCACTCCAAAAGTGATCAATTCCACACATAAATAACTAAATAAATGACTCCATAAACTCCTATAGAGAGGAACTCCCCGCTCTGGAGAGGCTGTGAGTTGAGCTCAGATCCCATCAGATCTTGTAACCATCAGGACCCTGGTTGGAAACACTATCCACCAGCATTTGGTTCAAGTAGTTTCCATGAGGGGGCTACTTAGAGAGGGGTGGGCAGGCTTCCGGAGCCCACAGCGATGTGTGGCACCCAGAGACCAGCGACAGTGGGAAGACATTACATGCATCTCACTCTCAGGGTTTCTCCACCCCATGAAAAACATTGGCTTCCACCTAGTTTTCCTGCTCTTCTCCTCAATTCTCCTCCTCCCTCCCAAGTGGTAGCATCTGGATCTCTTTTCACAACGGAAAGATCCTCTGATGTTCTATCTTTTCATACTCCAGTGTTAATTCTCAGATCTGAGTCCTCCAGGCACAAACGAAACTTATTTCAAGCTGTGCCTTCTTGCAGACTCAGAAGAAGAGTTCCTCTTATCTCAAGTGCCTAGTTCCCCCAAATCAAAATCAACTTGGTTTTCAGACTATTATTACCACCATAGACTCTCAAAATCCTGAAATGTCAAAAATAACAATGATGTCTTTGTCCCATGCTGAATTCACTTTCCTCTGAAAGCAAAGAATGCTAATGATTTGAATGAGGGGAGAGAGAGAGGAAGGATAACTAAAAACAGCTGGAGATTCCAGGAAGTGAAAATGTATCCATTTATAAAATACCATCCTGCTACATTTGTAAACCTGAAAGGTACTGCTGAATAGGGAAGCGTGAGGACCTATGCTACTCCACATTGACCTCCCTTTACAGTGAGCATAATTCATAGCATTCCATCTATCTATCTTTCATAAGAAGTGCAATACAAATATAATGCTTTAAGCTTTCTTAGTTACAATCCCCTCTCTAGTCATGCTTCTTAAACAGGGATAGTCAACCATCACCTTGGCTGAATAAGAATGTTCTTGGAACTTCTCAGCAAAACGTTTTACAAGTAGTCTCTTGAAATACTTTTAGAGTTGGCTGACTCCTCCAAGATGTTTAGGTTTTACTTATTTATTTCAAGGACAGTAACTTTTTCCTAGTATGCTGGGAGTGGGTGATGCAGATGGCCTCAAAGTTAGCCAGAGAAATTGAAGACAACTTACCTGAGTAACCCTCCTACATGGGATGTGATAAGCACCTTCTGGATTCCAGTCTTTTATGAAAGCAAACAAGTCTTTTGTACTGGATCTAGGGAACAAGGAAGAAAGAACTGAAATCACTCACCACCATCCATCTGTAATTCCCACCCACGGCCAAAGGAAGAGAGTCTCACAGTTTGGATTAGAGACAGTGGGCCTTGGAGACAAATTTAATGAAGCTCCCTGGGCTCCAGTCTCAATGGGCCTTGGTGTTAGCCCACTGAAGAGGTTACCCCAGTAATTCACAGTTCACAAAAGCTCTACACTTGTCCACCCGCCCCACAAAGGTTGTTATATCAGAGTGAAAAACTCAGTTCTCATTAGCTCTCAAGCCCTACTCCTTAGAAGTAAATGCTTAATTATTATTGGCTCAACGGCTTTATCTCACTCAGTGAGGCAAAGTTTAATAACTCTAGGAATTAAAGCCATATTAAGTTCTCTCTTTAATGTCTGCTGGGCTTTTGTGTGTTTAGAGGAACATGTATTCATATTTGTATTGGGTCTAATGCTCAATTTATTAGATTCATATATCTAATAAAGGACACTTTGAAATCCTTTTTTCTTAAGCATTTAGTCATTGATTACAAGTTTGATTAATTCAATTCCCTTATACAATTTAAATTGCAATTATAAATTTAGCATGGTTGATTCTTCTGAAAGATTTCAATGCCTTAAAAAACAAACAGAAGTACAATGATTTCAAAACTATGTGAACTCGTTCACACACAAAAAATGGCTCTAAATATGCTAAAATCATGTGGGGTTTTTTCTGAATGCTTATCCTTTTCAGGGTATTCAATTTCCATGGCTTCCTGGGGTTTCAATGACCTACCATGAACCATTTTTTTGTATTTTCTAAAGTTTTAGTAATTTTACTAGACCCATAAAAAAATGAACACCAGCTCAGAAGAGCTTAGAAGGCTAGTAGGATGTAGACTGATGACCTGTTGACTTTTGGCCAGAACATAGGATTTAGTTTGGCAGTCCTCTGATGACTAGGCCAAATACAGCTTTGTCATAAGGTTTTACTTACGCAATTATGGAAAACAACATCTGTCTCCTTCATTTCTGACATTAGGTGTTTTTTATTCCTATTGTCCTGTCATTAAGAAATATTGACCTGTTTTGTTGGCAATATTAAATATATATAGGCATGTTTTCAACCTTTAAAAAATATGATACATACATGACTTCAAAACAATAATTTACACATTATCTTCTTGTTATAGACCACCTGTCTTATAACATATAGTTTTCCCAACCATTAAGACTTTCACCTACACTGACAAAAACATTTTTGCGATCAAGTCAATAGTAATTCATTCAAGGTGGCTTTCCTATAGCGTTGTTATGGTTCACACAATGACAGCATTTGCTCTCCTTTCCTTATCCTTCAAGGAAAGATCATCATAACCAGACTTCAAGAACTTTCAGAAAGCTCTATTGATAATATTTCCACAGATAAATACTAGCAGAATCCAGGTCTTTTTGGTTGACAGACAGCTTCTTGGTTATAGAACTATCCAGTTTAAAATATAATAGTAGCTTTGATCTTTAGAGTAAATAACAGAACATTAGGTGCTAATCTAAAAGAATACCAAAAAAAAATCTTCTCAGACAAGATTTGTGAAGCCAACTTTGGATATTTCTTTAAGAAAATACCATGTATTAACAAATTCCTACCATTCAGATTCCATTAAGAGAAATACGGCATTTCCCTGCCTTCTGAAAGACAGATCTTAATTGGAGAATAAGAACTTGAAAGCCTTAGTTTGTGGTGCAATAATCTTTTAAGCCAAACCAGTAAACACAATTTTCACCTGAAATAAATTTGCCTTTGTCAATGTGCACAAACACATTCACATATGCACACATTCTTCCCCATGTCTCAGACACACATACACAAATATAGTCCACTTCTTTCCAATTCTTTAAAGTTTTTGATTCAAACATTCTATAGAACATCATGTATTTTAATCTTCCACAATTTAAAGGCGAAGAACCCAGGTGGGTTCTAATTCACTACTGAAAACTTATTTCAAGCTAGTTTACTTGGTAACAAAGTCACTGTTACAGTCTGGAGCTCTCTCCTGATAAAATGAATGAGACAAAATAAGCCCCTGATGGGCATCAGGTTTGTTCGTTTGGACAGTGGGTTGCAAATTGAAGTACAAAGTCTGTGTTCCTTTACTTCCCTTAGATTTTCATTTTTCCATCAGAAAACTGAAATCTCCATCAGTTACATCTTCACCTTATGAGATGGACAAACAATAACTGCCAAGGAAGATTATCAGACAACCTACAGCAGATAAACATGAATTCACTATTCATTTACAACTTCAGGACCTCTAAGTTGACTTTTATTTTTTTTATTATTTTTATTTTTTAAATATACTTTATTGACTTTTTTACAGAGAGGAAGGAAGAGGGATAGAGAGTTAGAAACATAGATAAGAGAGAAACATCGATCAGCTGCCTCCTGCACACCCCCCACTGGGGATGTGCCCGCAACCCAGGTACATGCCCTTGACTGGAATCAAACCCGGGACCCTTCAGTCCGCAGGCCGATGCTCTATCCACTGAGCCAAACCGGTTTCGGCTAAGTTGACTTTTAAAAAGTATAGCTACAAAAGTGTAAAATCTATTAAGGACAGAAAACAAATCTAAGCTACTCTTTGTCAGTTATATGTCATGCCAGTATGTACTCAGCAATGACTGTTTATACAGAAAACAAACCCCAATTCAAGGTGTGTTTTAGATATTAGATAATTAGGATGAGAGGAACAGACACATTTTAGCAGGTTGTCAACTCCAACTAGAAAGGGGAGTGAAACCATTTATAAAGTAATTATGTGCCATGAGGATGATGTCAAACAGATAGATAGATGATAGGTAGATAGATTATGTAGAGATAGATGATAGATAGATAGATAGATAGATAGATAGATAGATAGATAGATAGATAGATAGATAGAGATAGATAGGTGATAGATAGATGATTGATAGAAGAAAAAAGAAAATGTCATTGAATTCTAGTAACATCTTCACGAAATAAGTGCTAGTATCCAGACTTGAAAGATGGGAAAACTGAGAGTAAGAGACTTGGCTCAGGGCTTGAAATCAAACCAACATCAGTCTGACTCGAAAGCCATGATCCTCTTACTACATGAGGGAGCCCACAGTAGAGTGCTCAGTATGAAAACTCAGGATGAGAAGAATATATCCTGAAAAAGATGTGTGTACACTGAAATGGATTTAAACACATGGCACAGGCACGGAGCCTGTGCTAACAAGAGAATGCTTCCAAATGAGAATAAGATTGGCAAACATCACCTCACTTTATTTACATAATTGAATTTTGGATATTACATTTAATCAAAATGGATAGAGAGAGTAAAATAATAGGTTTCCTATGGAATTGATGACAGACTTTAATTTGTAGAGATAATATAATTGAATATAAATTGGACTAGTTCATAATTTTAATTGAATAGGTGCCATAAAAGCTCTAAAAAACCAAGTGTGAAAGTAACATTTATGGGAAAAGACACCTTTAGTTTTATATTTTAGTCACTGTTATCATGTATCTATACCAACATTTTCCACATTATACTCCATGGGCCATTACTCTTGTGGTTTGTTTGTTTGTTTTATATTACCCCGTTGATGCCCACTGCCTCCTAGGCACAGTTGTGTCTCCAAAATCTTGGGGAGGATTGGGTCTGGAGAAATCTGTGCCCTCCCAACCATCTAGTCCAGGCTCAATCCTTATTACAACTACTTTTATTAACAATAATAACTATTAATAAATAATAATAATAATAATAATCCTGGTTGTTGATCACTGCAGATCTTGGCTGTCTTCCCATCCCTGCTGGCACTACTGGGGGGCAGGTAGGATACAGTCTTGAAGATGCTTAGTGACATGCAACAGAGGCAGACACCGTTCCCAGATAAAGTATCCCTTCTCCCACTCCAGATATAGATCCTTACACAGCAACATACACAGACAATTCCACAAAGATAGATCCTGCCCAGACAAACACATACACAGCCAGACACACAGACTGAGGACAGACATGCACACACCGACCAGCCGTGCAGACACTCACAGGCACTGTCTAATGCACAGGTGTACCCAAACTCAAGGAGCCTCTCCACGCAGGAATCAGAGGACTCCACAACCTTCAGCAGGCTATAGGTTCCAGCACTGGAGATGGCACACAAATGCAAGCCTGAGGCTCCGTTCTCCCTGACACACACATTCAAGATGGGGAGACTTCTCTTATAGCCCTGGGTGCAATTCCACTCAGTACATGGTAGGGAGAGGTAAGGGTGAGGCATTAGCACCAGCTTCTACTCTTGAACCCTCTCCAGTCCCAACTCAGACCAGCACAGTCAGGAATATGACATACTGGCATACCCACAATGACTCAGAAGCACTGACAACTGTTCTCTCACTCCTAAGATAGAGCCCAACTCTTTAACCAACACACAGGTCACACACGTGCATTTCCAGAGTCCAGAGACTGGCCTCTGCCCAGAACAGCTTGGCCCTGACTGACCATTATTAGTCTTAAAACAAAAACTGTCCAGGATTCAAATCATGTGGAGAGGCACTGATTTAACAACACAGGGAATTTATTTTTTTAAATACATATATATATATATATATATATAATTGATTTCAGAGAGGAAGGGAGAGGGAGAGATAGAAACATCAATGATGAGAGAGAATCATTGATTGACCGCCTCCTGAGTGCACCCCACCAAGGATCGAGCCCGCAACCCAGGCGAGTGCCCCTGACTGGCATCAAACCTGGGACTCCTCAGTTCACAGGCCAATGCTCTATCCACTGAGCCAAACCAGCTAGGGCAACACAGGGAAATTTCTTTATTGCATGACTGCAAACATAAATCTCTAGGAAGACAAAGGATTCTGGAATGCCCAAATTTCCCTGTCCCTGGGATGCTGATTTCATAGAGGACATGTCCCATAAGGAAAATTTGGGAAATGCTTATCTAGGCAGTTGTTGGCTAAGAAAAAAGCTTGACAGAAGGTAAGAATATACATGTTAAGGATAACACTGCATTGCTCAACAACCTTTACAAAGTTGTCACTTCTTACTTTATTTGTTCACCTTTGAGCCTGAGCAAAACTGGGTAGTCCTCAAGAGCTATTAACATGAAATCCTCATTTTCTCATACTCAACTACTTTAATCTTCAATAGACTGAAAGAACCCAAACTCAGGATGATTAACCTTATAATTATATATGGTTTAATGTTTATTATCCTATCTATATATGTAAAAGCCTAAGCGACCGGACTACCTGATGGTAGCTATGACACACACTGACCACCAGGGGGCAGATGTTCAACACAGGAGCCAGGCTCACGGCTGGCGAGAGAGCGCAGCAGCGGCAGTGACAGGAGCCTCTCCTGCCTCCACAGCAGTGCTAAGGATGTCTGACTGCCGAACATCCCCGGAGGGCTCCTGGACTGCGAGAAGGCGCAAGCCAGGCTGAGGGACACCATCCCCCCACCCCAGTACATGAATTTCGTGCACCAGGCCTCTAGTTTATGATAAATGGAAGAGTAAAGTGAGCAGCCCCATCCTTGTCTGGAGACCATAAGAAGGGACAGGACTTGAGAAAGTACTCATTTTCTAAAAGAATAAACATATCAAAGTCATTAACTTCAGCCTATGTACACATCCCAAGCAGAATCCAGAGGCATTAGCACCAGCTTCTATTCTTGAACCCTCTCCAGTCCCAACTCAGACCAGCCCAAATATTTAGCAAAGTCCTCAATGGACATGTCATGTCCCTAGACACTGTGGATTCAATAGCCCCCCACCCTCAAGAGTTCACTGTATAATGGAAGACATAGGCAAATCTCCTTTTCCCAGAGAACACCAGTTAAGTCTAATTTGCAGTATTTTAGAGCCAAATAGAATTTGATTTTTTTCCTTGTTGATTGACATATTTTACTGACATAGAAATAAGCACAAATGTAAAGTATAAAGCTTAATAAATTTTTACATATGTTAACACATGTGTAATTACCACTTAAATTAAGATGGATTATTTCCAGCCCTCCAGAAGGTTCCCTCATACCCCTTTCAATCAACAACATTCCCAAAAGTAACCACTGGTCTTATTTCTACCATTACAGATCATCACTTCTCAAGGCACACATGAGCTAATTACCGAAATTCTGCAGCACACCAATATATATATTTTTTGCCGATATGACAAAAAAATAGGTATAATTCTGATTCATTCACACCAGATGACTATTGTTCTGTTGGCTACTGTCATTTTTTTATTTGTCAATCTAAGGAAAAAGAGGTCAGTGTCCCTGACTAAATAGTAAGGTACTGCATATTTTAAAAATTCTTGTGGCACACTGGTTGAAAATTGCTGCTATAGATTAATTTGGTTTATTCTTGAACTTCATATAATGGAATCACAATAAATGAGCTTTTGAATATTGCTTAATTTTCTAAGCATTATATTTGTGAGAGTCATCCGTATTGTGGCATATAGAAGTAGTTTGTTCTTTTTCTGTGTAGTGTGTAAATGTACCAAAAATTTTATCCATTACACTGTTGATAAACATATGTTTCCGATTTAGAGCTATTACAATAAAGATGATAAGAACAGTCTTATACATGTATTTTAGTGGAATTGCTGTGGGCCACAGAATAGGCATATTTTTAGCTTTCATATACTCTAAGCAAAAGTCCAAGAATATTTGTACAGAGTTATTTTACTGACATGCACTCCTACCAACAATGTATGTGTGTTCCCACTGCTCTACATCTTCACCCACATCTAATATAATCAGTTCTTTTAAATGAATGCATTTTAGTATGTAGTGGTATCTCCTTGTGATTTAAATTTGTATTTCCCTGTAGATTAATGATAAGCTCCTTTTTATAAGCTTATTGGATATTTGGATTTACTTTTTTGTGAAGTGCTTCAAAATGTCTTTTGAAACAAAATGCAGCTTGTGACAAACCAACTTTATTTGCCACTTTATGTTGCATAAGATTTACTAAAAGATACTTTTCTTCTCTCCAATCCTCTCCCCAACCCTCAATTCCACCCTCTCCCTTCAGCCCCCCTCCCCACCTGCTGGGAAGAGCTCATATTAGCTAGAGATGGGAAGCTATATTTTAGGCTCAACGGGAAAACCCAATTTCATTTAGAAAACTGAAATAGATTATGACACTTCAGAAGGGTTTGTCTCTGGCTGCTTGTTTTTTGCTTAATGCTCATTTCATATCTCTATTACAGCTCTGTGATTTACCATCCTGGCATAAAAGAACTGAATGCATTCTCTATCTCCCAGTGCACTGGAAATACAGCCTTACATACATTTAAAAAACCTAAATCACCGTGAGCCCTGAAAAAAAATTTCCATGTATTGATTTAAACATGTCTTTTTGCAACATGCCTCCCTGCATGCTCTGGGGAACATAAAGTGACCCATAAATATTCTGGTAGAACCACTCATTTTCTAGTCTTCTGTCATCCAGAGCCTCAGAACCATTCTTCCCCAAGTGCTCCCAAGATCTCAAATCCAGGGCAGGCTGGCTGAGGGAAGAAAGCTCCGGTTTAAGGAGATTGCTGCAGGCCTTCTGCTGACAGTGCTGTCTGATCTCCCCTCAGGCTACTTCTAAAAATAATAATAAGCAATGTTTTCATATCGCCCTTCTCCCACAATGAAGAGTTCAAAGGGGTTCTAGTATGAATGCATTAATTCCACAACAGCCTTCTGAGGTAAGGAAGAGCTTGTTACCCCAGTTTCTGAGAAGGATTTTAGGGCCTGGGGTGTATAGGTGTTCTAAGTTTTGCAGAAAAACGGACTGAGATTCACTTCATGAAAGCCATTACATCACTGAAGTACAAAACCATACAAGTTTGGAGCTGGAAGGACCCGTACGGTAGAAACCATTTGTTTTGAAATGAAAAGGTTCAGACCCAAAGAGGTTAGGGGCTGGCTGGCTGAAGGTCCCACCCAGGATCGTGTAGAGACTTAGTGGCTGAAATAGGACGCGGCCCAGGTTTTCTGATTTTTTAATTCAATGAGAAAAAAATGGCAAGAGTTTAGAGGAACTTTTGCTTCTGGAAGGTCAAACAGGAAATAAGTACTGGACTGGCACAATGAAGTCATCTAATCCATGCTTTGAGGGCACTCCCAGATCTGACTGAGGCCAAAGCCCACACTCCGAACCACCTCCTCCATACTAGTAAATATTTGAGGTGCTTTATGATGCTCTAAGAAAGTGTTTAACAATTTAAATTTCTTTAAGAGATTCTAGAAAACTAGACAAGTGGTTTAAGGGAGAATTGGGAAAGAAATCCTTTTTCTTTTCATTTTACACCCTTTCTACTGTTTGAATACTAGTATTTGTTAACTATTATGTGCATACTACTGTAATTGTTTTTTTAAGTCGTTGACATATTGTAAGGATTTTCCTGAACTATAAAATGTCATTTAATTAAAAGAAAAAACTAAATTCTTCTATTTGCCCCAAATTTGTGCCCCCATTAGAGCATTATTTTATCTCCTTTGGAGCATACCCAGTGTCCCTTCACTCCATTTTCTCTGACAATATTTTTAGTACATCTGCTCAGTTCATTACATGACAATTACAGCTAAAAATATGCTTGCTTCTGCCCACTCCCAATTTATTATTTTTGTACAATCTTGCTCTTTACAGCATCTTTATTATGAAGAATTTTCGTAGGCCTTTATTGTCCTTATTCACTCAAGAGACATCTTTGTTCACCTACTATATACCTCATGACCCTACCAACCGGGAAGATTGACATTTGAGCAAAATGTAACCATATAGTCAGAAAAAATACACAATTAGGTCCTCTAATATATGCTCTGAGGGCACACTCAAGAAAATAAAATTAGTCTGTGGAGGGAGGTAGGAAAGTGTTATAGAACTGCCATTTGACCTAGATCTTAAGGGTGAAATGGAGTTTTTGAGAAAAAAAGAAGATAGAGAACTGTCCCCTCCAGGATTTTCAAGAGCTGCTCCCAGAAGAAAAAGGGCAGTCAAAATGGGAAACCAGAATACACTAGCCAGGGGGCTGTGGGAGGTGGGGAGCCATAAGGGCAGCGTACAGTGTGTGGGCAGGAGGAGAAAGGAAGAAGAAGCCAGCAGGAGAGACTGAGAGGAGGAAAAGAATGAGAGGAACTGTAGGACATTTTACTGTTTGATGGCCTGGATCAACACCTTTTTTTCTCAAAAAAGAAAAATCTACTATTTTGCCTTAGAGATGCACCCTTCAGTGATAAAACTATACAAAGTCCCTCAAGGCCAAGGGTGGGAAAGTGGATACTTGGGAGAGGATAAAGGCAGGTGATGGATCAGGATGGGCCTTGGAGGTGGTCAATAATGTTCTCTTTCTTGACCTGAGCAGTAGTGATGAGGGTGTTTACTGTATAAATAACATTATCTGTTGCTTTGGATAATTTGGTAAGTTTCTTTTTTCAATTTAAAATGTTACCAATATCTGGATGAAAGATGGGTCTTGTTTTGCAAGGCCTCTGGATGGCTTATGGGAGTGTGGAGGTGGGAGGCAGACCTCCAGGTGGCTCAGCCACACCCCCAGGAAGAACATGATGCACTAGGGGAGCATTCCAAAGGTCACTGTAGTGGAGAGGGAATGAGTGGCTCTAAGGAGATCCACACTTGTGACAGAGAAGGGAGGGAGGCAGGTGGGGAACTCAGAAAGACCCCAAGGGAAGTGGGGACCTCGTTTCCACCACTTCACCAAGGAAGCAGCATCACAGCCTACTAAAGCTCGGGCTGATACTAGCAGGACCCCTTGTTCAGAGGTGGGTTAATGAGAGCAACATCACTCTGGGCAAAGTACGAACCTCAGTGCTCCCCACTTCAGTGTGGAGTGACTCAGGGGACCTCTTTTTTTAATTTTTTTCATAGAGAGAGAGGAAGGGAGAGAGATAGAAACATCGATGAGAGAGAAGCATCAGTTTGCTGCCTCCTGCACAACCCCTACTGGGGATCAAGCATGCAACCCAGGCATGTGTCCTTACTAGGAACCAGTGACCTCTTGGTTCATGGGTCAATGCTCAACCACTGAGCCACACCAGCTGGGCTCAGGGGAGCTCTTTAAACAAAAGACTTAATCCCTTTGAAGAAAGAAGCAGAAGAACGGAGCAACCTATATGAGCTTCCGTTGTAGCTGGGATAGTTGAAGTGTTTGTCCCCTGGGAACAAAAGACAGTTCTCTAATGGCTTAGGGAGGGAAGTCCACACAGTGCCCTGTGGTGAGACCAAGAGAGTACTGGGTCCCCCAACCCCACCTCTTCCAGGAATTTATCAAAGAGGGAGCTCCCACGTCAGCTGCTGGCTTTAGAGCCTCCTTACCAATCTGCAGAGGTCACCATTTCCTCTCCTTCATCTTGACCCCTGTGGTGGTGTCAACACCACAGTGTAGTCAAAACAGTGCTTGTGTTTAGGATCAAAGTGAACTGGATCAAACAAGACCAGACTTGACATGTATGATCTCTGTGGCCTTGGAGTAAGTTATTTAATCTCTCTGTCCCTCACCTATAAAAGGAGGACAGTAACACCTCTGTCAGAGTTCATGCATGGACTAAGTAAAGTACTACCTATGAAAGCACCTGCCTCAGTGCCTGATATGTACAAGGCACTCAGGAAATGGTGGTGTTTGTTGTTATAATTAGATGGAATTCATAAGCATTTTCTTTGAAACACAGAATGAGAAATAACCTCTAGAAATAGCTAAAAGCGAAAAGAATAACAATGCCTACGGGTGATGAGAATGAGGCGCAGCCAGAATTCTCATAAATCCTGGTGGAAAGGTGATATGGCCCCACAACCCTGAGTAGCTGCTCAGCAGAATCTACTAAAGCTGAACATATGCACCCACCCTCTGACTTAGGAATTCCACTTCAAGGTATAATATATACCTATAGAATACATACTTGGGCATCCAAAAAATAAGAATCATCATAGCAGCATTTTTCAAAAGAGCCAGCAACTGGAAATTACCCAAATATCCATCAGCACTGGGACAGGTAGCTTGTGGTGTACTCAAACAACGGACTATTACATAACAACAAGATTAAATGGCTTCCTACTTGATTCATCAACATGAATGAACCACATTAACCAAGCACTGAGCAAAAGAAACCAGACACAAAGGAGTCCATTCGTATGGGACTGGTAGCCAGAAAAGTGACTATTCTTGGGGCAAAGGCAACAGATTAGTGATTGAGAAGGGGCATGAGAGGGGCTTCTGGACTTGGTCTGGGTGATGGCTACTGTGTGGTTTCTGGGTGTATTCACTTTGTGATCATTCAACAAGCTACAGACTTGTGATAACTTCACTTTTCTAAGAGTGTTACACCTCAATTTAAAAAAAAATTAAAGAGGAAATGTTTAAAAAAATCAAACAATTAAATGCTGATACAACCTGAGATATACACTCCATGTCATATAATCAACTGTCCATCTTTTCCTAAAGTCTCCAGGAAAATTCTATTGCTTCTGAACAGTAGTAGCTAGCCTTTACTGAGCATAACTGTGTGCCAGGCATGCCTCTGAGTTACGTGTATTAATTTCTTTAATCCCAGACCTCTTCATGTACTGGGTGTGGTCCCAATTTACTCCTATTATCCCAGCAAAATTATTTTTTAAATATATTTTATTGATTTCTTACAGAGAGGAAAGGAGAGGGATAGAGAGTTAGAAACATCAATGAGAGAGAAACACTGATCAGCTGCCTACTGCACAAACCCTACTGGGGATATGCCCACAACCAAGGTACATGCCCTTGACCGGAATCGAACCTGGGACCCCTTAGTCCGCAGGCCGACACTCTATCCACTGAGCCAAACCAGTTAGGGCCCAGCAAAATTATTACCAGCACCTCTGTACCTCTCAAAAGTGCCTGGGGTTAAAGAATGTATTACATATTCACCCTACCTATGAGGTAAGCACTATTATTACATTTTGTTTTGTTTTAGTTTGTTTTGTTTTTCAATGACACAGAAGTTAAGTAATTTGTCCAAGATCACAGCCTACTAAGTAGTAAAGCCAGAATTTGAACCCAGAGTCTGGTTCCTCCCCAGTAGGATATACTGCCTTTCTTGTCCAAACTTCATTATTCTTGTGATTCAAAAAATCCTTGATGCCTAACTTTTCTTCTTGTGCTATTTTAACCTATTTTCTGTTGCCCTGCATTTCCTGAAATAGGAGAGCTGCTCATCTCCCTTAGTGAACCCCACAGCTTATCTACCTTACTCACAATATCTTCTCCCCATGTTCAGGAAATGAGTGGAATGCATCTTCTCCTTTCTCTTTAAAATAATATAAATATGTTCCCTTTCACATTTACATTTTTCCTATTCCATGTATTTTCCAACACTTTAGTCATATCTATAAATTTGTTCCCCATTTCCCAAACATTCATTCAGCAAATCATTCAATGAAGCCCTACTATGTGCCAGGCACTGCTGGCCTAGCTGGCAATAAACAAGACAAATGCAGCCCATGTCTTCAGGAGCTGATAGTCTGGTATGAAAAACAACATTGAAGAAATGATGACATAAACAAATATTCGTTAACATCCCACTAATGGCTGTGAAGGGTGCAACAAGGGGCTTGGCCTGAGGGGGTGAGGGGGTAAGGAGTCAGCAAAGTATTCTCAGAGAGAACATTTGAGTCAAGTCCTGAAGCATGAAGATTGGAACTGGGGTGGTAAAGATGGCAGGGAAGGGTGTTCCAGGCAGAAGAAAGAGTATATGCAGAGACTCTTGAGGATGGAAGGAATTTGGACTGTTGGAGGAACCACAGAATGGCCTGTGTGGCCACCAAATGGCCTGTGTGGCCTAGTGAACAAGGGAGAGAGTGGTGCCGTGGGAGGCTGGTAAAGAGGCAGGAGAAGTTGGATCTTACAGGACAGTAACCGAAGTAAGGAGCCCTAAGTGCAATGGAAATCATTTGGACTCATTTAGCAGGAGAATGGCCTAATCCCGTCTCCCTGCAATGCTTCATCCTCCCTTTCAAATCACTAAATACTCTAAGCTAAGTGAAGAGGGAGGCCCTCTCCGTTCATCCATATATCCCAAGAGTATAGAACACTTTTAAAATGTTTTAAGAAGATTTTTACAAATGAACAGCCTACCCTAAATGTCCTTAGTTACCAGAAACTTCTTTTATCTTTTTTAGTAATGAATTGCCACCTAGTCTACAGGGACTAAATTTGTCCTAAGGTCTGGATCAGAGCCACCAGTTGCATCACTCCACTGTTCACCTGTAGTCAGTCTATGGTTGTGCTCAGAGCACTATTTACACAACAGCAAGAACAGTGTCCCCTGTAGTTGTGCAATGCATAAGGTCAGTCTCTGTCTACTAAGACTGTGTATTTATTTGTCTTCATATTTGTATTTTTATTTATGACTAAGTATTTTTTTATTCTAAAAATGACTTAAGGAGGCTAAAAATGATAGAAAAAAAATAGGACAAGATAACATAGCAGAAAGAGAACACAATGGAAGAAGAAAATAAAAGAAAAAATAAGAATAGGGCCATAGATATTATGCAGGAATTAGGTTATTATACAAATGCATTCTTACAGTTTTATACATTTGGCTCTAAGTTTTCTAGCAGCCAATATTGTTGGGACTTCAGGGGGCCAATTAATCAGATCCTTCCTCAGAAGGTTCAAAACAATTCAGAAATAGAGCCAGAAAGAAAATTAAAATGCTATTTCTCTTCTTATCCTGGAAAGGCTGACTTGGCGAATTGGACTTGGATCTGAGATCCAAAATATTCTTCCTCATGAAGTGAATTCACTTGCCCCCCAGCCACACATAGAATTGTGGACAACTGCCGACACCCCCTCTCCAAAAAGCCAAACCTGCCTGTCAGTCCTCCCATCACTTGAAGGCGGCAAATACAGAGAATAGGAACACCTTTGCCCTGAGGTTGGTGATCCCAAGGGAGCACTGAGAAGCTAGATATACCAGCAACAGCCATTGTTCCAATGCAACCAGTTAAATTGTACCCCACCCTGGGAAGGAGGTTATAAAAGGCAGGGAGACGCGTGGAAACAAACTCTACAGTCATACCTTTTTAATTCTGCTCAAGTACACAGCTCTTTGCTGGTCTGACCTAACTAAGCAAGCATATATTTTGCGTTGCTTCTCAAAGTTTTATGTGCACACAGATTACCCAAAGATCTTGTTGAGATGCAGATTCTCATATGTGTATCTGGGATGAGGGGTGAGATTCTGTATTTCAACAAGGTGCCTGGTGATATAGATCCTGCTGGTTCACATCCAACATGTCTAGAACAGGGGTCTCTGACCTTGGATCTACAAAGAATTCTTGAATTCGGGGGGGGGGGGGGGGTCTATGAACTTATGTGATAAAATATATGCATCGTTATCTTTACTAATTTCTAACTGAAATTTATTATTTCTTTCTATTATGAATGTAGACAACAAACCACAGTAGTATGAGCAGTACCTGTGACACTGTCACCAACAGAAATCTCAAATCTCTTCAATATCACTTCATTATTATTGCCGATGTCTCCAAATTTTATATTCTGATCACTCCAAACATTAGTTATGACTTTTCAGAAATTACAATAGTTATTAGATCCACTTCTGACTCTCGTTATTCCAAGTATTAATAAAGAGGCATGTCTATCATCTCACAAATCCACGCATTCGGATATTTTTCATGTTTTCATAGCTGTGTTTCATTATAATTGGTTTCCTTTGTAAGCCTATGCATTTCATGTTTATGCTTTTAAAAGTGTTATTTCGGGAAAGAGTCCCTAGGCATCACCAGGATGCAGGAGACACATAAAGGCTTAAAATCCTTGATGGAGAAAGGTTTGTGAGAAGGATCCCTACCCCATGAATTCTGGAGCCGAACAGTCTAGGTCGGAATCCTCCTTCCTACAAGGTATGAGACCTGGGCAAATGCTTAACCTCCCATTGCTTTGAGAGCATGTATTTCAAAGCAGTGGTTAAAGGACTAAATGAGTTACAGTTTTTAAGGTGAACCAGCAGTGCCTGGCTCAGCATGAATACCTTATACGCATTGGCTAAATAGAGACTGTGAGCACCCTATGCAAAGACTCAAGTGAAACAGCATCTAGTCAGCACCCACAGAGCAGACAGAGATGAATATGGCCAAAGCCCTGTTCTCACGGAGTCCACAGGTTCAGTAGCAGAGATGCAACCAAGCAAAGTGAAGACACTGAGCAAACGCTCAGAACATTAGGCAGGCACTGTGGGAACACAGCAAAGGAACTCCTGGCCAGGTGGGAAAAGGAAAAAAGCCTCACAAAATGCTCATCCAACACCTCCCTAAAGTGTTCTGTGGTTGGCAAATGCATCCCATTTCCTCCTGGCTGCTACTTCTGCTGATTTCCTGCTTAAATTACCCCATGCCTTTTAGAAGCTCAATACCCAGCCTCCTTATTAGCATTTTTCTGTTTTGTTAGCATTATTCCCACCTAGACAGCATTCCCCTGGATGCTGGCCTCTCACAATACCAGAACTGTGACAGGTTTGCACTCAGTGTAGACTCCGTTCCCTGGGGAAACATGCTCTCCGCAACCCAAGGGGCAGCATGCCAACACCAGTCACCACCCACTCTGCCAGGGTGCACAGACTCTCCAGCCATCAGGGCACATTCACAAAACTACTACTACAGGCGAGCAGCCCCCGGCCAGACATGCAGACCTCTTGGCTTCATGCCTAGTATTTGCGGATTCCTGGAAATTCTTCTCAGACAATTAGTACTAATAACAGCGACAGCGCCCACTGGCTGGGCTGGACTATTTGTCAGGCATGACACACAGTGCTTCCTATATGAATTCGTTTCCCAGCGCTGCTATAACAAAACCCACAGACAGGGTGGCTTACACCACAGACATTGAATTTCTCACAATTCTGGAGGTTCAAGTCCAAGATCAAGATGTCGGCAAGGTTGGTTTCTTCTGAGGTCTCTCCCGGGCTCAGGATTGGCTGGCTGCCTTCTCTTCGCATACCTCTGTCCTAATATCCTCCTCTTATAAGGACACCGGTTGTGGTGAGTTAGGGCCTACCCCAATGAGCTCATTTTAACTTAATTACCTTTTAAAGATCTTATCTCCAAATACGGTTAGATTCTGAGGGACTCAGAGTTAGGGCTTCAAAATATGAATTATGGGGGCACACAACTCAGCCCATAACACTTGGGTTAACATCTAACCCTCAGGGAACTATTGCAGATGCGGATCCCACAGCTCTGTAAAATTAAGTAACTTACCTAAGGGCACCCAGCCAAGGGAGCTGACAGCTGGAGCCAAGGCATTTTGAGTCCACAGCCAGGGCTCTGCCCACTAGACCCGCTTTCCCCTGGCATGGCCACTGGGCTCACTCCAGGGGCCAGGACAGCCCCAGAACTAGAGTCTCAGGGGAGGGGACTTGGATTCTGCATTTTCACAACCTTCCTGGATGCACCACAATATAAGAACCTCTTCATTATTCCATGTGGACTCCTGCTCCCACTCCCATCTGTGGCCCAGCCCTTGTAAGTCCTGCTCTCTGGAAGTGTGGGAACCCACATGTGTGCCCCTGGAGGAGTTTGAATTAGGGTACGATGCTGAACGTTTGGTTGCCAGGCAGGTTGGAGAGTCCCACAGCTACTATGCCTTTCCCATGCCCTTGTCTTCATTCCTGCCGACCTCTGAAGCCCACTCCTCCAGGGGGACCCTGAGTGACCACCAGAAAGCTAGATCAGTAACCAGCTCCTCTGGTGCAAGCAGAGTTGGAGGCTGACCACTCCCCTCAGCCTCTAGTCCCAAAAGCCCTGGGAACCCCAGGATTCCCCTCCAAACTCAGTTTGAAATCCACTGTTGGAAGCCATGCCCAAGCCGGACTTACCATGGACTAGTCTGTTTTGTTGCTTAACAGGTTTACTACAGTATGAATGAGATATAACAAACTGCACATAAAGGGGACAATTCGGTAAGCTGTGACATATGTATACACCTGCAGAACTCACCTCCCAGTCAAGAGAATGAACATACCCATCACACCCAAAAGTTCCCTCCTGCCCCTTAGCAATCCTTCTCTAGTCCCTTTCTGCCCCTCCTCAACTCCTCAGTCCCACACTGTTCCAGTCCCCAACCTCATCCCAGAAAACCACTGTTTGGCTATTTACATTTAAATTCATTACAATGAAATAAAATTAAAGAACAGTTCTTCAGTATCACTATCTACATTTCAAGCGTCCAATAGCCACATGGGGTTACCATATGGAGCAGCGCAGATACTCAACACTTCTATTGCCATGGTGTTCCACTGGCCAGCACAGCCTAGATCTTAGATCCTTTTCCCTTTCATAGCTCTGGGTAAAGTGGTCCAAATTTCCTCCCAGGCTTACAGTTTTTAAATTGCTTGTAGTTACTGAGCTTTCTAGGTGCCCAACTACTAAGCATTTAGCATTTATTTCATTCATCGCAATGGCCCTGTGAGATAGGAATAATTAATGTCCTCATTTAAAAAATGAGAAGACTAAAGTTTAAGGAGATTAAGTGAATGGGAGAGCTGGTCTGGCTTCCAAGCTATGCACCCTTAACCCTGCATGATTTCCAAGGCACCACAGACGGTGCTTAAAAGCATAGACTCCGGTGTCTGCCCCTATGGGTTTCAGTCCTGGCTCCATTGCCAACTTTATGACCCAGGGCAAGTCACCAATTACTTGTGCTTCCATGTCCTCACCTGTAAAATGAGGATAACAATAAACCCTGCCCCATTCAGCTGCTCTGAGGATTAAATGAGTTAAAATACATAACGCCTTTCGCATGGTACCGGGCACAACTGGGCTTCCTACTTTATACCATTTTCCTAACTCTCACCCTGAACTCTTGTGCAACACACAGGTTTCTCAGAAACAGAAGCACATGTCCTGAATAATTAGACACTGACTCACGCCCGTATTCCCTCTCACAACATCGCCCAAGTCCCCATGACACACAGTGCTCTCTGTGCTCTGCGCTGTGTCATCTATGAATGATTTCAGACTTGATATTTCTGTTCAAACGTTCCCCTAGTGATCCATGAGCCGCTTCTTTTTCTTTTTAAAGTCAAGTCAAAATTATTTGAGGAAACAGAAGCACAGACTCATTTTCCCGCTCCCCTGGCTTTTCGGAAGAGTTAAATGGAGTGAGATTCATAATCTGTTCCTATTCTTCCTATTCCTTTTTTCACCACCTTTGAATGCTTCCTGTCCCAGTGAGAACAAGAAAGCAAAGCAGGTGCATTCTCAAGGAAACTTGAATAACATATTGTCACAGTAAGGATCATCATGACAAGTTATTGCAAGAATCATCAAGTCTTATATGCATAGCCCATTGACACAGGAAATAGTGTGGTGAAAGCCTGGGGAAGGGGGCGAGGGCAGGCTAGAAGGAGTCAATGGGGGGAAAAAAGGACATCTGTAATACTTTCAACAATAAAGATAAATTTTTAAAAAGAATCAGAAAGTCTTAGTGTAAAAATGCATTAATGGAACTTTAGTGTGAGAATAATAGACTTACACAGCAATGCAGACTTTGTCAGACATAAGACTACCTTTCCTAATACGGCAGACATGCGAGCAAGACCCGTTCTCAGAACATTTTTGTCCCTTAGGAAACAATTTCTTTTCCTTTTCATCTCTATTCCCAGCCTCCTACCCAAGCCCAACATTTGACTCCCAAGGAAAGACTTTTATTTCTTTGACAAAGATAGAGAAATAGGTCTTGCTCGCTCCACTCTTCCTTGGCACTAATGTCCCCAATTCAAGTGTCCACTGGCTACAGAACTTGAAAAAGAGTCCTTCTGGGCCCAAACCAGTATCATAATATAGAAGACCACATTCTATGACCAGAAAAGTCTCTACAAACACGCATGCACACGCACAAACACACCCATGCACACACTCATGCACATACTTTCACAAAAACACTTCTTTGACTTACTTTCAAACTTACACATGTAGTTTCCATAGTAAAGTGACAAGGTTTTTATCCAACCTGAAAGTGTGAAGAACCCCTTCCTGATTACTCAAGCCAACATTATTTTTTTAATGGACAGGGTTTAGCTGAGTGAAACCATAGGATCTATCCCATGAGCATGATAAAGTTTTTCTTAGGTACATATTGATCTTTGCAAACACAATTTTTTTCTCTCAGACAATTAAAGGGAGATTATGCCACCAGGCCTAAGAAGATGGCATCGCTTTCTATCATCTAGTGCTTAGCAGACAGCTATCTTAATTTAAAAGACCCTAAAGGTCAATGCTTATTTAGTTCCTTGCAATAAACTATTTTGCCATAATTCTGCCTTTCTACTTAATTCCCTTATCTAGAGCAGTATTTTCCAATTTATATTTTGCAGAACAATAAATGGATCTATTAGGTGTTAATAACTATGCCTGGGGTAGCGAAAAATAAGTGGGTCTGTAAGTTTGGGAAATGCTGGGCTAAAGAAAAGCAAGTTCTTTACTACAGGGTTTCTCAGAGCCTGTAATATGCTAACATGTACTACAACTCAGCAGGGTGGATAGGAATAAGGAGATAAATTTATAATGTTCATGGCAAAGAGGCTGATATACAGTAACAACCAACCAATGTTAGCTTTTATAGTGATTAACTATCATGATTTAAAGCTTTCCCAAACTCACATGCTAAGAATGCCCTTCTTAGTATTTCAGGTTCGATCTCCTGCCCCGCATGTGCAGGAGGCAACCAATAGATGTGTCTCTCTCCTCCCTCCCTCCCTCCCTCCCTCCCTCCCTCCCTCCCTCCCTCCCTCCCTCCCTCCTTCCCTCCTTCCTTTCCCTCCTTCCTCTCCCTCCTCCCTCTCCTTCCCTTCCCTTCCTTCCCTTCCCTCCTCCCTTCCTTCCTTCCTTCCTCTCTCTCTCTCTGTCTCCCTCTCCTTCTCTCTCTCTCTCTCCTTCTCTCCTTCCTTCCCCTCTGTCCCCCTCCCTCCCTCCAATCTCTCTAAAAATCAATGGAGAAATACCTTCTGGTGAGGATTAACAACAACAAAAAATAACAGCACTGCCCTTCTTTCACAGAATAGCTATCTGAATCTAGTGTTTCACGGGACATACTTTGGAAAAGGTTAACCTAGTTCACTCCCTATTAATATTTAATAAGTATTTTACTCATTTCTGTGAGCAAAGGAATAAGGTAAAATATAGCACCATGCAGAAAAGCACATTATAAAAAAGAATCTTACTCCTGATTTTGGAAGCATTTACAGTTTCAAGACAAAACTAGCTCCTATTTGGACAGGACTTCATTTATTCTGCCTCCCTCATTAGAACTAATGGTCCTAATAGTTTTAGTTGGTCCTAATTACTTCATATTTAAAAATTGGCACATCCATGCATGTGGATCATTTGTTAAGGGAAGAACTTTGGGAACATAGTGAAAATCCACAAGTTACATCATTAGTCATTCATTCACCCATTTATTCATCAAAACAGATGCACATAAATATATTAATTTTTGGAGGGCCTATTATGTATCCAATATTGGTGTAGGCCCTGGGGATAAAACAATGAATCATGTATATGACATCCTGCTCTCATGGAGATTTACATTCTAGTGGGCAAGAGTGATAATACACAGAAAAATAAGTAAATATACAGTATGTCTGAAGAAAAATAAATCAGGGTAAGGATTAAGCAGCGCCTGGGCAGTGGTGGTAGGGTATTCTTTTAAATGAAGGAGTATAAATGAAGGAGTATAGAAGGCTTCACTGATAAGGAGGTGTTTGAGCAGAGACCTGAAAGCAGCAAAGGCCAAACAATGCATGGTGAGGGGGCGGGGGGCGGGGGGGGGGGGGGGGGGAAGGCACTTGCTGGGAGTGTTTGAGTGGTATTGACTGCTGAGAGAAGACCACAGAAAGATTGTCTTTCCTTCCTCATTATACAACTAGTTACTCTCCTTTCCCTAACTCTAGGGAAGCCAAATTTCCATTTTTTTCTCTTCCAAGCACTCAACCAGAAGCCACTCAGGAAAATGGAATTGGTACAAGATGTTGGTTCCAGTTTTCCAAGAAATTCTTTCAAGTCATCACCCACTGCCCCCCAGGTTTCCTGCAGTGCTTCCATTTGTTGCTAATTATTATTATTTTTATTTTTTGGAAACAGAGCCCTTAGAAACAGGCTCCAAAAAGCTTCTAAAATAGCCAAGGTACAAACCCAAAGGGTACTGGGGGGTTTCTTTCTTGCAATTTAGCTTATTGGAAATATAAGTAGCCGCCTAAGTTCTCGTCTATGCTGGGTTGGGAGAGATTTGAGATATTTTGAACCTTAAATAACTCAAAGAGTTGGAGTGAGAAAGATAAGAAGCATATTGTAGCTTCTCCCTCTACCCCGTATTGCATTGGCTATACCGAGGGAAGACAGCGAGACACCTATTATCCCCCTGAGCTTCCATTACATGAGCCTCAGAAATAGTCTGAAGGCAAGAACATTTTGTTCTACAAGATTCTCCAAACCCAGAGTTTCTTCTGAAAAGTTCTGTAGCCAAATAGCTTTTTGATCCTCTATTGAAAGATGGAATTGAGCTTGATTTGATGTCAAAATAATTTAAGACCTTTCTCTAAAAATGCTGGGCCAGGACCTAAAAATGCTGTTGACAATGCTTGAATTGTTTCTTGATGCCTTGGGGTGATAAGGATAACTCACCCCTAAAATGCTGAAGCAATTGTCTCTGGGGTCCTGCCCTGTCTGCAGAATGACCATCTGCCCCTTTTAGGCTGCTAGGGCCACATTGCAATAAAATGAGACCATCCCACAAGCAACGAATTTTTCTTTTTTAAAGATCTGTGAGCAATGGTGGCATTTTTCTGTTATGAGTTTTATTTTTTCCGTGAGAGTTCCTGCCCTTAGATTGTTTCTCATAGTTACTGTCATTTTGTTAAACCTGAAAAGGGTCTAGTGGGAGAGAAATGTGCATAGGTCCTGATTTCCCAATGAGGAAAGTAAATGCAGGCTCCTGAGGCTATGCTTTCCCTGAGCTGTAAATCAGTGCTATTTGGAATTTTGCCTCTTCTTTTTAAGACGGGTGCAGGTTAAAACACTTTTAAGTTTGACTGGTCTAAGAGAAGCTAATAGAAAAATTGGCAAACCTTGACAAGGTTAGGAGACAAGGAAGAACTACAAAAGGTCAATAAACATGCTAAAAAATGTTAGATTTCACAATTATCAAAATAGCAAATGCATATTCAAACAATGAGATCCCATTAGCAAGTCTTTTTTTTTAAGATAATGCCTAATATTCATAAAGATACTATCTAGGAGTCGTAAGAGTATGGAGAATCATCATAAAATCATGCAGTCTCAGACAATACAAAAAAATTTAAATTGTTTTTTTAAAAAAGAACTTTCTAGAAGGTAATTTGGCAATATATGTTAAAATCTTACAATTTTATATAAACTTTCACTCTAGAAATGTATTCTGTGGGATTGTACTTCCATAAATGTAGCCTAAGAAAATAATATGGATGTGCAGAATTCACAATGTATGTGGATGTGATGAGCAATTTTATGTATTAACTTAGCTGGGCCACAGTGCCCAGATAGTTGGTCAAACAACAGTCTGGATGTTTCTGTGAGGATAATTTGGATAAGATTAACTTTTTTAATTTCTCTTTTATTAAAGTATAGTTGACATGCAATGTTAAATGAGTATCTGGTATACAATATCGTTATTCAACATTTATACTAGTATATCTTATGAAGTAATCACTGCACTAAATTTAGTAAGCATCAGTCACCATACAGTTTTTACGATACCATTGACTATATATTCCCTATGGTGTATAGTACATTCTGTGACTTCTTTATTTTATAACTGAAAATTTGTACCTCTTAATCCCCTTCACATTTTCCAACCATCCTCCATCCCTTCATTTCAATTGATGAGTTTTGAGTAAAGCATCTTTCTGTCTACAATCTGGGTAGGCTTCATCCAATCAATTGACGATTTAATTAGAACGAACATTGACCTCCCCAGATGGCCTTTAGAGGGGAACTGTAACATTGGCTCTTCCTTGGGTTGCCCACCTGCTGGTCCACTCTAGACATCTTGAACTTACCAGCTCCCATAATCATGTCAGCCAAGCTTAAAACTTAAATTTTAAAATATCATGTATATGGTATATGTATATGTACATAGAGAATAAAGGTATTTCTAATCATCTAATCTATATATGTACACATTTTATATTTATATATTATATTTGTGTATTATATATACTTATATCTCTTATTGGTTATTTCTCTGGAGAACGCTAACACAGTGGACAATTAGAAAATAGCTTTATCCATTTCCTCAACTCTGCACCTTTAAGCCACTCTGTGGGGCTGATTCATCCCGTCCCTTGAGGGAAACTTGGGTGAACGCTATGATATTTATGGCCATTTTCCACATAATAAAAAGTCCTCCCATCACTTCCAGTCACAAAACAGACTGCTTTGCATTTTGTTTGACTCTTGTGTAATAATAAAAACTCCAAATGTTATCTAAAATTCAAATTCCTCTCCCCCTCCACCCTAGACCCTCTGCAGGATGGAGGCGTGCAGTGTGCGTGGGGAGGAGGCCGGGCGCAGGGACTGTTTGGGGTTTTCCTGGCCCAGCTCCTCAGGCGCCCTCCCCACTCGCAGGCCTGCCTCCAGCTCTTCAGGTTGGGAGAGTGGAGCCTGGGCGCCTGGGCGCCAGAGGGAAAGGGCGAGGGGCGAGGGCGAGAGGTGCGTGCAGCACAAGTCCTACCTGGCCCGCCCGCACCCACACGACAGTGACCGACACGACAGCGACCAGCGCAGCGTCTCCACGCCACGGACGGAGCCGCTGGGGGCTGTTGTCCTCGCACGGGTGATAAAGATTACACCCGAGACTTCACATTATCTCCCATTATCTTGGGGAGAAGCTAAGGCTTCAGGGAGTGGTTCTCGCGAACCACCGAAACGCTCCCAGCCTTATTGTAACTTCCTTTTCCGGTCGTAAATGCCCTTTCAACTTGCCTGCTGTGCAGCGCCTGTGCACGTGGTTTGCTATCTGCAGGCACTGGGCTGCAACTCTTTCTTTCCCCCCCCGCCCTGCCACCCTCAAAAAAGTCCTTTTTGGTGATGGGACACCTACCTGGTCGATACTGTTTTTCAGCTGACAGGCACACGTCCTGGGATTCTGCAGAGACGGAGGCCATTCGACCCACCCTAACCCATCCCTGGCATCTTTTCACTCCTTCTCCTTAACAGGGACTGTGCGTCCTCCCGCCCACCCCTACGCTTTCAGCAGACCACCCACCAACCCCGCCCCACGTGGCCTTAGGCTGCTTCTTTCTCCCATGAGGCCTAAATAGTGCCCAGGCCCCAGCTGGTGTGGCTCAGGGGTTGAGCATGGACCCATGAACCAGGAGAACCTGATTTGATTCCTGGTCAGGGCACATGCCTGGGTTGCAGGCCTGATCCCCAGTAGGGGGCGTGCAGGAGGCAGCGGATCAATGATTCTCATCATTGATGTTTCTATCTCTCCCTCTCCCTTCCTCTCTGAAATCAATAAAAATATTTTTTTAAAAAATACATTGTGCCCAGGAGGCAGGCATCATGCATTTCCCCAGAGCGCTTAGGCAGTCTTAGTCCATGAGCTTGAGGTTTTTGCAGGTGAGGGTCTGAGGGAAGCACACACGCATTCTAAGCACTGTCTCCCAGGCAGGTGCTCAGGTGAGGTTTGCACCTCCTCCCGAGTCCTGCCTAGCTGGCCTAGGTAGCACACCTCACTCTGGAATGCAGGAGTAGTTGGCACCTGCCTCCGCTGAAGCTCTGTTCCACTGATGTTAGAAGTTAATTCTCAGAGAAATGTATTAAATTTCCTAAGATCACACAACCAATCTGTGGCAGAGCATGGATTCGACTTAATGATTGTCCAACTGCAGTTCACGCTTTTGGTGCTGTACCACTATTGTCTTCAAAGGGCCTTTCAGGGAGGGTTGGCCTTGAGACCTCCACCCCCTACCAAGTCATTCCCTTAGCTCATTGATCCAAAATATGGGGGCTGGGATGTATTCCCTTCCTCACCACATAGTCCAACCCTAGCTGAGGCCTCAGGGCTGAGCCTGGGAGGAAGGCGCCCTGAGCCCGCAGATCTTCAGCACAGCCCCGAGCCCTGCTCCTGAGCAGTTAGTTCCCAGCATCTCAGAGTGAGACATGACATATTCCATACACCTCGCTCTCCTGATAGATGTGAGGAAAGCACAATGTAAGCACCAAACATCAGTATGTGTCTGTAAAAGTCATTATACACATCACCGAGAATGAGAGAACAAAGCATCTCTAGTTAGAGTGTGGGAAAGAGGGGGAAAAAAAAAACAAACCAAAAAAAACCCTTCCAAGCATATGCTTAATCACACTTCTGTACTGAGAGGGGGAAATTACCTGTAAATCTTTCCTTTGTGGTTGATGTAAAGCTGATGGATCTCCCTTTTGGAGATGGGTATTTATAAATCCCTAATGGCTGCAGGAGAGAGCAGGGCCGTGCATTCCTGTGCCTACCCGCTGGGAAGCACATCAAAGCGTCTTTGTCTACTATAAACTGGGACACACACACCCCCACCCAACTGATTCTAGCCCATGCCCTTTTGGAGTCTCTTTCTCTCTTTGTGGAATCTCTGGTAAGCTCAGTGACTGACCCCAGGGGTCACCCCACAAGCACTTTCCTGTTTGAAACTTGTTCTGCGGGTCACATTTCCACCCGCACTGAGTCCTTGTCCTCCAGCCCTGACATCTACACCCCATTAGATGAAAGAGCCACCGTCTCCGCCATCCTGAATTCAAAGGCAGCAGGGATTTTGGTTGTTGTTGATGTCTAGATTTGTTTTCCGTTTGTGTTTTTTTTTTTTAAATAAAAACCTATGTTACACTTTTTTTCCTATTACAAAAGCAATGCATGTGTGTCATAAATGCATTCAAACAGCAGAGAAGCAGAAAGCAGAAATTAAAAGCACCCATTAAAGCATCAAACAAAGAAGACGCACAGCGAATGTGTTGGAATACATCTTTCCAGGCTCCTTCCTCTGCAGATATCTACCCATTTAGTGTTGCAAAAGGAGATCACATTTCACATTTTGGTAATGAACTTGATTTTTTTTCATTTGGCATTATGTTGAGAACATTTTTCCATGTCATTAAGTATGCTGCATGATTTTTATATATATTTTGCAACAGGAACAAAGTTTGGTGGCTTGCTTCTGCCTATAAAAGCAATTCACACTTAAAATTTCATATCCTCAGCTCCGGCCATTGCTCTCTTGGGGGTGCTGCCGAAATACTATGGTCAATCAGGAGACTGCATTCTTGATTTTTTTCCATTTGAAAAACAGGGACATTGGTAATGTTCTCTTAAACAGCTCCGAGGGGGTTATGACTAACTGACTTGGAGAGCTTCCCAACACTCAAGCACAAAGATGTTTCCATTTCTTTTATGTCTTCTACTCAAATGAGAAGAGGTCCCTTCCCTTCCCTTCTCTCCCCCCACTATCACCTTGGAAGTGATGCTGATGATCTCCCCACCCAAAGGAACCTGCCTCCCATGAGCTATTATACAAAATTCAAACCTCCGTATCACAAACCTTAGGACACAAAGATCAGCCTGACTTCCCCCACCAACTGCAAGAACACTGGGGTCTACTCTGCCATTTGCTGCCACTGCTGTTTTTGCTTCTCACCTTTTGGGGCTCTAGGACCAAAGGATGCTTCTGGCCAATTGGTGGTGATGCCAACCCAGAACGTGGTCCAGCTCCCAGCCTGGGAACCACTGTCCTGTGAGAGATGGTGCCTCCATTCTCTTTACTGCAAGTCTAGCTCCAGATGCCTCTCGCTGAGTGCAGGGCCTTGGCCCTTTCACTCCCATGGCTGACAGCCATCCTTCCCATGGTGACAGCCAGGGCAACCAAGTCAGAAATACATTCAGGAGCCCATCACTTGTCAATTAAAACAACTGTTTATTCCATTTTCTCCCCAAGGATCTACGGCCACATACCTGACATCCATCATCTCCCTTTTCTTTCTTTCTTCTTCTTTTTTTTTAAGAGTTTTTATAAGATTTCATTTGAGCCAAATTGATGAGAATTGCTGGGAAGCAAGATCTCAAATGCTTCCCTATCATCTCCCTTTTCAACGCTGAGAGCACAAAAGATTTACTCGTCCTCTGTTCATTGGTAGTGTTTGAAGGATTCAAACCCTCAAAACAAAGAACCTCACCGTCGGCTTTGCCTTTTTGACCCTGGAATATGAACATTGCTGGCTTTCTGCTCTCAAAACAATAGGGAATGCTAACATCTAAGAAGAGATCAGACCTTCTTCAAGAGTGATGGAGGAAGGAATAATTTCCCTACCTCCCCTTCTCTTCTCCAACCCAAGCACAAGCAAGGGAACCACCTAGTGCTTCTTGCTACAGCAGTGAAAAACAAAACCACCCAAGCTAAGTTTTAAGTGGGTCACTGCTACACAGCAAAATTAATCTTTGATGGATCTCTCTCTCTCTCTCCCTCTCTCGCTCTCTCTCTAAATGAACAATCACTGATTGTTCTTAGAGAAATAACCTGGTGCCATGAAAAACCCAAGTTGTTTTTGCCCTGCCTCTTAGCACCATGTGACTTTAGGCCAAGTATTAAACTCGCTAAAGCCCAAATTCTCTCTCTGCCTAAGACTGGACTTGACAGGGGGCACTTAATACCCAAAGTCTGTTAGATAAGAGTCTCTGCTTGCCTGGACAGTGTTAACACTTCACTACCAACATTTGCTGTAGCAACTTATTTTTCTGTGCATTCCTATTTTATAACCAGAAGCCCAGCGCGCTCAGAGTGCGAGTAGCTTGCTTCCACTTGCCTTAGCTGGCCGCGCTCCACCCTCTGCCCCTAGTAGCTCACGCCCCACCCTGCCCACGGTAGAGAGCTGCTACTCGTTTGGTCGTGACAGCGTTGCAGTATGACGACCATGGGCCTTTTATATAAGAGATTTCCGGGGGGGGGAGGGGGGACCCTGAAAATCCAAATACTTTCTCAAAAATGTGGGAATCATTAAAGAACCCTAGCTAAGTGACATCGTTGATGTACTGTAATTCACTAACTGTCTGACTTTGAGCAAGCTGTTAGCATCTCTGAATTCAGTTTCCACAACTGTAAAAATAAATAAATAAATAAATAATAGCGTTAATTCTATAGGCCAGGCACTATTCTAAATGTATAGGTATATGAATTCACTAAAACTTCATAATTAAAACTCTATAAAGTAGATACTATTATTATTATCATCCTTATAGGTCAGGAAATTGAGAAATGAGAGGTTAAGTGACTTTCTCAAGGTCACACAGCTAAGAAGTGGCAGAGCCAGGATTCAAACCCAGGCAGTCTAGCTCCAGAGTCCATATGTGTAAATGCATGTCACACCACCTGTGGCTTTAATACTATGGAATGGCTTACTTCCTAAAATCGTTGAAAGGATTAAATGTATGCAAGACACTGTACCTGATACACACTAAATCCTCAATATATGCATTAATAATACTATATTATTACTTTCTAGGTAAATTTGATAGTGTTATGCTGCTAATTGAAAATTATAAAAACTACTAGGAGCCCAGTGCACGATTCGAAATGGCATGGTGTCACCCACCTTGGAGTTGCCTGTCCGGCCCTGCCTCCCTCCCAGTGCCCCGCAGCAGCCGCGGCCACTGCCAGTCCGGCCCTGCCTCCCTCTCCGGCCCTCGAAGCAGCCGCAGCCACTGCTGATCAGGCCCTTCCCCAGCACAGAGGCCCCTGCCGCCCTGCCCCCGACGCTGCATGCGCAACCTCCTCCAGTCCAGTCAACCCGTTACAGTGTCCCGGTTAATTAGCATATTTCTCTAATATATATGGCAACATAGAGAAACTAAACTATCATATGTTACATAGTAAATGGAAGTAAAAGATAAAATAATATAATGCATTGGTTGTGCCTAAGCACAAATTATATTCACATTTCATAAGTATATTAGTCAATTATTGCTGCATAAAAATAATAAGCACTTCTTCTTATATGTCTGCTACTTAGCTGTGGATCTACACATTTAGACTGATCTCACATGGGCAGCTTTTCATCATGCTACTGTCCAACGGGGCTTGTCTCCTTGATACAGATTGAACTCAGATCTGCTCCATGCAAGCCCATTCTGGGTCTCAGGTTGAAAGGGCAACAGCCAGCTGAAGGAAGCTCTTCTGTGGCACTGACAGTGGTACAAGAAGGCAAGGCCAACTGACCAAGTGCACTTCAAGCTCTACTCACAGCATAACATCCCACTGATCAAAGTAAACATGGCTGAGCACAAAATCGATGAATGAGAAAGTACACTCCACACCCTATGAGACCAAAGCATGTCACATGGCCAAGTCCAACATCAACTGACCAGGAATATAAGTGTTCCTATGGAAGTGGAGGCGAGGTAGTAAATAGTTTTTGAACAATAATCTACTATAAGGAGGAGATAGAAATAGAGAAAACTAAGAAAGATGATTAGTTTGGTGAGATCACGGGTATTTCACCTTTCTTCCCAAAATGACACCTATTATTTTATTGTCTTTAAGACTGAAGGCAGGAAACCTCAAGAATTAGTCCTAAAAGAAAATGCAAAAAGGAAAGACTAACACTAAGCAACAGTTGATCACTCATTCCGCAAACATTTGCTGAGCCCTTCCTATGCTCAGATAAATCTAGTTCCTGTCACCAAGCAACTCATAGTCTAGTCAATGAATGATAATAATAATGATGATGATAATATTTATTAAGTGTATCATATCCCAAATACTGTGTCAAACCATTTACATGTATAATCTCCCATAATCCTGTTAGGACAGTGGTCGGCAAACTCATCAGTCAACAGAGCGGCAAACCGAGCGAGCCGCAGTTTGCCGACCACTGTGTTAGGAAAGCTCTCTCAAGAAGGTTCTGTTGCAATCCCATTTTATAGAAAAAAAACTGAGGCACAGAAAGGTAAAAATAATTTATCCAAGGTCACCCAGTTGGCTTGTTGCAGAACCAGAATTCCAATGCGCAATCCATCATTCACGCCTTTGTATTCCCAATTGCTGTGCACGGGTGTGGAAACTGGACAATGAAGAAGGCTGATAGGAAGAAAATAGATTTGTTTGAAGCACATTGATTTAAGGAGAGCCTTATGGATACCCTTGACCACCAGAAAGAGGAACAAGTGGGTCCTAGAGCAAATTTAGCCTAAAGCATTGCTGGAGGCAAGAATGACAAAGGGAAGCTTTTCTACTTTGGGCATGTCAAGAGAAGACAGGAATCTTTGGAAAAGACAATAATGCTGGAGAAAAGAGAAGGCAGCAGGAAAAGAGGAAGAAAATAGGAGATGGCTTGGCTCCATGAAAGAAGCTATAAACATGAGTCTACAGGAGCTGAGCAGGGCTGTTGAGGACAGGACACTGTGGACATCACTCATTCATAAGGTCACCAGGAGGCAGAGCTAACTCAAGGACATGTAATACACATAGTGGGGCTTCAGACCCTGCACTTCACTCCCCATTCACACATATTCCCTTAACCCAGTGGTCGGCAAACTGCGGCTAGCGAGCCACATGCGGCTTGAGAGCCGCGGTTTGCCGCTCTGTTGACTAATGAGTTTGCCGACCACTGCCTTAACCCATCCTTCCCCTGGTCCTTGGAAGCAAGCCCTCTTCTGATCCATGAATTAAAGGATTACTGAATTACTGACACAAAAGGTCCCTTCTCTGGGAGGACTGGCAAAGCCAAAGCCTCCCCTTTCAGGTGTGTACCTAGCAAATCAGATCTCACAGGCAGGTGTGGGCAAAGGATGCCAGATTTGAGTAAGCAAACTGACTTTTTGGTAAGCTTGGAGAAGACAAAAAGGATGGAAGACTCAACGACGTTCATGTTCTAAGGTGATGGAGGTTTAGTAAATCCACGATGAGGGTAGGGTGGTGCCTAGCTTTCTCCAGCTCAAAAGGAAGAGGTAAAAATAAAGGCTTGCACCACAGCATCAGGGAACTGGGTGAGGCAAAATGGAAGATTTCCAAATAACAAGGACTCTTTGCATGGAAAGAGTCTACCAGGGGGAGGCCAATGGGTGAGTCCCTTTCACAGGGGCAAGGTAGGGAAGCAGATTAAGTGGGTGGTGGGGACGGGGGTGGGGGGCAAGGTGCAGATGGATATAGCTACCTCTCTATATCCTAGAAGTCAGTAACTATTCTACTCAGGTTGTTTTTCTGCCTCACTTACCTTGAGGCAGCTTTCAGAAAGTGCCAAGCAGCCAAGGTTGAGGAAGAACACCAAAGCCCATTCAGACCAAATTACGTCTTCTTTCTTGACTTTTGAACCTTGCCCAAACCAGCCTGGAGCCGGCTCCTGGGGCTACCTTGATCTGAGATGGCAGTTAAGAAGAAAATAACCTCCCCTCCCCCTGAAATAAAACAAAACTCCAGAACACAGGAGCCATGTAAACACTGGCATGGGGAACTCGGCTATTTCAAAACAGTTGCAATATTTCATCCATCGGCCACTAAGCCTGAGAATGCAAATAAAAACCAGCAGCCAGCAGAGAGACTGATGAATCTGGTAGGAAAGAGCTTCCTTGTTTGTAAGTGTCCAATTTAACCCATCACAGAATGACCGGACAAGTAGCTGATGAAAGGAATGGCCAAGTGTGAGCTGCAGACAGACAGCCTTCCCAGAGAAATTCCACAAGCAGGCTGCCGGCAGTTCCTCCTTCTTAGAAATGACAGCCAGGCATACTAAGTACAGTAACAGGTAATATTTTTCATAGGGTTTTGTAAAGCTTTCCCTTCACACAGGCCCAGCAGCTCTGCGGCTCCCCACCCTCTGTGCTGCTTCACATAAAGGCCTCGGGAAAGGCGTTGCTATTTGTGGAGCCCCTGCCTCCCCACTGCTGGGGGGGGGGGGGGGGGAGGGTTCTGCTGTGCCATCCTGTGGGAAACCCTGGACAATTCCACGAAGATGGGAAAGGAACCGCCTGAGGCAGGGGGTCTGTCCCAGGGGCCCCCTGTGTGGTGTGCCAGGTGATCCCTGAAAAGGCTGCAGGAAGTGGTGGCCTCCGGGGGGCCCCACGTTTCAATGAAGTCAGGAGGCGGCCCTTTGGACACCTTCCTCCTGTCTCCTGGTCTCTTTGTTTTGTGCTTCCTCTCTACTTTCTTGATAATCTTATCATAAGTCCTGTCAAGAGGTGACCTTCAAATCAATTCTTGCAAAGGTCCCACTTTTTAAAAAAATTAATTGATCTTTATTGTTGAAAGGATTACAGATGTCCCCTTCTCGCCCCCCCCCCCCCCCCGCAACCATGGACCCCTTCGAGCCCACCCCCTGCCCCCACCCCAGGCCTTCACCACTCTATTGTCTGTCCACCAGATCCCATTTATAAAGAATGTGATCTGGGTCTCTGCTGTAGGGTAAGTGTCTGGTGGAAGATTGGGGCCCCATTCTGTGACTAGTTTAAGACTTTGGTTTACCTCAGAACAAGGGTCACTGGGAGGGCACAGGACAAGGCAAGGGGTGGGGGGCGGGGAGGAGAAGTGGCAAATGCAGGAGAAAGCACAGAGCCTGTGCGGATATGAATAAAAACTAAGGAGGGGGTGGGAGGTGAGACAAGCCTGAGCAAAGATGAAACTTGAAAACCTCATGCTAAGTGATGTGAGCCAGTTACAAGTGGACAAATATTGTGTGATTCCATTCATATGAGGAACCTAGTGTGGTCAAACTCATAAGAGCAGAAAGTAGAAGAGTGGTTTCAGGGGGCTGGAGGGTGGTAGTGGTGGGGGTTCTTGTGTAATGGATATGGAATATGAAAGAGTTCTAGAGATGGGTTGTGGTGCACAACACAGTGATTATACCTAATGGCACTGGATAGTATACTTAAAAACGGTTAAAATGGTCAATTTCCTATTATATATCTTACCACAAAAGGATAATTTTTTATGATATGGGGTAAGGAGCAGTGATAGTTTAGTTAGTTGTATAGAAGACCTAGTCTGGAAGAAGATTCAATGTCAGTCAGAAATTCAGGGGCTGGGAGCAGGGAGCTGGGGGATAGGGTGTCCAGCCTGGACAACCAGGCCTCTCTAGGAAATGAACTTGGGAACCTGGAGTCTTTCCAACTGACTGAGGGAAGATGAGTCCCTCATAGGAAACCATCCTGAGTGTGCAGCAGACATCCTCTATTCTTACCCACCCAGAAGGTGGCCTAGGGACACAGTAGCAAATGGGGCTCCCCTTCCCTAAAGAAACCACCCGCCCAGCTGGTGTGGCTCAGTGGTTGAGCACCAACCTATGAACCAGGAGGTCATGTTTGATTCCTGGTCAGGGCACATGCCTAGGTTTGAGGCTTGATCCCCAGTGTGGGGCATGCAGGAGGCAGCAGATCAATGATTCTCTCATCATTGATGTTTCTATCTCTCTCTCCCTTTCCTGTCCTCTCTGAAATCAATAAAAAAAAAATTTTTTTTTTTTTAAAAGAAACCACACTAAGGACTTTCTAGGAAAGCTGGAATAAAACTGGGAAATAGTTAAGGGTGAATTGTGCATAAACTCAGCCTTTCAGATTAGAAATAAAACACGTGGCCAATCTTAACACACAGGGGTCACTAAAATGGTACAAGGAGCCAGAACAGATTGTGGTACCTGGAACTCCTGTGAATGAGGCAGTGTGCAGGGTGGGTGGACTGGGCCTGCCTGGTTCTGACATTGTTCAGGAGGGCAACCCTCCCAGGCTCAGCTTGGGAACCACCGTGGGGGAAGGCCCAGCCTCACAAAGGAGCTGGGCTGGTGGCTCCCGTGGCATCCTGTTTGCCACAGGCACGCATCTTTTCTAGGGGTTATTTTTGTCTCTGGCCTTGGCTTGTTGTTCCCAGTACTGTTCCTTGGCTCAGGACATTTCTTCCCTGGTTTATTAAAAATTAGAGAAATCACCTAATAAATCTTTAAGTTTTTTCCTTCAAGCCTCTTCCACAATGGCTAAAGTCACAATGCTGCCTAATTCCCACAGCAGGAGGCTAACAAAATAACTGGTGTGATCAAGAAAACAAGGGAAAACCTTTAATTATTCAGAAGCCTCCCACTTGGAGTGCTAAATTTACTTGCCTTGCTTTGATTTAAAGAGGCAGAACAACACCTGAGCAGCTAGTGGGCTGCAGCTCCAGCCCGTCAGCATACAAAGAGGTTTGCCTCCCTTTGCATGATAAAGACATGGATATTTAAACAGTCTTCCTTGAAGATTGGGTGGTTAATGTGAGCACCTCTAGCATGTTATCTTTAAAGTTTCCCTTCCACACACATATTCACAAACCTCTACCCCAACTCTCCTTCAATTTCTTAAAATTATTGAATCACAGAATTCTGGCATTTGAAAGGAACGCTGGCATCCTCTAGTAGAATCCCTTATTTTTATAGATGCCCAGGATCCTAAGAATATTCAAGGATCTCTAATCTGACACCAACTCTCCCCATCAGATGTCTTATAATTCATACACAGATCTCCTTAGCACCCCAATAGTATTTTATACATACCTCCATGAGGGCTTTATTTATTTAATGTAATTATTTCTTTTAAAAGTTTAAACCTTTATTTATTTATAGAAAGGTAATATGTTAACATGATTGGTAATTTAAAAAGTAAAAAGAATATATTATTCTATCCTGTAGACATCTAGTTTCCTCCCCAGAGGCAAGTAATGTTAACAGTTTTTTAAGTATCTTTTCTGAGATTTTATGTACATATACATAAGTATATTCTGTTCTTCCCTATTTTACACGAATACTTTCACATTGGTCTGCACCTGCACTTTAATGTATTTTGAGGATCTTTCCTTTTTTAAAAAAAAACAACGTGTTTTTATTTATTTTTAGAGATATAGAAACATTGTTGATCTGTTGCTTCCTGCACACCCCCTACTGGGGATGGAACCCACAACCTGGGCCTGTGCCCTGACTGGGAATCGAACCCTAACTTCCTGGTTCATAGGTCAACACTCAACCACTGAGCCACACTGGCCAGGCTGCTGTAATTATTTATTTACCTGACTCTCTCCCAGGCCCCATTCCTCATTAGAATAGGAGCCCATAGGTCCTACAAAAACAGAGGAAGGGCCACAACTTTTGGCCGGAGGACTGTGGCTGGACAATCTCTTGTCTATTCTGTTGTCTTTCATATCACTCTCCTTTACCATCTCCTGTGTTGTCTCTTTCTCAGGACTCCCCCCATCCCATTCCCCACCAGGCTTAGCAAGGCAAATTCCAACACAAAGTCAGTTTCCTTCCTAGGAATTCTGGTGCCAGCTGTTAGATAATCAATTATTTAGGCCTTGTACTCTATCTCGATTAAAAACATGTCTTGTTCTCACTATTTTAGAACCAATAAGAGACTATGACTCACGTTGGCTGGTGTGGCTCAGTGATTAGAGCATTGGCCTGTGCACCAAAGGGTCCTAGGTTCAATTTCTGGTCAAGGGCACGTACCTGGGTTGCAGGTTCAATCCCTAGCCTGGTTGGGGCATGCGGGAGGCAACCAATTAATGTGTCTCTCTCACATCGATGTTTCTCCATCTATCTATCTATCTATCTATCTATTTATCATCTATCTCTCCTTTCCCTCTCTCTTTCCTTTTCCCCTCTCACTTACACTCTCCCTAAAAATCAATGGGAAAAATATCCTCAGGTGAGGATTAACAAAACAACAACAAAAAGACTATGACTCACATATGACAACTAAATAATTAATTTCATGCACTTTTATAGAGACCTTCCTCACGTGTTTTCTGAGTGCCACACACTGCGCTAAGGGCTCTGCTGAACCACTAACTTTGCACAGGAACCCCATCAGAAAAAATAGTATCATTAACTCTATTTTGCAGATAAGAAAACTTAGGCTCATTAAAGTTGAGTAAATATCTGGAAATCATGCACCTAGTAAGTGATGAGGGCAAATTTGAGACCAAGACTATCTTCCTCCAAATCCAGACTCTTTGCCAATAATACTACACTATTTCCAAAAGTTACATTTCCCCTCTGAGGACTGTGCATCATGATACTGGGGTGTCATAGCATAAGAATCCTGTGGCAGAGGCAGCAAATTACCCGCTTCAAATGCCATTTGCACATAGTAGGTCCCCAGGTTACCCACAACCTCTGTCCAATTTGGCTACAAATCAGAGGTCCCCATGACCCACTCCTCAGCTTTGATTAATTTGCCAGAGTGGCTCACAAAACAGAAAGAAACACTTATTTATATTTACCAGTTTACTAAAGGAGACCACAGATGAACAGTTAGATGAAGAGATACATAAAATGAGCGTTGGGAGGGTCCTGAGGTAGGAGCTTGTCCCAGTGCAGTTGGGGGCTAGAGGTGTCACCTTCCTGGTGCAGATGTGTTCCCCAGCAGGGAGGCTCTTTACCACCTGTACTTCCAAGATTTTATGAAGCCTTCATCACATAGGCATGATCAATCACTAACTCCATTTTCAGCCTTTCTCCATTCTCAAGAGAATGGGGCTGAGAATTCCAAGCTTCTAACTATGGCTTGGTCTTTCTAGTTGTCTAGATCAGCCCTCATCCAGAACCATCAGGAGATTCACCCATAGTCACCTCATTAAAACAAAAGGCACGCCTATCATCCATGAAATTACAAAGTGATATGTGAAGAACCTGGGGCAGAGACTAACATATATTTTCTATTATCTCACAAGCCACTCTGTTTCAGGCTTCTGTCACTCATGGCCATAAGCAACTCCTATCTGACATAAGCCCCCTCTAACTCTCACTCCATACTATACTTAGAGGACTCACTCTTTAGCATCACTCTCTACCGACCTTCTTGCTGGAAAAGAATTGGAGAGCCCAGCTGGCTGGCTTTACCCTGCCCTATGCTCTGTCTGCCAGCCAAATATAGTCAGGTCTGTGGCCACTGGTTCCTGACTAGGACTTAGAACGTGTTACCCAGTAATGACACTGACTCCAGATTCCTGGCTTGTACTGACCTCTTATCTCCTGACTTCCCCAAAAGAGTGAACCTGGGGTCAAAAGATCCCAACAGTTAATGTCTGCCATTACTCCCTTGCTCTTATAAGGTCCTTTACAGCTTACATAGCATGGTCGTGAGCAGAATTTATTTTGATTGTCACAACAACTTTGGCCAATGAACAGGGACAGTATTGGATTGAGTCCCCATTTTAGAGCTCAGGAAACTGGAACTTGGAGAGGCTAAGTTATTTGCCCAAGGCACAGAGCCAGGATACAAACTCAGCCCTTTGATGCCAAGGTCCCCACCCTTTCCAATGTGCCAGTGCTTCCAAAAGACGTCTTAGATTCCATTGAGAGAAGCCTGAGACACAGCTTAGTCCAGGCAACCTCCTTTGATGTAAATTTGACTGGCCATGAACTCCCTGTCTCTACCCAATATCTGAATTAACTCATCATCAAAAGACTGATCCACTCAACTGAATCAAGTGAATGCCCACAGGGCGTTCAAAAATCAGTTAAATCAACACCATCTGTAGCCACTCGCTATAATAGGCAATGTTGACATGAAGGACACCGATAGTTCTGTAAACATCCAGCAGATGAATCACTTATGTGAGAACAATGACAGTTGCTTTTCTGTGGCTCAGAATATGGCAGGAGACAGTACAAGTGAGGCTGAGAAGATGCTGGCACCCAGATACAAGGGAAAATTGGGAATTCCCAATTAGTCAGGAGGGGCTTCTTGGGAAGACACTATCAGAGGCCATTTAATTCAGAAATGAAACAAGTTCAGGAAGATAAGTGCAAACAGAGGCAGAAATGGGAGAACAATAATCAGAACTAGCACTCTACTTGCATGGTACTAGATAGTTCTTAAGTATGAGAAACAAAAATTGGCTCTGGCTGATGTAAAGGAAATTTGTTGAAAAGACAATGGGTACATTGCATAATTGCCAAGAATTCTGGAGGACCAGGCTCTGAAAATGGACAGGAACAAAGAGACTCTAGGCAGCCAGACCCATTTGAAATCCCACCACTAAACTAGTCTAGCACTGGACACAGAGAATCAGTTAGCTAATTTTACAATAATGCTAACTAACAAATGACCACAGACATGCAGTGACATATGATAATAGTTGTTTGTTGCTCATGTGACTGGTGTCACTCAGAGGATGGTAGGCAGCACTGCAGTCTTGACTGGGCCAATCATGAGGCTCCATCTTGGCCAGCTATTGGTTTTTCTAGGCTGGCTTCAGCTGTTGTGACAGGGATGACTCATGTGGTTGAAAAACAGAGGTTCTATAGAAAGGAATCTCACAGGGTGATCTTATCATAAATTCCTAATTGGGCAGGTCATGGTGAGTAGTCATGCCTCAGGTCTATAACTTCTTTAGTGAAAGGTTTTAAGCCAGCCCTGTCCATTGTTCTTGTGCACCTAGTTTAACATACCTTTGAAATACCATAAGTAATACACCTCAAAGGGGGTATTGATCCCCAAGAGAGCACATAATCTTGTTAACAATCTGCACCTCAATTTCTCCAATCTTCCTTATGTTCCCTCCTTAAATTTCAAATGCATAAAAGAAGCTGCAAAACTGTTATTCTCCGGAGAATTTGAGATCTTGCTCCCCAGCATATGTCATCAGTTTGGTTCAAATTAACTTGTATAAAAATTCTCTACAGGTTTGGACATCTCTTATGCCAACAGTCAGCTCTGCTCCATATGGCTCTCATCCTCCAGCGTGTCGAGACCGGGCATGTTCTCATGGTGAGGGCAGAGGAGTAAAGGAATTTCACAGGCACATATGCCTCTTGAGGTCTAGGCTTAGAACTGGCAACACCAACACCTTATTGGCCAAAGCAAGTCACAAGATCAACCTTGGTTTAAGGAGTGAAGAAATAGACTCTGCCTCATTAGCAAGGGAACTGCAAAACCACACAACAAAGGGCCTGACATAGGTTTACACATTGGGTTACAGTTACACAATCACTCTACCACTCATGGGAAACCACCAGTAACACCTCTGCCACTTCTGCCCGGAAACTGTGCCTGGCTTCCTTCGCTGCCACCATCGCCTGTGTAGCTTCTCCATGCTTCTTTGCAACCCAACTCCAGATTTAGGTTTCTGGGCAAGCATATCGGGATAGTTGGGACTAGATAATGGAATTGTACACAAAATGCATAGAAACCACTGGGAAAGAAAGTATTGAGATTTTTTTCACTTCATTAGGAAAAAATGGGTTCTGCCTGAGACCTATAAGGTGGAAAATACTCCAAACATAAAAAAGAAGTTCAGATACTGAACTTCAGTCTTGACTGGCAGTTGTTCCTTAAAACCACCTTGTGTCGGTTGGGGTATATTATAGAACATCCCCAATTCTTCACCCCTTTTGGATCTATGCCCTTTGCACTATAGATTGCTCTGGCCTCCTTCCATGGACAGTGTGACCTGCCTCACTCTTAGGCATTCATGTGATTCATGTGCTCACACTGGCCCATGGGATGATAGCAGATGTACCACAAGCAGAGGCTCGCAATGGGCTTGCACACTGAGACTTGTTTTCTTATACCTCTGCCACCACCACAGGAACATGCCTAGGTTAGCCTGACAGAGAACGAGAGACAGGTGGACCAGAGCAGAAGTTCCCAGCTGTTTCACCCTAGATCAGCCAGCTGACAGCTAGACAAGCCACAGACATATAAGCAAACCCAGCCTAGATCAGCAGAACCATCTAGTCAACCCCCAGCAGACCCAAACACTTGTACAATAAATGCTTATGATTATATGCCCCTGAGGTTTTGCTGTCATTTGTTACAAAGCATTATTGTGATGATGGATAACTGATACAATCTGCCAGCTGTTTATATACATAAATAAGCTCATTTCATTCTCCACCTGCAAGTTAGATATTGAACTTTTCATTTGCATGGAGAGGTTAGGCAAACTGTCTAAGGTTACCCAGGCGGGATTTGATAGTGGCTTTCCTAAAACAGAAGCCACTCTGAGTAACCCTGGAACATAGTGAGAAAGGAGTTCATGACTCTGACATGGTCTTCTGGGACAGAGCTTTTCCTCACCTTCCATAGGCCAAAAGTGACTCTAAAATGAGCCAGGAAACTTGGACAATAACTAAGAAACTATTCCAAGGCTAGTTCCACTGGAGTGAATCCTGGGAACAATGCAAGGTCATTTCCTGTCCTGGAAAGTTCTTGAAATAAAGGAACCATCAAGAACCTAGAAATACTTGAATTATTTGTGATTTCTCCTAGTAACTGGCTTAGCTCTGATAGGATTTGGTCTGTCCCCCATTCTTAAAGGGCTGAAAGGGTTAAATTGATACAGATAACCCCACAGAAGCTAAGTTAGTATCACAGATACAGTGTGTTGCGACAACATCTATCAGAATGCCTGGCACACAGTAGGTGCTCATATATATTGGGCCCCTTCCTTGCCCTCTCATACCTCATATTTAAGGAATCATATCACCAAGCCTTTTAATTTTGCAAATCACAGCTCTTGAAACCTGACAGACCCAAAGTTATGTGTTGGTTCAACATATATAGTGTGGGCCTACTATGCACTAGATAACAAGAATATATATATATATATAGGGATATAGAGACCTGGAGCTAATCTTGAGAAATCTACTGGGAAACTAAAGTTCTCAGAACCATATTTAGTTACTAACCAAAGCTAACATCACCACAGTACCAAGTGAACTATCACAGCACCACATTTGGAGAAAAATAATGAAAATGTTAAATTTATATTATGTTAAGAGGTGCTTTTATTCACTGAATCTCTATTAAAAGATGCCATTTCCTGCATTATGAGTATGTTGTAAATTTCCCATTTTTAATACATAAAAGCCAAAATCTTTATTAGCTTTGACACACATCTACTGTTGCATAAGTCCACAGAACTATAAAAATCCCACTTTACAGCTGACAATATAAACTTCACAATAACATAAAAGCTAAATTTATTCATTCATTTAAACTCTATGAAAGACATCACAAATTATTATTTTAGCGCCTGGAAGATAAATAGGCTTCAAAGGCAAAGGATCTTTTTCCAAGCAGCTCCTGTCTGCAATGCCACATTTTGAGGAAGAATTGGCAGAAAGTTCAAGGGAAACATATGATGGCCAAATCTAGAGAAAGAGTTGCTATAATAACAAAGTTTAATTGCCAAGAAGACCTTTACATTATTGCATAGGGGCACCAACCAGCATTTAACAGTAAGACCTAGACGTACGATCCCTATCATCTCATTCCAGGAGTAATTCTGTAACCATTTGAAGACTGTCTAACTTCATTCTTGCTTTCAAAGTCTTTTCTTTGAAGATGGAGCTCTGTCTGTCCAGGCATGTGCTCCCCACAGAAACCTTAACTTAGAGATCCATAGATTAATATCCACAGGACCAACTTCTTCATCAAAAAGGCCAGCCACTGTGCAGCAAGAAGGAAGCAGAGTTTGGAGGGAATGGGGCAGGATAAGCCAAGTTTTGATTACGGAGAAGTTCTAAAGAGGAAAGACGGGGAGCACAGGGACAAATGAACAGGTAAAGCAAGGCTGAGTATGATTCCTTCCATCAGCTGGTGATGTGTACTCAGGTAGCAGGACAGTCCTGATGATCTATGAAGCAGATGTGAGGTAAGAAGGAGACCATGTCTAGCACATCACAGAAGCTCAATAAATGGCTGTGCAATGAATGGGTCATTTTACTCATTGGACTAACTGCGTTGGCTATACTTATTCTCTCCATAAGTTAAGAAATCAAAAAGTCAAAATTATCTTTGAAAATGCATCGAATTGCCCATAAAGGACCAATTTTTTTCTTTTGCATCTTTTAAAAAAATATATTTTATTGATTTCAGAAAGGAAGGAAGAGGGAGAGACAGCAACATCAATGATGAGAGAGAAACATTGATTGGCTGCCTCCTACACATCCCCTTCTGGGGATCAAGCCCACAACCTGGACATGTGGCCTGACCGGGAATCAAACCGTGGCCTCCTAATTCATAGGTCGACACTCAACCACTGAGCCATACGTGCTGGGTTCTCTTGCATCTTGATAGCGATATTTATACCAACACACTGGTACCCCTCACCAAGGTCATCAGAGGTAGGTGTTCCTCCAGCAATGGAACCAGTGACTAGTATTTTTTTGAGTAAGTACGAGACAAGCAGCTGGCTTGTGTTAGAAAATCATGTTGTAAGAAACAATGCATTCCTTCAATCACCAAAAAACACACTGTGTAGTAAGAGGTACATATTATAAGAGGCATATGGGAACTCAGGCCAAGTAGGGGAAAGCAGATTTACCTCTCTGACTGTACACCCAGTCCAGGATAGAAGCTCACAGAGCAGAATATAGACTAACTAGTCCCCTACCTGCAAAATCAGCCTGAACTTTGATATCACACAATTGCACAACCTTTTCTCCTTCTTTGGTTTTCATCCTCACCCCCTTGCCGGATGCTCCTTGGAGCATTTTCTTAACATATCACTCAGCACCTAGACCCACAGCTCAGGGACTGCTTTAGGAAAACCTAACTGAAGATACTTATCAACCTGGGTCTTCTCACCACAGCAGGACCTAAAATCATAAACTTATTCTCCAGTAATCCCAATATCCATCCAAAACTCCACAACATGCTGAATTACTTATACCAGTGGTTGACAAACCACGGCTCGTGAGCCACATGAGGCTCTTTGGCCCCTTGAGTGTGGCTCTTCCACAAAATACCACAGCCTGGGCGAGTCTATTTTGAAGAAGTGGTGTTAGAAGTTAAGTTTAAAAAATTTGGCTCTCAAAGGAAATTTCAATCGTTGTACTATTGATTATTTGGCTCTGTTGACTAATGAGTTTGCCGACCACTGATTTATACCATTCCCCAAACTCAATCCACATTAGCCTGTATTCTTGCCTTCGCAACTATTGTCCTCACTATAGAGAATTCTCTGACCTCACTCCTTTCCAAATGGACCTTCCTTGGCTCTCCCAGGCTGTCACTCAGTCTGCTGTTCTCTCATGGCCCAGTGTAAACATTGCTACTAGGGTACCTGCATGGCTCTAAAGTTGTACAGCCTGGGTTCAAATTCTGTCCCTGCTACTTCTAAGTGGGTGGCCTCAGACAAGTTACTTCATCTTTCTTTTACTTTGTTTCCACATCTGTAAAATGGACATAAAAGTCAAATCCTCTTTTGGGCGTTCTTATGAAAATGAATGAGATAATTTACATGCAAAGCACTTACAGATGACTAGTCCATAGTACATGTTAACTGGTTCTTTGTATTGTAATTATTTGTTTGTGAGTTTGTTTTCCTTGTTAGCTCCTCAGGGGCAAAAGTCATATCACATTCATCTTAATAGATGTTAAATAAATAAATATGCTCCATCAAAGAGCAGTTCTCTTGAGTAGGATAACACTTTAAATTGGTGGTGCTGAATTCCTTAGAACTACATTATTTACATATGACCTTCATGATTTTTTTCCTCACAGCCTGAACTATTATTTATTATGCTTCCTTCAGTTAAGTTTATATCAAAACAATATAACTGAACAAACAAAACAGAAATAAACTCACAGATACAGAGAACAGATTAATGGTAGTCAAATGGGGGGGGTATGTGGTGGGTGGGTAGGAAAAAATGGTGACTGGCTTAAGAAGTAAAAATTCCCAGTGATAAAAATATTCTTGAGGATGCAAAGCACAGCATAGGGAATATAGTCAATAACATTGTAATAACTGTATGTGGTGTCAGATGGGTACTAGACTTACCAGGGTGATCACTTTGTAAATTATATAAATGTCTAATCACAATGTTGTAAACCTGAAACTAATATAATATTGATGTTAACTATAATTGAAAAATACAAAATAAATTTAACAAAAGAGTAACCAGGTATAAAAGTCTCCTGCTAAATGTTGGCTAGATAGCCAAACAAGGATTTGAACCCTGGTCTCACTCTGTGGCCTTACATTAAGCAACTTTTCTTTTTTGAGTGGAAAAAGTAAGATGTCATATTAAGGATATAAAAGAAAAGTTGACTTGATGTCAATCTTTTTTTTTTTTTAACTTGGCATTATGCTAAGACATAGGATGTATTGAATCATAGGCTTCATACGTTAGGGCTTTCTTCTAATAGTCATTAAAATAAATATGTAACCCCTAAAATAAAATCTGTTCATCTGTATACCTTCCCAAATAATCTCATATATCCCTACTGGTATCCCCATCTTAGTAGGGAAAACTGCCTCGGGATATTTACAACCAGTCAACAGATGCCTTTGAATGTACATGGAGTTTGGGTAAATACAAGAACTGCAATAAGTCAATTAGCAAGACCTTGGCATAGATAGTTCTCTGCCCTGAGCTTCTATTAACTCACTCTGTGACTCTTGATAGTCAGCTTCTTTAAGCTCAGTTCTCAGGCCTGGAAGAGATGGTACACATTCTGCCTCATCTAGCAAAGGCGGGCTTCTGCACTCCAAAGCACCAGGACCCCAAACAATTAAAAGTAAGTCAAAACACAGGGAGGTGGGCCTCCTGTGAGCCACATTAGAACAGCAGTCCACACCTCATCCCACTTTGTCTGAACATGTTTCCTGTAGGAAGTGAGTTTAAAACTGAAGAAAGAAAAGATTTAACAGCCTGGCCGGTGTGGCTCAGTGGTTGAGTGTCCACCCATGCACCATGAGGCTGCTGTTGTAATTCCTGGTCAAGGCACATTTCCCAGGTTTGGGGCTCAATCCCCAGGTGGACAGCCGATAGATGAAATTTCTCTCTCATTGATGTTTCTATCTCTGTCCTTCTCCCTCCTCTCTCTCTAAAAAATCAATTAAAAAAAATAAGATTTAAGCCCTGACTGGTTTGGCTCAGTGGATAGAGCGTTGGCCTGGGGACTCAAGGGTCCCAGGTTCGATTCTGGTCAAGGGCATGTACCTTGGTTGCGGGCACATTCCCAGTAGGGGGTGTGCAGAAGGCAACTGATCAATGTTTCTCTCTTATTGATGTTTCTAACTCTCTATCCCTATTCCTTCCTCTCTGTAAAAAATAAAATCAATAAAATATATATATTTAAAAAAGATTTAACAGATGGGGAAAGGAAAACCATCCATGTCAGTAGTGCAGGGACTAGACCTGGTAAAGACTAACTGTAGAAGGACATAGACCCCCCACTCCATCCTACATTTTAAGAATGTTCATTGTGGGTGCACTATGAGCTAGCCTTTTCATTGCCCTAAGATGACCAGACATCCTAGTATTTACCCAAGGTATGTGTCCCAGGAAAACTTCCAAGAAAGTTTCCCTACAGTGCAACCTTGCGAAGCCCATTATCTGAGCTGCAACGTGTAGAGTTTACTATCTCCCCCAGGTGCCCAGGACCTCAGAGAGAAGGGATTAACTGAAGAAGTTGGCCTGATGGATGGAGGTAGCTTATACCCTTACTTATCATATTTTAGTTCTGGTACCTGTAGAACAGGCATCAGCTGAGGGTTTTTGTAGAATTTCTGAGTCTCCAGTCTCACTCCAGGCCTCCTGCATCAGAATCTCATGTGTGTGCACATTAAACTTTGATGTGGTCTTACCAGCCTCTCCACCATTCTGTGCTGTTACAAACACATGATCACTGGGCTCTTGGCTTCCTCCCTTTCAGGCAGGCCTCCCTGGCCTTTTCTCATTGCCTCCATTGTCAGCATTATTCTCATTGCCAAAGTCCTTTTGGCCTCATGGCCTCTGCATGTGCTGCTTTTTCTGCCTAGAAAACTCTGCAACTGGCCAACACCAACTCTCCCATCAAGTATCAGCTGAACATCATTGTCTCAGAGATGCTCTTCCTGTCACTCTAAGGTAGGCCTCCTACCATTCTCTCTCGTGTCCAATAGTACTTCCCCTTCATAGTAGACATTGCAATTTGTGATTATAAATTAGTTGTCTTCCCTACCAGATTGTTCAGGGGAGGACCATGTACATTTGTTCACTGCTGTACACCCAGCACCTGCACAAAGCCTGAATCAGAGAGGTGCTCAATAAGTACTGTTTGAATGAATAAATAATTGAAACCAGCCTCTTTACTTCATGACTCTTAGATGCTAATGAGCATCATCAATCTCTAAGTGAATAATAAAGTATGCGGTGTTTCCCAAACTAATTCGCCTATCTGCAGAAAACCTGTTAATGTTCAAGGTAACAGAGCTCCACAGAATATAGTTTGGAAAATCCTAGGGTAAGCAAAGTGGAAGAAGAGAGTATTCCTAGAAGTCAGAGCTTTGCAGAAATCTAGGGCAGATTTTAAAAATATGAATTCTTACTTTTAGAGGTCCTTAGAAAAACAGCACCGTGAAAGATTACACTGGTTCTCATCATAACCATGTAAATCTCCCAAAACTTGTTGTGAGGATGTATCCATCAATGAAAATGACCAGAGTAACATTACAGACTCCTGAACCATTGATCCTATCTAATAAAAGAGTAATATGCAAATTGACCATCACTCCAACAAACAAAATGGCTGCCCCCATGTGGTCAAAGATGGCTGCCCCCATGTGGACACAAGATGGCCGCCACAAGATGGCCAGTAGGGGAGGGCAATTGGGAGGGACCAGGCCTGCAAGGGAGGGCAGTTGGGGGTGATCAAGCCTGCAGGGGAGGGCAGTTAGGGGTGACCAGGCCGGCAGAGGAGGGAAGTTGGGGGCGATCAGGCTTGCAGGGAAGGGCAGTTGGGGGGGACCAAGCCTGCAGGGGAGGGCAGTTAGGGGCAAACAGGCTGGCAGGGGAGTGGTTAGGGGGTGATCAGGCTGGCAGGCAGAAGTGGTTAGGGGCAACCAGGAAGGCAGGCAGGCGAGCAGTTGGGAGCCAGCAGTCCTGGATTGTGAGAGGGATGTCCAACTGGGTCCCAGATTGGAGAGGGTGCAGGCTGGGCTGAGGGACACACACCCCCCTCCCCCCATGCACGAATTTCGTGCACTGGGCCTCTAGTGGAAGAATAAAAGAAAATGTGACTCCTCAGCTACTACCACTATGAAAAAGCATTTCTGGAAAGTCTACATTGTAATCATTAAAAAATTAACTTGCTTATCATCTTTCCTTGAGATAACTACACAGTGCAATATAATAAATTTACCCTTTGTAGCAGTCACTAAAAGTGCAGAAATATATCACATTTAAGGTCACAAAGTGAAGATACTAGTATTCTGGTTACTATTGCTGTGTAGCAACTCATTTGAAAACACAGTGACTTAAAAGAGCAACTACCATTTGTTTTGCCTACACATCTGTAATTTGTGTAGAATTCCGTGAGGAAGGCCCATCTCTGATTCACATGGCTTCAGCCTGATCAGTGTGACTATATGCCCCAAAGGATTCCTTTTAAGGTAGCTCATTTCTATGACTGGCAGCTTGGAAAGGTGCTAAGAGATCTACCAGGGCTGGGAGTTAAAGCCTCAGCTCCTGTCCACAGGAGCTTCTCCATGGGATGCTTGGGCTCCCTCACAGCATGGTGGTTGGGTTCCAAGTGTAAGTATCCCAAAAGAACCATAAAGCTGCATGGCTTTATCTAATGCAGCCTCCAGGTCACAAAGCATCACTTCTGCTGCCTCCTATGGATAGCAGCAATTACAAGCCCACTGAGATGTAAAGGGAATGGAATTCCGCTCCATTTCTTAACAAGGGAGTGGCAAGATTCTTAGAGAGCATGTGGCACCAGAGAGATTGTTGCAGCCATTGAAAGGCGATGGGAGGGGGGGAGGGGGGAAGGCGGTGGGGGGGGGTGCCAAGGAGAATGGTGTAGAAGAAAAGATTTAGAGAAGGAATTTTAAAAATCACACAAAATGTAAAAGAAAAAAACAACACACAATTCCTCTCTGAATCTTTATTATGAAGGGAAGAATCAGTTAGATGTCATTGTGTCAAGATAGAACAGGGAATTTGTTCCTAAAAATGTAAAGACTTGATCCAGGTAAATCCATCGAGATGTAATGGTAGCACTGAGGTCACACCTTGCCCCAGTGATGAAGGCTCAACAGTCATTGTGTCAGGAAACATAAAATAGGTTAAGGTGCTGGTCAGACCAAATAAAAACAAAACAATTTCTACCTACAGAAAATCCACAAGGCTGGCCAGCACTGGCGATTTAAGGGCACAGGTTTTCACATAAGTCTCTGATTTTCTGGGAGAATCCAATTTTAAATATTTTGTCACCATGACAATTCTGATCTGAGCCTTGACAGATAAGCAGCATTTAAATAGTCTGCCAAGCAAGACAACCAAACAATAGACAACAAGGGGTGGGAAGGAAGCAACAAAAAAGTGATCTCTTTTTTCTTTCCCTTCCTTTGCTCAAAGTGTCAGCAAACACTGCTTGGTAAAAGCATCCAGCACAAAGCAGACTCCGAATACACATTTATGAACACGAAAGATTTCTCCCTTCAAAGCTCACCACAGGCCTTGAAGTTTCTACATTACACAGTTTTTTCCTTTGTCAATCAATGTGGCAGACACAGGGATGCACCACTCAGCTCTCTCTCTGAGAGTGACTTTAGAGTCTGCCTCCACATTCAAGCCTAGGTTGTGCTCTTTTCAGGGTGGCCCTCAGGCAGTGACTGAGCAAAACAGTCTTATAGGATCTAGCCATTGCCACCTGAAACAGGACCACCACACACACACACCCACACACACACACACACACACACACAAATATTGGGGTCATCTTTGTTCTGGAGTTCTCCACTGGGCTGGCAAATGCTTTATCCTTTTTAGCATCATAGTCTAGTAACTTCCACTGCAAATCCTATCCTACTTCATTCATATTTTTTTCTTTCACAGGTATAACCCCCAATATACTTTTTGCACTCTTAACTTTATCTCAGCAACTGCTTCCCCCAGAGCCCAAACTGCAACAGCAGTATCTTCAGGGGTTCTCCATGAAAAAGCCAGTAAGCCCATCCCCGCTCCCAAAAACCTGACCTTGAACACCTTAGATAAGTACCCTGGGAATGGAACACTGCCCGGGTGTATTTTGAAAGAGGAGAGCCTAGACAGGGAAATACGATATAATGTTGCACTAGTTGCCAAGAAAGAATATTGTCATTACGTTCATCTTCAAGGCAATCCCTTTGGGGTTCCTGAACAAGTCCCACCCTGCTAAATAAACACCACTGTGGAACAAAACTTTCTTTGGTCCTCAAACTTTCCAGTGACTAATCTGTCAATGATCTAACTAGCTACTCAATATAGATATTATTATTTCTATTATTTCTTAATTATTGTATTATTTTCCATACAAACAATGGTAAGCCTACTTTTTCCCCACCCTGTGTGTGTGTGTGTGTGTGTGTGTGTGTGTGTATTTTTTTTTTCTCTACTTTATGTCTTCTTCTATTTCACAGCATCTTCTTGCTCCCAGCACTAGTTTCTTGATACTTCCTGCTCACTTATGGCAATTCTGCTTCATGCTCTTCTGTGTCTTTTCAATTCCTGCTCCTGTTTCTCTACGTATATCTTTGCAGATGCTGTCAAGGCCCCTTCTGCCTACCTCTAAGTCCACCACAGCTGTGGTAGAGTTTCCAACAGGCTGAGCTTCCCACCCTTGGAGTTCAAGCATTCTTTGACTTCTCCACCTGAGGTTCCATGGAAACTTGCTCAGCTGTGTCAGGTACAACCCAGAAGAGTGAAAAAATTAATGTCCTAGAAGTAATAACTCTCAACTGATGTGGTTATTATTATTCACTGTAATAGGCGTTGTTAGTTATTGTGATAGATACTCAATGACTAAATATTCAGCTTCCATGTCCTTCAGGGGGATAATTTCTAAATGAGTCCTACACGGTTTATTGAAAGGTTCCCCATAGGGTTGCGCCCCAGTTGGCTCATTAACTCTTTATTAGTTTTTCTCTTCTGCATGTCCTACTTTTCCAAGTCTGTACTTGTGATTCCTAGAATCACCTTCTCTATTAGTCATGGTTCAAGAACCAATAGGCTAGATGATAGATGAATGCTTGAGTGGTTATAATTCATTCAGATTCCAAAGACCTTAGACCCAGCAAAGCCAGTGGTATAACACCCAGTCCAAAGCCAAAGACCTGAGAACCAGGAGCTCTGATGTCCATGGGCAGGAGAAGATGGGTATCCCAACTCAGAGAGGATTTGCCCCTCTTTTATCTTTGCTCAAAGTGTTCCATTTGGGCCCCCAACGGATTGGATGATGTCAACTTGCATTGGTGAGTGTGGGTCTCTTTACTCAGTCTACTGAATCAAATCAGAATCTCATCCAGAAACACCCTCACAGACAACTCATGGTCATGTGGAACACACAAGAAAGAAATAGGTTGTTACAAGTTACTGAGATGTTGAGTTCTTGGTTACCACAGCATAACTTAACCCATACTGACCAATACACAAATTCTGCCATCTCTCCTAGTCCTTTTCTCCACCCATATAAAAATTGTAGATTATCTTGACATAGGACTTTAGAAAATAATTGTTTTTTCCAGCTGCCTTTCTCTATATGTCCACTGCCACAATTAATAAGTTGGGTGGGCTTTTTTATTGTGCTAGTTTTATCACCAGCTAGCACTATTAAGAAAAATGGTTCTGGCTTTATATCCTGAATGGAATGTTTTTTAAAGGAGAAAAAAATAACCATCTTGATTTTTACAGTCTAGAACTTCGGTGATAGAATATACACTTCATGGCTCTGCCAGGATGAATTCCTCTTTGAAAACTGTTTCTTAAAATATATACCCTGCATGGCTCTATACGTTCATCAATCGTTTTCCGTTCTGTACCATAATTCTATTTTTTTTCTTTTGCAAACCCTTTATAGTGGATTCAAGAGAACAAAACTACCTTTAAGAACTTAATGTTCTGGATGAATTTATGCAACTTCAGATGAACAAGAAAATAATCCTGACAAGTGACGAAAGATTCATGAATACAAATCTATTTTGGCATCTGTTTTCTCTATTATAAAATAAGAAGGGAGGGAAAGGAAGCATCCAGCAGATGCCAGTTTAGAGCAGCTCAATTGGTCACTCATTTTCCGTGGAATGGTGCCAGCAGCCTAGTGCTAAGGGACAGTCTGGATCTGATGTATGATCCGTGTGCTTGCCTGAGATGCAAGGGGCTTGGGAACAGTGTTGGAGATTCATTTTTATTAAACTGGGGATTAAAATGGACTTTGCAATTTTTGGCAAAAAGAGCACACAGGAATTTGTGGGCAAGATGTTTGTGAGGATGCTGGTCTTTGGCTAAAAATAGAAAGAAGGCAGAATGCTGGCTAATTAACATGCATAATTATAGGAATTTCCTACAGACAAATGCTCATGTCAGTTCTTTTTCTCACAATAACGGTCATTGCTTTTTTCCAGTCAGAAAAATTAAGAAAATTATGTGAATTACCCTCAAAAGGGAAAAGCTGTGATTGCACCTGGAGATTTCTTATGCTGAAGTATCATACCATACAATTTCAGGTTGATGTCCACCCACCCAATCCTCCTACACATCCCACATCTGGAGACAGGCTCCTGGGTCACTCCGTATACCAAATACATTGGTTTCTAATAGTCTCAGCGACGTGAGCTCCATCTCAGGCTCCCAGCTGTAGTAAGATATTCCAACTGGTGGAAATCAATCCAATTGAAGTACCCTTGGGCACAAATCAAATGAGACTAGACTGCAATTGAGGAAAATTATAGCCATAACTTTGCTTTAGAAGCTAAGTTGGCTTTCTCTCTGCATGATCTCTGAAAATGGTACGGATGCTCTTGGCTGTCAGCAATGATGCAGGTGCCAGAACACATTTTTGCTAAAAGAGAGTTATTAAAATGTCTTTATCTATCTGGGGGGTGTCGTCATTATTAAAAACAAAAGCAGAGAGGAAAATAATAAAGTCAGATCATATTCAAGGGCTTGCAGGTCTGACATGTGCTAGCAATACAATTAATGCCAGCATTTAGTGGGTTATTGAAGCATTATGTCAATCAATACAAACATGTCACAGTGCAGAACAGATAAAAAGGTTACTTTTCCTAAATGAGTTCTCCTCCTGGGTTTCCACAGCTCATTTCTATAGTTCCTGTCTTGTAATTGTGCATATCAAACAAGGTTTCTGACACATCCATACTCACAGCATCATAGAATGCTGTGCAAGAGCAAACCATGGACATCACCTCATAAATATACATCCACTCACCCACCACCCATTCAGACAGACTCAGTCTTCCATTTCACTGATGAGGAAGACCAAAGCCCAGAAGGTCAGAGGAGTTGCCCAAGGTCACACAGTGAGTTAGAGACAACCGAGAATTAAAATCAAGGACCAGAACTGTTTCTTCTCTAAAATACACTTGCACTACTCACCAGCAGCTTCAAGGTATTTTTTTTGTGTTTTTTTTTTCAGAAGTGAGTAGACGATGAATTATAAATCAATCGATAGTACTCCACACCAAATCCCCCAAAGGTAACTCAGTACAGGATGCCTCTGCTTTTAAGATGCAATTAAAATACAGTGCATTCCCGGAAACAGATGTTATGGTGCTGATCATCCTTAGGCAGACCAGGCAAGGCTCCACCAAACGTGGGTAGCACGGGCAGAAACTGTCACACAAACCAGACTGGAGAATGAAGGGCCCGAGAAGCCAGAAGGAAAGCCTACGGGTCCATTCAGACGTATAAAATAAAGAAAGGAGAGAAATGCAGTGGGTTGAGAAGTAGGCACTGCCTCTGCATATAAATGGAGGCCATTAATCTTTGAGATAGGCAGATCAGAAATCCTTAGTTGTCCGAGTTCGGTTTCATCTAATTTGAATTCAGCTTAAGAAACACTTATTGAAACATCTGCTAATGCCAAGCATGAGGTTAGACATGGAATCATTGACAGTGGTGGACCAAACAACCATTGCCCCTGCCCTCCAGAAAGTTACAGTCTGATGAGAAAGATCAGAAAGAGGATATTTCAGGCAATGTCTAATTGCGATGCTTGAGTTAGGTGGTGTCGAGCCTTGTAAGTCATAGCAAGTGTTTGAGTTTAATCTTACGTATATTGAGAAGCCTTTGGTGTAATATAATTCAGTTCAGTTTTGAGAAGATGACCCTTTCTATCATGAGGAGACCATAGGTGGGGAAATTGGTTGGAAGGCTATTATAGTAGTTCAGTCAAGATGTGCTTGTGGCTTAGAATTGGGTGGTAGCCATGGAGATGGCAAGAAGTTGACAGATTTGCAATGCTCTCCACTTGGCAGCCAGAGTTAATATTCCAGAATTCAAGTGTGATGTCATCATTATTAAACGGGCTTTCCAGGCTGTTAATAAAAATACAAGAAATAACAAGGGCTGGCAAGGATGTAGAGAAAAGGGAATCCTTGGGCACTCTTGGTGGGAATGTAAATCATTGCAACTACTATGAAAAAACAGTATAGAAATTCCTCAAAAAAAATTAAAAATAGAAATACCATATGATCCAGTAATTCCAATTCTGAGTATTTATCTGCAGAAAATAAAAACACTAACTCGAAAAGATATCTGCACCCCCTGTTCACTGCAGCATTATTCATAACAGCCCAGATATGGAAACAACCTACATGTCCGCTAGCAGATGAATGGATGAAGGAAATGTCACACACACACACACACACACACACACACACACCAGAATATTATTCGGCCATAAAAAAATAAAATTTTGCCACTTGCACCAACATGAGGACATTATGCTAAGTGAAATGAGCCAGACAGATAAATACAAACATTGCACAATCTCTCTTACATGTGGAATCTAAAAACAATAAAAAAAAATACACAAGCTCAAAGATACAGAGAACAGATTAGTGACCAAGACTGGGGACCGGGTGAAATGAGTGAAGAGGCTCAAAAGTTACAAACTTCCAGTTATAAAATAAATGAGTCATAGGGGTATAATGGACCCATGGTGACTACAGTTAATAATACTGCATGGCATATTTCAAAGTTACTAAAAAAAAATCTTAAGCGCTTTCATCACAAGAAAAACATTCTGTCACTATGTGTAACTATGTGACAGATGTTAACTAGACTTACTGTGGTGATCATTTCACAATGTATACAAATATCAAATCATTACGTTGTACACCTGAAACGAATATAATGTATGCCAATTGTGTCTCAATAAAAAATTCCTTTGCATAGATTGTAGAGAGTGACTGTAAGGTGCTTGGCACAGAGGAGACTAGTAAATGCAAGTCCTAAAACAGAGGGGGTGCGAGGAAGGCTCCAGATAGAGGGTACAATATGGATAGAAGCCTGAGATGCCGAGGACTAGAAATAAGGTCAGAGCAAGCAGCCCTCTCCGAAGTGGACCCCATCTCTGTGGATGTGCAATAATGCCTGTGACTGATTTGCTCCTGTAATGGGCCTGGCTCCTGAAAGCCCTGGTGGTGTAGCTGCAGGCGCCTTGGGGATCCTGGCAGGAAGGCTGTGTCAGCTTTCGCTTTTATAGGAGGCATATTTAACACGGTTCCTGTTATAGACGGTAGCAGACATTTCCTTTCTGTGGCTTGATTTATCTTTGCCTTATGCTCACAAACAAAACAAAACAAAACAAAACAAAACAAAACAAAACAAGAGGCAGTGAGACCCTGCGAGAAAGACAGGAATGTGGTCACGGAAGGAGGAGGAATCAGACATGAAGGAGGAGAAAATCAACAACAGAAACCCAAAGTGAAGGAAGGGGTTCTTCGAAGGGTTTTGTATTAGGCAAAAAAAAAAAAAAAAATACACACACACACAAACAAGTCTGAGAGTCTGGGACCATTTCATAAAATATTTCATTAAAACCTAAAAAGAAATATGAAGGTCAAAAAAGGTTCCATATGGTAACTGAACCCCAAAATGAGCCCTTCCTCCTATTTTCTGAACTTTGCCCATTTATGTCTCTGGTCTGAATCTTCGTGGGACTGTGTGTCAGGGAAAACCAATCTGTCTGAAAAATCTTCTTAAATTCTGATTAGAATGTAATGGGCTAATGTCCACAGCACAGGACAGCACATTGCCTAAGGGCATGGAGAAAAATTAGGCTTCCTTAGTTCAAATCCCATATCTGCCACTTCCTAATGATGCAGTCACGGCCTCTCTGCCTTAGTTTCCTCATCAGCACAGATAAAGATGAAGCAGGTTCAGCTGCCTGGGGTGTTATGAGTATCGAATGAGATATGTTTAGCCCTTGATATTGTAGCTGACACATAGGGAATGCTCCACAATTATTAGCTGGCCATCACTTCTGTGTGCCTCCTGCTAAGTGAATATAGCATTCTTGTTCTTACATTGTTTGGTTACATTAATGTACCTGTGGAGAGAAGAAAAAGTCATCCCAGGAGGGCATTGTTATTTGTGGTGACAAGCTGAAATGGCAAATTGTATAACTTCTTTGCTGAAAATGTATCCACGATTCCTCGTTGCTCTTTTTTTGTGTATTTTTATGTAAATTAGTCTTTTATTACTCCATCCTGTCATCCTCATTGCTCTTAAGCTAACACTCAGAATGCTTGGGTTGGGGTTGGAAGGAAGAACAGTTCCTTCTCAAAATCATCATGGAGGACGATTGGTACACAGCAGAGGAGATCCTCAAAGACACATCTAAACTCGGGACTCTGATCTTCACAGAGCTCCTCTTTCCTGTGTTAAACCTTGCTGACGCTGAAGCACAAGGGAAACTGCTTTGCTCCCTGACATGACACCTTAAGCAAGCGTACGAATAAACGTTTGTACGTTGACGCCATATAATGTGACTTCTAAAAAAGATGTACTAGTAGGACCACCTGTTCAGGCAAAAACTGTACAGTTCTCAAAAGGAAACCTGTAGAAATACTGAGCAATGTTACACTGACTTTGAATACCATGTTGAATACTTTTAGCTAAAATAGCTCCTACTTTGGGGTAGCAAGTCAAAGAAAAGACTTATAACCCTAAAAAAAAAATCATCACTTTCCCAACATAAAACCAAAAACAAAAAAAATTTTAAACAAAAAAGAAGAGGTTGTTTAATTTGAACACATAAACTTCCATCTTCTGTACATCAAAAATTAAGCTAAAAGACAAAATAGTTTTTAAAAATGTATTTCTGCCACTAGGCTAAGGCATGCTATACAAAGGCATCATAGCATCATGACTAGAAGTTCTGGTTTTGGTACCACCCAGGTTTGTACTCAAATCCTGGCTGACTGTATAGGTGTATGACCTTGGACAAGTCGATTTAAAAATTGCCTGAGCCTCAATTTTCTTACCTACAAAATAGACCAAATAATTCCTACTACAGAGAGTTATTGTGCGACTTACAGAACAACATGTACAGTTGTGAGGGTTGTTCGTTGCCCAAGAGAGCACAGGGAAGGGAACAATTGGAAACTAAAATTCAGCTCCCTTTCCACTTACCAAGTCATAACCCCTGAGTATGACTGCATTTTCCTACCTGAGGTAGCGGGCACATTTCCTCACTTGTTTTAAGGAGCCATATGAACTAGCATTGACCATGTCATAATTAAATAAAATACATGAAAATTATGTAAGTAATGATTACACTGAAATGATTCAAAATAATATATGCAAAACACTTAGCTCCATGACCTGCACATTGCAAGACTTTGTTAAATGGAGCTATTACCATTAAGGACAAATAGAAGAAAAATAGTCCTTCAGAATAATAAGCAAGGACGTGTACAGACAATTGACAAGAAAAGTAATTAAAATTTCTAATAACCATAAAAAGAAAATAGCCAACCTCATAAGTACTCAAAGAAAATTAAATTAAACCTAGAAACTATCTTACTCTGGAAGTGTCAAACTTTTCTTAAAACTAATAATGATAGCAGAATGATGAAATGGGCCATCTTCATATCCAGGATAACAGAGTGATTATCCCATTTTTGGAGAAATCTGACATTATGTATCAGGAGTTTGAAAACTACTTATACCTTTCATGCCTTGGTCATTTCCCTTATTTAAATTTAGCCAAAAATAAAATATAAAAATCAGAGTTGAGATGCAATTGAAGATTTATGTTTGCGAGTACTTGCTGCAGCATTGTGTGTAATGGCTAGATATTGAAAATAACCAAAATGTCCAACAGTGAGGGATTGGTTGCTCAAAAAATGGCTGAGGAAGTGAATTGAAATAAGAGGTGGAAATGAAGAAGTGTTGCCCCATGCCTTCATCATTTCTTTTTGCCCCCTTTTGATTAATTTGCTCCCCACCTAACCTTCAGGCTACACTTTTCTTCCTCTTCTGGAAAGTACATGAGTGGTGTCTTGGGCCACGTACCCTCAAGACAGATCCTGAGCCAGTATCTTCCCTTCACATGGTTTATAGAGACAGGGATCCCAGGAGAAAAGGAGTGAAGGAAGCAGGGTGGGGCTAGAGAAGAAGCTGAGCGAGAACATGGTCTCGGCTGGAGCTCTGGGCCATGAGGTGCACCACAGAATTGGTCCCTGCTTACGGTGAGGGTCCACTTTTCTGTAGGTCCATGTCAGTCCATCATGGGATGCAGGATGGGTGAGTGGAAGCATAAAGTCCCAGTGGAAGTTGCTTCTGTTCCACCTGGGACAATTCTCTGGAGCGGGAGCAGCTGAGAGCCATCAGTGGCCAACCCCAACAACTAGCCTGGTAAAGGGGACCTGGGCAAGGCAGCAGCAGCGTCCACCCCACATGGGGTCAGGTTGGATGTCGAGCCACAGAACTCGGCCTGTGAGAGTTGGTGAGAACTTGTGCAGCATGGTAACTACCAAATTACCTCAGTTATCTGTGGACCGCTGCCTGCCACATATCTAAGTTGTCATTGAGTAATTAGGTATCTTGCTCATTAAACTGTCTCTCATGTGGAAAGAGTTCTGGCAATTTGCTTAGGTGCAATGTGGGTTTATGGACATTGTCCATAGCCTGGAACCTGATATTTTAAAAATACATTCTTTATATGTTGCACAACTTCTGTGTAATAGAAAGACTATTGAAAATGCAAGTGATGCCACATTAAGGTTAAGGAAGGTAATAAATTTTGAACAAATTGGCCAGCTTACAAAGACCAAAAACAGTAGGATATGGGGCAAGACTGAGCATTCGAATTAAATCTCTGGGATTATGAGCCAAAAGATCTGTCTCGAGGAAGACTCTCTGACAACAAACACAAGTCACAGTAACGCTCCAGACGCCCACCACTCCCTAGAGGGAGAGCAGTTGGTAAGTCTGAAGGAAAACGGAGGCTGTCCTTTGCTTGTCCACTTAGGACAGGGGCTGCTAGAGCCCAAGGACAGCTTGCTGGCAGCTAGCAAAGCCACTCGGGCAGACCTGCTTCATTGCATTATTATTAGCCAGGACTGCATGCTCCAGTTCACAGTTATATGCATGGCCAACGATAATTTCCTTCCCACACAATGAGAAGGAATACATAATTGGAGTGAGCCCTGCTCAGCCTTATCCAGGTTCTTCCTTGCCAACCCAAAAGCCGATCCACTGAAAAGTACCCAGTTTTTGCTCTTGTTGGAAGTGCTTGAATAATAATCTGCAATTCTTACACTCAGAGAAGACCAGCTCACATGCTTTCTCTCTCTCTCTCTACCTCTTTTTTCTCTCTCTCTCTCCCTCCCTCCCTTCCTCTCTCCCTCCCTCTATCTCTCTCTCTCTCTCTCTCTCTTCCCTCCCTCCAAGTCCTCCCCTCTCCAGATCCTTTTCCTAGCTACCTGTCTAAGTATAAGCCCAACCTTCTCTAAAAGAGAACAGATTTCTCAAGGATTCTCTCACTGACCCAAGTCAGGAGCCCTTAAGCAGTGAGGTAGGAAATATATATAAAAATTCTACATGTGTATATTGACCACCTACTATGTTCCAGGCCCTGAGTCAGGCTCAGTGATCACACAGATGAGTTAGACATGAACCCTCAGGGCTTTTCCATCTAGTGAAAACAAAAATATTAAAATAACTAGTGCAGCCTTTAGAATCTCAGGTGTGTTAGAATGATAAACTTTTCTTCTATAACTCAAGATTATTCTATTTCTGGCCCTCATTCTGCCCCAGTGACAGAAATGTAAGTAACCTGGATGTTCCCTGCAGTTGTGTCTCATTTTCAAGAGGTTAACATACAATCAAGGAAGGGAAACAAAGGACCTTTGGTCACCCTCTAATCATAGTCGCTGGCATAACATGTCACTGTCCCTCTGATCCTTGGTCTTTGGGGAGAGGTGGTAGTGGGATGATGAGGCCATTTTTAAAAGGTAATTGTGCCATAGGGTGTAAGGTGGTGGTGGAGAGGTGCAGACAAAGACTGTGGGCAAGAAGATGAATTCAAGCGTTGTTTTAAGTGTCCAGGGAAGCAATGATGAATTTGGTCTGAATTAGGTAGTGATAGTGGAAGTAGAGAGGGAGGAAGAGAATAGAGAGGAGTTTCTAGGCAGAGTCTGCAGGATTTGTAACTGATGAGATGTGAGGTAAGGGAGAGAGAGGGTGGTATGAAAGATGACTCCTAGGTTTTGGCCTTGAGTGACTATGTGGCTGGTGGTGTCACTCTCATCAGCCAGCTGCATGTGGAACTGGCCGAGTGCAGGGCGCTGGTGATGCTGATATGCTGGGAGATAATTCAGTGCAGGTGCCCCAAAGAGTTCTAAGCAGGAGAACACAGACTTGGGCATCCTCAGAACCCGGGTGATCGTTCTTCTTATGTACATGGATGCTGCCACCAGGCGCAACTCAGAGCCCAAAGAGAATAAGAACAGAAGACAGAGCCTGCAGAGCATCAACATGCCAGAAGCAGACAGCAGAAGTGAAAGCGATGAGGACAAGGACTGGGGTGCGCACAGAGGCTATCAGATGTGTCACAGGGACAGTTTCCAGCAGGACCAGTTGCTGCAGTGGGACGGAGTGGAGTGGTAGCAGGAGAGAAGCCTTTGGATCAGGCACTATCCCCTACCATGCTAAAGCCCACCACCATCACACACTGTTCAAGAGCCAGTGACAAGTGGCTAATACAAATTTTTATTCTCATTACACTTACCATTTGAAAGGTGCTAAGAAGCAGAAGGGAAAAAGAGAACCAAATGCCCTTGTTAGGTAAAATGGGGTCCTCATCTTAAAAGTTAGTTGCCCCCTACACAGGGATGAATGGTATCTACACATGTAATTTCACATAATTCATTACGATCCCTCCATTGCTATTCCTCAGCGGGTGAGTACCAAGAACTGGCAGGGGAGCCTACAACAGGAGGAGGCTACCTGACAGCAGGTGGGTTACTCGAGTGGGGACTAAAAACCACATTTACTTAAGAACTGCATATTCCTTGGTCTGTGGGCAAAGAAGGACGCCCCAGCAGGAACCACCCTATTGAGAAACATCCCCAGCCCTGAAAAACTTCCCTGTCATGGAATTTTTAATCCCCATCATTAGTTAAGCTTTAACAATGTTCCTAAAGACCCTGATGTAAAACAGGTACAGGTAAGCAAGACTAATAACTTTTTTAAAAAATCCTCACTTCTTACTATGGCTTACTATCCTGTCCTCTTCACCCTCATCTTCCTCAGTGCGATGAGCCACTCACATTTGGCCCTCTTGCAGTTCCCCAAACATGCAGACTCCTTACCTTCAGCCCTTTGTACATGCTTTCCCCTTGCCTAGAATGTTCTCAGAGGATTCAGCTTAAATACTCCTTCCCCAGGACCTGAAGAGCTGAGGAGAAATACAAGGGGGAAAATGCAAAGCAACTAGTTTTTGGAGAAGCAACTGAGGGAAATTAATCTGATTTGTCTGAGTTTAGAGTGAACACACATTGAAAGATTCCATCTGACCAGACTTGGCAGACAAGTCTGGTTTGATGGGATGCCTGGAGGCATGAGTGCGGAACTGATGACCTCCCAAAGTCCTCTGCAGAACAGCATGCCCATGCCTGCCAGTTATAAGAATAAAGGAGTTTCTGACCCCCTTTTCTCTTGGATATCACCCCAAACAACAAGGAAAATGAGAGACAGAACACAAGCTCCATTTCTGACAGAAGTAGGGAGCATCTGTAAAGCTGAACCACGAGGAAGACATGCCAATAGAGGAGAAAATTAGAGTTATGGAAGATGCTGAAAATACAAAGTATGTGGTGAATCTTAAGGGACAAAATTAACAATCCTTTATTTAGATGAGGAAAAGGGTATGTGAGCTGGCTGGGGAACTTCCCTGGATTCCACAGAATGACAGAAGAAATAGGGCCAAATACACTAAAGTGGAAATTATATGGATAATACTCTCTTAATTACAATGCACTTAAAACTAGAAATAAATGACATAAGCTTTGAAAACACTACATGTCAGAATCTATGGGCCATAGTTAAAGTGTTCTCAGAGAAAAATTCATATTCTTAAGTACTTACATCATAAATAATAAAAAACAGAAATCAAAGGATTACATAAATAAGAAAATAGGAAAACTACATAAAGAAACATATAGATAAGGAAAAGAGGCAGGCTCAGAGGCATTTGTTTTGAGACAAAAAATAGAAAACCATAAGCTAAATTAAGAGGTAAAAGTACAAAGCATAAAAAATGAAAATGGAAAATTATACAGATATATAGAGTAGATATATTTTAATTGAGTTTATTGGGATAATATTAGTTAGTAAAATTATGCAGGTTTCGGGTATACAGTTCTACAATACATCATCTGTATATTGTATTGGGTGTTTACCACCCCAAGTCAAGTCTCCTTCCATCACCATTTATCCCCCCCTTCTCTTCTTCTACCTCCCCATTCCCCTTTCCCTCTGGCAATCACAATAGTGTTGTATGTGTCCATGAGTCTTTCTTTTTGTTCTTTGCTTGATTCCTTTACCCTTCCCATCTAGCTCCAAACTCCCTCCCCTCTGATAGCTGTCAGTCTGTTCTCTATCTCTGAGTCTGTTCCTATTTTGTTTGTTAATTTCTTTTGCTCATTAGATTTCACATATGAGTGAAATTCAGTGGTACTTGTTTCTCTATGACTGGCTTATTTCACTTAGTATTAATATCCTGAAGGTCCATCCATGCAGTCTCAAAAGGTAAGATTTCCTTCTTTATTTATGTCCATGTAGTATTCCATTGTGTAAATGTAGTGCATCTATTTTAATCTACTCATGTACTGATAGGCACTTGGGCTGCTTCCAAATCTTGGCTACTGTAAACAATGCTGCAATGAACAAAGGGGTACATATATTCTTTTGAATTAGTGTTTTGGATTTCTCTGGATACATTTCCAGAAGTGGAATCCCCGGGTCATAAGCCAGTTCCATTTTTAATTTTTTGAGGTAACTCCATAATGCTTTTCACAGTGGACGCACCAATCAGCATTCCCACCAACAGTGCACAAGGATTTCCTTTTATCCACATCCTCACCAATACTTGTTTGCTGATTTATTGATGATAGCCATTCTGACAGGTGTGAAATGATACCTCATTGTGGTTTTAATTTGCGTTTCTCTGATGATTAGTGATGTTGAGCATCTTTCCATATGTCTATTGACCATCTGTATGTCCTCTTTGGAGAAGTGCTATTCAGATCCTTTTCCCATTTTTTAATTTGATTGCTTTGGATTTCTTTGGTGTTGTGTTTATGAGTTCTTTATAAATTTTGGATATTAACCCCTTGTCAGATATATCGGTAAATATATTCTCCCATTTAATAGGCTGTCTTTTCATTTTGTTGATGGTTTCCTTTGCTGTGCAAAAAAAATTTAATTTAAGGTAGTCCCATTTGAAAAATATCATGAGACTATTTTGATCAATTCTATTAAAATATTTGAAAACCTGAACATAAAATAATTTGAAAACCTGAAGAATGGATTGTTCGATCAAACATAAATTACTAAAAAGTAAAACCACAAAGAAATAGAAAATTTAAATGAATCACTACTGCGAACAGGAGGGGATGTGGATTGAAAAAAAATAATTATCAAATAGCTACCCATTGCAAAAAGACCAAGTCCAGATGGTTTTACAGGGAAAGCCACCAAAAGTTTAAGGGAGAGCAAAGCCAATGTTATGTAAATTGTTGCAGAACACATAAAAAGAAATAAAGATTCCAAAATTTTGTTTGAAATCACCACGATATTGGTACACAGACACAACAAAGATCACACACAAAAATGAAAACCACAAGCTGTTCTCATTTTTTACCTCTGAAAAAAATACCTAACATAAAATATTAGCAAATAGAATCCAGTAATCAAGGAGAGAACTAATATAACATGATTAATTGGAGTCCATGCCAAGAGGAAAAAAGACAGTTCTATATTATAAAACATATAATACAATTAATCATATTAATCAGTCTAATTGAAAATCATAAGGTAACCACATAGATGCTGAAAAGTGACTAGATAAGATTCACATCCATTCTTGACTTTAATTCAAGTGACCAATCATCCTGGTTTGTCTGGAAATGAGGAGTTTCCCAAGATGCTGGACTTTCAATGATAAACAGGGAAATTCTCAGGCAAAAGGGACGAGTTGGTTATGGTGATTTCCATAGAAATAGCTGAATACTTACTTTTTAATAGAGAGAGAGAGATAAACATAGCTATGGTTATACATACATTTCAACTTTAAAAGAACTAAGGCAGCCCTAGCTGGTTTGGTTCAGTGGACAGAGTCGGCCTACAGACGGAAGGGTCCCGGGTTCAATTCCAGTCAAGGGCACATCCCCGGGTTGGGGGTTTGGTCCCCAGGGTGGGGCATGCAGGAGGCAGCCAATCAATGATTCTTTCTTATTATTCCCTCTCCCTTCCTCTCTGAAATCAATAAAAAAAATATTTTTTAAAAAAAGAACTAAGGCAGCAGTAGGAAAATACTACAAATATCAATAAAGTTGGTAACAGGTCAATGACATCCACTGATGCCACATTATTTAACATTCATATGGAGGTGCAAGACAATAAAATTATCTAAGAGAATAAAATTAAAAGTATAAAAAATTAGAAAGAAGGAAATAAAATTACCATTATCTGAAGATAATATGATTGTATATCTGGAAAGCCTAAGAGAATCATAACTCTAATGTCATGATGATTTCAATAAAAAAAAAACAGATAAGGTGATTTATAATAATAATATACAATACAGATAGTATTCCTATATAAAAACAGCAAGCTATTAGAAAATACCATGGAAAAAAGATACCTATTACAAGAGAAACAAAAATATAAAATATCTAGGAATAAATTTGAATAGAAGTGATTCAAATTAACAAGAAATATGCAAGATGCATGAAGAAAAAAACTGAGGTAAGTAAGAAAAATTGAAGGAATGAATATGCATACTCTGTCCTTGTATGGGAAGACTGTCAATTCTCCCAAAAGTAATTTATATATATAATGCAATGTGATAGGAATAAAAATACTGACTATTTTTCTTAGAACTAGACAAAATGAATTCCAAAGTGTCTCTTGAGAAGCCGGAAACCAGGGCTTCACATGACACAACAAAGCAGAGTTTCCAAAAAAGTGTACTTCAAGTCTCTCCAAAGCTACCCATCACAGCACCTGTTTCTCTTCCTTTTCCTCTTTCCCTCTCTTTCTCTCTCTTCTTCTTCCCACTTCTCCAGACCTCAATTCTTGCTGGTTTCTTCATCTTCTCAGGCTACCCCTCCTGGTCTCATCCTTTTTCATTTAAAGTAATTTGGCCTGCTTTCAAATTTCATTCCTCTCTTTTCCAGCACTCGCCCTGATCATGAGAGAGAGAGAGAGAGAGAGAGAGAGAGAGAGAGAGAGAATTGCAAGTCAACTGTTTATATCCTTTCAGCAGCAAGTCGAAACCCTGACTGAAACTGAATTAAGTCATTAGAAAATTTATTTATAACCATATACTTATAACTATATAACTATAGATCTTGTACATAACTATAGAGTCCAGAAGAAGGATGAGGTTCAAATTTCATTGAATTAGAGATCCAACAATGATATCAAGAATACAAGTGTTTTCTGTTAATTAAACTTTGGGACATTGAAACACAGGCAAGGGGAGATGGTTGGATAGAAAGCATTGCTTTATTCATTTACCTTCCAGCCTATAAAAATGAAAAAAGAAAATAAATATAAGTGCTTTCTATTCTCTACTCTACCAACCCTAGGGTTGGAATCATTTCTTGGACTAATGGAAAGATGGCTACCTTCTTCCTTATAGTTCTTTAAGGATCAGTGAAAATGTTCCTGGAAGCCCTACAGCATTCTTACGCTCATACTTCACTGACTATAATTGTCCCTTCTTGAGTCATTAATAGGGTTGGGGGTGGGGAGTGGAGAGTACCAATGTTGACCTAGTATGAATGATGAATATCCAATTCCACCACAATGTGCAACCCACAATAATATTCTACTCAAGTCATTTCCTTTTTTTTTTTTTTTTGCCTCTGCTTCCTTATCAGTAAAGTTGGATAGTTTCTAAGTTGCATTCTAACCCTAACATTGAATGACTCGTGAATCTTTGAGAGAAACAATGTGCAATGAAAATAATATAATCTCTCTGACCTTCAAATTTATCATCTGAAAATGAAATAATAATACCTACCTCATGGGGTCGTTAACAGGATTGATTGAGGTAATGCAATTAAAGGGCCTTGCATTATATGCCTATCACATAGTTACTCAACAAATGACATAATGATGATGATGATGATTTTATTTATTATGCAGAGAAAATGCTGATATCCTAAGAAAACAAAAATAAATAGAGGAGGACTAAAAAGTTGCTTTTTCAAAGAAAACAAATTAATTCTCTCTGAGTTTGTTTTGTTTGAGGTAGCCCTCTTAGTTCTTTTAAAGTCATCTTTTGAACTGAAAAGAGCTTCATCATTTTAACACATATTTACAGAGAAGAAATTACATTAGGATTGCTATGCCCTTATCACCATTAACTATTATTTGCAAGCCAAGATGAAAACCTGTTATTTAAATTCCAGATGCTGACTGTATAATTTATCTTTCTGTGGGCACAGGCATGTTTCTTTATTGTTCAGTTCTACTCTGCCTGCATTTCACAAATCACTGGTGCATAAAATTACTAATTTAAATAAATGATTTTCAACTTTGTCTTTATGCCAGTTGGGGCTAGGATGCAATGGCTAATGATTCAAATAAATAAAATAATCCACTCTACTCAGTGTATTCCCTAAGGAAGAGGTCTTTGTACCAGTACATTCAAGAAGCATGGAATGTTTTACTTAAGAGGAGGAATTACTCCCCAACTGGCATAAAGACAAAGTTGAAAATCATTTATTTAAATTAGTAATTTATTAACTCTTGTGGGGAAACACCCCCATTTGGGGAAGAACCATTTATATAGCAATGTAAGGTCAACCCCTTTGGAAAAGAAACTACCACAAATGCAAATGTCAAATTATTTCGGATTGACCAGAAACAAAATAAATAGACCACTTCACTCATTGAAAGAGATTCATTTAGGCTGTGAGTTGGAAAAGTCGAAAACTTAAGTCTTTTCTGCTAGAGGATTCTATTATCACCTTAGCTCAACCACAGTTGGTTTAAATAATTCAGTTCATACTTTCTTGATCAGTACCATGTAAATGGAGCAGATCCTAATTGTGGGAAGGGTTAGCAAAAAGATACTTGCTAATGGCTGGGGCACAAACATAGTCTCCAAAAGAACAACCAGGTTATCTATCCGCCCTCAGAACCGAAACCAGCAAACTTTCCTGTCCTCTGCTAAACATTTCCTGTCCTCTGCTAAACAATACCAGGACTAAACATTCCTTCTTTTTACTTGTCAACTTAATTGAAAAATATTTACGCACAAATGCATTTTTCTCCTCAGTGCTAAACAATACTGGGATCAGGCTAAATAAATAAGTAAATAAAATAGCTTACTTGATCCAGAAAATACTGGCACCCAGAAGACAAGACTATGAAGCAATGAAACTAACAGCTTTCACATTAAATGTATACCTCAAGACCCTCACCTTTATATCACATAAAATATTATGTCATAAACTCTGCCCAATACCAGTTAGTTCTCTGCCATTCCAAGTCCTAAACCCAATAAGTACCCTCCCTGACTTCCCCCTTCTTAGCTACTGTTAACACAGTCAGGGTAGCATTTTTCCTAACTGCGGTAAGTCTAATAAACTTAGCTTTCATTGACCAACAAACTTTTCTGGTGGCCTTTTTGAGGTTTTGAAGGCCAACTATTTTTTCCTACAGAAAAATCTCTCAGAGGATACCACAGAGACGGAGCAAGCATGTTCAGTCCAACTTCCCAATAAATCCCCATTTCCTGCTCAACTATAATTCATAAATACTTATTGTTTTCTACATCCAGAGGTCTATATCAGGGATTGAATCAAAGTGGCAACTACAGGACGTTTGTTTATGGGCTGATGGAAAGCATGGGAACAGACAAAGGACTGAAAAGCTAGTGAACATGAGCAAGCAGTGCTTGTTGGATACAGACAAGACGACTGGTACAGACCTTACTGCCAGGAGGGCTCAGAGGAGGGTGTCCCTGAGGCCTGGGAGATGGACAGCCTGGAGCCAACTTCTTACACTTTCTCTCCTTCTCAGAGCCTCCCAGGATACTCTTTCTCAGCTCTGCTTCAGACCTGTCTCCCAAAGTTCAGACATGACTGTTCATAATTCACAAATATACTCCATGAGTTTGCTTCCCATTCAAACTGCAGGAGACAATAAAAGATGTTTGAAGGAAAATCCAATTAAGTGTTCAATGGATACAAGGGCCAAGAGGGATCTGAATAGATATTCCTCGGTCCTTCCTTGCTGCCATTTAAATTCTGCCCCGTCACAGGCAATAGCTATTCACTCATTTGGATGCTTAATTCTTCAAATGCCAACACATCATCAAAGACTTTCCATGTGGCATACAGAAATTCTTTTAAATGCAGTTTCTGTATTTATTCTCAAAAATCAACCAATTAAAAAATCTCCACGATTTCACGGGCATGAAATACAAAATGCCAAAAGCATATCCAGAGATACTTACAGACTCTCTCCTCCTCTAAGCAAGCAACTAAAAGAACAAAGCAATTAAACAAAACCAAACACAGCAGCAGAGTGTGCAAAAGCACCCACATAGTTCTGCTCCTCAAGGTTCTACCCACCATCACCAAATATCTTTCTCTAGGTACCTTTCTCTCGTTGCCTCCTCCTTATTTTTTTGTACTATTTAGCAGTTAGATTTAGAGACCACTCCTTGGATCTGAAACCTTGACTCAGCACTGCCACTTACCAATAATGTGAATTTGGACATAACCCCTCTGTGCCTCAGATTCCTCATTCATAATAATGAGGCTACTAATTCTGACCACTTCACAGATTGTAATGCAAGTACAGTGTCTATGTGCTATGCTTAAACAATTATGCTTTAGCAATAAACAATACCAAAAATCTTAACCCAGTTAAAGTTTATTCCTTATTCATGCTACTTGTCCAATTCGGATCTCTAGCTTCTCAGTACATGCTTATACAATGAATAAAAAAAAAAATGTGGCAAAAGTCATAAGGTTTTTAAAGACTTTACCCAGAAAGGAATCATCCTATCAGTTTCACTAACACTTCATTGGTCACAGCAAGTCACATAGCTATGTCTACTTTCATAGAGGTTGCAGAAATACCGATCATATATCATGTCCCTAGGAGAGAAAAACCATTATATATTTTTTTAACAGTCCTAATGGCTACTCAAGGCATTAGAATATAAGCGTTAACTATTGCTGTTGTTGTTCTTATCTATTCTGTTGTTGCTGTTAATATTCTTCAAGAGCATAATTTTTAATATATTTTTATTGATTTCAGAGAGAGGAAGGGAGAGAGGGACAGGGATAGAAGCATCAGTAATGAGAGAGAATCACTGATCGGCTGCCTCCTGAATGCCCCCTACTGAAGATCAATCCTGCAACCCGTGCATGTGCCCTGACTGCGAATGGAACTGCAACCTCCTGGTTCATGGGTTGACACTCAAACACTGAGCCACACCAGCTGGGCAAGAGCATAATTTTTTATAGAGAAAAATCCCATCCTATAATAAGTTATAATTTCTTGAGCTATTCCTATTATAGGACAGAAGGTTACTTTCAATTCTTTCACAATCATAAATAATTCAGCAATAGACATCCCTGAACATAAATCTTTGTCTACACCTTTGATTATTTTCTTAGAATAAATTGCTAGAGAATAAGTAATTGGGTCAAGGGAAGAAATATTTTTTAAGCTTTTGATACTCGGTGCCAAAACGCTCTCCAGAACACTTGTATTAATTTTTTCCTCCCACAAGGAGTACAAAAACACAAGAAAATTGGACCTATAAACAATTTAACATTGAAACATTAGAGCAGTGTTTCTCACTCTAGGCAGTTTTGCCCCCGAGGACAGTTGGTTGTCACAAATGATAGGATGCTACTGATGTCTAGTAGATAGAGGCCAGGGATGCTGCTAAACATCCTACAATGCACCAAACATCCCCAATCTACATAATAAAAGCCTAAGCGACTGTTATGGCGGAATGACCAGAACGACTGGTCACTATGATACGCACTGACAACGAGGGAGCAGGCGCTCAATGAAGGAGCTGCCTCCTGGTGGTCAGTGTGCTCCCATAGCAGGAGTACTGCTCAGCCAGAAGCGGGGCTCACCACTGGCGAGTGCAGCAGCAGTGGCAGGAGCCTCTCCTGCCTCCAGGGCAGCTCTAAGGAGCAGCGAGCAGAGCAGTAAGAAGCAGTGAGCAGGCAGGTGGTAAGGAGCAAGCGGTCCCGGACTGTGAGAGGGATGTCCGACTGCTTACTTAGGCCCAATCCCCACAGACATCCCCTGAGGGGTCCTGGAACACTAGAGGGTGCAGTCCAGGCTGAGGGGACTCCCTCCCCAACCCCCCCCCGCCCCCAGTGTATGAATTTCGTGCACCAGGCCTCTATTAACTAAGAATTATCCACCCCAAAATGTCAATAGTTTCAAAGTTGAGAAATCCTGCACCACAACAGGTGTTCTCTATCCTCACTATCATGCTCATTCTCCTGAAAGTTCTAATCAATGTATTAAGAAGAAAATTTAAATTGGTGGCAAGAATGAAACAAAACTATTAATATTTCAGAACACATAATTGCACATTTTAAAATAAAACAGATTAACTGAGGAAAACAATTGCATGAGTACAGAATATTACCCTGCTCTTTCTGCTTCCCAATAAAGAGCTAACTAGCTGCCAGGTAAAGCTGACAATGTATCACTCAGATGTATTACATATTTATTGAATCAAATATCAGGTTCCACCATTGTTCTAGGCACTAGAGATAAAACAATTAAGCAGAAACAACATCTCTTAGCTCATAGAGTTTATAGGTTAGTGTGAAAAGACCCCCCAAAAGGCATATAAACAAGTAAGCATATAGTGTATTTGTTGGTGATGAATTCTATGGAAAAAAATGATAAAGCAAAGCACAGAAGAAAGAGAATCCTCAGAGGCTCAAAAGAGCAAGATCTTATAGATATTTGTCCTGTAAGACTTTGACTTTTACTCTGGAGAAATTTAGAAGCCATTGGAGAATTTTATACGGAGCAGTGACATGTTCTTATACAGGGTGGGGCAAAAGTAGGCTTATAGTCATTCATATGGAAAATAATAATTAATAACTAATAATATAAGAATAAACTCTGTGTCTCACATACAACTGTAAACCTACGTTTGCCCCACCCTATATATATTTTCAAAGGATGCCATGATTGTCAGGGGCAAAGGATGGAAACAGGTAACAGAGAAACAAAGGAGCAACCAGTACAAATCTAGGCAGGGATCAGTAAGTCGTAAGAATTTTGGATTTTACTCTGAGGAAGATAAATAGACAGAGTTCTGAGCAAAGATGTAAGATGTTCAGACTCAAGTTTTATAAGGAGCACTCTATTGTGTGGGAAACACACTGTGTGGGCAAATGCAGAAACAATAGAGGAAAAAGTGCTTTGCATTCTTAGGAAAATTCTGGCTCCTTCTCCCTCCACATTTGTCCTGCTTATTTTTATATGGTCCTGATACACAAGAAAAGAAACAACACTATTTTTCTTTCTCTTGGCAAGCAAACATTAGTAAAAAAAAAAAAAAAAAAAAAAAGGCTTTCAAAAATTCAGCTGGAAAAGTTCCTGTTTGTTTCATCTTGGCTTCCTTGGACCACCTGGAAGTTTCTTTTGCTCATCAGAGGATAGAGTTACATGACCCTGAGACTTTAGGAAAGGGTTAAATCTCACAGTCAGAGTTGCCTGTAGGATTCTAAAGTTTCCCCTAACCATTCTTATGGATGACTTGCTAGCTTTGCTGACTGGAGTGATCTATACCTATGGCTTTTCAAACAAGCAAAAGCTTGGAAGTGCTCCCAGCTATCACTGGTTCCTTTTTCATGAATCCTTTTCAACAGCATCAAGCTGTGTCATTAATGTCTGATCCAGATAGGTCACCCAGAAGAAAGAAATTATATTCTTCTCTAGACAGACACCTTGACATGATTCAAAGGTTTTACGTTTCTGAAATAATGAGGGAAACCAAACCACAAAAAGTTTCATCAATTCTGGTTTGAAGAAGAAAGGGGACCATGACCATGCTGAGAATAACATACCTTAATGATTCCTTTTAAAGACTTAAGATTTTCTTTGGCTTAACAGCCAGTTGTGTGAAATGAAGATCAAGTTTTTCTTTTTACATGTTTTTATTTAGTGGTTATCATCTTTATGAGGGCTGTACTGGGTTACCAATGAATGACAATGGAGTTTTATGGGCAGGTAAACTGTTATCACAACATAGGAAGAAGGTATGGAGGGAATATCCACAGAAACACAGAGCAGATGAAGGAAAGACCTGACTCTTAAACTATACACCAGTGCAAGGCAAGTACTGGTACTGGGGGAAGTGCCCTGAGTTCAAGGATAAGCTCCAGACCTAGATGGAGATGGTAACTACATGAAGGGAAGTTGGGATGCAGTAAGACCCCAAGCAGACACCCAGTCTTATATACTAGTCACCATGGAAAGTGGACAGAAATGCTGGGTCTCAAGGGGACACATTTCATCCAAGTCTCATCCCTGACATTCTCAGATCCTAGGTCTGGTTGTCAACAATTAATCTTAAAGGAAGCTATGACTGAAATACTAGACTGTACAGTTCTTGAAAGAAGAGTGCTTCTGAAATTCTCTAGTTTCTCAATGACTTTCCATTGAACTAAAGAATGTTTGTATGAATAGATAAATCTAGGTAGATGTCTTCATTTTAAACAACCAGATGGAAGCACAGAAGCTACTGGAATATTTCCTTATTGGTTTATCTCTAAACCTATATATGAGATCTTCAGTGTATTTGATTTTGACTTATGGGAAAGACCAAGGGAATTGATCTGATTCTGGGTCTAGTCTTAGGGCTCTATTCAGTATGATCCCATCAAACAAAAACAACCTTTCAGTGGATTCAGGGGCTTCTTTTACTCTTATTATAATACAGTATGATTTTCCTTTAACGTTTTCAGAATTGCTAATAGGGATTTACAAAAAGCAGAGGGAATTCTAAAACCATGGGGAAGATGCCAAACCAACAAGATAATTACTGGGCAGGAGGCAGAGGCAGGGGGGATATTAGAATGAACATAGAAATTAAAGAGTCAAGAGTCTGATTTATTTTTTAATCTTTATTATTAAACTAGAGGCCCAGTGCATGAAATTCATGCACTGGGGGAGGCGGGGAGTGGTGTCCCTCAGCCCAGCCTGCACCCTCTCCAATCTGGGACCCCTCAGGGGATGTCCAACTGCTGGTTTAGGCCTGATCCCACAGGCAGTCAGACATTCCTCTCACAATCCGGGACTGCTGGCTCCCAACTGCTCACCTGCCTGCCTGCCTAATTGCCCCTCACCGCTTCTGCCTGCCAGCCTGATCACCCCCTAGCCACTCCCCTGCCAGCCTGATTGACGCCTAACTGCTCCCCTGCCAGCCCGATTGCCCCCAACTGCCTTCCCCTGCTTGCCTGATCGCCCACAACTGCCCTCCCCGCCAGCCATCTTGTGGTGGCCATCTTGTGACCACATAGGGGCGGCCATCTTGTGCAAGGGTGTGATGGTCAATTTGCATAATACCTCTTTATTATATAGGAAGTATTACATATGCCCCCTTTTTTCCACCACTGACCCCTTCTAGCCTGCCCCAGGCTTTCACCACCCTGTTGTCTGTGTCCATGAATTATGCATATATGCATACAAGTTATTTGGTTGATCTCTTCCCACTCCCCCACCCTCCCCCACCTTCCCTCTGAGATTCGACAATCTGTTCCATGCTTCTATGTCTCTGGATCTATTTTGTTCATCACTTATTTTGTTCATTAGATTCCACCTATGAATGAGATCATGCGATACTGTCTTTCTCTGACTGGCTTATTTCACTTAGCATAATAGTTCTTCATCTCCATTACAAAAGAAATCTGGACCTTCTGCCAATCACTTCTGTCTGCCCTTCCTACTAAACCCACACACAAGTCACCTGCCCAAAAATAGCTCCAGCCAGAGCTATCTGACTGTAACTTCAAAAGGTGTGGTGGTAATCATTTGCTAGTTCCTGCTCTTGATTTTTCTCCACATTTTTACTTACCTCTGAGTCAGCTGGGCTACATGCCGTACACTGAAAAATCCCTCTAATGTCCTGTCTAATTGTCTGTGCCAGTGTGATTGTCCCTACCTGACAAGACCTTTTTGCCATCTTCACCTTTTAAAACTGGCTGTTCCTGAAAGCTTGCCTCCAACACACTCTACACTTCTGGGATGCCTTTCAGGTGCATCGAGACCTTCCCTTGAACTACAGTGGGCCTTTCCCTTAGGCTCTGATCTTAAAAACTGTATAGTCTTCAGTAGCTACTAGGAAGTATTTAACCTAAGACTCAACTTTATTTGTGAAATAGGAGTGCCACCTGCATTCCCTCCCTCACAAAACTACGCTGAAATGACTGATATGTGTGGAAACTATGCAAACCATAAGGTGCTTTGCAATTAAGATGAGTACTATTATAGGAACCCCTGTTTCTCATAACCGTGGCCAGATAAAGACTTTTAAATACCCTAAATTCTGAAAAAATTATAATATTCTCCCAATGTAAAAAAAAAAAAAAAAGACCTATAAAAATATCTGTAACAGTTAAGCATAATATAAGTTGTGTGAATAAAGTTAAAGCATGACTATTTCATTGCTTGATCTTTTTGAAAAATAAAATTCTGTTTTTTCATTTGTTTTATATCTTGGCTTTGCTGCTTTGCTAAGGCTAATGATCATTGGGTGCTGCATTTTATCCAGCTACTAGGCTAGGAGGTTCCTGGAAGCCTCTGTTATAGCTTGTACATAGCCAGTACTCAATAAATATTTGCTAAATTAAATTTCTCCTCTTGACACTGCAGAAATTTGTCTTCTATGTTAGTAGGAAAGCTCCACAAATAGCAAGAAGCATCAATGGCTCTTAGCAGCCAAACCTCAATCACTCAACAGGAAATTATTAAAAGCAAAATATATGTATAATTTAGAACTTGAAACAATGGGAGGTATTAAAAAAGTATATGAGAGGGTGGGGGAGACGGGAGATAGAAAAAGAGAGAGTCAGGGAGGAGTAATGGAAACATACCTGGGGGAGGGGTGGGAGGGTATAAAGAAACTCTTAAGCAAATAGTTGAAAATATCAAGTTACAAAGAAACATAGCTAAAATTCAAGTTGAAATGGACCTTCAATGATATTTCACCCATCCTCCACCCACATTTAAGCAGAGAGTGAGCATGCAATGTTTAACATTTTCCCTGATGACACTTCACTCATTTTTCAGGGCTGTTCATGCTTCTGTCTATGCTGATGTTGGTTCCTAGGAAGAAGGTCCCCTTATGACTCAGCACTTTTTGCAATTACATTCTGTTCTAGAAATCTAAGGAAGTTTGCTTTCCATGGGGACATACATGAATATTCTCAGTGCCCTCGTTTCTCTCTCATTTCTTTCTCTCACTTTCTTTCCATTTCCTTTTGCCTCTGGTCCTCTGCCATCAGCATTTTATCTGCCCAACATGGTCCTTTTTATCATTTTTTTCTCTCTGCTGTCCAAGCTTTTAGCAAAATGCATTCTCTCGGGTAGGTTACATACTCCAGAGCTCAAACTCAGCAGTTATGAGCTTCCCAGAATTCCTGTGAAAAAGTGTAATAAATGCATTTGTTTTGGAAAAAGAAAAAAGAAAAAACTAAGATAAAATGAAAATCAACCTCCAACCAAACATTGGATTTTTTAAAAAGTTTGTTACACTTACTGTAGCTTTTCATTTATGGATTCTCATTGACATTTTATTAGGGACAGAATTTAGTGAGTGCCGTGGTTATAGAATTATAGAATGGCCTTTGCCATCAGAAAAGGCTCTGCTGTTTACAAGCCGTGGGCCTTGGTTTAGCTCCTTTACCTCCTTCAATTTTAGTTGCCTCTTCTGTAAAATGGGAATAACTGACATGACACAGTAAAACCACTTAGCCTGGTGCCTTGCCATTTTCAACTCCCCTCTCCCCTACTGGTGTTTTAATTCACTTCCCAAGTAAACTACTTGTGCTTGAATTCTGGCCTCAAGATCTGCTTCTGGCGTGCAGGCATTAACAAGTTACCTTGGAGTGACCTTCTTTGTGCTAGACAGCAGTTACTAGAATGTTCTTCCCTAGTTATCTAGTGTGGGCAAGTAGACATTGAGGAGTCCAGCTCCAGGCCAAAATCCTATGCGTGGTCTTTCAGGCCTGACCACAGGCAATTATAAAGGCTTTACCCGGCAGGCCTAGAGGGGTAGGTGGTGGGTGGACCATTTTTCCTGCTTGCTGCAGGGCTCAGCTATATTGGTACCAGCATTTCTCACCCAGGCACCTCCACGTGGAAACCTTCTTATTGGGGAGCCCTCAACCAAGGCCCTTCTCAGGCAATTCTGCCATGATCACCACATCGGGTGGGCAATGAAGACACTTTTTTGACTCAATATTCGATATCTTTCTACTCCTAATCCTTCCCTCTCTTCTCCTCCTACCCCTCAGTCTGCTGGTCCATAAAACAGCAGAAGCCTTTTGTTCAGTGTTCTCCCAGTAGTGAGATAATCCTCAGATCTGTGCTAATTCATCCAACTCTCCGGGTGACACTGTTCCAAAAAAAAAAAAAAGAAAAGAAAGAAACAAGGGAGATCTGGTGCTTTCTTTCTGCTTAGCCTCTTGCTTATACGATCACAGTAAGTGATTAAAAGCTAGACTTCTGCTTTCATTTTGGCTTATTTTAATTGATCACCTCAACACTGAGAAGCTCGGCTCTTTCTAGCTCAACTCTTCACAGAGATCATCAACCTGCCAAAAGGCTGTACTGGAGCTTTTTGTGGCCTGACCAATGCAGGCTTCTTTTTATTCAGATCTGGTCCCAGAGATCAATTTGCATGAGCTCTAGGTCTTCTGGAAAGACAACTAAACAAACCCCAACCACTGATTCTAGGGATTTGAAGTTAAGGAAGACTGTCAGGATAGGGATGGGTTAGGGTGGTCCCAGCCACCAGTACCCCAAAGGAGGACTCAACAGGAGAGCAGGGGGAATCTACGAGTCTGGGTTGGTAATCCAAATACAAACAAACAGGAATAAGAAGGGTCTTGGGAGATGGCTGAATCTGGAATAGCGCAGAGCCAACACTATAGGTCCTTCAGGGTCCAGCTAATCAGTATGGTGGCCTGCTTTGGAGAGCAATGGCTGAGCATGCATGAACTAGGCAGTCTAGAACCCTGAGCCCAAGGAAATGTTAGCACTGCCACTGGGCAGTTTTATTGAGTATGGGCACCATTCCAGCAACAGGCATGGCATATATACATCACATTGTGCAGAAATACACAACTGAAATAAAGGTGCTATTGGGCTAATACAACTTTCCAGTTCTGTGGGTATGTGCATAAGAGCAGGCATGTGCCTATGAATGTGTGTATCTGGGTCTTCCGTCTGTTTTCATAACCAAACTCTGAATGGCAGAGCAAGCTCGTTGATGCCAAAGGCAGTGCCCTCTCCAGTCTGTACACTGCTTTCCAGGAAAGGCAACATCTGTTACTGAGTTTTAGGGAATACCTAGTTTTAACCCAATTAACTATAAGGTCAAAGATTCTAGCCTTTTTTATTTATTATATTATTTATTTAACTTTTCCCTTAGCACAAAAGTAGTATATATCATGTAGATTCAATGAAAACAAGAAAAATAAAAGTCACTGATAATCTTAGTATGTAGAGATAACCACTATTATTCATTTTTGTGAAATTATTTTCAGTATCATCTTTTTTCATAAAATTAGGATCAGAGAATACATATCTATCCATATATGTGGTATTATAATCTACTATATTGGTCAGAATTCCAACAGGAGCAGAAGCTATCCTTATCTACACTAATATAAGAGAAAGATGCAAATTGACCATACCTTCGCAACACCCACCAGCCAATCAGGAGTGAGTATGCAAATTAACCAAACAAAGCTGGTGGGTTAATTTGCATACACAGGTGCCGAGCTGCCGGGGGTGGGGCAGGACGCTTGCATTGTTGCCATGGCGACGGCACAGGTGTTCCACACTGTCCCAGTAGCTCTGGGCCTCTGGGCAGCATGGGAAAGTAGAAAGGCAGCTGAGGCCAGAGCAAAGGTGGTACCTCTTTGGAGAAGGAAGGCCCATTCTTGCACAAATCTTCATGCATTGGGCCTCTAGTATTAAGATAAATTAAGGAGAGTTTAATAAAGGGCTCTTTGCACAGGTATGGGCAAAGGTTAGGAAACTAGAGGGGATATGACAGGGCTCCCAGGCTATTAACAGCAAGAAGTTGTCATCCCTGAGCCTAAAAGGGGCCTCTCTTCAGAGAAGGCTGACTGGAGAGAGAGACCCCTGACAGAACCTAAGATTCTCAGTCCAGAAACAGAGCCATCCTGTGGCAACCACACTGGGAGATAGAAATCAAGTCCCCAACTCCCCTCTTCTCCTTCCCTTCAATCTCTTGCCATGTACCCCAGTGACTGAACCCAAAAGAACCAGTGGTATAGGCAGGAGATTGGCAAACATTTTCTGCAAAGAGCCAGATAACGAAGAGTTTAGGTTTTGTGAGCCATATGGTCTGTCATAAATACACCTACAGGTGTAGCCTAAAAATAGCTGCAGACAATATTTAAACAAATGGAGGTTACCAGACTTAGCTTGCAGGCCATAGTGTGGCAACCCCTGGTGTAGACCATATGGGTCAGCCTCCCAGGCCACAGAGCAAGGTAGAAAACATGAAGAGCAGATCCACAGGGGTGAAGGAAAGATACCTACAACCTTGCTTTATTGGTTTTAACATATTGTAAACACTTTAGCATGTTCAGATCTTTTTTTTTTAACCTTGTGGTCTGATAACTTTATTAGAAACAGGAGCAAAGTAGGCAAATACAGCTCAGCAAATGTAGAAGTGAGAAATTATTATATATGTAATTAGGGACTTACTTTATTGATCCTGTTCTTTTCGCTTATTTTACTTATTTTCTGTAACTCACAATGTTACAAAAAGGTTAAGGGGACTTATGTATACAACATGAAATGAAATGAAATTAGAAATAAATGAATCAACTTGTAGGAAATTACCTTGTAGACATAATTATTTATGTGCACAGGACTTTGTATATTCAATGAGCCAAATTAAACTAAAAATGAATGAACTTATAAGAATTTCTCATATAGATATAAGGAGGTATGTGTACAATGACCTATACAGAGGACATTTTTTCAGCATTGTTCTTAATAGCAAAAAAAAGAAAAAGGAAATGATCAAAATCAATTGGGAGATAGTTAAATAAGTTAAGGCATCTCTCTTTTCTCTCTCTTTCTCTCTCTTTCTTTCCCTTCCTCCCTCTCTAAAACCAATTTAAAAAAAAGAAAACTCAGGTCTGGTTTACAGATGGTCTATACAATATTGTGCCACAAACCAGAAGAAAACATTAACTGATTCACGCTGAAGTGTCTTTAAAATAATGAGGAACCATTCCCTGGGCAAAACTTTAAGTAGTACCTCTGACTGCCCATTTTACCTGGACAGAGAGTGATGGCGAAAGTAAAGATCAATGAAGTCCAAGTTGAATAAATGCAAAGAGATCCACATATAGATACATCATAATCAAACTGTCCAAAGACAAAGATAGGAGCAAGAGAGAAACATATTACAGCCAGTGGCACTGTCCAAAGACAAAGACAGGAGCAAGAGAGAAACCTATTACAGCCAGTGGCACTGTCCAAAGACAAAGATAGGAGCAAGAGAGAAACATATTACAGCCAGTGGCACCAGTCCCTAGAGGAACCAGCCAGATAGCTGAGGCAGGCTGGTTTCACTGGATTATTTCCATCTTCATGGTGGCATCAATGTGTCCATTGTAATAGGCATTTATTGTGGGTTTTCCTACTTTGCTGTCAATGCTTATGCCAGCAATGCCATCATCCATGGTCTTACAGAATACCTTACTCATCATTATAGTATTCATACACAACTTTAATTCTCACCTAGGAATTTATTTTATGGAAAAAAATACCACAATAATAATGTCATGCACTTAGGATTTACTGATCTTCACATCTTCCACATTACACAGAAGCAACTGGCATAAAAGAATGCTGAAAGAACCCAATGAAGATTCAAGTATGGCACCAATTGGGAGATAAGACACTCTAAAGTTGAATACTGTGACAGATGGAATATTGTGTGGGCAATATATAAAGACGACATACAAAAATCCCTAACAACACGCACACACAAATTTCTTTCGATATTTCTTATCAACTTACAACAGTCTGCAGACCAACATTTGCAAATCATGGTGTTACCAGATTTCCCGAGCCCATAAAAATAATTTAAGTGAGTTCAAAGAACCACAATTACCCCTGAAAAAAATGAAACAAGTATTTCTCCTTTAGATTTTTATAAAAGGGAAGCTAATGCAATCAACATTTTCAGCCACATTCTTAGTAGAAATAGATCAATGAGCTTCTTCGATATGTACATTTTGCTGACCCTTGGTATAAATAGGTTATTATTTTCTACCTTAGCTGGTATGCATTTTTACGCCAATTTGTCTATACCTTCATTTGTTACTTCTTTTTAGTATATGTCTTGGTTTCTTGATTAAACTACTAGCTCATACTGGACAAAGGGTGTTTCTAATATCTATCTCCACCCTTTCCCTGGCCCCCAATATCTTACATAGTACTCTACTTTTATCAAGCAGAACTTGACTCATTATATTAATCAACTTCTCTTTATGTCAAAATGGTTATCAGGACTAAGAGCAATGACAAAATAAATGATAAATGGCAACTGGGTTACATTTAAGACAATCTTGAATGAATGAATATATTTGAAATCATTAGAGCAAACCTTTCCAAACAAGGATTTTACTATTGGATGAGTATGAATAACTGTTTTTTTGTCTTGTAGCAGAGCAATGGTCTAAGGGGGAAAGAGAACTATCATTTATAGAGCAGCCATAATGTTCCAAAAAGTTTGGGTGCTTTATATATGCTATCTCATTTAATTCTCATGCCCTACCTGGCTCAGTGGATAGAGCATAAGCCCACATACTGAAGGGTCCTGGGTTCAATTCTGATCAAGGGCACATATTATATCTTGGTTGCAGGCCCTCCAGCCCTCATCAAGGTGCATGCAGGAGGCAACCAATCGATGTGTCTCTCTGACATGGATGTTTCTATCTCTCCCTCCCCCTTCCACTCTTTCTAAATATCAGTGGGAAAATATCCTCAGTGAGGATTAACAACCACCACCACCACCACAAAACATAAATAAATAGTAATTTTCACAACAACCCTGTGAGGTCGACGATAGTTCCGTCATTATGAAAATAACAGTCCCAGAGAATTTCAGTAGTCATTTAAAAGTACAGAAATAACTACGTGGCAAAACTGGTATTAGAATCTAGGTCTGGGTGTCACTCCACTACATTAAGCTTGAATCTCCTCAAAATAAATATCAAGAAATATGTTAAACTAATTAAAATATGTTAAATTTTAAATATTCCTGGAGCTCCTCTTTCTTCTGCTTTTGTGAGTCCCAGGCCTTTAATACAGCCTTCCGTTGCATCTGCTTTCTGCACGGGTGTGACGGGCCTCCAGGGTTCCACATCCCCTATTCCCCTCAAAAGCCTCAGCTGAAATGTCAGCGGTTTAACCTGCTTCTTAAAGAGACCGCTAGCCTTCCCCATTGAGAGGATGAAACTGCTTGCTTGGCCTAGTGCTTTCGTTCTGTTTGCTTTCATATTGTTTTCCTGGCCCAGACATTTGTCTTTTGAAGGTACTCCTCTAGAGTTTGTTTTCTGGGGTCCCCCAGAGTATCCTATGCCGAGTCAAGGAATAAACAGCTTTCCAAAACGCACAATTTTCCAACAGATCTGTCTATCTTCACTTTCCTGAGTTGTTCAATCCCACTCAGGAGGCATGACCTCATCAGATCAATAGCCGACTCAGGACTGACCTCGTTTAGTTTTATGTTGCTGGCTCCCTTGGAGTAGGTCTTATTTCCGCTGGGCTTTCCCTTGAGAGGATCCTAATTCCATACATTTTTTTGGGCAGGTTCCCTCGAGACACAGGCAATTCCTGCTTCCCCATCTATGGTCACTGTACCACCTGCCAATTCATGACTCAATGCCTTGAGAATTTTATCCTGGCTTCTCAGGCCTCCTCCTCTATCCAAATATTATGCATGGCTGTCTCAGTCCTTGAGGAGGACTTACCCAATTATTCTGATTAGGGAATTTAACTGCAGTTTATAGAGCTACCCCCTCAATCATATCCTACATCCAGGAACTCTGGGAGGATTGTGCACATCTCTTCCTTGAGCTCAGTTACCTTTTCTGATCTTAGAGCAGTTTTATTAAGGAGTAGATAGATGGATCTGCGTCTCCCTTCTACGCTGAGACGTGTCTAGTCTGCTCTCCGAGATCTCACTTCCCATTTCATATCTGCCTAGATCAGTGGTCGGCAAACTCATTAGTCAGAGCCAAATATCAACAGTAAAATATCATTAGTCAGAGCCAAATATCAACAGTAAAACAATTGAATTTTTTTTGAGAGCCGAAAACCAACTTCTGCGCACGGGCCATGAAGTTTCAATCACACTGTACGTGCGTGCCCGCACGTGGTATTTTGTGGAAGAGCCACACTCAAGGGGCCAAAGAGCCTCATGTGTCTCGCGAGCCGCGGTTTGCCGACCGCTGGCCTAGATTATGCCCTAAGATCTCAATCATGCTGCTAAAGACATTTCTTCCTTTTCCACCTTAACCAGTTGTCTTCCTTTTCCCCCTCTTGTTCTCCGGCTTGCTCCTATTTTGATAGTAAAATCAATGACTGATTTAAATAATTTCCTTCATTTCTTGAGCAAACTTGGTCCCTAAAAACAACGTGTGATGGACATAGACCTTACGATTGTCTTCTTTTCTTTGGATATACAATAATGTAGTCATTTCTCTTCTGGAACAAAAAAAAAAAGAAAAGATGTCCCTTTCTTTTTCAGTAAGTCTCCCATTCAAAGTTTACGGTATCTTGGGTTCTGCTTCGAGAGATCCCCAACCTAAGACACCTACCAGCAAATTCCCAATTTTAAGAGTAGCCTTTCCTGAAAGGGAGAAGCAAATGTACCAATACCAAAACCACAATCTGGAATCTTAAACCCTTCTTCACGCTGGAAGATTTCCCGCAATCCCACTAGAGATGCCTCTGTCTTCCTGCATGTTATCGCTGTCTATCAATTCGAAGCTTCAGTGAGGCCCATGGTCTGGTAGCGCTAACAGAAACCTTGGAGGCAGAAATTGATTAGTTTCTCACTCCATCAAAGCTTAAGTCACTAGGGACCTCATAACATGGCTAAGGGATTGAGATAAGGATCCGTTCTGTGAGTAAATGTAGTAAGAAAATACTTATTTGCCGGATGTACAAGAAAAGGCATCTCTTTCGTCCCCAAATTCTGCCAATGGAGAACTGAACTACCAAAGAATATGGAAAATTCCAGATTGCTCCAGGAAGTGTGAATTCGGAGAGAATTCAGTGCAAACCTTCAGATCTCAATGCTTTAAAAGAGGCCCAGTTTCTGTTACAAATAAATGTCCCACCAGGCGTTGGTCATTGGCCCTGGCCACATGGCTCAGTTTGTGGGAGCATCGTCCTGTATGCCAAAAGTTTATGGGTTCGATTCCCAATCAGGGCACGTACCTAGGTTGGACGTTCGATCTCTGGCAGGGGTGAATATGAAAGGCAACAGATCAATGTTTCTCTCTCTCCTTCCCTCTCTCTAAAATAAAAAACATATCCTCAGATGAGGATTTTTTTTTAAAAAAAAAGTCAGCAATTATAGGAAAAATAAAACCGTGGTTAGCAGTGACAAATAGCCCATTTCTTCAAGTGTGCATGACAATGGTCATTTAATATAAATTAAACATAGATGTGAATAGTGTAAATATTAATGATCAAAACATCAGAAACTGCCTGACAGAAAACAGAAAAATAAGGAAGCCAGACAGTACAGAAAAGGGTCTGAATAAAATTAAACAAGATACAAAATAATACCTGTATTTTGGCTCATCAAAATAAGAACTAGAAAAAGCAGTTTGTGGAATTTACCAGGGCTGGACACCCCGGAAGAGAAATTAGAAAAGAAAAATGTTCAAGTGCAGGAACCTGAAAGAAGAGTGGAACAGTCCTTAGAAATGAGGGTATGGACTGAGAGGATACCACCAAATAGATCGATTATGTTAACACCCATGAAACAGATAATTAAATACTAAACTCGGTGAGGCTGACTGAATATAAAAGAGTCCAAGAAAGAGTGTGATCAATGTCATCTGAAATATTCAAGAAAATTTATTTTTGTTGTTGTTCGTGTGTCTTACAGCATGTGGCCTGGAATTATTAGTGGAATTTAGGTAGGACAAGGGGAGAAAGAAAGACCTTCTATGTGGCACAATGACATTGGCAAGGAGGAAATGCACAGGGCCCATAGAGGAGATAGTGAGAGCTGGCTGTGAAGTGCCCTAATGAGCAAGTACCTAACCTGACTCCTGACAATTTTTGATAAATGCAGTACCATCTCCTCCTTGAAGTCTCGTGGCATTGAAGTGTAGATTTTAAGAAGGTAAAAACTTTGATTTCTGGAGCGTAAGTCCTCTGGTTTTGTTCTTAAAATTGCCTTTGGCATTGTATTCGTTTTCTATTGCTGCCATAACAATTCACCGCTCAAATTTATTCTCACAGTCCTGTAGACTAGAGGTCTGGATGAGCTCAGCTAGTTCCTCTGCTCCGGGTCTCACAAGGCCAAAACCAAGACATCAGCCAGCTTGGAATTTCATTTGGAGACTCTTAGGGGGAATCTGCTTTCAAGCTTATTCAGGTTGTGGGCTGAAGTCAGTCCTTTGTAACTATGAGGCTGAGGTCTCCGTGTCCTTGTGGCTGTCGGCTGGGAGCCTCTGTCTGCTCTTGAAGACTACGTGTCACATTTCCTCTTCTACCTTTAACCAGGAATGGCATGTTGAATCTTTATTGTACTTCAAATCCTCTAATTTCCTTGCTGCCTCTCTTCTACCTTCAGCCAAAGAAAGTTCTCTGCTTTCCAGGGCTCATATGATTTGATCAGGCCCATCCAGAGAAACCAGGACAACCTCCTTATTTAAAATCCATTGCCTTCATTACATCTACAAAGTCCTTTTACCATATCACGCAACATAGTCACAGGTTCCAGACATTAGGTGTGTACATTTGGGGCTCAATCTGCTTACTGCAGCTCTCCTAAATCTCTCACATTTCTATACAATTTTCACAAAAAGTTTCTAATGCAATTGTTTTTTACATACAGAGAGCTGTAGATCAAGCATAGGCACTTAAATAAAATATTTGTCAAATTAGTGAATGCATGAATTGCACTTTATCGGGACTTTTTTTATGGCCCTTGATATTTGGTGTCTTACAGCCATTTGTATACAAATCTTGGTTCCTTTTATGAATGACTATGAGCATTGTGGGTAAGAATGTATCAAACCTGCACTCTACACCAGTTTCTAGCACCATGTTTGACATACTACAGAGCCTATTAAAGTATCCATATTTGCCATAAATTAGAGACATGGAATATCTACCACTCATCGTGAAATATACTCTAATTCCCTCTCCCTTGTTCTAATTGAAAGTTCAATTCACATGGTATTAATGGAGGATTCCAGGAAACAAATGTGGTCCATGTATTCTTCTAGTGCCTGGAGTCTAGACTCCAGACCAAGCATGTCAAACTCGCAGCCCACAGACCGCATGCCTCGTTTAAAATGCACGTGGCCTGCCAGCTGCGAGTTTGACATGCTTGGTCCAGACCCTCTAAATTATGTCATTGGATTAAGTCAGAAAGCTGTATGCCTAGTCTACAAGCTTTGTACTCCTTAGAGAACTTATTTTTCTGAATTACTTTTGGCATTAGCTCATTGACCTATATTTTAAAACATAATAGAAAACAGTGCTATAAAATTCAGTTTGTGCTAATGAGATAATATTGAGAACAGAGTTCTCTACATCATAAGGTACCTTTTCAATGAAAATCAGGAAAAATTCTCTCCATCCCCAGAACTGTGAATAACTGTCCATTTCTTCAGCAACTGTAACTTAAGTATCTGATTAAATTTCCCACTTTGTCTTGGCTACTGGAAAGATCACTTTTAGTGGCCAAACTTCTAGCAAGCAATATAAGGTGATGTGTATTTTGGGCTTAAATATTAAGCTTACCCTTAAAAGGCAAAGTAGAAAGAGAAAAACAACTCCACTGGGTGCAAATTCCAGAGGGCAGATGCTATGTTTGTTTTATTCATGCCAAATAATGTACAATACAGGATGCAATAATAAAGAGAGGGTCCCTAGAGGGAGGAAGGACAAAAGACTACAGTGTCTGTAAAATAAATCAATCAATTAATTAATTGAGAAATTTAATGTGATTTTTCACTAAAGGTGATTTCTACTGTAGGCTATTGTTTCTGCTAAAAGACATTGAAATAGCCTACCTGGTACAGCTCAGTGTTTGAGTGTCTACCTATGAACCAAGAGGTCACGGGTTCAATTCCCAGTTGGGGCACACGCCTGGGTTACTTGCTGGCTCAATCCCCAGTAGGGGACATGCAAGAGGCAGCCAGTCGGTGACTCTCTCTCATCATTGATGTTTCTATCCCTTTCTCCCTCTCCCTTCCTCTCTCTGAAATCAATAAAAACATATTTTTTAAAACAGAAAAGAAATTGAGACATCCATTAGCAGAGTAAGGTAGAAATTTTCATACTGATGTGGAAAAAGACAATACTGTGAATATAAATATGTACTATATAATCACAATTTTGTTTTTGGAAAAAATAAATCTGTGTGAATATTTGCATATTTTCCCCTAAAGACATAGTCATAGGTGCAGAGAGAAAATGAGGTGTTCTGAGTACTGTTCTACATTCCACACTTGGGACATCTTCTCACAGGAGTGACTACAGTACAATGAAATCTGGCATAAAATTGATTTTTTTCTTTGTTGCTAGTGGCAGTTTATGTTGGTAAACATATGCGCTGTCAGTTTAGCATTGCTTATCTGAAGCCATAAAGATGTTCATAACCTTTGATCAATTATTCCACACATGGCCAATTAACTTAAGGAAATTGCTCCAATGAAGAACAAAGGTCCATGCCCAAAGATATTCATCTTTATAACAATCTAAACCAAGTGGGTGTAAAATATTGAAATATCTTCTTTTTTCTTAACTTTTCTGTCAGTTGGATGATATTTGAAGCAGATCCTAGAGCCCTTTAGTCACTTTAAAGTATTACAAATAAATGACTGTCTTATTTGGGTTATTAAAATGTTTAATAAAATCTAAATCAAAACTTTAACCTCGTTTAACTTAAAACTTTTGATCTTACCTGAGCTTCGAAACCTCTAATGAAGACTGAGAAGCAGCAGAGGCTGGGGATAAGCTTTTTCTATATTTTGTTTTACTTTCTTCCCTACTTCCCCACTCAGGATGGGGGCAGGAGAAGAGAGGAGAGGTAAAGTGGGTGAAAAGTCTCACTTGACCAATGTTAAATGTGGGGTCAGAGCCCTCTGTGTGTTACAGATACCTGAATACTAGTAGCCCTTTCTCCTTAGTCCCTTTTGTGGAGGAAATGCCTCATTTGGGGGCCTCCCTACATTGTTCCAGTTATGCACAGTCTCTTAGTTTTAGGTAGACCTCTTGGCAGGATCTTTTAAATTCAACCCAAGGCCAGTTACCTTCCAAGGACCACCATGGTCCCACCCACAGCTGAAAGCACTTTTAATGTTCTGACTTCAAGGGAAGGTACAACTAGCCTCTCACCTTTATCTATTTCTGGGTGTGAACCCGACACCAGCCTCTGTGTTCTCCAATACAAGACATGTCTACAGGAGTTCTACTGAGGACACCCTCACATCACTTGAGTTGCGGGGGGCGGGGCGGGGGTGTCGGGGGGGGGCGGGGAAGGGGGCAAAACCAAAGCACTCTTTCAGCTCTCCCCAAAGAGAATCTCCCTAGTAATATCCCCTCATTCCTCTGCCTTCCAATACAGCCATAGGCTAGGTGGGGAGAGTTCATTTTTTGGATCTCCCTTTAGGAAGGACCATGTGGGTGATCAGGCATCCCTCTTTAGGTGCATGGACACTTAACAACACTCTTTTACCCCAGCTGCAGCTCTGAAAAAGGCATTCTGTGGCACCACTTTATTCAGTTATTTACTACTTGTTAAAACCAATAAAATTTATTTCAGTAAACTTCAAATCACTTTCACCATTTTTTCAATACTGAAATAGAAAACCTAGTTCTTCACAGAAAAAAAAAATCAGCCTTCCAAGTTTTAAATGTGTGTAGTTGCCCATGCAAAATGCCTCTGGTGGCTTATGTTATGGTAGACTGGTCAGTCAAATCAAAATACAAATCTTCTACTACCTAAAGAGTACAATAGAATGGAAATAATTCATTCATAAGATTCTAATTTATAAACCAACTTCACTACTTTTAAAATACTACCCTAAGAATTAAAATTTTATCAAGCTTTGATTTGAACAAATGTACATTTAGACAACAGCTGTTACACTAAAAAAAAAATTCACCATGTCTTTAGAAGAGTGACAGGAATATTATTAACATGATTGCCCTGGTTCAGCCCTTAAAGAAGGAAGCTCTCCGAAGGCTGGCTCAGCCCTAGGAAATGCACACTTTGGCTATAGCTCTTGAACAAGAATCACAAAGAAACCCCCGTGGTAGGCAGATGTTACTCAGCATTAATGGAGAATGAAGGGCCAGGAAAATCCCCTGTGGGAAGTAACATCAAGAATTCATACAGGTTTCCTGGAGAAGATGACAGATGAGGTTCTCGTCTTGTAACATACCCTATGGATCCATTCCCAGCATGCAACCTTCAACTGGATGAGGTGGACAAGAATAAAAAGCCTACACCAACTTCACTTTCAAGTAGTAGAGATGGATCAGGAGGACCTAAATTACCAAAAGCATCTTCAGGATGAGTCCCACCAGATCCCATTTTTAAAGATATGGACCAATTTCTCCTTCTAAAGAAGGCCCATTAAAAACTTATGAATCTCGCTAGTGTAGAAAGACAGCCAGTGTCTGAAGCAGAAATGAAAACTGTGTCGTGTGCATGTTAAGGAAGAGCTGGACCAGGGTGTAGATGGCCTGGTGGACACTATGTCATCCTGAGCACCAGGTCCCAGGGAGATGACATCTGGTGATGCAGGGAAACACTGAACCCTGAATCTCTGAACCATCTTAGCTGGACATACCTCCTGCCTTGATGATGCACTGATCCAGAAGATTCCCTGGTTCTCATGGGCTTTGGCCACATGCTGCACTTAGATCATCAAGGCCTTGAGGATCCCTTTCTAAAATCTCAAAGTTTATATCATCTGTAGTTAATTTTGGCCTCCCACATGAATTTACTATAATCAAGAGCAATAAGCTGGCTTCTCAGAGGACAAGTAAGTTCTTCCATTTCTTCTCCTAGAGCTTTGGCTTGATTTTTGGTTTGTTTGGTTTTGTATGTGTGTTTTGTTTTGGTAACCAGCTCTTCATGGCCTGGCTCATGTTTTTATCTGCTTTGAAATTAGTCTAAATTATTCTTCTTCCTCTGCAGGGAAATTTCCTGGGAGATTTCTTATTCTTGTCTTGACATAGCTCGATCTTTAAGTATATGCTAAAGTTTGGAACCTCACTTCATCTTTGCATTTTCTGATTCCAACAATGCATTTTTGTTTGCTTGTTTGTTTATGTGGAGAATTGTGCTGTCTAACCTGTTAGTGATTGTTTTTTTCTTCTCCAGCTACTTAAATATATAGTTGGTTACTTTCTTCTTCAAGGATTTATAAGGAAAAACATTTAGTTTGATGGCATCAATCAGTTTCCTCAAAGCTCATACTGACTAGTCATTGAGGTGGTATACAATTTTATTAAAAGTTGACCTTTGATCTATATCATTCTTCAACAACAAAATGGAAAGTACACATAAAACGCTTCTGCTTCATTCTGAAGTATGATGATTATCTAAGGTTAAAGCTTGTGTACAATTTGTTAAGTTACAAGCAGAACTAGCCACTTTTTCCATTGAATGCTATATTCACTTGAAATAAAAATTAATAAACTGTACAGACTTAGGTATTTAGTTGACAATTTTTTGAAAATAAAAAAAGCAAGCCTGTCATTTCAAGGAAAAAAACTGACAGCATATATTTTGCCAATTCAAGGTGTCAAGCAAATATTGGAATTTGGGAAAAATTCTATCTATCACCCTGAGCTTGACAGCTTCCCAATACTTAAAACCTTTTCTGATTAAATCAATGGTCTTATTAATAGACATGATATTTTTATATTTAATAATGAAATATGTCAACATTTGAAGGCATGAATAACTCAGTAAACCAAAAATTTTCAAGTGACCTAATATGATATTACAAAATCATGCATAGGTAAAAGATCTAAATAAAGTGCAAATAGACCAATGAATTTTAAAGTAACAGAGTATGACAATTTCATTGATATGATGTCAGATTCCACATTGCAACTACCCTTTAATAAACAATTGTCAAGTTTTGGTATAGTAACAAAGAATGCCCACATGTATCTAAAAAGGCTATTAACATATTTCTCCCTTTTCTAACTACATATTTATATAACACAGAATTTTCTTCATATATCTGAATTATAGCATTATACTGCAACATATTGAATGCAACAGATATAAGAATCCAGCTATCATGTATTAAGTTAGATCTTTTAAAAATTTACAAATCTATAAAATAATGTCAGTCTTCTCACTAATTTGTAGGGGGGGGGAGTTGGGGAAATTTGGTAATTTTTCATTAATATTTGTTACTTATTTTAATGATACAAGTTTATAATAAGGAAATAATTGTATTATTATAACAAATATAATAATGAATAAATACTATTCTTAAAATTTCTCCATTTTAATTTCTGATACAGTAAATATCAGTAGATATAACCTACATAAACAATAGCCATTGGGGGTCCTCAATAATTTTTAAGACTATAAAAGGTTCCTGACACCAAAACTGAGAACTGTTGCTTTAGAATTTTCAACTATTTTTTTCTTTTAATTGCGTTTTTCACTCTATCCTTCATTGTCTTAAGAAAGTAGTTTTGTGTTTTCCTGGAGATGGGCATGTTCATCCATAACTTTCTTCGATGTTGTCATTGGTTGTTTCTCATTCTTCTAGTACAACTTGGGATTGAATGGCTTCTGATCCATCTGTTAGTCACTAAGTATCCTTGTGACGCTCACTCATCCTGGACATTTAGATTTCTCTTTCCTGCATTCTTTTTCTGATGAGTCTACCATAACCTCAAGAAGGAACCTTTAAAGCTTTTTTATTATTTGCCTCCAGGCCCAGCATTTCTGATACTTTGGTCTCAAGACTGACCTCCTTCAAAAAGGACTCCAGTGCTTCATAATCTCTCTTAATATCCCCGAACTCAAAAATTTTACTTTTTAAAAATCTAAGGCAGAGTAAGTTACGTCAAGCTCTTTCTCCCAACATTTAAAAGTTGACTTTACCTACAAGAAAGCCTATGTCACCATCTCCCAGGTAGCAGGTGCATCACCAAGAGATGGACCAGGACTCACACCTCCAAGTGGGGCCCTCAGCCCACACAGCATCTCCAGGAGCCATCACCAGGCCCTCTGTGGCACCAGTGGTTACTAGAACAGCCTCAGATTGTCAGGGCCCTACTGGCCCCAAGTGACTACGGAGTGCTACAGAATGCTCCACTCAGAACATAAGCCAACATGCGCAGTGAGGCCTGTCTGACTGACCTTCCGCAGGGCCAGGACCACCAAGTGTTCTCAGGTAGGCGTCATTGAGGGTCTTGGCCTGGGCCATGCAACTAGATCCAAACTTGAAGTGTGGCAACTTTGAAAGATATTCCCAGGTGACTGAAGTCAATTAAAACCATCCTGAAAATTAACAATTCTATGAAAATGGCAGCAGCAGCAGCAAAATATGCCTGAGCTGAAAGGGAGCTGCAATCAGCTCAAGTGTATGGAACAGGATCTTTGGCTTTGTATGAACAGGCTTATGACAACATGCCTGCAAACAAGAAGAAACGCCTCCTTATTGCTGTGTCCTCAGATAGAGCGCTTTGCAGTGCTACCCATTTCTTGGTTGCTAAACAGATGAAAAGTGAGCCCAGAAGGTATGGCTTAGTGATTGAGCATCAACCCATGAACCATGAGGTCACTGGTTCAGTTCCCGGTCAGGGCATTTGCCCTGGTTGAGGGCTCTATCCCCAGTAGGGGGCATGTGGGAGGCAACCAATAGATGTTTCTTTCATTGGTGTTTCTATCTTTCTTTCTCCCTTCCTCTTTCTCTAAAAGAATCAATAAAATAAGATAATAAAAGAAAAGTGAGGTGGCTATGCTCACAGCAGCTGGGAAAGTTAAGACAGTTGGAATCGGTGATAAAATTAGGGGTGTACTTCGTAAGACTCATTCTGACCAGTTTCTGGTGACCTTCAAAGAAGTGGCAAGAAAACGCCCTACTTTTGGAGATGTGTCAGTCTTGCCCTGGACTTACTAAATTCTGGATATGAACTTGATGAGGGAATCTATTGTCTTTAATCAATTCAGGTCTGTCATCTCCTACAAGACAAAAGAAAAGCCCATCTTTTCTCTTAATACCATTGCAAGTGCTGAGTGCATGAGTACCTATGACGACATCGATGCCGACATGCTGGAGAATTACCAGGAATACATCTGGCCGATGTCATCTACTATTCTCTGAAGGAATACACCACTAGTGAGCAAAATGCCAGGATGACGGCCATGGACAATGCGAGCAAGAATGCTTCTGAGGTGATCGACAAATTGACTTTGACCTTCAACCGCATAAGCCAAGCTGTCAGCACAAAGGAGGTGATTGAAATCATCTCCAGTACTGCAGCTCTAGATGAATGAAAATCAAGCTTCATCCTCAGACAAGAGGTAAAGGAGGAAAACTCAGCCAGCTAATTTTGTTTTTATCTTGCTGCTGTGGTGGTCAGAAGAAATTATTGGCCCATTGTTTAAATTACTGAAGACAGCAAGGTATTTATAAATTACCTTACAATGAACAACTTACACTAAGAATTAAAAAAAAAAAGATAAGCCAGTGCCTGGCAACAAGAACAGACCAGCAGTGGGAGGGAGACAGGGAAGGGAAGAAAATGACAGAACAGAGTTTTCCCACATTTTCTACATCATGGCACACCCATAAATCCTGGTCACTGGGGGAAATGGTAGCCTCTTCATGGCTGAGGGGACAGACTCCTCCCGGAAGATGGGAGGGCTGAGTGTCCACATCTTCCCACACGTTACCCCTCCTGGGATTGCTGAGCAACAGGAAGTTCTGCTGTAAAGGGCTCTCCTGCTCATCTTTCTCATAGGCCTGGAGGCATGATCCTGCCTGCAAAAGTGCCAGAGCTTCTGGTCAGTATGAGAATGTCCATATGTGTAGGTGTGAGTTGGAAATAAAAATGGCCTTACAAGAATTTTCTTTAGCTATCAACAGTAAAAGAATGTTTAACTACCTTATTAATAATTTAGGAAACTTGCAGTCTAATTGCATTTAGCCTTCTCCTAATCTTTGTGCTCTTGTCATCATATAAGTTACTTCTACTAGTACATGTTACCCCACAATATATTTTATTGCTGTTTTAAATAGCAAATAATCTTTTAAAGAACATATGTTTGTGTGTGTAGATATGTATATTATATACATTATTTCTGGTGACAAATCTGCCATTATTCTGTAAGTAATGTATCTTTTTCTTCAGGCTAATTTTACAAAATCCTTTTATTGCTGCTCTTCAGAAGTTGACTATGTTTGCCTATGATTTACTTTGAATTTATCCAGCTTGCGGTTCATTGAGATTCTTGGAGCTGTGCGTTGTTATATTTTATCAATTTGGGGAAATTCAAGGGTCATTCTCTCTTCAAATATTTCTTCCACTCCATTATCACTCTCTTTCTAAGACTTCTACAGTAGTTATATTAGATAACTTAATATTCTCCTGAAGGTCTCAGATGTTGTTTTTGGTTTCCCATTCTTATTTTCCCTTTGTTTTCAGGTTGTATAATCTCTATTAACTGTCTCCATGTTCACTGATCCTTTCCTGCCTTTCAGTTTATCAATTTTTGGTAGATATTAAAATCAATTTTGGTAGATATTTTCAGTTCTAGCATTTCCATTTGATTCCTTTTAACATTTTCCTTTTATTTTTTGGCTAAGATTCTACACTTGTTTACACTTTTCCACTAGATTCTCTAACAGATTTATAATCGCTATTTATAAGTTCCTGACTGCTAATGCCAACCTCTGTGTCGTAGGTGGGTCAATTCCTTGTACTGTTTTTCCTCTGGCTTCTAGGTCATATTTTCCTACTTTGTCTCTTGGTTTATTTTTATTACTGTATGCAAAGGAATAGTAGAGACTGAAGTCAATAATATTTACCCTTGAAAAGATCATGCCCATTCCTCCGTCAGGCTGCTAGTGCATGGTGGTGGGAGAGGGGCACGGGAGTGAGTCAATTTAATTTATGCTTGAGCTGGGTTGGCAGCTCATTTAGTCAGATTCCGCTCAAATACTTTGAGGGAAGGATCAGGGCTTTGCCTTCAGCATGTCTTGGAATGTGAACCTCAGGGAGACTCCAGAGACCTCTCTGTGCTGCCAATTTGGGGGGTTACTGAAGAGTTCTATTTGCTCTGACTGCAATTTTTTCATGTTGTTTTTAAAAACTGGAAATTATTTAAATGCCCACCAAGAAGAATGGCTATGTAAGTTATGGGAAAACCAATGCTGTACTTGTATGCACTAATTTATAAAATTATTCTGAGGAAGAGGCGAATGCTTAACATATAATATTACGTTTTTTTAAAAACACAGAACCTTAAGGTATATCTAATAAAAATTATGTTAAAAAAACACACACACACTAAATTTACATATGGACACGTACTAGAAAGAAGCCCCTAAAAATGAAATGTTTGAGCCATGGATATGGCAAGATTGTGAGGAGCTTTGTCTTCGTTTTTTGTTGTGCTTCCCATTAATAATGCCAATCAGATCGAGTACGGAGCAAAGAGTAAAATTTAGACAGACGTGAAATAACAGTTTCTTAGTTTACGAAAGATAGCCCAGAGCAGAAAGGGGCAGGCCAGCAACCTCTTCTCCCCTAAGGCCCAAACAGAAAGAAACTTGTTTAAAATACAGCCAGAGGACTGGTGAGGAGTGAGGAAGAAAGAGCCTTTGGACTGTCAAGGTTGTAAAATGAAGGCTGAAATGAGAGAGCTAGAAAAGGGACTAAACTTAGAGAAACTCGCATGTGGCGTAGTCCAGTCTTACCCATAGTTTCTTCATTAATTGACAGTGATGTGGTCCGACATCTCAGAGTAAACCATCCTCGTTGCCATCATTATTATTATAGACTGGGAATTCGTTACTAAGAAAAGCTGTGAAATTTTTTCCCCAGAGGCCATTTGAAATCAGATGTAGACAACCACCTGTCTAAAATAATTCCGGTTCCATCCTGCCTAGAGGCAGGGGATTGAACTAAATGACCCCTGAAGGTCCTTCTAAACTCTGTGACTTTGGATTCCTGTGCTGATAATACTGAGAAAGCCTCATTATCCAACTTCTTTCTAATCCTTGACTGTGTACTCTCTGCTTAAATATTTTTCACATTGGAAAGAGAAACTTCCTGCAAACAGTCCTTCGCTTCTCCCCTTGACACAAGGCTGAAATTCAGTATTGCCAGTATCACTGGGAAATATTTCTTAGTGGCAGTTGATTATTTTTTCTTGTACTGCCAGATGTCACTGTGCCTGGAGAATTCACTTAGCCAGGAAGGGGCTACAGGCTGCCAAGGGCAGAAACAACATGCTAGGGGCGCTGGGGGTGGCGGTTGGGGGGTGGGGCCAGAATTTATGAAAAGTCAGCAGATACAAAGCATTTTTTAATTAAAAATTTAAAAAAATTAGCCCTGGCTGGTGTTGTGCAGTGGTTAGAGCATTGGCCCATGGAATGATGGGTCACAGGTTGGATTCCCAGTTGGGAGCACATACCTAGGTTGCAGGTTCAATCCTGGACCCCAACACACTTACTTGCCAGAGGCAACCAATCGATATGTCTCTCTCACATCAATGTTTCACTCTCTCTCTCCCCTCTCCTTGCTTCTATTCTAAGAAAGAAAGAAAAAAAAGTCTAGTAAGCTGTAGTTGTATGTGCATGTGTTTAAATTGCTTTAGGATACACAAAAATGCACTGAACCAAAGCTATTGTTTGAGCACAGCAACTAAAAACGTTCATGATGCCCCCCGAAATGCTTCAAGAGAGATCACTCCCAGCTGCCAGAAAGGAGGGGGGAGTGTCAGGAAAGGATGGTGGGGGAGATGTATATACATCCACTCAGAATGGAAAGTTAGTGACCTAAAAAAGAACCCAACGAACTTGTATTTTGCCCCTGAATTTCTGAGCTCTCTAATTTGTCGGTGATCACTTCTGGGGCGTCTCTGTGAGGACTGCCTCTTGCCCTCCTTTGGAATGTGAGCTACAGCCAGAGAAGAGATGAGGGCAGGAATTATTGAAGGCCCTGTTTCGGATCAGCATTAACAATTCATGGAACTCATTTCTGGTTCCACCTCAGGCATTAGGAAGGACACCTGCTGCAGCAAGGGTTTGTTCAAAGTGTCTCCTAATCTGCTTTGAAATGCACAGTGGACGGGGGCCAACTCCAGGTCAACATCCTGTCCTCATTTAGTGAGCTGCACCTCTTCCCCAGTGGAGGAAGTGAAAAACCAAGACTGCCTGCTCACCCATCGAAGGCCTGCGGCAGCCCTGAAGGGTGTTTTGAAATGCAAACTTCCAGAGCTGAGGGTTTGGAAACTTATGTTCTATTCAGAGCCAGTGGCTCACAAAAGGGGGGAGGGGGGGGTGGGGGAGGGAATGATCACCAAAAGTAATTTAGGTCGAGATGCATCAGAGGTTAAACTCACACAATTTAAATGTTCAGAATAGGGAATTTTAAACATTATTCATTAGGTATAGCTGATTTGGGAAAATGTACTTCAATTTCAGATGAGGGGCAGGTAAGGAGGCCTTTTAGTCCACCAGACTTCATGCATGTGAAACCTGCATTCTACAGTCTGCCCATTCCTATTCAGTACCATTCTTCTGGCTTCTGCAATGCCAAACTCTCCTGGTTTCCTCCTCCCTCCCAGCATCCCACTCCTCAGGGTTATTAGCCAGATCTTCCTCTTCAACTCAAATTCGAATGTTGGCTCCAAAGTCTTGGTCCCAGGCCAGCATTTTTTCCTCTCTGATGTGCTTCGTACCTCAATAATCTCACCCACGCCCTCGTTCCTTACCATCTCTACTCAGATGGCCACACATTTGATCTCCATCCAGACCTTTCTTCAAAGCCCTAGGCCCATCAGTCCAGCTGCCGGTGGACAGAGCCCCTCGGATGTCTCAGTATGTCCCTAAATGACCTCCATCCCTTCCTCCAATGTCCTTTATCAGCAAATGTAGATCCATTTGCTCAATTTCAAAAGAGGGAACACTGGGAATCAGTCTTGAAACCTCCCCTCTGCCTCACCCCACAGCTACTCCATCTCCAAATTCTAAGTATCTCTCCTTCTCTTTCCTTCCACCGTCCAAGCTGCCAGCATCTCTATGTCTTATTGACCCGTGTCTCTGCATCCATTCTGGCCCCTCCAATTCATTCTGTACACATCAGCCAGGGGGGGTCTTCCCACAGGGCAAAGCAATGCATTCTCATGCTTTTACAGTAAAGATCAGCAACCTTATCATGGCCCATAATGCTGCAAAGTTGTGTCTTTGCACAATTCTACAGCCTCACCTCTACTTCTTACCTTCCCACTCCCACGCCCCCTCCCAGTTCCACTCTGCAAACCACACAGGCCTTTCATTTCCTCAAGCTCACACTGCTCTTCTCCACATCAGCACCTTCAAAAGCGCGGGTTTTCTCTGCCTATACCTGCTTCCCCCACGAACCTGCCTAGTGTCTTTTCATCCTTGCAGTCTCAGCAGAATTAGCACTTCCTCAGAGAAATCTTCTGCAATCCCCAACACCAAATCCAAACCTCCCCTTGCCCAGTTTCACAGTTCCCATAACTTTTTATTTTTGTAGGATTTATCATGCTTTCTGATTAGTCTACTACTTGTTTTCTAACTTTTGCATTGGTTGTTTCTCCAGTGCCTGTACCACTGTGTCCTGCACATAGGATATACTCGGTGAAGATATATGAATGGGTGAATGAATGAATAATAGAATGAGATAAAATCACACACACAAAAAAGGTTAAGACTATCTGTAGCTAGTGTATTTAAATTTGTGTATTTCTATTTCTGTGAATTCAGTCAGATACTCTCAGTTACTCATATTGGAATTAGTGATTCATTTAAATCTCAATGGCTTTTTCACTAACTGATGTCAAGCCAGGTATGCATCTGTGCTCAGGGAATTTGTGTTTCATCTATATGTAAAGATATTACCTTTGAGAAAAAAATTTAATTTTTGAAACTAAATTCTGTCATCCAAGATATTAACTGTCCTCACCAGGTGTCACTTAAAAATACTATAGTCATGACTTGTATGTCTTTTTTCAAATTGTTAATAAATGATATCCTCATGTTCATACTGTAAGGTTTGAGGCGCAGGAAATGGGAGTCAGAAACCAAGATACATTAAAAGGGAGGTTTATTCCTTACAGAGGAGGTAGAGAAACCAGGAAGGCAGAGGAGGAGGAGAAGGGGCCCAATCGGACTGCTCCCTGCAGAAGGGAAAGACAGTAACACGTGCGTGGGTGGAGAGTCCTTTTGAGGGAAGGAACAGGAAGGGGATGGGCCCAGGACGGAACAGGAAGGGGTGGGCCCCAGGGCACTCGGCGCACACTGATTGGTGGTTCAATGTCCCGGGATGTCTCCGCGGCAGACGCCAGTAACATCATAACTCCGCCCACCAGTTGTGGGGAGGGAGGATCTCACACATACCACAAAACCCTCTTTCTCAGTGTGACAGTCACAACTGGTCAACTTACCCAATAGCCATTTCTCCCAACTTGCTTATTCCTTGCTCTCTCTCTTTTTTTTTTTAATTTAATAAATCTTTATTGTTCAGATTATTACAATTGTTCCTCTTTTTTCCCCCATAGCTCCCCTCCACCCGGTTCCCACCCCACCCTCTGCCCTTACCCCCCACACACACACACTGTCCTCATCCGTAGGTGTACGATTTTTGTCCAGTCTCTTCCCGCACCCTCACGCCCCTTTCCTCCCCGAGTATTGTCAGTCCATTCCCTTTGTATGCCTCTGATTCTATTATATTCTCCAGTTTATTCTGTTCATCAGATTTTTTTATTCACTTGATTTTTAGATTTACTTGCTGATAGATATGTATTTGTTGCTCATAATTTTTATCTTTACCTTTTTCTTCTTCTTCCTCTTCTTAAAGAATACCTTTCAGCATTTCATATAATACTGGTTTGGTGGTGATGAACTCCTTTAGCTTTTTCTTATATATGAAGCTCTTTATCTGCCCTTCAATTCTGAATGATAGCTTTGCTGGGTAGAGTAATCTTGGTTGTAGGTTCTTGCTATTCATCACTTTGAATATTTCTTGCCACTCCCGTCTGGCCTGCATAGTTTCTGTTGAGAAATCAGCTGACAGTCGTATGGGTGCTCCCTTGTAGATAACTGCTTTTCTCTTGCTGCTTTTAATATTCTCTCTTTGTCTTTTGCTCTTGGCATTTTAATTATGATGTGTCTTGGTGTGGTCCTCTTTGGATTCCTTTTGTTTGGGTTTCTGTGCACTTCCTGGACTTATAAGTCTATTTCTTTCACCATGTGGGGAAGTTTTCGGTCATTATTTCTTCATATAGGTTTTCAGTATCTTGCTCTCTCTCTTCTTCTGGCACCCCCATAATTCGGATGTTGGTACGCTTGAGGTTGTCCCAGAGGCTCCTTAGACTATCTTCATATTTTTTAGATTCTTTTTGCTTTTTCGGTTCAGTGTTTTTTGCTTCTTTGTATTTCAAATCTTTGACTTGATTCTTGCAATCCTCTAGTCTGCTGGTAGATCTCTGTATAATATTTTTTATTTCAGTCAGTGTATGCTTAATTTCTAGTTGGTCCTTTTTCATATCCTCAAGGGTCTCGCTAAATTTATTGGCCTTTTCTAGAAAATTCTTGAAAAACCTTATAACCGTGGTTTAAAACTCTATATCCAGTCGTTTGATTTCCTCCATTTCTTTCATTTGTGACCTGTTTCTTTGTCTCCATATTTTGGCTGCTTCCCTAAGTTGATAGAATGGCTTTGTGTGCAAGGTGTCCTATAGGGCCCAGTGGCTCAGCCTCCCTAGTTACCTGAGGTGGACACTCTTGGTGCACCCCTTTGTGGGCTCTGTGCACAGTCTTGTTGTAGTTAAGCCTTGATTGTTGTTGGTATCCACAGGGAGGAATTGATCTCCAGGCCAATTGGCTGTGAGGATCAGCTGTGTCTATGCTGGGAGAACTTCTGTGCTGGAGACACCGTTATGAGACAAGACTTGCAAAAGCCTCTGTGCTCAGCTTGGATGGGGCAGAGTCTCAGGGCAGAGCAGACAGCATTGGTTTCCCATCAGCCCTGCCCTAATAGACCCGTGTCTCAGTGTCCCATAGTAATCGCTGCAAGCACCTCTGAGAGAAAGCCACCCTCGAGTTCTGCCCATTGCCAGACAGTCCAGCTTCTCCCCGAATGAGTATGGGTCCCCAGAGTCTCACCTGGAACTGGAGTTCAGAGCAGTCGGGAGCTTTTGTCTCCATCCCACTTGAGAAAGCCAGCCGCGTATTCAATTGCCAGTCCTCTCCGCGTGTGCATCTCAGTACCTCTGCCTCCTGCAGCTCCTCTGAGTCTCAGTGTGCTTTTCTCTTTCCTTCTAGTTGTAGAATTTCCACTCAGCCAGCCTTCCTGTGGTTCTGGATGATGTCCCGTTTTGTCGTTTAGTTGTAGTTTTGAAATTGTTGTGCGAGGCAGCAGTTTAGGTGTTTACCTATGCCACCATCTTGGTTTCTCCTCTCCTTGCTCTCTCTTAATAGCAGCTATGAAAAACCAGAAGCCCAATTTGTCAGCTTCTCTTGTGGCTAGTAGTGGCTCATGAGCCACAAAGTGACATTTACAAAGAGGAAAGAATGTGGGGAGATATTTTGCTTCCGTCTTAAAAGAAAAAGCAAGGTCAACATAAGATGTGCTCTCTTAGCACTGATTAGAACATTGCTTCTACCTTTGAATGTGATGGTGATGCCTGGACCCTTAGTAGCCAAATTGTGACCAAGAGGTGATGAGCATCAAGGCAGAGTTGATATGACGTATATTTAAGTTGGAGAAGCACCACACTGTAAAATATAGCATTTCATGGATCCACAGTGAGCATTTATACAATCCTACAATAGGACATAGTATATGAATAGTTCTTGTGCTTGCGTGAGCAATAAACCATTCAGTTAAGGAAATGTTCTGATCATAAAATGGTTTCTACGTAAAATATATTTCTTAATTTCAAGGAGTCTTTAATTATTCTTTTAAAAGATCCTATTAGATTTGTCTTTAACCTTTTCAAAAGTAGTGGATTTGAAATTGAGAGAAGATTAACTCCTTCTCTTACTGTATCATTATCAGAAAGACATGGTCAGCTCTCTTTCTGATGCAGTCAGCATTATGAACACCACATCCAAGGAAGAGGTGCCAATAACTGGTTCACTAAATGGGAGAGGTAGGATGTCTCTGGGGCATCTTTCCACACAAAACTTCTTTTTCTGGCTCATAGATGTGAACAATTACTTATTTGTACCATTTTTTTCCTTTCTCTTACAGTCTTACTACTTATAAGAGGTCATTGTCATTATAATCATTTACAGCAGTTTCTCTCAATTTTTCATTTGCATGAATCACACCTGGAAATCTTGATAAAGCACAGATGCTGATTTAATGGGTGAGATTCTGCATTTCTTTTCTTTTTTTCAATATATTTTTATTGATTTCAGAGAATAAGGTAGAGGGATAGAGAGATAGGAATCTCAATGATGAGAGAGTATCATTGATTGGCTGCCTCCTTCATGCCCCACACTGGGGATTGAGCCTGCAACCTGGGCATATGCTCTGATCAGGAATTGAAACGTGACCTCTTGGTTCATAGGTCGACACTCAACCACTGAACTATGTCAGCCGGACAAGATTCTGCATTTCTAACAAGCTCTCAGGCGAGGCTAATTCTACTGGTCTACAGATCACTCTTTGAGTAGCAAGAATTTGCAGAATAACAGGATAAAGGATACAGGAGCTATTTCAGAAGGACTCCTACATTTAGCTAATGAAGTCATCACCCAGGGGGATAGTTCAAACTAAGCATTCAGGTTAAAAAAGAAAAGATGCCTATTTACTGGGAGCAGTGGATAAAGTGAGGGAAAAAAGAAAGGGGCACAGGATGCTTATTCCACCCTTATGTCCAGGGCAGGACATCCTCACAATCTAGTTGTTCTCCCTGGGAATCTTTATGGTTGATGACAGGCATCTCCTCATGTGTCCATTCATTTAATAAATATTTACTGAGCAATGATTATATGCCAAGGGGGTCAACTTGAGTCTCAAAGCATCATTTGAACAAGCAGAAGGTCACCGTCATGGTCCCACACTTTGGCTAGGTGTTAGTGTCTTACAGTGCTCCCTTCCATCCCTTCTGTCCATCAGAGCTCTGGCTCACCTCCAGGACATTACCCTGGAGGTAGGATCTTACTTCTCATTGGTTTGTTTAATAGTTTTGAGATGCAGGGGCTCATTTATATTAGCCTTACATGCTTTATCCTGCAGGAGACAATGTTCTCTAGTTGGGGACATGTTTTGTCCAGGGGTGCATCACAGACATCTGCCTCCTCTATTTACTTACAGAGCTAGTGTTCAGCATTTCCTCTCTCAACTCAAAATCACTTTATTAACCAGGCGTCAGTGACAGGAAAACTATCTTTGATTTACTGTACCCTCTAAGCCCAAACATTCTAAATTTCGTAAGTAAAAGACTAAATGTGCCTCTTCCTTTATTATACCTCAAGGCAAAATAAACTTTTGGAAATTCCACATACATAAGCTGACCCTGGCTCTTCTTTCCACAACCCCCACAAAAGAACATTAAGAAAATATTAGGAACACTTCTATTCAAGAGAAATCAAGAGACCATCAAGGCCCTGGGTAAACTGAACATAATTTTCCAAGTCACAAATCAAGGAAATGCCTGGAGCCCCGGCCTGGTGACTCAGCTGGCATACACCAAAAAGGTTACAGGTTCAATTCCCAGTCAGGACACATACCCAGGTTGTAGGTTAGATTCCCCATGGGAGCACAAATGGGAGGCAACCGATGAATGTTTCTCTCTCACATCTCTCTCTGTCTCTGTCTCTGTCTCTCACTGACTCTCTCTGCCTGTATCTCTACCTAAAAAATCAATAAAAACATATCTTCTGGTGAAACACTTATGGGAACAAAGGAATAGAAAATTTAAGAATAGGCTTGTCCTAAAACGTCTCAAGCATATATTCATCTTGGCCCTGGTAACAAAAGTGTTTTTAGAGGTGACACAGAAAGGGGAAAAAAGACAAAGGGACAGAAAAAAAAAAAGACATGATATGCTTCATAACTATATCATTTGAGATAAGCTAGATCAGCTTTCTCAACCTATTTTTCATTATCACCTCCCCAAGAAGTCTTTTTAGATATTTTGTTCTTAATCCCCCATGAAATTTTAATGCCACAGACTTATCTGAGGTCTTGCCAGAATTAACCAACAGAGACACTTCCCCTTTCCCACCACCCTGTCCAATGTCCAGTCCATTCATACCCCACTACACTGTCGCCACAAACACCACATCCCCTCTTCTCTAACTACCACGTCAGCTCCCCAACTGGAGATCAGTCAGAAGGCTAAGATGCTGTCTCCTAGAGAAACTTTTTAGATTGCAAAATAGTTCAACTGCCAGTACCTTTGGGGAACACAAGTGAACTAGTTACAAATATAAAGACATAAACCAGGGTCCTCATCTAGATGAAACAAAGTAAGTGCTCAATAAATACCTTATTGATAAGTAAATGCATGGTTGGATAAATGAATAAATAAAAAGAAGCACGTGTAACCCATTTTCCAAAGTCCTCAATAACCCGTTTTTACCTTTATTGTTGTTTTCCTTATCTGGATGAGGACCAGTGGCACTTGCCTTCCTCTTATGTCATGTTCCAGTCTTAGCTTAGCAACAAGTTCTGTTTCCTTGTGGTCCCATCGTTGGCTTGACAACTGGGTTTGGAGTACCTGTGTTTATTACTCCACTTCCTCTTTCCTTCCTCTCTAATTGCAGGCAAGGCCTTGTCACTTGGCCCCTTCTCTAGATTGTCCTGTACCCTGTTTGACCTGTAACTACATAGGTTTCATGCTAACCCTCCTCAATTCTTCAGATGAAATGACCTTGTGACATAAACACATTGACTGTGAAACAATGACATCGATAAACAGAAAGTACCTGGATATGGTCATAACATGCCAGAAACATGTGCACACAGAATTGTACAGATTCAGCCAGGAATTGGTATGGGTTTTCTGGTTTCTCATTTGAAAATGCACTAATGGAGCAGGTGTTTGGTGGCTGGCACTGTTGACCTTTCCACATAGAGTATCGTGATGGGGCACTCCTGATGCAAGTGTCACAAATGCTTTTGAAAACTATAAACTATAAACCAGAAAAATCAACCAGTGATACATATGTAGGCAGTTCAAGTGTCCAAGTGGAAGCTTGTCACTTTCTAACCAAAATATCTACTTGAAAATAACAAAATGTTATTGAACCCCTCTAGGAACAGGATCAAGGGCTAGGGTGAGGCTGTGGGAATGGGAGCTAGTTCTACAAAGGGATGGAGTGAATGAAAAGCACCTTTGGGATAAGGAGTAAAAGAAGATGTTTCGTTTGTTCCTAGGAAAGTTTTAGTCAGAAATTCTAGAACCAGGCTTCAGAAAGGGCAACATGGACTTGCTTTGGACACAAATCAAATATCATGAATGCACCCAATGTCCATCTGGGTTGTCTATATCTTGGACCTTGTTATTCCTTGAACTTTATTACAGTGCTTCAGATAGATAAATCATAGATTTCTGTTTTTAATTAAATGAGAGTCGGAGGTTACTTTAGATAGAGTGGTCAGGTGAGATTTTTCTAGGGTAGTGTCATTTGAAGTGAGACCTAAATAATGAGAAAGGGAATAATAAGTATAGATACCCTGGGGCTGTAAAAACCTTAGGGCATTCAAGGAACAGAAAGAAGGCCAAGTGCATGGCAAAGGGAAGAGGGTTATGACAGCAGATGAAGTTGGAACAGTAAATTGACTCTAGATCGTGTGGGCCCTAAAAGACCAAGGTTAAAAGTTTGAATTTCCGAATATATGTATAGTGTGGTTGTCCCAAGTCAGACTGAGGAGAGCCAGCCAGGAAAAGTGGGTTCCAGTATCCTGAGTGCAATCCTCCAGAAAAAGAGCTGCAGTTGGTAACTATTGGGAGCAAAAGCACACTGAAGCATACACACACACCCACACACACACAAACACACACACCAATAAAATCAGACCCTGGAGGACTGGACAGAATACCTATATTATCCACTACACAGCCTAACTTAAATACCTAATTTCAAAATAAAGTTCTACCAAATACTCCCTATGTGATCTCAGTCTTCTCAACTATAGAATGTACACAATCTTAGTACTTACTTTATGAAGTTATTCCAAAGATTTAAATCGTGATAATGCACTTAAAATTCTAACACAATGCCTAGCATATAAAAGGCTCTCAATAAAATTTTTTCACCTAATCAGTCACTTGCTGCACCAATCTAATGGAATATTTTCCCACTTACTGCTTTCTCCATACTCTTATGAGATCATGAAAGCTTCACCAATTTCCATAAGTATAATAGCTTTATAATAAGGTCAGTTGGCAAGCTAGAGGATTATCCTCAGAACTTTCAAAGAGAAATATAACTGCATTCCCACCTAATTACACATCAAGGCATTCTTAAGAATCTCTCTTCCCTCTGGGGAGGACTAGGAAACTTCTTAATAACAACCAAGGAATGTCATTAGCTATCATAAATAGATTTAGCAATCACAGATGTCCAAAAGACTTCAATCAACTTTTTATATTCAGGTCCATTATGGGTGATAATAGACTTATGGCAGCTTCATGGATTCTTGGATTTATTTCACTGCTTGACAATTGTACTTCAAATGCTATCCTACTTTCTAATAATGAAGGCACAGGTTCACTTCAGCAGAGTTTTATTTGAACTTGATTACAGTACCCAATGTCAAAGAATCTCTATTTAGCACTCAATTCGACTTTCAACATTTAATCGTGCTCACATGTCTTTCATCATCCCACTTCCCAGCACCTACATTTTGAGCCATTTCTAAGTTGGCCTATTTCTTTCTATCCATTACAATGAGCTTACAACAAGCAAAGGATGACCTGAAATATGAGAATTATTAGTCAAACTCAATAATATAGAGAGAGCAAGAGCTCAGAGTCTAGTTGAAAAGGCGAGTAATATATTCCACTCCTTAAAATCAACACAATCTATTTAGATGGAAATTAAGGGTCTTGCCTGATAGATTGTTTGGGAAAAGTAGTTGTCTCAAACTTCAAATAAAGATGGATTACCCTCCAAGGTTTTCTCCCCTTCCTGGCCACACCCTGCTGAAATTCCAGTAAAGAAATAAAAAATTGTGTTAACCCAAAAGTACAAATAGAGTGGAAGAAGGGAAGGCAAAGGGATGGAACTTTAGATGGGACTGAAAACAGAGCAATTATAAACCACATAATGAACTGTAAGAAGTTCCTCTTTCTTCTTCTACCGGTCCCAAAAATGACAATAGCCAGGTAACTTATTATTCTTTCATTCCAGTTCAGGCTGAAAGCTGAACTATATAGAGACATAAATGTTTTGAGACATATGAAGTTCCCCAATAAAAATACCCCCTCGTTACCTCATTACTACCAGTGGGAAGGCCTCCTCCCCCCAAAGCACAGCTTCCAATCTCCTTTCTAATGCTTTACTCTCAATTATATATGGAAAGCCAAAGATCACAGCATGAAAGACACCAAAAGAAAGAAAGAAAAGTATAATCTAAAGGAAATAGAGACAACAAATAGAGAAGAAAGGTTTGAAATATCTATAGCATATCTCTTAGAAAGCTAAGAGAAGATATTTCCATTTATGAGATCACAATAAGATGCTAGCAAAAAGTATCAATCAAGGCACAGTAAAGAGCTATCATTTTCAATTTAACTGAAATTTAAAATTTGATGGAAAAAGCTAGATGATAAACTTAAGGAACTTACCTAGAAAGTAGAATAATAGAACTTACCCAGAAAGTAGAACAATTTTTCAGACATAGTGAATGGGAAGGATAATAAAACAAAATTAGATAATCATTCCAAGAAGCCCAATATCTGATTAATATGAATTCCAGAAAGAAATAACTTGGGTAAAATTATCACAGTACAGGAAGGTAGCCCATAACTGAAGACCTGAGTCTCTAGTTCTTTAAGTGACAAATACAATGGATAATAATGAGACTCACCCACAGTCATGTCATCATGAAAAAGCAGAACATCTGGAATAAATGAAGACTCTAATTTCTCAGAGAGAGAAAATAATGTCACATACAAATATCGGGAAAAAGAATGGCAACAGTAGATACCTCCAAATTCTAAGAGTCATTATTCTTAATCTAAAATTCTATGCTAAGTTAATCAAGCACAAGGAGGAAACAGACATTTTCAAACATGAAAATGTTGAAATAAACAACCATCCACATGCATCTTTTTGATGGGAGGCTACAAAATTATATGCTTCAATAAAAGAAAGAGGAGGTTATGGGCTCTAGAAAGGTCAACGGAAGAAAAAGGTCAAGGGATTTCACAAGCAGATGGTGACAGGAAGATTCACAATGATAGCAGTTGAAGGTCTAGAGGTCAACCATTTCAGATGGAATAGGAAGACAGAAGACTGTAGAGAGATCTCCAGAGTGAAAAGGGGGTGGGGGGCTGGGGAATGGAACAGATAGATTATTGGTGTGTTTGATCATTTGGAAAAAAAATTGAGAGAAGTATATAGAAAGCTAATCAAAAGTATAAACAAAGGCACTGTACTCCTAGAGGCAGAGAGTAGGGTTAATTGGGAGAAGGGGGTCAAAAGGGATAAACTTCTAGTTGTAAAATGAGTAAGTCATGGGTGTAAAATATGCAGCATTGTGACCGTAGCCAATAATAATGTAATGCATATGTGAAAGTTGCTAAGGGAGTAAATGTTAAACGTTCTCATCACAAGAAAAAAAGATGTGTGGCTATGTATAGTGACGGAAATCAACTAGGCTTACTCTAGTTATGAGAATTTTGCAAATTAATTTCAAATTATGTTGTACATTTTAAAATAATATGTCACATGTCAAGTATAGCTCAATAAAAAATTTAATTCAAAAAACAGAGGCAACTATTATTTCCAAGAAAAACAGAAAGTGTATAAAAATGCAACCACAATGTACTACATTTTGAACAGTGAATTGCATTTATAAATTGAAATGGCACAAACACCAACTCTTATTTGAACCAAAATCTGCAATAAATTGGGTAGATGGCAGAGAGAAGCGAAAAGAGAATTGTGGAGAAGCATATAAGACAGTGAAATTCTCAACAGCCTAGCAAGAAATCAAAAATAATGTTAACAGATAACAACATAAGAATATCATTTGACATGTTGAAGTAAATATCAGAAATAATTTATACAAATGATTGAAAGTGATCAATTCTAGGGATTAGAGGTAGGAAATAAAAAAGGGTTTTAAAAAAAGAACCATTTTTTTGTAATAAGTATTTTAGCATGACTTGAATTTCTTTATACCTTTAAAACTTTCATACAATGTCTTTTATCTGAGGAGAGAATAAGAAAGATTGCTGTCGTCTATGATCCACTCTCTATCAACAAATGCTCACAGGTACAAAATCATTCTTGTTGAGATGGTGCCCAGTTCAAGAGAGTCTCCAAGGAAACCATAACCCACTCAAACTGACTTTTAAAGATTAAACCAGTTTGAAACTAAAAAGTAAAAACATAGTTTCCTAGAAAACAGATTCAAATCAAATAAATATCAAGTTCATTTTATGTTCAAGTCAATAAATATATATGTATGTATACACACACACACCATTCTTTAATCAAACCTCCCCAAAATATAGGTTCTTATTTGTCATACTTCACTTGTAATCACTTTGGTTAAATGACTCACATTGCACTCCAGTTGTTGGTCTTTCTTTCTTTCAAGGTAGGACTGTTAGGTAAAATATAGATCCTCAGTTAAATTTGAATTTTAGATAAACAACAAAGTTTTTCAGAATATGCATTTTCCAAATATTGCATGGGATATACTTATTAAAAATTATTGTTTATCTGAAATTCAAATTTAACTGGACATCCTGTGTTTTTATTTGCTTAATCTGACAACATCATTTCAAAGGTTACCTCTGCCAAACTCATCTCAAATCTGCTTCTGCGTCAGTCTAAAATGCAGCTGCTATTCTTCATCACACACTCCCTTCTCCACCATCCTCAGCTCCATCCTGAGCCATCATTGTTTGTGCCTGGTCGTTACAGGGCCTCCAAGGCTCTTGTTAGTCCTGAATAGCTCTGCCTTGCTGGCCTCAGCCAAGAGGTGATGCAGTTAGTGACATTTCCCTTTGCTGCCTGCCTCTGGACACCTGTCAACGCCATTAATATAGAGTCTGTGCCTTTGTAAAAGACTTGGCAACATGTAAGACCAAATTCTAAATATGACTTAAAGTAAAACAGAAAAAAAAAAATGAAAGCCTTCCTTTGGAACCTTCTCATGGAAATCTTTACTTCCTAGCTCATTCCCTTCTCCTGTGGTCCACTACCATCCTCTCCTCTTCTGAGTGATGAAACCATCTCCATTAGTCCTTCAGAATGACTCCCCTCGCCCCTTTGAGAACAGTCCAATTCCTACCCACAGGGGTGGGGCTCAGCCTTCCCCCACCAGAGGAATTTATCAGGGTTAAGGATCCCCAGCAATGAGAAAATGCTTTATATCTTGACTATAGTGGTGATTACATGAGTGCACACATTTGTCAAGATTCATGATTTGTACACACAGAATGCGTGCACTTAATGATATATTAATTATACCTCTGTGAAATGGATTTTTGAAAAATATCTCCTAGCAGTACTTTTACTAAACCATGGGTTAATCATTCTGGAATTTAAAATAACACTACAGGGATTTCCGTCGCACAGCCCAGGATTTGGCTTTCTGAGTTGGATTTCCTCACGTTCTGGCCACCAGTGTGGAGCAGAGTAAGCTGGCTTTTGTTTCTTGGGGTGGTCTAGCTTCTCATGGGTATTTTTTAATAAAACACACACACATCATAGAGTTAATACAATATTGTCCACCTAAATATATTATAGAAAGCGAAAGTATTTAATAATTAACTCTTTATTTGTTCTTGTTGTTGTTAATCCTCACCTGAGGATATTTTCCCGTTGATTTTTAGAGAGAGGGGAAGGGAGGAGGAGAGATAGAGAGAGAAACATCAATGTAAGAGAGACATATGCCCTTGACCAGACTCAAACCCAGGACCCTTTAGTCCACGGGCTGATGCTCTATCCACTGAGCCAAATTGGCTAGGGCAATAATCAACTCTTTATGTGAAACTAGAGACATCTTGGTAGAACAATTCAATCAAGACAGAAGCATTAGCCTCTCCATTCAAATGCATTTCCCTGCGAGGCAATATTAAAAATGGAATTATTAAACAGGAATATCCTTTGAACTGTTACAGGTAGGGTAGTGGGGCGGAGCTGGGAGATGTTTAATGTTGTTTTACAGGAATCGTCTTGGCTTCCAGGATTTTGCTACTCAACAAAGGGAAAATTCCATTTTCAGCTCCAACCCTGATCAGGAAATCATTCTTCAAAAAAAGAGAGGGGAACAGCTGAAAAACTCCTCACTACGCCAAAGCCCAGAAAACACAAACCGGACCAGGAGGCTGGAAGCCCGAGCTCCACCCAGAGAAAAGCCTTTTTGGGGGAAGGAACGATTTAGGGTCATGCATTTTGCAGACAATGCGCAAGGAAAGCAAACCTCTTAAGCAAAGAGTGGGAACTTACAGGAAACCTTTGAAAAGCATGTTAACAGACTTGAACAACTTTCTATAAACTTTAATGAATAAATGCCTTGATCTTAAAGAGAGAAGAGAAAGATGAAAGAAAGAAAGAAAGAAAGAAAGAAAGAAAGAAAGAAAGAAAGAAAGAAAGAAAGAAAGAAAGAAATAAGAAATATAATAATCCAATGCTGAACAAAGACAGAGCAAAGGGTCCCCAGCAAGCAGAGTATCAAAAGGAACAAAGAGAAGAGGATTGTGATCAGCATCGGAATACTGAGTAATGTTGACAACTATCCTGAGCACTCACTGTGTGCCAGGACTATTCCTAAGGGATGTATATGTATTTAACCCTCAAACAGCCCTGTGAGCTAAGAGCATTATTAGTCCCACTTTGCACACGATTTGTGCAAATTGATTGAGGCATCGCAATCTCAATCAATTTGCACAAATCACACTGGAGGTGAGTAACAGAGTCCAGATTGGAATCCATCACCATCTGTTTGCAAATTCTTAACCTTTAACCACTATGCTCTAGTCCCTTGCTACTCCAAGTGTGTTTCATGGACCAAGAACAACAGCATGAGTATCACTCTGAGGCCTGTTAAAATGCAGAATCTCAGAATCTGCATTTTAACAAGATCACCAAATGATTCTGCGCATATTAAAGTTTCAAAAGCACTGCTCTAGCCCCTTTCAGAAGACAGATAATTCTCTTAGTCTTATCTGACTTATTTATCACTGGTGCCTTCATGAGAATGCACTGGAAACGGATAACAGAATCTATTGTGTAGAACTCAGAATTGTTTTAAATAAAATATGCTCTTTTTTTACAGTAAGCAAAACACATATTGCTTAGTTAGGTTCTTTCAGGTTGCAGGACTAGACACCCCCAAGTTACTTCACAGCTACACTCTTAAAACTTTTCCACTGAGCACCCCAACAGCTGAGCACATATATCCAGAAGTCCTGGGAGCCATAGCCTGTTATCTCTCTCTTCCTTACCTACTTTTTTTTAAAAAACAACATTGCTGAGGTGTAATTTTTATACCAGAAGATTCAAATGTTAAACTTACAATTCAATAATTTTTAAGAAATTCTCTGACTTCTACAACCATCACCATAATCCAGATTAAGAGCATTTCCATCACCACAATAGGATTTCTCATGCCTGTTCACAGCTAATCCCCATGCCCACCACCAGCCCTCTCTCTATGGACATTGCCTTCTCTGGACATTTTGTATAATTGGAATGATACAATATGTGGTCCTTTTCATCTGACATTTTTCACTGAGTATAATCTTTTTAAGGTTTATCCATACTGTAGCCTACAGCAGTCTTTAATTCTTTTTACTGCTGAATTATCCATTGTATGGGGTGATAGCCCTTTTTAATTGTTTGGCAACTTTGAAAAAAAATATTTGAAGCTTCAATATTCATCTTTAAAATTCGTTCAAGTTTTGCACACATCTGTATTGGCCTTAATAGAGAAATGTTTTAAATGATGTATACGTTTTCTCTAAATTTTTTAAAATGAAATTGTTGCTCCAGATCACCTTAGACTCCATCTATATGAGATGTACAAATTTGGATGACGGGAGTTCGTTGTAGGGGAAAACATCTGTAGGAAAGGCCACGTAAGTCTGTAATCACATCAGCCTTTAGTCAGTCCCAAACTAATCCTTCTGTAATTCCCTTCAGTCCCAAGATAACAATGCCCACTGGTATAAAGAGAGCAGAATGAGAGGGGTCATCATGGCAATTGCAATCAAGATTTCGAAAACTAGAACATTAAAAATATAGTGACATCACTCTTTAAAAAAATACATATTGCTTTAATAAAGGACTCTTCCTATTACACAGAACAAATGGCCACTCTCCACCCTAATATCCCAAAAGCTTACTTTTAAAGGGAAGCCCTGCCTTGTGTGTTCTCAAGTTGTTGTTGTTGTTATTTTGTCAAATCTTGGAAGAGCCCCATGATACTATTAATTAATTCCACAGATGATCAGCTCGTTCCCTAGCTGAGGTTCTATTAAAAGCACTATCAAGTCACCGAGTGTGAAGATCTTGTTTCTAAGACCATTTTCCAATAAAAGAAACCAGCACTTCTTGGAGATATCGTTTATTTTAAGACTGGGGCAGGGAATATACAAGATGATCCTGAAGCATCTTGTAGTACCAGAAAGTAAGAAAGTGCTCCAAAAAAATAATAATAATGAGGACATGGCAAAGGGGCACAGGAGCTCCCAATGGCCAAAGCTGAAAGAATTTAAGAGACAAAATAATGCAGCATTGAATTAAAATCCAAAGTGTAAAACAAAAAAATCCATGAGACCATACTGATATAAATGATTGAATCAAAATACAAACGAGGGATAAAAGGCAATCTTCCATACAGAAGAATTCCAAAGATTTTGTGTATATGCTCTTCTCTTCAGAAAGTAGAACTAGCCCTAGCCAGTTAGGCTCCATGGATAGACCATCGGCCTGCGGGCTAAAGGGTCCTGGGTTCAATTCCAGCCAAGGCCATGTACCTCGGTTGCAGGCTCCTCCCCGGCCTGGGCCCTAGTCAAGGCTCCTGAAGGAGGCAACCAATCCATGTGTTTCTCTCACATCGATATTTCTCTCTTTTTCCCTCTCTCTTCCACTCTCTCTAAAAATCAATGGAAAAATATCCTCAGATGAGGACTTCTTTTAAAAAAGCAGAACTTAATCCCCCACTCATTGAACGGGGGCTGCATTTAGTGGCTTGCTGCACATGAGCAGAGCATGTAAAAGGAGAAAGAAGTTACTTCACAAAGGAGAAACCTGGTAAGCATCGCCTTGGCCAGGTGGTCAAGGTTGACATCATCAATGATAAGTCATCTTGACAATACGTACCCTTTAAATAATGTCATGAGAAGGGCAGTTTATCTCTGTGGTCTTCCTTCCCCCCAAGTAATATAACCCCAGTCCAACCTGAGAAAAACACCAGACAAACCCAGACCAAGAAGCATTCCATCTAGGATATCACACTACACTTAGTTATGTTTCTTTAGTCCCCTCCTGGCTGCGGCTGTTCTCCAACATCAGACATTCCTTGTCTTGAGGAGTGCCGGTCGGGTATTTAGATTACTATGACATTGTTCCCATATACTACAGGTCTACCTGATCTTAAAATTAGCTGAATCAGATCAAAACTTCCTTAATATACACTAAACGATGATTTGTGAACAAATCTCTAAAAGCAGAGTAACCTACATGATGTTTTGGGGGAAAGCACAAAATGAAGAATGAAGAGAAGAGCATTCTGGCACCAGTTGTGCCTTTTAGCTATGCAGCTACCTTTAGAGGTATTATCTTCTTTTAACATAGCACTTCAATGAACAAGAATAAGAAAAAAATCCCATTATTTTACTTAAAAATATTGTCTATGACTTTTTTTTTTCCAGGCTAAATAAGGTCTCTGAGTTGCCAAAGTGCTAGCCAAGGATTTAGCAGCAGGACACCAATTAGACTCCACAGGTGAGAACCAGCAGGAGTCACTAACCAGTGGGTTGACATCTTTACCTCTGGTGGAAGGCCTCCCCTTCTCAGACACAGAATCTGATGTTCTGAAAGGGGTGGAAAGTGCCCGATAATTCTCTTATTTCTCTTTAGGCCCAACACTGTTGATTCGGTGACTTTTATCTGAGAGGCACACCAGAGTGTCAGCTTACTTTCTCAAAAATACAACCTTCAGGCTAAGATATTCAAATTGCCAAGCCAATGGTAATGTGGGAGACCATTATAAAATCCTTTCCAAGTTAAGTCTGCATGCCTCAAAGAGCAAAAAATTAATATACTGTCATTACACAGCTGAGAGGGGAAATTAATTTATACAGAAACCTTTTCTAAGGCGGGTTCAGACTGCCCGGATGCCACGCCAAATGGGAGCATTATCTGCCTTCCCAAAATAATACACCATATGCCCAAATCTGGCAGACACAAAGATAATTACATGACTCTGGCAGAGCCAATATGCCTGCTAATAAATGGAAAAATGAGGACAATGCAAATCAAAGTTAAGTTCAATGGCCATTCAGAATTGTGGTAGGGAAGCTACCTGCTACAATTAAACACAATGACAAGTAGAGAATGGCTCTCTTGCAGAGATTAAAAGAGCCAAAGCGTCTGTGAGAAAACCCATTTATATAGAGAAATATCAGAGGAAAGGGAGTTGTTTGTAGGCATGCATGGTAGTTTCCTATAATTCCAATGTAAATCCCTTTGTAATAATGCACTCTTACAGGGAGTTCTTAATAAAACCAAAGCACAAAATGCCCAATTCCACACAATTAACTGCAATTTTTAAAATTATATTGCTTTTTAGAGAGAGAGAGAGAGAGAGAGAGAGAAACATTACATCAATCAGTTGCCTTCTGCTTGTGCCCCAACCAGAGAGCAAACCAACAACCTGAGTAAGTGCCCTCACCAGGAATTGAACCTGCCGCCTTTTGGTGCACAAAACAACAACCCAACTGAGCCACCCTGGCCAGGGCTACCTGCAATTTTAAAGCAAAGAACACTAAATGCAAAATAAATGCAGTCTAAAGGTTCATTTGCATCAGCACCAATCTACTTCTGACATTATGGCCCCAAATCATGGAAAACTCTACCCCTTAGTAAAAGATCACCAGTTGGCATCATCATACTCTTCAGAGTGCTCTCATTTTCAGGCTAATGCTCTCTTTCAATTATTTTATCACAAAGCTACTTGGAATTCTCATGTCTGAGCTCCTTTGGCCCTAGCATGCACTAAAAAGTGCTAAGTAATTGGAATGATCAAGCCTAATGCCACATGACTATGGATAAAAGATGTGGAAACCAAAAAAAAGGTGTTTCTTTTACCTTGAGAAATACCCAACGTGGGAGGAGGTGGATTCCTTTTTTGCAATTTTTCTCTTATCTTCCCCACCAATAAGCCCTCTGTCTCAGCCACAGCAAGCCTTCCTCTCTTTAGAACAGAAGAAAGACTTGGTGATGAAAAAAACATTGGTGTGAGGGACCTAGATTGAAAGCAGCCAGCCTCTCCCGCAGTGTATCAAGAACCACAGAATCCTTACACACCACTGGGATGAGATGTGGAGGCCTGCAAGCCCTGTGTGAGGGGCTACAGATTAAAAGCCCCTCCTGTCAATCACAGGGCAAAATCAGACATTGGGAACATGAACCCTTGAAGAAAGAGTCCCTCCTACAATGCTAACAAATTAGGTCCCGTGAGTCTCTCTTGCCAATTAAATTCCAGGAGCAAGACAGTGACAGATGTGGGGGTGCCAGTGGATTTGAGGTCTGTCAGTGCAAATACCTTCACAAGGAAGCCTGCATTGTACAGAGGAAAGCAGCAGTGGTGAAATATTTACATATTTATAATACCTAGACATTAACAAGCTTGCCAGATTCGTCCCATACATTCTAAAGAGTAGTCCCAGGAAAGACATGGCCCTTAATCAAGGGCTGACCACGGGTGTAGGAAACCAGACAGAGGCTGACCAGAATCTCCGTTCCAGAGGGTACCACCCACCCAGGGATAACCTTTGAAAAACACAGAAAAGGTTATAACAAGCCCCGACATATATCTAACATGGCATCTCCCAAAGCATTTTCCACGCTACTCCCAAGAGACGATTAGGGGAGGGGCTTTATGTTCAACTTAATTTGAAAAATGTTTTCATCTTAGAGACTCAAATGTCCACTGGCTTAGCAAAGGCTCTGAAAAGTCATGCAGTAAAGAAAACTGTTAAATGTTGCTTAACCCAACATTTCCCTAACTTCTTTCATCATAATCCTTTTATTCTTAATACTTACATCTTGTGTCATCCCAATTAGCTTTCATCACACTGTATACTGTAGTAGAATTTAGTTAGGAAAAACTGTGTTTGCTTATTCAGTATTTTAATGTTGAATTAAACAATAGTGAACTTCTTTTTCAATAGTCTGGACTAAGACAAGTTTCTTTAAGAAAAAAACTGGATTGAAGTGCTTATGAGGTTCTGTTTGATTAAATCTTTTTTTACTTACTGTTCTTGTGCCAGAGGCCAAGATCAGACTTGCTTTTCTATAAAGACAAACATAAAAAGCACAAGCACACTTGAGGTCATTCTCTGACACTCCAAAACAACAACAGAAACACTGAGGACTGCTCATGGGGGAACATTTCTGAGAAGTGACTGCTTTTGACTGATAATCTAGTCTAGCTTGTCTGCTCCCTATCGTTTGGGACAAGATACTCTTAGGAAAAGGAGCTGCCGGGTTGCTTACTCAGATTCATGTCCACCTAAAACAAGTTCTGAGTGTGAAACTGTCATAATTAATTCTCTTCTCTACTCCTCCCATTTCCATCAAGGGCTAACTTACATCTTAGCAACTCAGTGTGGCTCTCCTGCTTTTGCCTGCCAGCTTGAGGCTACTTCTACTCTAGAACCGGCCCTAAGTCCAGACCGAAAAGCAGAGAGACTTCCAACGACCTTTCAATGCTCCCCTAATTTCTCAGTATTAATCAGCTATTGCCTTGATGATGCCACCTAACAAAGTACCCCAAAACTCAGTGGCTACAACCACACACACATACTTTTCTCACTCAGGTTGTCTGGGATGGTTCACTTTCTGCCTCTGGTTGGCTGGCTTGGCTCTGAGCTATGGGTTGGGCTCAGATCTGCTCCACGTTTCTCTTCTTTCCAGACCCCAGGCTGAAGCAGCAGCAGATACCTAGCCCTTAGGGTGCCAATAACACAAGCATATTTGAGGTCTCTGTTCATTTATATCTGCTAACATTCTACAGACCAAAGAAAGTCACACAGCCAAGGCCAACATCAACAGGGGGGATTCGGGAGAGCAAAGTGAATATTTGCTGAACAATTGTTAAAATATATCACACCTCCCTTCCTTTGCTTCTCCTTGCACTACATAGCTTGAGGTTTCCTCACCCTAGCTGCTGGTCTGACGTTTGGCAACCTGGATAATTTTGACCATTTGTACACTGCCTGCTTTCTAACCTTTATGGGGCTTCTGGGATGCCAGCCAAATGGAGACCTAGGAGCCAAAATCAGATCAAATGGGATGAGTAAGATGGGGAAGAAACAAGCTTTCCTCTACCCTCAAGATTGTTTTGGCTGGACTGATAATCAAATAAACATGAGACATATTACAGCAAGAGAAAATAACCAAATTTAATACATATATATGTGTATGGGAACCCCACATACATGAGAGGATCAGAGACCCCACATGCTAGAAAGGTTCAGAGACAGCAAGGGAACATGAGTATATCAGACATCCTGAGCTAGGGATGAGGTAAGGTGCTTGGGGACTTCGAAGGGTCATTGCAGGGTAATTAACAGAGCAGGTTCTCCTGGCTGGTTCCCACTTGGCCATCCATCTTACTTTAGACTGTCCCAGGCCAAAGTTGTTACTGTGACCCACTGTCTCACCACAGAGCCCAGGCACTCTGCCCCAGGACAGCAGGCTGGTGATGGCAAAACCCAACTCCTCATTCACCTCCAGACTGCAGGGCAGATGCAAGAGGTGGTTTTCGAGTTTCTTGTTCCAGCCTCAGCTTAGCCCCCTCCCTGTGATTCAGAGACTTACCCCAGCATCCTTCCAAGTGATTTCCCCTTTTCACCAAAAACAGAGGTTCCCAGACTTGGCTTCACATTGGAATCACCTAGAAATTGTTTAAAAGTGGTTTTCACCCCCGCATTCTGATTTCATTGGTCTGGGGTGCAACCTGGGCACCAGAATTTTTTATAAGCTCCTCAGGTGATTCTAATGAGCAGCAAAATTTGGGGCCCACCAGTCTGAAAATCTAATCTAGCCAATCAGACTGTAGCAGGAGTTCGTTTTAAATCTAAAGCAAGGTTTTGAATGGGCAGAAGAATACCTTGAACTGAGTTTGTGCCTAGGAACTGGAGAGAACCCAATGGCTCTGCATAAGGAAATACAGGTCCCGAATCCCTTATTCTCAAATCCAAAAGAATCTGCAAGTTTTTTCCAAACTCAGTGGCAACAAAACCTGACCTGACTTGAACTCACTTGGTGACAAGACTCAACTATTTAAAGTCTTTATTCATCCCACTTAGTGTGAAAATTCATGAGTTTTGCCAGGAAAATATTAATGTGTTTAATTACAGAGTGCTTTCCTAGACCCTGCTGAAGTGGTTACATAATCCAAGGTATGTGTACCTTTCTACATTCTGAAAATTTCTGAATCCAGAAAACAAAGGTATGGTGCCAGGGTTGTAGGATAAAGGAATGTGGATTTATAGAGGAATTTCTTTCATTGCTCCTTAGATAGTAAGAGCAGAGAGGAGAGAGTAAAATGAGCAAATGACCTGGCCTTGGGGTGACATATGAAAATGTCCCCCATCTGAGTGGGTTAATTAGAGAAAAGGACCACTTCTGAGTACACAGCCCTTCAGTCTGAAGCAGATCACAGGCTGTATTTACCCTCACTCCCCTCCCTGGCCAGATTCTTTTGCACAGTGCACAAACTACACATCACATGGGTGGCCTCACCACCCAATTTTGATAGCAGCTGAAACCCCAAGCACAGAAATGGGCAAAGCTTTTTCTAAGGATAAGGATGTCTAATGTTCAATTTTTAGTTGTCTCTATTAATAAAATAAAAATGTCTCTGGCCCTGGCCAGTGTGTTCAGTGGTTAGAGCATTTGGTCAGTGCACCAAAGGATAGCAGGCTTGATTCGGGTCAAGGGCATGTACCTAGGTTGTGTGTGTATTCTGCATGCTTATGTATATGTATTTTAAGTTTATGGTTCCACTAGTGGCCCGGTGCACAAAATTTGTGTACGGGGGGTGGGGGGGTGTCTTTCAGCCTGGCCTGCTCCCTCTCCAATCTGGGACCCTTCACGGGATGTCCAACTGCTGGTTTAGACCCGATCCCACAATCCTAAACTGGCAGTCGGACATCCCTCTTGCAATCCAGGACTACTGATTCCTAACCGCTCACCTGCCTGCCTGATTGCCCCTAATCACTCTGACTGCTGGCCTGCTCACCCCCAACTGCCCCCTCACCAATCTGATCACCCCCAACTGCCCCCCCCCACCAACCTGATCACCCCCACTTGCCCCCCTGCCAATCTGCTCACCCCCAACTGCCCCCCCCACCAGCCTACTCACCCCCACCTGCCCCCCTGCCAGTCTGCTCACCCCCAACTGCCCCCCCACCAGCCTGCTCGCCCCCACCTGCGCCCCTGCCAGTCTGCTCACCCCCAACTGCACCCCCCCCACCGACCTGATCGCCCCCAACTGACCCCCACTAACAGCCTGCTCACCCCCAACTGGTCCCTCCTGCTGGCCTGCTCACCCCCAATCTACCCCCCCCCCCGCACCAGCCTGATCACCCCCTACTGCCATCCCATCCTGGCCTGATTCACCCATAACTGCCCTCCCCTCTTGGCCCCTAATCACCTCTACCTCAGCCCGCCACCATGGCTTTGTCCAGAAGAACGTCTAGAAAATCTTCTGGAAGGTCTCCTAGTCTAATTAGCATATTACCCTTTTATTAGTATAGATAGAGGCCTGGTGCATGGGTGAGGGCCAGCTGGTTTGCCCTGAAGGGTGTCCCAGATCAGGGTGAGGGTTCCCTTGGGGGACAGGGCGGCCTGGGCAAGGGGCCTGTGGTGGTTTGCAAACTGGCCATGCCCCCATTGGGGTGGGGGTCTCCACTGGGGGTGCGTGGCCAGCCTGGGTGAGGGGCTGAAGGCTGTTTTCAGGCTGGCCACACCCCCTTCAGGGTGGGGGTCCCCGCTGGGGTGCCTGACCAGCCTGGGTGAGGGGCTGAGGGCCATTTGCAGGCCCCTCCCTCAGCAGCTGGCCCAGGCGACCCAAGCCTCCCATGCACTCAGGCCGGCTCCATGGCCACCACCCAAAAGCCCCTCCTTCAGCAGCTGGCCAGGGTTGTGAGAGAGGCTTGGTTCGCTCCCGTTGCCCGGAGCAAACCAAGCCTCCTGCCCGCTCCAGCTGGCTCTGTGGCTGCCGCCATCTTTGTCCTGCTAATTTGCATATTCCCTCCTGATTGGCTGTGGGCATTGCAGAGTGACAGTCAATTACCATATTTCTCTCTTATTAGTATAGATGATTTGCAGAAATGCCTTTAACACTTTTATTTGGATATTATTGACATACTAGAGGCCCTGTGCATGAAAATTCATGCACTGAAGGGGGGTCCCTCAGCCTGGCCTTCCCCCTCTCACAGTCTGAGAGCCTCAGGGGTGGGAGGCAACCCAGCGATCGGGGAAGGTGATGCCCCCATCACACCTCTGCTGCTGCCACTGCCGGCAGCGCAAGCCTCGGCCAGCCCTGGTTACCTGAGCCTCAGGCGGCCCTGGGCAGCTGGGCAGCTGACATCCAAGGCTTGCCTGCACCTTGGGCTGGCCCTGGGCGGCTGGGGGTCTGAGGGTGGGTCCTGCCGCAACGTGCACCTGCCTCCTCCCCTCCCACCCCCGGCTAGGCTGAAAGAACTGTGGAACTTCGGCAGGGCTGGGGGAACTGGGCACCACCATCTTGTGACTATGGGCGCTTCCATCTTTGTGACAATTTGCATATTCCCTCTTTTATTAGATAGGATAATACATTGCAAATATTTAAAATGTACAGTTTGATGAGATTTGTACACACATTTGGGTATAAAGAGTAGGAGACTCAAGTATCTTCACAGCAATGACATAGTGGTGTCCTCAGACTTACACAATCTCCTTCATGGTGTACCTCATATTTATGAAAGAAAATATCAAGACCTACTTGTCCTACAAGCTCCCTTTTCTATCTTGGTGTCTTTTTCTATGTCTGCCTCCTCTTTGCTCTTAAAACATCTCACCAGAAGGGACAGGCTTTCTTCTGGGTCATATTCTCCTTCTTTCCAACTCCAGCCCCAAGGATAAGCCCTAATGGATATAAGTATTTCTTTCTTTACTAAAAAAGAAAAACTCCAGGAAAACTAGCTTTTGCTCTATTCAAAAAGAACTAAAGGAATTTAGAAACATCCCCCTTCTAAATTCCCAATGCTTGAGCCTATCTCTTGCCAAAGAAGTCAAGCATATAACCACTCCTCCTGAATCACAAGCCTCCAGGTTGGTAGTTCAAGGAGAAATTAGTCACTTAAAATAACCATCTATTCTGCTCATGAGTCTGCAGGTCATTGGGGCAGATTCTTCTGGTCTCAGCTAAGCTCCCTCATGCATCTGCAGTCCAGCTGTGGATTGGCTCATTGCTCTGCTGATCTTAGCTGGGATCTCTCTTATATGCCCCGGGTCATCTGACTATCAGCTTTTCCACAAAGACCTTGGCTGCTCCATATGTCTTCCTGACTGGTTAGCCTGGCCACATACTCCTGGGGATCCCAGAAGAACAGGGGAGAAAGTAGCAATGCACTAAGTCTTTCTCTGTAGCAAATGTGCTAACAACCTATAGACGATGAAAACATATGAAATCCAGATTCAAGTGATGGGAAATAGATGCCCTCTCTTTAGTGAGAAAAACTGCATAGTCATAGGGCAAGGGGCATGGATTCAGAAAGGATCAGAGAACTGGTACCATTTATGCAAACAACCTGACCTATCTGCCAGTTTCCATCCGCCATTGCTGTAGGACAATTCCTCAGCACTACCAAACTGCCCATACACTGGGGTCAAAAGAGAGCCCTTCGGCAGAGAATTACAGACACTTAAGAGTAGCACAAGGCTGGCAATTGCTGGAATGGTAAGTGCAGAGGAAACATGAGTGGGCTCAGCCGTCAATCTACAGTTTGGGGGGTGGTCCATAATGGAACTGACTCATCGGATTCTCACTCAGATATTAGCACCAGAGATCTGAAGAAATACACACCAGGCTAGGTCCAAGATGGCACCAGCATAGGAGGATGCTGAACTCCCTCACTCCCGTGAGCAAAATCAAATATGCATGGATATAGGTAGCAATTACTCCTGCAAAACAACTGAGTGCTGAAAGACAGCTTCTGATAACAAACAAGAGAAAGAGATCAATAGAGAAGGTTGGGAAGCCCAGGAGCCCTCTGAGAGCTGCAGGAACTCTCTGCAGTTGGTGATGCCATGGTTCACTTTTCCCTTCACTCTAATATAGTGAATGAGAGCTCTATTGGGGTTTTTTTGGCTGCCTGCAAGGTCACCAGAGCACAGTCACAACTACATCGCGTGGAGCCTCCAAACCAAGGGAGCAGGCAGGAACTATAGGACATCAGCAGACCCACCTGACCTCCCTGGCTAAGAGCCCACCCCCCACCACAGGCTAGTGCGTCAGGCGCCTTAAGTGCATGCCTGGCTCCAATGGGCTTTCCAAACCTTCCTGGCAAATAAAGCCTACACAGAGGTCTCTTCTAGGCGGATCCACTTTCTGTACAACTAACAAGAGAGATACTGTTTAGAGAAGGGTAGGGAGCCATGGGAGCTCCCCGGGACTATGGAAATTCTCCAGGGTTGGAGGTGCTGGTGAAAACCATGGACCAAAAACAAAAGGTGGGGGGCAGGGGTTCCTATGGAACCTCACCTCACAGGGTGATCTAATCCTAAATTCAGGTCACAGTGGGTAGTCACACGCAGGCATATAACTTCTTTAGAAAAGGCTTATCTTTGCTTCAAGCAAGTCCTATCCATTGTTTCTGTGCATCTAAATTCACACACCTTTGGAAGGCCTCTCTGCAGACTTCTCCTTCTAATACACCCTTTCAGACCCCTCAAAAGAAACTGCAAAACTGTTATTCTTCAGAGCATTTGGGATCTCGCTACCCCGCATGTCCTCAGTTTGGCTCAAATAAACTGTTATAAAAACTCTTTACAGGTTTGAATGTTTTTTAATGTCACTGAACTATTGTCTACGTCTCCCTCTGCCTCCATAGGTGGGAGGGAGCTCTGTCCAGATCTGTTTATTTCTCCTTGCAGTTCTATCTTGTCTAGTCTTAGTTTGACACTCTGTTCTTAGGTACATATACATCAAGGATTGTTTCTTCTTCTTGGAGAACTGACCCTTTATCATCATGTAACACTTCTGTTTTCCCCCGATAATTTTCCTTGTTCTGAAGTCTGCTTTGTCTGAAATTAATATAGCTACTCCAACTCTCTTAAGCATTAACACGGCATACCTTTCTCTCTCTCTTTATTTTTCATCTGTCTGGTTCTGTATATAGAGTGATTTCTTGTAGATAACATAGAGCTGGGTCTTGTGTTTATTTTTCAATCCACTCTGACAGTCTCTTTTAATTGATGTCTTTAGGCCATTCACATTTACCCCTAGTAAAGTGATTATCGATAGAATTGGGTTAATAGCCACCATATTTGTAACTTCATTTCTCACACATTAATGTGTTGCCTTGTTTCTTTTTTTCATTCCTTCTTTTTCTCTGCCTAATCTGGTTTTAATTGAGCATTTAATAAATGTATGTGACATTCTCACTTCTCATAGGATATCAATTATACTTTTTAAAATTGTTAGTGCTGGCCCTCAAGTTTGCAATTTACATTTACAAGTAATCCAAATCCACTTTCAAGTAACACTGTCCTGCTTCACAGGTAATGCAACCATCTTAAAAAAGAGCATTTTCCGTTTCTCCCTCTCATCCCTGATAACATCGTTACCATTAATTTAGCTTACCTATGACTATAATTATCCAATGCATTGTTGCTATTATTATTTTAGACAAACTATGATCTGTTAGATCAAGAATAAGAAAAGTCAACGATTTTATTTTACTTTTATAATATTTTTAGTAACCCTCTTCCTTTATGTGGAACCAAGTCTCTTTTAACTTTTCTTACAAGGCAGGTGTACTGGCAATCAGTTTTCTCAATTTCTGCTTATCTGAAAAGTCTTTATTTCTCCTTTACTCTTCAAAAATAATTTCACTGGATACAAAAATGCAGGTGGGTGGCTTTTTTCTTTCAATACTTTCAATATTTTATTTCACTCGATTCTTGCTTGTGTTTGAAGAGAAGTCTGATGTAGTTCTTATCCTTATTTCTATGTAGGTAAGGTGGGTTTCTTCCTCTGGCTTCTTTCAAGATTTTCTCTTTGTCTTTGATTTTCTGCAGTGTCTCGATGATATGCTTAGGTGGACTGTCTTAGTATGTACCCTTGGTTGATGTTCTCTAAGCTTCCTGGAAATGTGGTTCATATCTGTCATTAATTTTAGAACATTCTCAGTATTTATCTTGATTTTCTGTAGTCTGAAAATGATATGCCTGGGTGTGGTTTTTCTGGCATTTATCCTGTTTCTTGTTCTCTAAGCTTTGTGGATTTGTGATTTGGTGTCTGATATTAATTTGGGGAAGTTCTCAGCCATTGTTGTTTCAAATATTTCTTCTGTCCCTTTCCTTCTGGTATTCCCACTTCATATGTGTTACACCTTTTATAATTGTCCCACAATTTATGGATATTCTGTTCCTTTTTTTTTCTCTCTCTCTCTCTCTTTTCAGTTTGGGAAGTTTCTATTGACACATCTCCAAGCTTGCTGATATTTTTCCTTAGCCATATCCAGTCTATTGATGAACCCACATAAGGCATTTTTCATTTCTGTTACCATGTTTTTTTCATTTCTAGCATTTTGTTTTAATGCTTCCTTGGTGTTTCTGTCTCTCTGCTTACATTATCCATCTGTTCTTGGCATGTTGTCCACTTTTTTTCACTAGTGTCCTAAGCATATTTATTGTTGTTCTTTTAGATTTCTGGTGTGATAACCCCAAAATTTCTGCTATCTCTAAATTTGTCTCTGATGTTTGCTTCCTATCTCCAGACTGGTTTTGTTGTTGTTTTGTGGGGGGGTCTTGCTGGTTGCAGCTTCTTAAATTCTAGGCCACATCATCTTCCTTCTATAGTTTTTCCAGCCATTCCAAGATTTTTACAACCAACTTTTTATATTAAATCTCTCTGTTTATAATATCTAGAAAGATTCCTGTTTTCCTATTAGATATTGACTAGGAAAATAGATGGAGTACAGCCTTCATATGTGGGCCTCTGGGGTGCCATGCCTGGGCAGCCAAGAGTTCTTAATACAATTGGAGCAGGATATATTCAGAAATATGTGCCTTGGGAGCAGCAAAGACATAAAGGTTGTCATGCAGTACAAATGAGAAAAGGAAACCGAAGTTTTAATCATGAAGTTGCTTGTGCTCTTATCCTACTCCTTACTGCTATTTAGCCTTCACCTGATTTACACAGCTGCTAAAATTAAATGTGCCATCTCCTTAAAAATTATTTTAAATTGTGTATTTTAGGAGGTAATAGATAAATAAACTGTGGTACCTCTGTACAGTGCAGTGTTATTCAGCACCAAAAATAAATGAGCTATCTTGCTATGAAAAGACATGGAATAAACTTAAAGGCATATCACTGAGTGAACGAAACTAATCTAAAAAGTCAGTGTACTATATGATTCCAACTATGTTACATTTTGGAAAAGACAAAACTGTGGAGACAGGATAAAGATTGGTGGTTGCCAGGGGGTTGTGGAGAGGGAGGAATGAATAAGAAGAGAACAGGATTTTTAGGACAGTGAAATTATTCTGTATGATACTATAATTATGGATACATGTCATCCCATGTTTCTCAAAACCATAGAACATCCAACACAAAGAGTAAACCCTAATATAAACTAGTCTCTGGTAATAATGATGTGTCAATCCAGGTTCATTAATTGTTACAAATGCACCACTCTGGTGGAAGATACTGGTAGTGGGTAGGCTGGGCCTGTGTGGGGGCAGAGGGTACATGCGAAGTCTCTGTACTTTCCACTCACTTTTTTAAAAATATATTTTATTGATTTTTTACAGAGAGGAAGGAAGAGGGATAGAGAGCTAGAAACATCGATGAGAGAGAAACATCGATCAGCTGCCTCCTGCACACCCCCTACTGGGGATGTGCCCATAACCAAGGTACATGCCCTTAACCGGAATCGAACCAGGGACCCTTCAGTCCACAGGCCGACGCTCTATCTACTGAGCCAAACTGGTTTCGGCTTTCCACTCACTTTTGCTGTGGACCTAAAACAACTCCCTTCTGTTACTACCTATTGTGTCAAAATCTGGCAAAGACATGTTTGAGTGGCACAGTGAATCATGTTTGGGTGTCCAGGCAGGAAAGATACTGCACACACAGAATGCTAATTGCAGAGTGTTTATTAAGAGGACTGTTTACCATCATGTGGTAAGGGATGGTGACACACCTGAGGACTAGCAACAGGAGAAACCATTACTGCCCCAAAGGGAAGGAGCTGTTCCGGGAATAGTCAGTAGAGATAGTAAATAGTTTTTTTTGTTTGTTTGTTTTCTTTGGTTTTGTTTCAGAGCTTTGAGGAAATTTATTGAGAGCAGCTTTCATGTACCAAAGGGATGCTGAGCTTTTCTCCATCATTAGCACGTGTCACAGCTGGTGGTCCTTTTATTAGCACTAGTTGGTAGGCCAGACTCCAATGACCACAATAACCACAGCAGAAATAAAATCACTGCTGTCATCCCACAAGATGCAGACTTTCTGTCTACCATATCCACACACCTGGTTTCAATGTGAGGTGTCTCATCTGTATTCTCTACCAGGTTGTCAAGGTCATCAGTTATCCCTATGACTGTCTACTATCTCTGCTCTTTATTCCTGGAACAGTGATCAACACTCAGAACTTCCAGACATAGGGAAGTTCGGGGAAATAGAGTCTCAATGCTCTCTTTTCACTCTCCAGTCTCCTCCTGCTCTTGCCTCCCATTGGCTAAACCCAAGCAGATGCCAGAGGCAAGGAAACCTTGATGGCATAATCCATACATGTCAGCCTCCTGGAGTGACAGCCTGGTAGAAAAGGGTGGGGAGTGGATCTGGAGAGATAAACAGAAGAAACTCATCACCCAGAGCCTAGGTTACGGGCCTGAACACCAGTTGTGAGACACACAAGGAAAGTAAGGGCCAGGAACATGACACCTGCCTTCTATCTTCAAAAGGTGCGATTTAAAATGAGGGAAATTTCCAAATTAGAAGAAAGGTGTTTCAGTGAAGCTGAGTAAATACAAATAAGACAATTGTCATCTGAACTCCATCAATTGGGTACATCCTAAAGATCATGGACATCTTCAAGCAGTAGCCACTGCTGTGGCACACCCCTCTTAGAAAACCCAAGACAACAGGGACATTCCTCATACACAGGCTTTTCTCTCCTCTTCTAGAATGTTCCTTGTCCTGGGATCCTAAGCCCTTTGCATTTTCATCCAGACCTACAAGTTTTCTCTTGGAGGGCATTGGACATTTTCTAATGTTATCTGAGAAAAACAAACAAGAAACAAGCATGCTTGCACACAAATAGAATGTCTCATTTTGGCAAAGGTACTCTGAATGTGTAATTTAGTACCCAACTCTCCAATTTCATCTTAGAAATAGTCAAGGTCAAAGGACGTTGGCCAGAATCAAGGAGAGACTCAGAAAGGGTGCACAGCAGCCTCCTGCACCCTCGTGTCAGCTCAGGAGATGAGTCACCAACCTGCGGTTTAGGGACAGTGGAAACTCATCAGTCCTTCCTCCAGGTGTTTTCTAAGAAACAACACACCTATGCAAATATGATCTTAACGTTTCCGCCCAGAAGCCCTACTTGTAAAAACAGACCAAGATCAGAAATTGCAACTGGTGACCTCGAGTCCACTTGGCCCCACCAAAGTATATTATCCCACACTGAACTTACTATTGGTTTTTTGTTTTTTTTAGTTGCCAATATTTAAAGTTGGGAAATTCACAACCAAAAGCCAGCTTGCCAGCTTTTCCTAAAATTTAGGATGCTCTGAGAAACCTGAGCCCATGTTCCAACATGGCAGCCCCAGCAAGAGCTGAGAAATACCTGACTCCTTTTGCTAGGACGTGTGCTCTTCACATCAACACTTCCTTTGTCCCCTAGCAACTGAGGTTAACCATGAGTGACTGTCATCATAATTGTGCTTTCGTTTTTCATAGTCAAGTTAGAAAGACAAATGCTTCTCATGCATGTCTCTAGCAAAATGTGAAGAAATCAAAGAAAAACTAAAAGAACCACATGTTTCAAAAAATGGGGAGGGGGGGAGCCTGTTTTTTGTGCTGCAGTGATGCGGGCCTGCTTCACTCATTGATGTTTTTGGCAGAGGCCTGAGTGGCTGTGCGGTTGTGATACCAGGTATAGGCCCTACCGGACTCCTTCAGACCCACATTAGCCTCTTGGTTTCTTATTTAACTTGCTTTTCAAACTCTAGACATAAACTTTTTTCATTAAAAATGCTACATGCCACATGTAAGAATGGGGTGCCCAATTTCTTGTTTATTCATTCTGTATCCACTGAATAATGGAGCACTTATGGGCAAGATACTTTGTTAAGCACCAGAAATATAGTGATGCCCTGGCCAGTGTGGCTCAGTTGGTTGGGCATCGTCTCATGCACCAAGAGGTTGCTGGTTCGATTCCTGGTCAGGGCACATACCTGGGTTGCAGGCTCTATCCCAGTACGGGGGCAGGGGGTGGGGGGAAAGAAACATTATTTTCTCATATCAATGTTTCTCTCCTTCTCCTTTCCTCTCTCTCTGAAAACCAATAAAAATATTTAGAATGGAAGGAAGGAAGGAAGGAAGGAAGGGAGGGAGGGAGGGAGGGAGGGAGGGAGGGAGGAAGGAAGGAAGGAAGGAAGGAAGGAAGGAAGGAAGGAAGGAAGGAAGGAAGGAAGGAAAGAAGGAAGGAAGGAAGGAAGGAAGGAAGGAAGGAAGGAGACAAAGACTGATATGATATTGGCCCTCATGGAGGAACCATTCTCTAACACTTCTCCAGAAGTTAATTGGAGGATATAACTACATAGAAGCCTCGTTTTTCAGTGAGTGGTTTTATAGCTTTTTCCTAAGCCTTCACAATGACCTGGAAAAGTATCCTTGCATATGGTAATAAGGGTTGCTTTCTGTGAAAAGAAACCCGGTAAAAAGGGAGAGGGGCAATAATTATTTCATTGACAAGATCCCAAATGTTTTCACTACTGTATCTGTCAAAATAGGCTATTGTGCTGTGGTAACAAATGACACCAACTTCAGTGACATATTTCCTATTCATGCCACATGTCTGTCACAGATCAGCTATGATGCTCCCCCAGATCAGCTTCACCCCATGACTTAGCTGATGGTGTAGTCTCTATCTGTGACCTGGCCAGTTGGTAGCAGGAGGAAAGAGCTATGGTGGAGCCACACAGTAGCCCCTAGATCTTCTGCCCGGAAGTCTCACACCTCACTTTTATTACCATTGCTTTGGACAAAACAAACCTCATAGCCACACTCAACTTCAAAGGGGTGGAGACATATGACACCACCACATCCCACTCACACACCCCCCCAGCAGGATGGGCACTACAGGGAGGGCCCTTCAGGGAATTGTCAGGGAAGGACAATTGACATTTTGAACAGTAACACAATTTATCACAAAGGGCAATATTATCAACATTGTCTGGTCCCTAGAGACCAAAATAAAGAGAGTTTGGGCATAAAAATCATATCTGCAAGAAATTGATAGTCTCCAGCTAAAAAAGTCAAATAAGCAAAGGAAGAAAACGGAAAACTCAAAATCCGTTTTGTTCCCATGTCCTCGCTGCAACAGCCCCGTCACATATTTTCCTCACAACGCAGATGGACACTCACACTGTGTATCACAACCTGCATCCCAAGGTCAAGTTTCTCCTTCCTGCTGGTCATGGCAAAGTGACTGAAACAGGAAGCTTAGAAAATTGTTTTTCGGGGGCTATTAAATAACTTCCCGACTCAATTGATTGATGAATAATAACTTCTAAAATTAGCTCTGCATTTCATTACGTAGCCTGAAATGAAATTCACTCAGCTTACCTGAAATCCGGGGGAATGGAAATGATGAACAAATGTCCTTTAAGCCCCTAAAATTGTCTTCCTCTCAAGTTGTCTTCCAGGCATTATGCGGCAGGGGTGAAAGGGGGACTCATTTCCTTTTGTAGAGTCTCTCTTTCTCCCACAGCCTCCACGAGCACCCACAAGTTTACGCAATCTTAAACATCAGGAAGGTCTTTGTTCTTTCTTCACCCCCTTAGAAGGAGATAAAGACTAGCAATTGAAAACTAAAATTACTTTCCACCCATGCTAACCCTTACTTTTTCTCTCCAAAAATTCACCAGGGAGAAGGCAGCAGTGTGACTGGTAAAGCTCTGGGGCAGGAACCAGAGGACTGTAGATGCACAAATGCTTGCAGGCAGGGAAGGAATCCTCTTGTCCCCAGAGAGGGAGGCACTTAACCCCAATCAGGGTGAGGAGAGTGAAGGAATCATGAGGCTTTTAAAGCAATTAGCCAGATCTGCAGACTATCTGAGTCACAGTTTATTTTCACTAGTTTGTTTTCAGCCCCAAAGAGACATAAACTAACACTCCCCCAATCATCTTACTAGAAGACCACTACACATGAATTCCATGGGGAAACGTGATTAAAAATAGAAAGTCATTACGGATCTGAGGACCTTTTGTCAGGATCTGAAAGTGGGTGGCCAAATGTGCTCTCCCAAATGGAAGCTTCTTAACCCACATTACCACTTCCTTTCCCACTAATTTCTAAACTCAGCAAGTATTTACCAAGAATCCGTAGGCTGTAAAATGACTTCAGATGCAGAATTTACTTACCCACCAGGCAATGAAGCCCTTGCCTCATGCCTACCTCCGAGCAGGTGTACATACAGACAAACCCATCAAATCAACAAGCTCCCATGCAGTCGTAGGCAAATCCCTCCCATAAAAACATGAGAAGATTTGCACTTTCATTAGCTTGAGTTTATTAACGAGGAAACCTAGAAGAACCTGATAGAAAGCGTAAGGGTAAAGTGGACATTTTTCTTAAAGCCAGACTCTAAAGATGGCCTTATACAATGCAAAAGTGGATACTTTCTGAGATGCAAATGCTATAGTCAAAAAGGAAACACAAAAAGGAAAACCTCTTCAGTCCACACACAATGAAGAGGTTAAGTGCTAGAGATATAGACGTGAATGAGATGGACACAATTCCTGTCCATCATGGGGCCTAAAGTCTATGGGGAAAGACAGACAAATATTTGGATGAGCATTGTGAATGGAGAGCTACACAGAGTTATGGAACATAGAACAAAGACATTTAATATTGGGGAACCAGAAAAGACTTCCTTGAGGAAGTGGCTTGGAAGTGAGACCTAAACGGTTTGTAGAATACTAATTAGAACACATGGCAGCTCATATTACTGCCCATGGAGATTCTCACTGTCATCAGCTCCCCAGTTTTCCACCCAAAAAGCTCCCGCAAGGCATGGTACATCCCAATCATCAAAGCTCAGCAGCAAACCACCCACCTGATTAGGCAGATGTAGGGGAGGAAAATTTTTCCCTTCTTCCCTTAGGTTCTTTGGCTGGTCTAATAATTAAATTGACATAAGACAGATCAACAGGAGAAAAAAAAAATTTAATTTCATACATATGGAAGCCCCATAAAACATGAGACCCAAAGGCAAGTCAGGCAATGGAGGCTTATATGCCATCAAGAGCTAAAAAATGGGATAGGGGCCTGGGGCTTCAAAGGAGAGGAGAGTAATTATAGAACAATAAGAAAAGCAGATGTTCAGTAATTAGAATTGTTTGCCCTGCCACATAGATAGGTCATTCAGATAAGAAGTTACCTCTGCTAATAGATCTGTTTCTTTTAGGTCATTAAAGGAGAGATAATTTTTTCTTGAGCCCTGGCCAGGTAGCTCGGTTGATTAGGGTACTGACCCCCATATGCCAAGGTTGTGGGTTCGATCCCTGGTCAGGGCACATACAAGAAGCAACCCATGAATGCATAAATAAGTGGAACAACAAATCGATCTTTCTCTTTCTAAAATCAATAATTTAAAAAATATTTTCTTGAGTCTGCTGGGTCTGGATTGCCTTCAACTCAAAACAATCCATTTGCCAAATGGCATATTTTGGAGTCACATATCTTGCCCCCCCTTCACAAATAATAAGACAAATGGAGAAACAAGTTGAGGACTATTTTCAGTCCAAAAAAGTATAAAGTATAAATGGAAAACTCCAAAGTTTACTAGATGGGTCATCACAGAAGTGAGCTAATTTGGATTCTGTAAAATAATCACTAACTTCTGTCAAGATCACAGGTAACTAACTGCACTTCCCCACAACCAAGGATAGTGCTTCACATTTTTTGAAACAATCTTTTAAAAATAATGAAATACAAAACTGTAGCTTTATAAGTGGAACAAAAAGGAGGAACTTCTTGTCAATTGTTTGACAAGTGTACTTCAAAAAGTTCCTTTAAGATTGATAAAAAGAGAAAACTAACAGCGGGTGTTGTCAACAGTCAATACATTTAAAGATAAAATTGTACATTGCTTTTCTAAAATGTCATGATTTAGCTGGAATGGGCGTGTTCAATACCATATTTCTCAGGAATGAGCAATTACCCAGTTTAACCAGCAGTACCCCAAGTTGGCAACCAGATGTATGCAGTTTGATCCGATGGTGAAAGCTGGGTATGGAAAATTCAGCAAATTAAAAGCAATGTACAAACTGCATTAGTGTTAAAAATGTGTCTTCTGAAGATGCGTGGTCATAATAAATAAAAGTGTTCTTTGATATAATTCTCATTAGTAGGATGCCTGTTTCTTCTGGGGGTTATTTTAAGCACATGGAGTGTCTTCCTCATTTACCACATGAAAGAACTTGGGATGAGCCCGAGAAGGCCTCAAGAAACCCTAACTCCATGACCACAGCATACTCACCCACAGTGTTGGTATCTCAAGGACATCTGGCCACCTTTTCCTTTTACCTATGATAGATGCCACTTGTCCCCATTGTTCTGCCAAAGCAAATTAAACCAAGCTCTCTCTGCTAACCTTGAAGGCATTCTATTGGTCAAAAGCCACCTTCTTAGCTGAGTCACCTTTCTTATTCAGCCAAGAGCAAACCCGCTCAGGAATCTTATCTGTTGAAAGCACTTACTCAACTCCCAGAGATTCTTTTGTTGGGTATATCATGCCTGGTGCTCTGTAGTGAGTGTGTGAATAGGCCGAAAAACTTCAGGGGAAATGGTTTCTGGCCTTTATTGAAATAAATGTAACTATAGCTTCAAGTTTGGAGATCTACAAGTCTAGAAGTGAACTCCTGGGTAATCTCCCAGGCTGTAATACATTTATTAAGTGGAACTAGAAGTCTATGAGTCCTGTCTTACTCTTCTGGGGAAGATATCTCTTGAGAAAATTATAGCAAAGCAATAAGATTTTTTCTTTTTGTTTTCTGTTTTAAAATAAACTGTTCAGAGAGTAGCATGGTATATTCTGATGTTTTTGTCCTGAGATAACTGCATTTTACCTTATATGTAATGTGACTTGAACAATTATTATTTCTATCATCCATATGACATAGGGATGGTAACGTTTCCACTGGGGCTGCTATTCATCCAACTAGTCAATATACTTTATTTCCTCCAAATATTCATAGAGTGTCTTAAAAATTGACTTCTCAAGTATGAGTCAGTTGGACCCAGTGAAACACAGTGAGTTTTAAACAGGTACTGGTAAGTCAGTTTTCAGCATTCTCTGGTTTTTGTTAGGTCCAGTCATTCTTCCAAAGAATATGCCAGCACATCCACTGGATGGCTTACTGCATTTCTTTCTTGACCTTCTCCCAACCAATACCAGAAAAATAAAATCCCCAGAAAGCCAAGTTTAAAATATAAATATTAGCTGACAGATTGTCCACTTTCCAAATGTCAGTAGGAGAAATAAAAGGCTGCAGACTGATTATTGGTAGAAGCAGAGACATACGAAATGACCCCAATCTATCCAAAGGACCGTCTTCTGTCTTCCTTGTCCCAGGCCTGTTGGAAATGATTCCAGCTCAGGTTCTATTTGGGATATTTACAATTCTTTTCTGTTTATGTAATGCTCTTCTTCAAATTGACTAATGGTCTCTTTCTTTTCTCCTTTCCACGATCTCTCTCACAGTTCTCCAGAGGTTTTGGTTTCTAGGAGAAACACGACTGAACAATTCAGAAGCTTTTTCATGGCTCTAAAACAAAAAACAAATCCCCATCTTACATTTCCACACAGGAAGTTTTCCTTCATGATATTTCAGATCTTTCCAGTTCACTGTTATATTCATAATTATCCACATTTTCTAAGTAGTTGAGATTTTCTTTTCCATAAAGATTCATAAATACCTCAAGTTGATCATTTTCACAGTGGATAGTATTACACTGGACACGATGCAGCATTAAAGATTCCCTAAGAAAACATACAAGAAATATTCTTTCTACTCTTAGATCATCCCAAACAAAATCTTTCAGTTTAAAATGTGCCAAATTGTCCTGATTCCCCCTCTAAACATAGGGAGGCTGTCTCCAGGAAAAAGAAATGGAAGACCAGGGAGCAACGGTGGGAGTGAAATTTGCATTTTCACTTGGCTTGGTTTTCTATTGATCATGAAAAGCCTCGCAGCTTGAAACAATAGGAATTAATCATTCCATAGTCAGAAGTCTGGTTTGGATTGACTGGCTTCTCTGCTCTGGGTTTCATGGGGCTCACATCAAGGTGGCAGCAGGGTTTCCAGCTCGTTCAGGTTGTTGGCTGAATTCAGTTCCTTGTGGTTGTAGAACTGAAGCCCCAGCTTCCCCACTGGCTGTCAGCCAGGGGCTGGTTTTGGAGCCCCAAGGCTGCCCACATTCCATATGGTACCCTCTCGCCATGGCTGCTCCAATCTCGCTCACACTGGAATCTCTCTGCCTTCCTCTTCCGTAATCCCTCTCCAACTCCAGCCTGAGAAATTCTCTGCTTGTAAGGGCTCATCTGATTAGGTTGGGCTACATAATGCAGGATAACCTCCCTATCTTATATATATATATATATATATATATATATATATATATATATATATATATATATATATATATTATTGATTTCAGAGAGGAAGAGAGAGATAGAAACATCAATGAGAGAGAATCATTGATCAGCTGCCTCCTGGGGATCGAGCCCGCAACCTGGGCAGGTATGTGCCTCCTGGTTCATGGGTCAACGCTCAACCACTGAGCCACACTGGTCGGGCATAACCTCCCTATCTTAAGGTTCATAACCTAATGACCCATGAAAGGCCTTTTTGCCATGTACCATATGCACAGGATCCAGATTAGGGAGTAGACATCTTTGAGAGGGGGCATTATTTGAACTATTACATCACTGTATATTTTTCTTTATATTTTGAATTTGTACCATTTGTCCTAGTATGTATTATCTATTCAAAAAGTAATTAAAATCATAGAAAAGGACATATGGAACACGAAGATGACAACATTTGTGGAAGTTGTAGCATATTTGCTGAGTGCTTGCCAAGTGACAGGCTCTGTTCAAACAGCTATACTGGTATCACCTAATTTAATCATCACATTATCATCTCGAATTTACAAATGAGGAAACCCACGTCCAGAGAAGTTAAATGTTTGCCCAAGATCCTGCCAAGTCCCCAACTACGGGAAGCTCTGCTCTAAAACCTCCTCCGTCTCTCCCTCTAGGGCCATGGTCGGCAAACTGCAGCTGGCGAGCCACATGCGGCTCTTTGGCCCCTTGAGTGTGGCTCTTCCACAAAATACCACAGCCTGGGCAAGTCTATTTTGAAGAGGTGGTGTTAGAAGAAGTTTATGTTGAAAAAATTTGGCTCTCAAAAGAAATTCCAATCGTTGTACTGTTGATATTTGGCTCTGTTAACTAATGAGTTTGCCGATCACTGGTCTAGGGGAATAAACAATAGAGGGAAGTGACTAGATTTGTCTGGGGGAATAAATGGTGGACGGAAGTGACTTTAAGTGCACTGTGTTTTATGAGAGCCTGGGGAAAGTTTTCTTCTTCTAATAGATCAACACCCCTGTACAAGCCATTTTCCTCCTGCCCAGCCCAGGTGGGAGAGAGCTGGAGGCCACCACCAGGACCAGTGGGCTGGGCGAGGCTGAGAAAGGCACTGGGTGCAATCTTTACAGGTGGCAGGCTACAAACCACCTTCCTGACTCTATACCTGCTTCTAAGCACCATATGTATGTATTACCCCAAAGGCCACCGAGTAGCAGCCTGGTAGCCCTCACAGGCTTACTACCCCTCACCCCCCGACTATCCCTCAGCTAATGGAAAGCCACATTTTACCTGATAAAAGGAGAGTCCCATGCCTACATCAGCATGCCATATGGAAGGGGGTGAAGGGCAGAGAGAACGGAGCCACCCAGCATTCCCCTCCATACACATACTTCCGGCATCCTGTCTAGTGCATGTGAAATTAAGCTCTATTTTCTTCTAATTATACAAGTGTTTAATGTTCATTGAAGAAATTTATAAATTATACCATGAGCAAAGAGAACAAATTAAGTTACCATATCTCTCCACCAACACAAAGCCACTGCAATATATTGGTGTATGTGCCTCCAGATGTGTGTGTGTGTGTGTGTGTGTGTGTGTGTGTGTGTGTGTGTGTGTGTGTGATGAGGGAGAGAGAAAAAGAGGCCAAGAGAGAATAAATTGAATTCTTTTATGAAAAAGTAGAATCATCACACCCTTTCATTCATATTTCTTTTTTGTGAACATATTTTTCATATCAGTAGACAAACTTCTACAATGATCCTCTTTTGCAGGTCAAATGAAATTTTTGAAAACATTTAAAAATAAGTAACACAGCCTTGGCTGGTATTATTCAGTCGTTAGAGCATCGGCCTGTGCACCAAAGGGTTGCAGGTTTGATTCCTGGTCAAGGGCATATACCTGGATTGCAAGTTCCATCCCCAGCTCGGTCAGTGCACATGGGGGAGGCAACCAATCTATGTGTCTTTCTCACAGTGATGTTTCTCTCTCCTCTCTCTCTCTCTCTCTCTCCTCCTCCCACTCTCTCTAAAAGCAATGGGGGCGGGGGGGAATATCCTCTGGTGAGGATTAGCAACAACAAAAAGGAGTAACACATATTCATTGAGGAAAAATTAGAAAATACTGATAAGCAATGTAAAATTGTAATTCCACCATGTGGAGGCAACCACTGTTAGCATTTCCACCTTCACTGTTACTGAATATACACTCTTCTAGCCCTCCAAAGTTGAACGCTGTCGCCAAGCTCTGCTAGACAAGGTTTTGCTAGACACACATTTGCTAGACAGGCAGAAGGGAACCTAAATCTTTGCTCACATCCTTGATTTTTTCCTAAAGACTAAGTTGAGCAGTGTTAGATCAAAGTACATGTACATTTTTAAGGCCATTGATCAATATTGCTAAGTTGCTTTTAGGGGGAGGTTACAAGGTATGGGGTACTTTTTTTCCAGGCCCTCTCACCAATCTTGGGTGGTATAATTTTTTAAAAGTCTTCCAAACATTTTCAACTTTGGCACAGTCCAAAGCTGTTTTGTGTCTTGCTTTGGGAATACAGGTCTAATAGTTTTTCTGGCGTAGTGTTTTAATTAGATCCTGGTCCACTGTGAGGGGCAAATGTATTCTTATACCAGAAAAATCATGAAAGACACATACATTTACAAGGAGAAAACTACGTGATTACAAAAGAAAATATTCTGGCAAAAAAGAAATAAGATGCTCTTTGAAATTGTTTTCAGAAGAAAATAGACTCATCTTCCCTTTGATTTCATTTTCTTTAGCGCCCAATCCCAAGGAGTCCATTGGTAACGTTTAAGACTTTGGTGTCAAATACCAATTTAAAAACCTGAACAGGCCTGACACGCTTTTGGTGACTACCTTCGCACAAAGAAAGGGCAACACAGGAACATCCCATGCTCTCCTCTCTTGCTCTGCTTCTCAAAAGACGAAGCACCTGTTGAGAAGGTTCATCTCTAAGAAGCTCTTGTCTTTTGTGGATCTGGTTTGCCAGAGCCTGTAATCTGCCACACGGAGCTCAGATCAGCAAAGGCACTGGCCCATTTCCAGCAATTCTCTGGCAAATTCTATTTCAACCACTAACTCTCCAGTTTTAATCAACTTGCAAATTCCAATCACCCCCAGCAGTGAGCAGTCACAGCTAGGTCTGATGGGAGCAGTGATTGTGTCTGCGACCCCAGAAGACCTCTCTCCATCAGCTATCACTTGGAAATCTCTGGGGGTCTGTCTCCCATTAAATTGTCACTCCTTTTATAGAAGATATCTGAATGAAGAAGGAAATGATGCTCAGGTACTGGAAGGGCTGCTAACTTGGGGCCGGCTGGAGCTTGTGGAAGGGAAACAACTACCCAGGAATTAGGTGTATATTTTGTTCTTTAGCATCATTGCCTGCCTGTCTTGACCAGATCTTTTTCTCCCAGCAGCTCCAGTGGTGATACTACTATGCCAGCCATATGAGTAACTGGTTCCTTCGTGAATGTGAATTTGGTGCCAGCAACTATTTCAGGGTGACATGTACCGAGTTCCTAGTTTAACCCCAGCAGTTCTGCCTTTTGGGCACTGCCAAAAGCTGCCATCTCACGCAGCAAGAAAAAAAAACCTCTATGGCAGAGCCTTGGGTGCCTGGCAGAGGTCCAGGTTGCATATTACAACAAGTGGAATAGATCACCTCTTAACATGGCATGTAAAGCTCATTCATTCTGAACATCTGCACGTTAAAAACCACATACCAAGTAACGAATTGTTTTCCTTCGTAGCTAAATGTAGGAAAGAATATCACAGAACTTACCAGTTTATATTATGGATTAAAAATAAAAAACCTATTTCTGCTTTTTTTTTTAGAAGTGTTGAGATAGAAGGGAGAGGACAGAGGTAGCCAAAATTTGCCTTTAAAAAATGAGACCTACTGGTGGGATGAGGGCATGTGACAGGGGGTAGGGGAGTCTGGGGGAAGGTCTATGGGGGGGGGGGGGGAATGAGACCTACTTCCTAAAACTGCCAGCACAGTTCTTCCAAAACACGGCACTGAAAATTACTTCTCTCTGTAGAAATAGTAATTGAATGCTAACCAACTTACACTTTTAAAAAGAGCGAATATTTATGTCCTAATTGAACACAACAAAAAAGACCACAGGCATTTTTTTCACTTGTGTTAGAAATTAGGGAGTTAGTTGTGCCAACACTACTGTCAGGCACACCTGCCAACAATTTAGCATCTCCCGCTTCATGCTTCTCTGAACAGCAGGAAATGTTCAGCATTGTCACAAAGCTTTCCTGTGCTCTGCTATGCAAGCATCTTCCACCTGCATTATTTTTCAGGGCTCTTCCCCCCTCCCACCCCCACCCCCCATCTTGCAATTGCACCTACCTGTTCCTCTATCTACAAAGATTCCTCCCATAGTTTGTTGTTGTTAAATAAAGTCCTGATTCCTCTTAATCAATCAAACTTGAGCTTTATCCCTGAGAACACTTGCATGGTGTTATTGCTTGGGTTGCACAGTCTGTTCAACATTGAGAAATAATATCAGGCAACAGTTACTACTACATGCTTTGATATTGGTGAAATGCATGCCGCAGGCCAGGGGTGATTGGGCCTGCCCATGCTCCATAGTAAGCCAGAAGAGTCTCTGCTCACCGGAGTGGCCCTTCCCCAATAATCAGGAATATGGAAATCTGAGGTCAAGATAACTCTGAGACAAAATGCAGATTTCCCCAATGGGATCAGGCTAGAGATCCCCAGAGGGTCTTGCTTAAAAGCTTACCCCTACTGAGTTTCTTCCTATTTCCATTATCTATTGCTGCTTAACACACTACCCTAAAATCAGTTATCTATTGTGTTGTAAAAAAACTACTCCAAACTTCAATTATCTATTGCTGCATAACAAACTACCCCAATGCTTAAAACAGTGATTGTGGGGTGGGGTTTTTTTTGTTTTTTCTTTTTGTGTTTTTGTTTGTTTGTTTTTCCTTCGTGTTTTGTTTGTTTGTTAGTTTGCCCTGGCCAGGGTGGCTTAGTTGGTTGGAGCATCATCCTGTATACCAAAAGGTGGTGGGTTCGATTCCCAGTTAGAAAAACAGCAAAGCAAAACCAGTGACTATTTTATTTGCTCATCATTTTCCTGGTCAGGAAATCAGACAAGACCTGATAGAGATGTCTGTCCATGATGTTTGGGGACCTCAGTGTGGATGGTTCAAGTGATGGGGGAACTGGCTGGGATGGCTTGACTGGTGTCATATGACACTGTCATCTGGGTTCCTCAGTTCTGTGACCTCTTCAAGTCACTAGCTTGGATTTCTTCACGGATTGGTGATCTCAGGGTGGCTGAGTTTCTTACATGGCAGCCAACTACCCTTAAGGACAAGAAGAAGCTGCTAGGCCCCATAAAAGATACGCCTGGCATTGTCTCAGCACCATTTCCACCATGTCTACTGTCCGAGACAGGTGAGAAGGCCAGTTCTGACGGGGGGGGGGGGGGGGGGGGGGGGGGGAAGGGGGAGGGAATGGACTGACTGCATCTTGACCAGTGGAGTTTCATGTGCAAACAGGGAGGGAAGGAATGGAAAGCAGCCACTTTGGGAGACCAGCTACCATACTCACCCCCACAACTATTTCCTCACCCCACCCCCACATCCACCCCATCGACTCCCTCACAGGTTTCTCCTGGGAGAACTAATTGAAACCACTTGTACCCGAACACTCATTCACCATCTGCCTCTAGGGAACCTGACCTAAGACACAGGTTATCCCAATCCAAAGGTTCCAAACTCATCTTGCAAGGAGGGTTACTAGCACAGGCCAAACCCAAGTCTCCATCCTGACACTTGCAAAACCCTCAGAGAAAGCAGTATAGCTCTAAGTCAGGGGACCTCAATTTTGCCTGCTCATCAAAAATACCTGGGAACTTTTTTAAAAAAATTGTCCAGGTCTCTTACAAAACCCAGACATTCTGAATTAATTGGGTGGATGAAACCTACACGTGGGTATTTTGGGTTGTTAGCTTTTTTTTACTTCGCCTAGAATTTCTAATGTGCAGCTCTGGCAGAGAACCACTGTTCTAACTAGTCCAAGCTACATGTACTGAGTGTGTGTGAAGAGAGGTGTCCTCTGAAGAGGAGAAAAAATAATAACCTTTGATCAAATCACCTCTTGCCTTGGAAACAAAAATCTTATCACTGCCATCATATAACGGTTGCTAATCTGCTTTCCAAATCCAGTTGCTCTGTTTTCCAGTCTAGGAGTGGCGTGGGCCGCTGAACATGTCTTGGCTGAATAAAAGTCACATATATGTACCCTCCTAGTTTTGAAAAACAATTAGTTAACCTGGACCCTTTGCCTTATGGCCTATAGCATAGAGAATGTGATTCCTAAGCCCACTCATGCTTTATTAACATGGTACTACCTAGGTTTCTCTTCTTGAGGGACAAAAGTCAATCTTGGCTATATCAGTGCCTGAGTTTGGAAAAAAAAAACAAAAATACATGTCTTCCAATGCCCTTTATTAAACGTCTAGGGTGATATCTGCCTGTTAAATTTTCAGAGTCTAAAAGATATTGCAGAGTATAAAGTATCAGCAGGCACTTTTCTTGGCTAATTCCAAAATAAATAGAACAGTTCTCTTTTTTTCTTTTCTTGCTGAACTTGTTCCTGTGGTTATATTTTCTTCTCAAACTTTTATTCTTATTTCTAATTCTCAATTTGGTTGCTATCATCACTGGCCTTTATTTTAGAAAACTTTGTTTTTTTTAATCACAAGATAGAGATCAATGCAATACAAAATATGTGCTAACAGCCCTAACTGGTTTGGCTCAGTGGATAGAGCATCAGCCTGCTGACTGAAGGGTCCCAGGTTCCATTCCAGTCAAGGGCATGTACCTTGGTTGCAGGCACATCCCCAGTAGGGGGTGTGCAGGAGGCAGCTGACAGATGATTCTCTCTCATTGATGTTTCTAACTCTCTATCCTTCTCCCTTCCTCTCTGTAAAAAAAAAAAAAAAAAAAAATCAATAAAATATATTTTAAAAAAACAAAATATGTGCTAACACAGAACTGGATTCTGCTGTTCCATGCATGGGCACCAAGAGCAACAATCACCTGCAAACACAGTCGGGAAGAAACTTGAACTCATCCCAGAACTTGAGCTTCCTCTTTCATGGGAAGCAGCAATCTTGAAATATCGCACTTCAACATGGCACTTCCCCTTTTTCCCAGGAATTTTAACATCTTTAAATGAGATGTCATATCATTGTTATAGTTTTAATTGGCTTTTTTTTTCTTTCATAGTGGTACAAAAAGTAATAGTGTGTCTTAAAACTGATAAAGTCTTAGTTTAGATGAAATATGGCAATCCACATCCACTTGGCTGAAGAGAGAATTGAATATATTTCAGATGAAATACAGGGATGGGAAAGTATAGAGAGAAAAAAAGGAATTTCCTCTCTGATGTAGCCCATTATGGACCCTTCCTGGAACGAACAGCTATCCCCAAAGCTTGGAGTGCTACTTGCAGGCAGGTGTAGACACACACAAGGTGCCCTCCCCGCCCGCCCAAAAATGTATACACACACTTGGAATAATTATAAAGGCAGTTCATTAAACTACATTTCATTCTCAAAGCTGAGCTCTCAGCTGTTAAAGTGTGTCATCATAAGAGGGATGCAGAAGGCTCAGAGTCGGAGAGAGAGGATGGAGGCATAGGCCAGGGAGGAGAGAATGTCGTGCCGCCGGCCTGAAGGAAGGAAGAAGGTGTTGTGAGTCAAGAAACAGGAAGCCTCTATTCCAGACTCGAGAAAAGGCAAACCAGCAGCTTCTCCCCCTAAAGCCTCCAGAAGAAACGCAAGCCACTGGTCTAGGATCACACCTTGAGGTCCTTTCCCAAGAACCGACAGGATGGCGGAAGTGGAGCAGAAGAAAACACGGGATTTCCCCAAGTTCACCGACCTCGGCGTGGATCTCGCGGATCTCCAGCAACTGCTTAGCATGTCCTACGAGCAGCCAGCGCCCCTATACAGTGCCTGGCGGCGGCGGCAGCAGCGGCCGACCTGGGGTCTGCAAAGGACGCGGCCCTCGCTGCTAAAGCGCCTGCGCAAGGCCACGGAGGAGGCTCCGCCCATGGAGAAGCCCGAGGTGATGAAGACACACCTGCGGGACATGATCATCCCGCCGCAGATGATGGGCAGCATGGTGGGCGTGTATCATGGTAACACCTTCAACCAGGTGGAAAAAATCCAGCCAGTGGAGCAATGGCAGGCCTGGCATCAGAGCCACCCCCACCCCCTCCCACTTCATCCCTCCCAAGTAGTTAATAAAAGCACAGACTTACCTAAAATAATAATAATAATAATAAATCACTCCTTGGTTTTAGACCAGTGGTACCCATCCAGAATTGTAAGATAGTGATTTGTGTGATTTTAAACCACTGACGTCCTGATCGTGTGTTATAGCAGCGATAGAAATTTAATACAGTGGGGTTTTAAATCACCCTTCTTACTATAGAGCCAACAATTCTCAGAGCAGTGACCTATGGGAGACCCAGGGGAACAGGCCGTGCAGGAGCCTGAGAACCAGCACCCTGATTTTCCTGTTTCCCTAAAGCAGCTGGGATTGACCGACTGTGACCCTGATGCTTAAACAGCAGATGCCGAGGTCTCTGGGCCCGTTCCAAGAGACGTGCTGCAATTTTGCAGCCAAATGAGAGGACTCACCACGTCTGCAAGTCTCCTCTTAAAACTCGCTTGTGTTTGAAAGCATGCTTGCTTGCTCCTGCCTGGGATGTGTATAAGGTTCTGTGAGAGCTTACAGGAAAGCTTATTCACAAAAAAAAGCTTAGTCACTTCACAAAAGTATCCCCCCCAAAAAAAGATAAAAGAAGGTGTGGCTCTTGCCCTGGCCCACGTGGCTCAGTTGGTTGGAGTGTCATCCAGTGCCCCAAAAGGTGGCTGGTTTGATTCCTGGTCAGGGCACATACCCGGATTTGGGGTTCAATCCCCATGTGGGGCATGTAAGGAAGGCATCCCAGTCGATGTTTCTCTCTCTCTCGCCTTTCCTCTCTCTAATGTCAATAAAAAACATATCCCCATATGAAGATTTTTTAAAAAAATTTAAAGAAGCATGATCTGCCCTACATTAGACAGTGAAAGGGGCTAACCTGTCCATGTTCTTAGACTGTAGGCACTGGCTTTCGCTGTCCCATTCATTGTCCACCCCCGCATGACCACCTGGGTCAATCATCCCTAAAAGGTCATCCTATGCCAATGCTTAAGCTTTGGGAGTCTTTGGTTGGTTTTTTTACCCATCAGGAAGAGGGTAGAAACTTGGGGGCGAGATGCCTGATGGCATCCCATAAGTCTCAGTCATACACTCCCCTTGTCCAGCTTGGGCCAGAAAGCTGCAGACTACACTTCCCAGACCTGCCTTCCCCCTGGCTTCCAGTCAGGTGCTAAGCGATGGAGGCCTGGCAGGAGCCGGGAAGATGAGAGAAAAGAGGAAGCCTTTTCTCTGTCTTTGGGCAGTGCTCTTGCCAAGGGGGCCACCCCAATGAAGGAGTGGCCATGGGGGCGGCAGTAGCTGTGGGCTGGTGCTGGCTTCCGGGTTTCTGCCAAGTCTGCCAACACGGTTCTGACAACAGCACATTGTGCACTCTGAGTAACATTATTTTCTCCTCGTTCTCTCTGATCCGGAGGTGGCAGACGCTTCCGGCAGTTAATGATCTTTGAGAAATCTTACCTTTCCAATTTTTCTCCTCGACTTCTAACGCCTTTGCAACCCACTCCCTCTTTGAACACCTACGGCAGTTTCTGTTTTCCTGATTAGATGCAGACTGATAAAACGCGAACTTTCCACATTTATTAGCAGGGGATAGGGAGTAAGTGAAACCCTTTATCTACCTTTACTATCCTGGGTTTAATGGATCTCATTTCATTGGGATCACAGGAATCAAAGTAGGATCCTGCCCCAGAAAGGGGAGGTGGCTGGAATTTGGCAACACATGTGAAACCAGACTGGAAGCCACTGCTCCTTCTTAGATACTCATGGTCCTTAGGTGGCTTTCCCAGGCATAGCCCCTGAGGTGAGGTTTCAAGCATTAGTGGCTTTCTATAGGCATGCTACTAGGAGAGCCTGTAAGAGTCGAGGTAAGCAGCTTCTTACTGGGGGTGGGGGGCTGAAGCCCAGTAGAAGGAGCTGCAGGTGAAGTCTCAGAGGCCACTCCAGCCTCATCCCCAGTGTGATCTACGCCCTAGGCGCTTTCATAATGATTGCACCCATTAGTCATTTTCTAAGTCCTGCAGGAGGAGGCTCGTAACTCCCAGCAATTTGACTGGCTCTGTAGCCTGAGAACAGGCCTCTAAAGAAGACTTGCAGGTGTGAACCTTTGGAAACAAAAATACCCTGAAGCTGGGGGAAGAAAGCACACAGAAAAGGTCAAAGGAGCCCGAGGGGATGTGGCCAGAGCACTGACTGAGCCCCTCTGATTGTGACTCTTCTTATATTTATGAAAAGACCCTCAGAGAGAGATGGCCAATGCTTCCCCTCTGCCTCCCAAATTTCACACAAGGTCCTCCCTTGGCCAACTCTAAGCAACAACCAGAGAGGGAAGGGGATTCTGGGAAATATCGTTCCCAGCTTCACCAAGCTAATAATAGAACAATCCAGATACAGTATTAGGCCTGGCTGTTTCAATAAAGTGTCACAAAATCCCAGGATAAGGTAGGCTTCCTTTTGCTACAAGGTCCACAGTCACTGTCAGTGAAAGGCCCAGGAAGAATTGTCGACACAACGCCTCTGTGTGGCCCCTATAGTGTGTTCAATGAAATGGAAGGAGATGTTCTTCAGGTGGAGGACAGGGTTCCATGCAGGAGCCTGGCCCTGGCCCCAGTCCTGGCCCAGCCCGGAAGGGGTTAGGCCAATTGTACACCTCTCCACATGGCCACCCAGTTCTGATCCTCTCACCTTAGCACCCCCATCCTCAGCTTCCTTGAGCCTTTCATCTCAATTTTTAAGTGCTTATTTGGGAAATCAAAAATACTGCTCACGGATGATTTTTATTCGCTTTCATGCCAATCTAGAGGCCTTGTGGTGTTGCAGCTGAAGACATGGTATCTGCAGCCAGATTTTCGGGGTTCAAGTATTAGGTCCATCGCTTACCAGCTCTATATCCTTGACTGAGTTACTTAACCACTCTGCCTCAATTTCCTCATTTGTAAAACAGTAAGAGTGTCACCTCCTTTCTTATAGAGTTTTTGAGAGGACTAAAGAAGTTTATAGGTGTCAGTCCCTTAGAATTTATATAAATAACAAACTCATTGAACTTCAGTGATGATAAGTCACCTTTATGTAATGTTTATATCTTGTTCTTATCTAGTCTACTAACACATTACCCAGTAAGATTTGCTTTGGGACAAATTAGCATCATCATGTGTAAGAAAACATTAAAAGTGCACAGTATTTTCAAAACATTCTTATTTCTACTTTTCACTATTTCAGAATGGCCTCCCCCATATTTGTGAGTTTTTATCATACATAGAATATCGTCTTACAAGACAATCTTTAGGGAAATTTTTCTAATAAAAAATTGTGATTATAGAAAGGTTAAAGGCAGAATATGAGGCATTTGAAGTCTTATTCTATTAATAGCTGGCAAATTTCACCAACTATTTGCCTAAGTAGTGAGAACATAGAGCCAGAAGGAGTGTTTGCAAGTATTGGGTTTCATTTGAAATCTCAGCCAGAATACAAATGTATCCCCTCCGAGACATATAAATAACCCAGAGTTCCTTGTGCTCAGTCTCAAATAAGTACCTGGCATTCTCTAATGACCCAGGATGATGAATCATCACTGGTCAGAATTCTCCCTCTGAAACACTCAGTGCTGGTGGGATTGCATATTTGGTACAACCTCTTTAGAGAACAATTTGGAAATGTCTGTCAACACTTTCAGTGCTTACTAGTAAACCTAGTGGTCTGCTCGTTCAGTGTTCGGTGCACAATCAAGAATTTGAATGATCTAGTAAACCCTTAGCATTTCCTGAATGATAGAAGTCCCTTGTTTTCCATGGTGGGCTCCTGGGATCACACCTGAGTTTCTTAATAAAGCAACTCATGGTGGACTCCTAGAAAGTTTTAGAACGGGGGCTGGCCAAGCCAGAAAGACCAACCTTGTGATTCGAGGGTTGGGGCTCTGGCCACCTGATACCAGCCCAACCTCCTGATCTCTGGGGAAGGTATAGAGCTGGAGATTGAGTTCAATCACATGGCCAGTGATTTAATCAACCATGCCTACCGAATGTCCACCCTTGAAGCTCCAGTGGGCTTTCTGGTTGGTAAACACATTGGTGTGCCATAAAGGTGATGTGTCCAGAAGCCACAGGGAGGAGACACAGAAACTCCACATTCAGGACCATGCCAGACCTCACCCGATTTGCATTTTTCGTAATAAACCTGTAATGATAAGTGTAGTGCTTTCCTGAATTCTGTGAATCATCCTAGTGAATTATCGAGCCTGAAGAGGTCATGGGAACTCCCAAGTTTGTAGAGAGTCAGTCAGAAGTGTGGGTGGCCTGGCAACTCTTGGACTTGAGGCTGGCATCTGAACTGAGGGCATCTGGTTGGGAACTGTGCCTTTAACTTGTGCAGTTTTGCACTAACTCTAGGTAGTGTCTACTGACAATTGCAATGTTTAACAATCAGCTCTCCAGGAGATAGAGAGGACGTTCTAGTTTGTAATGTTTGCAGATTTCCATGATGGCAACACTTTCACTATGGCCAGTTTCAAGTTACAACATGATGTCATTGATCGTGGAGTTGAGAAGAGATGCGAGATGCACTTGATCTGCTCCTCATGGGCCTATGTAATTTGACTCCAGCACACTATTGCTTACATCTTGTGACTATGCAATTCCATTTCTCAAAATTGATTCCACAGTAAGGCTGCCACATTTTTTTCTTTCTCAAATATGTGCAGAAAAGTACATTGAAGCATTGCTTGTATTCATAAAAGATTAAAAACAAGCTACAGGCCCACCAATAAGCTTAAGCAAACCAGAGTGCATGAATAAAATGAAATGCTAGGCAGGCTTTAGAAAGCATGAGGCAACTCTATACTGATGTGAAATAATTTGCAAGATATATTAATTAAGTGAAAAAAGGAAGAGGTAGAGCAGTCTGCAGTTTGCTACCATTTGGTATTACATGAAGGGGTATGTATATTGACTGACGTGCATGTATAGACTTTCTGAAGAAGGAATACGCACAGAAAACTAGTAAGAGAGGTAGCTTCCAGGAAAGATGATTAGGAGATCTGAGTAATGGACACCACTTTTACACATACTTTTTTGTACGGTTTGCATTTTTTCTAGTATCTAAAGAATTAAAGCAACGGGCAATGATAGAAGGTAGGATAATAGGAATGAATGACTGAATGAATAAATGTGAACCCTCTGAATAAAGTGACTTTTGCTCTTTTATCATAATCAATGCACTTCTCACTAATTTCTGTGCACAACTCTATCCTAAAGTCTGATTCAGGAAGAAGGTGACTGCAGGGCCTTTTCTCTGACAGTGAGGTCAAATGGTGAAAGGCCTGTAAGAGCCAGGTAAGCGCCATGAATGCAGGAAGTTGTCCAGGTAAGATCGTGCTGACCTGAAGGGCTCCCATCAAACATTAATGGAGAGAAGCCATGACTCATCTACAGCAGCCACTGGCCTGCAGAAATGTGGGCCTGGCGTTGCCAGATCTTTCAATTTTCAAGAAAATTCAAAAATCCAAAATAGTATGTAAAATTTCTTCACCTGATTAAAGTAAGTGACTAATACAAATCTTCTGACAACATAATGTGGGCAAAAGCAACAATAATATCCTATCTAATAAAGAGGGAATATGCTAATTAACCATCACTCCATCACAAAGATGGCTGCACCCACAGTTGAGGCCAAGTTCCCATAAGAAGCCTTAACAAGCAATCAGCAGGGACCTGAGGCTACGCCCTCTCCCACCCCTGTGGGGCTTGACGGGACCTCAGGCTGCCACCCCACCCCCCGCCTGGTGGGGCTTGACAGGGGACCTCAAGGTGTGCTTCCTGTCCTGGTGCTGGGCTCAGGGACTTCAGGCCGCACCCCCTACTCCAGCACCAGGCTGGGGGACCTCAGGCCACACCCTCCACCCCAGCCCCGAGCCAGGGGACCTGAGGCTGCGCCCTCCTGCCTGGCAGGGCTTGACAGGGGACCCGAGGCTGTTCCCCTCTCCTGGTGCCAGGCCAAGGGACCAGAGGGTGTGCCCCCCACCCCCGCCTTGGGGCTTGACAGGGGATCTCAGGCCATGTCCAACACCCGGCGGGGCTTGACAGGGGACCTCAAGGCATGCCCTCCCACCCTGGCCTGGGCTGGGGGACCTCAGGCCATGCCCCCCCATCCTGGCACTGGGTCAGGGGACCTGAGGCTACATTTGCTGCCCGGCGGGGTTTGACAAGGGTGGGACTAGCCAGGTCTGGATCTATCCCAATGAAGGGGGGGGCGGGGGGCGGCTGTGTCTGGGTCTCACGTGATTTTGAGGCACATGTGGGTAAGTGGGGACTTGACTCTGGGTCCCGTGGTGTGCCCCAGACTCTGACAGGAGGAAGGTTTTCATATACATTTTACTAATTTTCTTTCATCTCTGACACTTCTGTTATAGAGAAAGGGCAAATAGCAATATTAAATTATTTCCTCTAATTAAGCCCCTTTTAATGTGCATGAATTTTGTGCACTGGGCCACTAGTAACTTTATAATTTTTAAAGCAGATGGCTGTTTTTAATCAATGAAATACAGAAACTTTAGGCTGAGCTTAGATGAGTGGCAAATATTTGGATTTGGTGTTCTAAGGAAAAGGATTTTATCATCTTCACCCCAAGTCCAAGACAATTAAATGTGATAGTATTTGTAAAGTCAGTGTCTTAGTTTGTTTAGGTTACTATAACAAAACTAGTGGCCTGGTGCATGAAATTCATACACATTAAAAGGGGATTAGAGGAAATAATTTAATATTGCTATTTGCCCTTTCTCTATAATAGAAGTGTCAGAGATGAGAGAAAATTAGTAAAATGTATATGAAAACCTTCCTCCTGTCAGAGTCTGGGGCACACCACAGGACCCAGAGTCAAGTCCCCGCCCACCCACATGTGCCTCAAAATCCCATGAGACCCAGACACAGCCGCCCCCCCTTCCCCCGTCATTGGGATAGATCCAGACCTGGCTAGTCCCACCCTTGTCAAACCCCGCCAGGCAGCAAATATAGCCTCAGGTCCCCTGGCCCAGTGCCAGGATGGGGGGCATGGCCTGAGGTCCCCCAGCCCAGACCAGGGTTGGGGGGCATGCCTTGAGGTCCCCTGTCAAGCCCCGCTGAGTGGGGGACATGGCCTGAGATCCCCTGTCAAGCCCCACTGGGTCAGGGGGGGCAGGGGGGGAGGCGGCGCAGCCTCTGGTCCCCCGGCCTGGCACCAGGAGAGGGGAACAGCCTCGGGTCCCCTGTCAAGCCCCATTGGCAGGGGGGTGCAGCCTCAGGTACCCCCTGGGTGGGGGGTGTGGCCTGAGTTCCCCCAACCCAGCACTAGGGGTGCACCTTGAGGTCTCCTGTCAAGCCCTGCCAGGCGGGGGGGGAGGGGGGGGAGTAGCCTGAGGTCCCATCAAGCCCCACAGGGGTGGGAGAGGGCATAGCCTCAGGTCCCTGCTGATTGCTTGTTAAGGCTTCTTATGGGAACTTGGCCTCAGCTGTGGGTGCAGCCATCTTTGTGAGGGAGTGATGGTTAATTAGTATATTCCCTCTTTATTAGATCGGATTCCACAGACTGGGTAGCTTATAAATAACAGAAATTTATTTCTTATAATTCTGAAAGTTGGGAAGTCCAAGATCATGATCACATCCTGTGGTGATGGCACCCTTTCCAGTTCATAGCTTAGCTCATGCCTTCTCTTTGTGTCCTCACACAGTGAAAGGGGCTAGGAATTTCTCCATAGCCTATTTGAAAAGGGCACTAATCCCAGTCATGAGGGCGCCACCTCCTAATATTACCATCTTTGGGGTTAGGATTTCAACATGTGAATTGGAAGAGGGGAGACCCAAACATTCAGACTACAGCAGTCAATTAAAAAACCTAATTCTCTTGACAGTATGTGTTGATTAATAGATTTTAAATGCTATGAGAAGTCTGTCACAGCCACTCAAAAGTGAGGGGTGGGAGTGTGCAGAAAAAGAGTCAAGGTGGAAGAAAGAGATATAAAGGTGGTATCCACGTAAACACGGGGAGGGACCCAGTGAGGGGAGCCCAGCAGGGGGAAGGTGAAAGCAGAGGAGTGCAGTACTGATGGACTTCAGGAGGACAGCAAAGAGGCCAAAGATGGGAAGTCCAACCATTATAAGGTATTTGTTTTTTTCTGTGGGTTTTCTTATTTATTGATCCGTCATTCTGAATCCTCTGTGTTCCCACCCTATTGATTAGAATTTTCTGAGTCCATCAGTATCCAAATTATGACTAATTTATCCCCACTTACTTAGGTTCTCCCATCACCCTGTTGACTGAATATATGCTGATTTCTTGTTGCTCTAGCTTTTTAAAAATCTCAGCTGTAAGCATAACCATGTTTCTATGCTATCTTAGACCCATAAGTATTAAGCCAGTCCAAATGAAGTGAGAGTAATGGCGGTACAGTGGGAGAGAAAATAGTGGCAGTAATAATAATGATGACAATGGCAGCATTTGTTATGGGCCAAAGGGCTTTGTGAGAGACAACCAGAAATCTCACCCTATCTCTACATATAACTTCAAGCCCAACATCTCTGGGAAATGTACCCTCCTCTGAGGCAGGTCCATGTATAACTTCTCAGAGTCCAGCTATGATCAATTTAAATATTTCCAATCTACCATACTCAATAGAACAATATAAAAAGGAAATAAGGTAACTACAGTAGACTCCTTTGGGATAAAAGCAAATAGAACAACCAGAACAACTAGTCCTTGGCATATTCTATATCCAGCCAGAGAAGACTGGCAGGAACTCCTGTCCTTGGCAATGAAGTAATGTCCTTGGTCAGTCAATCTGGCTGACCCTGGTTTTGCAAACAGAAAGAACTTTGCATAGCAAGGTTATATACTGTTTCTTCTCATAAGAGCCAGCTTGGGTTACACTTGGTCCCATTGTTTCAGAACTTGATTGAAAGCTGTAAGAATGAGCCAACACTATGACATTTTTCTACTTAAGTCAAGGCTAAAGTTCATTATTGTCTCTCTCTACAGAGGAAAACTAAGACTCAGAAAAATTAAATAACTAAACTAGAGGCAGGGCACAGATATGAGTGAGTTCATCCTACTTCAAAATTATTTTTCTTTCACTTTATTTCATCTTTTATAACTTTTTTATTTCTATTTACAGAAGTAAGTAGTACATAAGGATGGTGGAAAAAATTGGAATATACAGAAATGTGCTTTGTATTTCTTTCCAGTTTCACTCTCTTTTATTATTACATGCACACAAAAACACACACAGTATTTCATCAGGATTAGTCATTATATATTCTTTCCACTTCTCTACAAAGGTACAGAATTCTCACCATGAGGCAAGAAAAACAGCCCCAAGAACTCTAGGTTTCCAACAGTTTATTGCTTAGGCAAGAGCAATTTAAAATTACCTCAAATGGGCTTATATTTCACTGTGTTAATTTTCATATAGCCCATTATAATGAGTAATACAAACACTAGACTGAGATTTTTTAAATATTTCTCTTTATTGCCTGATTTCAAAATTGGTGCTTGGGAATAACAAATATCAAGTTTAACTAAAGTAAGAATAATCCTAGCCACGAAGGAGATGATGAAGAAAAGTAAATTAAGGATCAATATCCATCTATTCATTTATCATTCAACATATAATTTTGAGCACCTTTTATGTGCCACATGTTGTTTTGGATACAATACTACGTCAAATAACAAATTCCTCTGCTCTCAGGAAGTTTACACTCTAGGAAGGAGAAACAGAAAATACACAAATAAATGGAGAAAATGTCAGCTGGTGAAGTACTATGGAGAAAAAGAAAGCAGAAAAAGAAAGTTGAGGAACGAAGTGCTACTCTTTTCTGAAGTATATTTGTCTGCTGGGCTGTCATAATAACATACCATAAACAGGTTGGCTTAATCAACAGAAATTTATTTTCTCACTGTTCTGGAAGCTAAAAGTCCAGATCAAGATTCCAGCCAATTCAGTTTCTGATGAGAGCTCTCTTCCTGGCTTGCATACAGCCACCTTTTCTCTGTCCTCACATGATCTTTCTGATGTCTCTTTTTATACGGACACTAATCCTACCGGATCAGGGCCCCACCTTTTTGACCTCACTTAACCGTAATCATTCTTTACTCCAAATACAGAAACAATGGGTGTTAGGGCTTCAACATATGAATTGGGGGGGGGGGGGCCTCCAGGGGGACACACTCACACATACATTTAGCCCACAGGATAGTCAGAAAAGGCATATTTGCTAAGATGTGGTAGCTAGCTTTTAAAATGGCCCTCAGTGGCCCTCATCCTAACATTGACACCCTTGTGTAGTCTTCTCCCACAGTAAGTCAGGGCTGGTCTCTGTACAGTAGAACACAGCAGAGAGTAAGGTCTGTGGCTTCTGAGTGTAGGTCGAAGAAGACACTGAAGCTTCCACTTTGCTTTTTTGGATCACTCACCCTGGGGCAAGCCAGCCATCATGTCATGAGGACACTCGAGCAGCCTTGAGAGAGGCCCCTGTGGAGAGGATTCAGACTACCCACCAACAGCACTAATCTGTCAGAAATATGAGTGAACCACCTTGAAAGTGGAATCTCCAGCCTTCAGATGACTTTCACTCCAGCTTATTCCAATCCCAAGTGGAACATTTAGCTGGAACCACCCAGCTAAGCGTGTTTCAAATTTCTGGTCCATACAAAAGGTCAGAGAATAAGTGTTTGTTATGTTAAGCCACTACATTTTAGAGTAATGTTTTATGCAGCAAGAGATAAGTTAGTACCTAAGGTAATATCAATAGATCTAAAGTAAGTAATCAAGAAAAAGCCTTTCAGCCAGAAAGAAAAACAAGTGCCAAAGACATTAAATTACAACATGTGTGGCATGTTCAAGGAACAACCAGGAAGGCAATGTGCCAGGAAGAGAATGAACAAGGGCAAGAAGAGTAAGAGGCTGGTCAGAGAGGAAATATAGGTCAGGTATGGAGGGTCTTATGTGTCTGCAGCCTTACCAGGGTAACATGTAGACAGCATCTCATTTGTTTAGATGACATATTCTGGTAGCTTTTTGCCGGAAGCCGATCATTGTTTCACTAGTAGAGAGGTGTGAACGGGGAATCCGGAATCCGGAAGGCTGGTCAACCTTAATTGCTCTGAAAGGTCAGGGCTAATCACTCATTGTTTGGTTGAGACATTGGTAGTTGAAGCAGCCTCCACCTGTTAGTCTTATGATTGGCTATTATTGGAATTTCCTGCCTGAGGGATATGGGTGTATTCCACAATTTTAATAAAAGGGATGGCAAAGCCAGAGCGAGTAGTAGTCCTCTCTTGGGCTTCTGCTTGGCCCCCATTTCCCAAATTGATGCTTTTCTAGTCTCTTTTCATTTGTGTTCGTCCTTCTCCAGAACCTGAACCCTGAACTGGAATCCTGAACCATGCGGGATGTGAAAGGGGTCTCCACAGCTTTTGAATCTCATGTCATCAAATTATATCAGCCACCTCAGTGATCTCAATAATTCTCATGCTTTTAAATATCATTTATATGTTTACAATTCCCATATTTATACTTCCAGCCTAGATCTCTCCCTTGAAATTCAGCATCTTATACCCAAAGGCCTAGTCAACATCTCCCCTTATCTCAAATTTACGGTGTCCAAAATAAGATTCCCTGGTCTTCCCTCCCCAATCCAAATTATCAGCAAAGTCTATTAACTCTCCTTTTAAAATGTACCCATAATCTAACACTTCTCACCACTGTTCTCCATCTCATTCACTGTTTTCCAAGCCACTGTCATTTTTTTAGTCTGGTTATGGGTATAAGCCTTCTAACCAGTTTCTCTTTACTTTCTGTAGTCTATTGTCAGCTCATTAGCCATAGGGACATTTATCAGATCATGTCATTTATCTGCCTTAAATCCGCTGGTGTCTCTCCATCTTGCTCAACATGAAAACCAAAATCTACATAGGATAAGACCCTTCAGGATCCTGCCCAATTATATTTCCAATCCCATCTCCATTGACTCTTTTACTCAGCTTCAACCACAATGGCCTTCCTGCTGTCCCAGAAACAAGCCAGGTACACTTCTGCCTCAGAGCCCATGCTCTTGCTGTTCCTTTGAGCCATGATTCACTCCATTACCTCCTTCAATAATACGCTTAAATCTTACTTTGTCAGAAAAATCTTCCCTGACCACCCTGTAAAAATTGGAAGGCCCCTCCAGAATGCCTTAGCTCTTCCTTGCCTTATTTTTGTACAGAGTTCTTATCACTATTGGACATTATATTTTTTCATTATTTATTTGTTCTATGTATTTGTTTTTGTCTGTCTCATTCCACTAGGACAGTGGTCGGCAAACTACAGCTCACGAGCCACATGCAGCTCTTTGGCCCCTTGAGTGTGGCTCTTCCACAAAATACCACGGCCTGGGCAAGTCTATTTTGAAGAAGTGGCGTTAGAAGAAGGTTAAGTTTAAAAATTTGGGCTCTCAAAAGAAATTTCGATCGTTGTACTGTTGATATTTGGCTCTGTTGACTAATGAGTTTGCCGACCACTGCACTAGAATAAAAGCTCCTTGATAATAAGGATTTTTGTCTGTTTTGCTCAATGCTGGATGCCCAGATTTTTTTTTTTAATATAATTTTACTGATTTCAGAGAGGAAGGGAGAGGGAGAGAGAGATAGAAACATCAATGATGAGAGAGAATCATTGATTGGCTGCCTCCTGCACACCCCACACTGGGGATCGAACTCACAACCCGGGCATGTGCCCTGACCAAGAAGCGAACTGTGACCTCCTGGTTCATAGTTCAACTACTGAGCCACACGGGCCGGGCTGCCCACATTCTTAGAATAGTGTTTGGCACATAGGAAAGCACCCAATAAACCCCTGTTGAATGATGAATAGGCCCTTAGGGTGGATATAAGAGTCTCCAGGACATGACCGAATGATAAAGCATGGTGGCTCACATGCTATGCAGAAGTTAATGAGAACTTTAGATGCTCTAAAGAGTGAAGAAAAATAAAGGCAAGTTATAGAGAGAAGAGTCCAGCATGCCTGGGGGTACCTGGAAGGAGCCTGAGAGAAAGGTCTTCCCTTTGGGGTGGACCCAAATCATTGGGCAAATCAGAAATATTTAAGGAGACTTTTAAACTAGTTTGCTGTGGGATATGAAGATGTAAACCTCAATCCTCCACCTTCTCTACAAAATGTTTGTACAATTCTTTCCTTGGTACTGCTTATGGGTAGAGGGATTCTGGTTGGGGAAATAGAAGAGGATTGATGTCTGCACCCAAGCTGGCTAAGAGTCAGCATGTTCCGATGCAGAAGTCAAAGGCCAAGAGCACAGCTGACATCTGAGCTGCACATGCAGTCTTTAGCCTTGCTGTCTGTTTCCTTGGCTGGCTTCTGTTCAATGGCATGGTGATTTTTAACAAGGACCAGTGTTTTTAATTAATCAGACCCTGTTCGCTGTGGCTCTGGTCCAACTCATCTTAGGGCAGCTGCTTGTCTACACATTCCTCAATTCATGCTTTTAATTATTATCAATAACCACCACATACATACACATAGCCTGCCAGACACTATAGCCTGGAAAGACGTGACCTCTGAGCTAAACAACTTAGTTTCTATTTTAATCATGTAGTCCTAGAAGCTTACTCTCCCACTTTTTTCCTAATAGGGTTAGCTTTTAAAAAGCAGGTACCAGCCCTTTAAAAATGCCTCTCCATGGAATTCCTCTCAAGCTGTTCTTTGGGAGTGCTGCAGGCAAAGAAATTTTCTCCAGGAACAACAAAGGTGGTCATCGCCACTGGGGAAGAGCCAGAAAATGGAAGTATGGAGATGAAAATCATGCTATTTTGTATTGTTAATATAAAATCATATTGAGATAGCACATACAGTGATAGTTAAGCCTGTTCACACAGACAGAAAAATATTTTGTAGGCTAAATTGCCATATTCACAAAAATTATATGTATTTTCTTATCTACATCCTGTCTAGCTAACTTTTATCTGCCTTTATTTTATTCCTATTATATTCCACTGAGTGTTTAAAGTGTTCCATGGGCTTAACAGAGCCAAATATTCCTTTTCCTCCTGGGCTTTTGGGAGGGTCTGTTTGTCTTGAAACCCCAGCTTGTGAGCAGCCCTTTCTCACTTCTGCTTCTCGCCCAGCTTTCCAGATCCCTAAACCCTCCACTTTGAAGCTGTTACCTTTTCAGTTCCCCTCTCCAGAAGAATTTCTCACTTTCCAGGTTCCCTGCAGGTAGAAGACATACAGAACCTTTTCCAAAGCTCTCTGATTTTGAAAGGCAATGTCATTTAATTCAAATACCACAAGTGATAGAAACAGCAAACAGTGCCATTGTTACAAATGAGTGAACAAGAATAGGGATTAGGAATGATACTTATGAGGTAGAATTTAATAAAACTTTTTGAAACCAGATCAGAAAAATCCCTGTTGGGATATATGATGAACTGTGGGAAGAGCCTTCATGGGTGCAACACTGATTTTCTAGGTCATATTCTATTCGCACCCAGGGGTAGTATCTAAGTCCTGTGTTTAAGAAAACAAACATTTATTGATGCAGGGATGGACAAATAGGCCAAAGGAATGGGACAGATAGCTTAAAATATACACATGTCTGTAAGGACAATTGATGTATAACAGTAGTAGAGAAAGACAGTCATTGACTAAATGGTGCCAGTTGGTTTTCCATGTGGAAAACTGAAAGTTGAATGCCTCTCTTACAACATATAGGATACATTTAGAAAAGAACATCTTTATGACCCAAAGTCTTAAGGGGCAGAAAGATTTCTTAAGCAAAGCACAAAAAGTACAAACCTCACAGGATGAGATTGATAGGTAAATTGTACTATTAAAACCATGAGTATGTTTTCGTCAAATTACACCATTAAAAAAGGTGAAAGGCAAGCCACAAACTGGGTATAAGTATCTAAAATAAGATAATCAGCAAAGTATTAGTATCGCGAAAATACAAAGAACCCCGTGAATGGTTGAAAAAGCAAACCAACAGCCCAGTACTGAAATGGACAAAATATAAGAACAACTACATTTCCAAATATAATCAGTAACTATGACATAGTCCACAAATATAAAAAAGAAAATAACAGGAAGGTGCAATACCACGCGTTTATAGAACAACAGGAACTCTCGTCACTGCGAATGGGAGAAAACAACTTGGCCTTACCTGGGAAGGTTACATAGATGTCTATAGTCTGTGTGTAACTCAGTTTTACTCCTAGGTATAAATCCTGGAGAAATTTCTAAAAATAATACAAGATCTAATAGCACTGTGTCATTTATGAAGCACTAATATTCCTATGTGTGGTCTATAATGTGAACCCATTTTTTTAGTAGGCATTATTAATTCTACTTTTCACTGAGGTTTGGTTACCTCCCCAGGTCTCACAATCTGTGAGTGGCATTGACACCCCCTGGTGTAAATTCCTTCTTTTCCTTGTAACAGCCCCAACGTCTGTCAGGGGATCTCCCCTCCCCACTTTTATGGGGTTTAGACGAGGCTCCATCCAGACACAGTCTATCGAAGCACCATAGTGATGGGTTCATGGATAACGTGGGACCTAGGTCTACCAATCAGAGTGAAACATATGACCACTAGGAAAAATTCTTGCCCTTTCACGGTGGTCTAGAGCCTGGGAGGAGATGAGATTAGGACTGCTTTAAGCTGCCATTTGGAGTCTGAGAATGAACCAGACAAGCAGAAGGTGGAGTTGAGAGATGAAAAGAAATTGTTTTGATGACATAGTTTACAGTGCTAAGGTAACTAAGGCCAGATCTACCTCTGAATATCTAGGTTACATAAACAATAAACTCCCTTATGCGTAAGTGATTTTGAGTTGCCCTTTCTGCAACTTAAAACCCAAGGATTCTGGGTTTTAAGTAGAGCCCAGGTATCCCAATGTTCACTGCTCAGTATATAGCAAAATGTGCCTGGTGGTCTCCAATCCCAACATGGAAAAAATGAGAACAGTATTTGCTTTTACTATGACAAAAGTCTTTGGCTTTTTTCCCAAGCCTATTATACAGAAAGATATTGCTCTCTCTTATTTCTAGGAGTATGTGTCTAGTTTGTATCTTATCTCATTTAAGGTCAACAACTTCACAATTACAGTATTTTCTTTGTCAAAAATTCTCCTTAACATAGTCAAGGACAACATTCTGTAATTATAGATAAATTAATCCAAACCATCAATAGTGCTTAAAGGTGATCAATGTAAGGGTATATATTTTAATGAAAGAGATTTAGACTATTTAGTTAAACCACACAAATGAAGCATGGGGACACTGCAAATAAAATAACCAATAGTACAGAGTCCTAAGCAACATTCCCTCCCCACCCAGGAGAGTGGGAGGTTGTCACAACTGTCACTAGGATGTCCTTGTCTTCGGACAGAGGCTGGCAACCTTCAGAGAGTGGACCCACCTTGCCAGCTGGAGTCAACAGACTGGAACTGAGGGGCCCTGGAAACCGTGCCCACAATTGCAAGACCATGATTTTCAGACTTCGTCTGACAAGTGTGAATGTCCTTATGAGGACAGTGGAACAGGGTATTTGAAAGCAGGACTACCCAGGAGTTCCAGAGTGGTGATCACAAAGGTAGATAATAAAAGCCCTTCTTTCTCAGTCAGAACAAAGACCTCTGGATATCAAAGCCTGAGCATGAGCTGTCAACACTGCTGCCAAAATCGCAAAGCATTCAAAGTTGGTCTTCAAAGTCTTCCATCGCCTGTTTGCCTTCCCTCTCAGACCTTGTCCCTCTTCCCGCAGCCCAGTTGCTCTGTCTGTGGAATGCCCCGTAACAAGGCACTCAACTCAGACATACCCTCTGGGGAAGGGCTTAAAGCTCCAAAATTAAGTTTTCTCTTTTCCATTTCATTCGTCAAAATTTCCATGTCCTCATACAATCATGAGCCGTGGAGCCAGGCAGTGCTAGGTTACAAGCCAAGCCATGCCACCTACAAACCAGTGAAATTGGGCCAGTTAGTTAACATTCCTAAGCATCAATGTCCTCATCTGAAAAATGGGACTATAGACATTAAAAGTCCTAAACAATGTTAACCTCCCCACACTTTTCAAAAGTTCACTTTATGCCACTTCACTTTTTTTCTTTTTTGGCGAAACACCTACATTAGTACCTATTTTCGGTTACGGAAAGAAATCGGAAAAGGATTTTCACTTTTATGAAAAGAGGCGAAAAGGGAAAATACCGTGTAGTGTCTGCTTTGCGGCAAGTTGTTAAAGAGACAGCGTACCTCCTGTGCAGCCAGTGGCCCTGTTAGGATCCTTCTCTGGGAACGACAATCAGCCTCTCAGCACCAAGCTCCGTATCTTTGAAATGAGTGAGTGTCTGTGCTTTATCTCAGTTTATTTTGTGCATCGGTTAGCAAGATGGGTCCTCAGGTCATTGTTTCTTCATTTTGCACCATTTTGACTCATGAAAGGTTTCGTAGGAATGCTCCCCTTTTGGATAGCGGGGGGGGGGGGGGGGGGGGGGGGGGGGGGAGGAGAGAGACTTGTAATAATAGCCCCTAACTCAGCGTTGTTGAGAGAATTCAATGAGATGAAGCATGTAATGCAGTTTGCTCAATGAATGGTCCCAGGGAAAAGCCCAGTAAACATCAGTAATTATTATTATTGCTACTACTAGAAATAATAGTAATAAAGATAAGGCTAATCAATAGGTTCAACCATACTGTGAAAATTTATTTTTGCAAAGAGCTTAATTGCCGGCTGACACCTTTTTGGAAGTACTCATCTCCCATCTGCATATTGTGTCAACTGGTTTTGCCTGTGGGGCTTTCTGTAGAACAAGTTGTGTATCTTTTCCTGAAGTAAATTTCAATATTCCTTTTTCACAGGACCCATTAACTCTGACATAAGAAATTCTTCATACACAGCGCACTAGCAATGCAAAACCATGCACCAGCCCAAAGACACGACACTAGCAATAGTTGAGACCTTTTCTCTCTTTTCTCTGGTAATTTACTTTATGAATAAATTGTTTTTCTTTAAAGGTCACTTGGTTGTTTTAGAACACTTCACAACCAACACTATCCTTTTACTGAAGGGACTTGCACACAGATAATTTAAGCAGTATTTCTAAGATTTTATCTATTACATTATAACAATTCTCCCAGAGAAAAAAATAACTCATAATGAGACTACATAAGGTGGTTTGCCTGAAAAGACAAGTTTTACCAAAAATCAAGACAATAAAAAATCTCTTCTGTATATATCTTCCACCTGGGTAAGACATAATAGTTAATTACAAGTAATGTTTATGGAATACTTACTATATATGCCAGGCAATTTACATTAAGTGTTGAGCCCTCACAACTATTTTATGAGATAAGTTATTATTATTCCCATTCTTAAAATAAGAATATTAACGTTTAGGGATGGTAAGTGACTGAGCCAAAGTCACACAACTAACAAGTGGGTGAGTAAGGACAAATTTAATTATCTTTATCTCTGATCCAAGCTTGTTGCTCAAACTAGCTAGACCCAAACTCTTGATCACAACTCCAAAAGGAAATGTTAGAAACTTTAAATTAGGACAGCTTTGAAGACCTGCATCAGAATAGCCAATTCCAGCAAATCTTGTAGATTCTATCTTCTTAGTGTTCTTTGGAATGTCTAACCTGAACTTCCTACCTTCTAGAATGAGATCTGAGACTTTCCTAATTCTAAGGCAGATTCATCATGAAAAAAAGTCAGTCTGATAATGATTATCTGCCCTGAACATACACTGTTTTCTTCCATTCTTCCTACAGCCCTTTTCGGTGAGTATCACTCTTGCTTTACAAGTGAAGAAATAAGGTTCTGAGAGATCAAGTCAAAGACCAGAGACCCAGCTCACAGGGATGTGAGCACAGCCACGGCATGGCATTAAAATATTTGAACCAACATTTAAAAGTTAGATTACATGCTTACAACCTGAATTTCTGTATTTTATGGAGAACTTCCAATTCCTAGAAACCCTAGTCAAAGTCCCTCATGGAAATCAATGGCTAACGCTGAGGAATAGTGGCCCAGAGCACATTTTTTCCAGCCTTGACTGTCCCCATCAGCCAGCATCACTCATTTCCTTTTAACATGAAACTCTATTAGTTCCCACCTCTCATGAGAGTTATTATAATATTCTGCACTGGCAGAAGAGTATGACCAATTGTTGACTGATCTGCAAACGGCCCTGGCTATAAGAGATACTGCCACCGTCTTCAAAAGATGCTAAAATACTAGGAGAGCCACAGAGAATACAGATACAAGGACACTGGGTGTATTCTGTAAGTCTATTAGAAATACTATTTGCCACAGGACACATTTTAAAAACTGTTGCAGAATATTGTTTTCATTAGTTGTTTTGTTGTAAGTGTCTATTATGTGGGCAGCCTGTTTTGCCTCCTGATGTCCCTAAGAGCAATTCTAACAAAAGACTTAGAAAGATCACACTGAATCCATGTTCCCCTTCTTTTCCATAGTAGAGCCCCTGAGTATTATTTAGCTAGGCATATAATCACCCAAGAAGAAACTACATTCCCTACCTTCCCTTGTAACTAAGCATGGCCATGTGACTTAACTTTAGACCAATGGGGTGTGGACAAACATGGAGCAACTTCTGGGTGTTCTCCTGAAAGACTGATCTGCACACTTTTCCCCTTGCCCCAGGCTGGACCACCAAAGTGGACGGGAGCCAGGATCAGCCAAGTGGCCATTCAAGGAGATTACAGAGTAAGAAGATGAAAGGTACCAGAGCCTCTGGACGTCTCTATAGACCAGAGCCCCCTACCAGCCTAAGATAGCTCATTCTAGACTGTTTCTTGGGAGATAAACTTTTATTTACTTAAGCCACTATAGTTGTAAACGTTTTGTTACCACAGCCTCCCTCCCCATATCCACTCCCACTCCTTCCACTTTCAGTCATCCTTTGCTCTTCCTAGGATTTCAGAGGATGTAGTATCCTTCCTCCACTGCATTAAGTATAGCCTTAAGTCCTGGCATACTTTCTTGGGAGCAGTGTGACCTTAGGCAAGTTACTTAACTTCTCTGAACCTGATCTGCAGGATAATCATTACAATGATTTGTCAAAAGGAAATGGTACAGGTACCTCTACCGCCTAACATAAAACCACCCTCCAACCTCTTTTTCTCTAATGCAGGCTTCAGCCCGTTCCTCCACACTAAAATCTATCAATGGTATCTCTACTGCCTCCTGGAAAGAATATAAGTTTTAAACAAGAAGTTTAAAGATGATTGGCTTTAGTGTCATCCCAGACACACTCTCCAGGCAGCTAGGGATACTGTCATTGAGTTGGGAAAAGGCCCTTAGCCAACCAGGCCCGTAATTCTTATTTTAAAGCCATGTACCCTGAGTGTCCTACAGGGTGGCAAGCCAGAAGGCTGTACAATATAGGGGGTAAGACAGAGGAATCAGACAGACTTGAGTTCAAATATTGGCTCTCCCACTTCCTGGTGTGATCTCAGGCAAAGAACTTAACTTCCCTGTAATATAGGTATAATACTATTTATTACTCACTTCAGTGTTGCTCTGATTAAATCAAGGCCAGTACACTGTGAACACTGCATCCCAGATTATATCTTCCTAATGGCAATCTCCAAGTGACACAAATGTAGCCCGAGCCTTCTCCCACACACCTGTTTGTCCAACGCATTCTAGGAGAGGTTAATGAGTGAGCATGATTCCCTGGTAGATAAGTGGCCAAGTTCCAGCATTCTTGTGCCCAATCATCCGATCCAAATCCCTCTATCCACTTGCCCCCTTGAACCATATGCAAGTTGACTCTGGCTTTTGGAGTATTCTCATGAAACCCTCAATAATAACCCCAACTGTATCATAGTCCAGTCACGCATTAATTAAAACAATGAGCCAGCATCCAAAATGTAACTTGTAATTAGCATTTTACTGCAGTTTCTCTCAAAGAACACCGAAGAGAGAACACAGAACTGTTAGAAATTCTCTCTTGCCTTTCACTCATTTTCAATTATTCTCAACCGCTGCAGCTGCCGCAAAATCTCTCAGCCTTCTCTCTAAAGCTAGACACAGGCACACACACATGCACACACGCACACTCATGTTCACGCTCACATTCATACATACACACATGCACAGCCACCAGAGGTTTGCCAGAGCCAGCTTGTACCACCTTAAAAGAGCTGTTTGTTAAATTTACAGAAATTTTCCCAGCTGGTTGTTAAACAACATCCATTATTAAAAATTAAGTAACATGAACTTACAAAAAAAGCAAGTTATAAACAAAAGGGATAAATATACAATACTCAGAGGGAAAAAGGAATAGACATGAATCAACATGAATGAATCTCAGAATAATTATGCTGAAGCCAGACAAAAGAAGAGTATACACTAAGTGATTCCACTTATAGGAAACGCATGTGTAATTATAAGAAGCAGGTCAGCAGTTGTCTGAGGGAGTGGGAAGAAGCGGTGGAAGAGACAGATTACAAAGGGGTGTGGGGACATCTTGGGGAGTGTTGGATATGATGTGCTCAGCATCTTGATTGTGGTGATGGTTTCACAGGTGTATACGTATGGTGAAATTTATCAAATTATACAATTCAAGTATGTTCAATTTATTGTATGCCAATTCTACCTCAATAAATCTGTCAAATAAACACTCAAAATCCATCACTTTCTAATTACTTCACTCCTATCTATACTCTTGGGGTTTCTTACATCTTTGTAGCTGTTTACCTAGTAAATACTACATATTGGTGCTTCTTGGAATCTCTTCCCAATCCCATATCCAGTGATGTCACGTTGGTAGCTTGAAAATGGCCGGGGTGGGAGTGTTCACACCATGAAAATCAGCAAGCACTATAAACCAGGGCTTGGTTCTTTGTTTTGTTGGTGTCCTAGATTTAAGAAAGTCAAGGAAAAAATGCTAATGACACAGATTAAACTTTAAACTGTGTTGTTCTTATAGCCATTACACTGTGAATAGTATCAAGAATTTAGAAAATACTCTTTCAGTATTCAAAGGCTATTGTCTGATTCAGCAAAGAAGTCACATCATGGATGAATGTATAAAGTTAAACATATTCTTTCTTGTTTCACTTTCTTATGTCTAGTTTGTTAACACAAATGAAAATATTAACCAGTGTTTATGTCAGAACTATATTCGTTTGTCAATTGCCATGAAAGCAAGAGTTCTGCAAAAGTCAATGGAAGCATTCTGTGAGAATCAATTGTTTATACAGAATTTTTATTATCACTTACAAATTGTGTGCTACATAATAAAATCCTATATAATAAAAGGCTAATATGCAAATCAACCAAATGGCGGAACAACTGGTCACTATGACACGCACTGACCACCAGGGGGCAGATGCTCAATGCAGGAGCTGCCTCCTGGTGCTCAATGCAGGGGGAGAGCCACTCAGCCAGAAGCTGGGCTCACAGCTGGCGAGCACAGAGGTAGTGGCGGGAGCCTCTCCCGCCTTCATGGCAGCGCTAAGGATGTCCAGCTGCCAGCTGAGCGGGCCTAAGTCAGCAGTCAGACATGCCCCAAGGCCTCCCAGACTGCGAGAGAGTGCAGGCTGGGCTGAGGGACCCCCACCACCCCCAGCCCGCCCCCCTTCCCCCCCCCCCCGCCAGTACAGAATTTCATGCACCGGTCCTCTAGTCTATAATAAAATTATATATGTATGTGAGCACACGCACACACACATACATATAGACACACATACACATAATTTATTTTAGTTTTGTTTTTTATCAGAAAGCCTGTCTTAAACATTTGCCAGCACTATGTGATCTCTGTCACTATGATGTTGTCTATGAAGTAAACATTCCATTTCCTGGTGTCCACAGCCCTTTCTTTACCTCAGTTCTTTTTTATGTAGATTTATGATATAGTTTTATTCATTATGTAGATTGAAATTTTGTTTTCGTTTTTGTTTCTCTATTTTGTCTGTTCATTTTTTCGAACTCCAGAAAATAAGAAAGGAAGACTTAACTGACAGAATAAGCAAGAACCCTTCCTCCTTAGTGAAAGAAGATGGCAACCACTTCCATTTAATTAGCTCTCTTTTATTTCTGCCACAGGCACTTTTTTACCATAGTTCTTCAGAGCTGATGAGGTGCTTACACACACCTATGCTTGCTTCCACACCCTCTTCCCCATTTCCCTGTAGGATGCCTCACCAGGGTCCTGTTGTAAAAGTCAGAATGCATTTGCTGAAGGCGTTGCGGAAGAGAAGTACAGGTGTTCATTGCATAACATTGACTGAACTCAGAGGTGACACCAAGGCCTTGAACCCAAGATTGCCGGACCATAAAATCCTATCAACACTCTGATTATGGAGGTAGAAACACCTCAGAGGCTTTGCTGCAAGGCCCAGAAAGATACAGAAACGAAAGTACTCCTGTGTTGGGATGGTTAAAACCTGGATGAACATTTTTTCCTATGTTTTGAATTCTACTGTCACTAGGATATTGTTAGCATAACTCTAGAAATCATTAGAGGGATTTATTTATGTATAGTATATCACAATAGAGAAATAGCTTTCTGTTTTTTTAAATATATTTTTATTGATTTCAGAGAGGAAGTGAGAGGGAGAGAGAGATAGAAACATCAATAATGAGAGAGAATCATTGATCAGCTGCCTCCTGCACGCTCCCCACTGGGAATGGAGCACATACAACCCAGGCATGTTCTCTGACTGGGAATCAAACCCTGATCTCCAGGTCAACCACTAAGTCACACCAGCTGGGCTGAGAAATAGCTTTCTTATTTGCTTTGTTCCTATTCACCTAAAGCACAAAATGTTGTACAGACTTCCTCATATTCATCCCTAGTCCACACCCCTACTACTCCAACTCCCACTGTCTGCTATTCTCTCCCCATACTTGTTTCCTGACCTCCCCACCCCCAATCACAGCTGCTCTCCTCCCACTAGCCAGCCAGAGCAGCTGCTTCCTGGCCCCTCATGCTCTCAATGAACATTCCCTCCTCCTGCCCTGGACAGAGCCAAAGACCACCACTTCCCCATAGTTGTGGCCATGTGGCCCACTCTAACCCCTTAAACATGCTCCATGTCCCTGGAAAGGCAAGCATTGCCATCCCTTCCCACCTCATTCAAACTGTTTCCTCCACCTGGAATGTTCTTCTTTGCCTTTAACCAAGGAAACCCTACCTCTCTTTCTAAACTCTACAAAGCCATACTTCCTCAGGGTAAGCCAAGCTTCCTCTGCGGCCCCGAGGGAATGATTAACCCCCATTTCTTTGACTTCTCCAGTCCCTACCTAACCCTCTATTGCCACGCTCCTCTCTGCTGCTGTTCCCAAGCCCCCTCTGCCAGTCTTTGAGCTTCTCAAAAAGATTAACCCATATTAAACTCCATCGTCATGATCCTGGAACAATGCCCGGCTGATTTGCAGGACAAATGAGTGTTTTGTTCTACAATTCGTAATTTACATTAATTCAAGAAAGAGTTACTATGAACTTCAAATGTGCCAGATACTAGGGTAAGTGCTATGGATCATATAAAACAATTAGGCCCAGTCCAAGTCCTTAGCAAGCTTACAGATGTAGGGGGTGAGGGATGGGGAGAAAGATACAGAGCTGGGACTAGGGTGAGGCAAGTGGTGAGTCAGTTGCCCGGGGCACAAAACTCATTATATTAGTCAGCTGTCTCCAGAGAAACAGACCAAGATATATGGATAGATATGAAATTGGCTCATGTTATTATGGATGCTGAGAATCCCAAGTTCCTTACAGACCCACCCAGAATAATGTTTGCCCAAATATCTGAGCAACCTGTGGCCCAGTCAAGATGACACATAACATTAACCAACCATCTCAGTAATCAAGAAATAATATTCGAATGCAATATTTTTTATATCAGAATTAATATAAAAAGTCCGTGATGATCAAAATAAAGCCAGGATCCTTTGCCTTTTGCCTCAGACTCCAGTAGGGCTCGGCACAGCGCTTTCGGGTATGTGTATGTTGGGATGAGAGAAAGAAGGGAAGACAACCACCACTAAAATATGACACACAGGAAGAAGATCTGAACCGCCTTCTAGAGTCAGCAGGATGGTGCTCCTCACCTGCTCACCCACCCTGACCCCATCCTGCACTTCCCCTATTTGTCTTACCTCAGTAAATGATGCAGCCACGTGACAGGGGTCCAGCCAGAAACCAGCAAATCACCTTGCCTGTTATGTCTCTTTCCCCTCAGGTCACTGAGCAAGCTTCCTAGGTCTCCTGTCCAGTTCCATGTCCACCTTTGCTCCAGAGGCTCTTATAAATTCCAATCTGATTATCCTAAGGGTTTACTCCTCAGAGAAGCCTGTATGACTGGGCCACGTGGTCCTCTGAAGCTCTGCTGCTGCCAGACTGAACTCCACACCTTGTAGTTTTCTGCCTCCAGGCTTAGCCCTTGCTGCTCTCCCTGCCCTCACACCCTTTCCTTTTGATGCCTGCAACATTTCTTCTCAACCCACAGCTGAGAAGCAAAGCCAATCAATCTACTACATAGCCCCCTATAATTATAGAGATACAGAGAGACGCTGCTTAGAAAATTTGCTCAAATTTCCTCCAACTCCCAAGACAGGATTGGAAGGCCCTTCTGTGTCCTCCCATTGGAAGTCCACCTGTATACCTAACATCTGTGCTGTATTTGCCTGTTGGTCTCCCCATTATAAGCAACTACAGTCAGGGACATTATTGGGGTCACGTTTGTATCCCAGCTTCTGGCACTTTTCGTATATGTAGTAAATGTTCAATAAATGTTTGTTGAATGAAGGAATCAGTGCAAGCCCTGTGGCCTCTGGATTGTTAGGCAGTACCAGTTAGCTGAAGGGAGAAGAAATATTGTCTCCCAGCAGGTTGTACACTTCATAGTTTTAAGAAAACATGATTCGTGTGAATGGCACCCCCAGGGACCAGGTGGAGAGACTCTTCTCCACCTCCGAATTATCTTTCCTTGAGGGAAGGAATCCTTTCTTATTCCCTTCAGTTCTGCATACAGCACCTAGCACAGTACTCCATTCCCAGTAGGTCCAACCAGCTATTAAAAGAATGGATGCATATATTCAAGTGAACTTTTCATAATGTTGTGGTAACTAAAGGATTGATTGCTCTTCTTCACATTAGGGATATTTTCACCTCTAAAACTATGAGGAATGGTCAAAAATGCTGTCCTTTCTTCCCTAAAGACATTCATTCACTTAACAAAATTTGCTGAAATAGCTACTATGTGCCAGGCACAGGCACTGCATTGGATACTGAGAATACAGCAGTGATCAAAACAAAGACCCTGCCCTCATGGAGCCTCCATTCTAGTGAAGAACAATAAACAAATGAGCAAAATAAATGTATAATATAAGTCAGATAGTGGGAAATATGAAGAAAACTAATGCCAGAGGGGACAGAGGGAAGTTGGGAGCAATTATAAGACAAGATGGGTAGGGGAAGCCTCTATGAGGGAGCGATACAGAAACAGCCCTAAATGAATGAAGTGAGGAAGTGAGCATGTACATTTCCAGGCAGGGAAATGCGTACCAGGCTGTAGGCAAGGTGAATGGAAAGGCCTGACTGTAGGAATGAGCTCCATATGCTTGGGGAAGAACAAATTGGCCAGAAGTGAATGGAGAATAGTAGACAAAAAAAAAAAAAAAAAAATCTTTCACTCTGGTCTTCTTTTCTAGGGTCCAAGGAGATGATAAGCCTTTCAGTTAAAAATCAGTTGTTAAGCCACAGCAATCTTGAAGAAGAACAAAGTTGGAGGGATCATAATACTAGATATCAAGCTATACTACAAAGCCACTGTAATCAAAACAACCTGGTACTGGCACAAGCACAGGCATATAGATCAATGGTACAGAACAGACAACCCAGAAACCGACCCAAACCATTATTCTCCATTAATCTTTGATAAAAGAGGCAAGAGCATACAATGGAGTCTAGACAGTTTCTTCAATAAATGATGTTGAGAAAATTGGACAGCTACATATAGAAAAATGACACTAGACCACCAACTTACACCATACACAAGAATAAACTCAAAATGGATGAAAGATTTAAATGTAAGTCGAAACCATAAAAATCATTGAAGAAAACATAGGCAGCAAAATATCAGATATCTCACATAGCCACATTTTTACTGATATAATGCTTAGAGCAAAACAAACAGGGAAAAATAAACAAATGAAAGTACATCAAAATAAAAAGCTTTTGCACAGCCAAAGAAATCCACATCAAAATGAAAAGGGCCTTAAGCTGGTTTGGCTCAGTGAATAGAGCATCAGCCTGCAGACTGAAGGCTCCCTGGTTCGATTCTAGTCAAGGGCACATGCCCCGGTTGTGGGCTTGACCCCAGTAGGAGGTGTGTAGGAGGAGCCGATCAATGATTCTCTCTCATCATTGATGTTTCTATCTCTCTCTCTCTCTCTCTCTCTCTCTCTCTCTCCCTCTCCCTTCCTCTCTGAAATCAATAAAATATGAAATAAAAAAATGAAAAGGGAACCCACTGTATAGGAGAACATATTTGCCAATGATACATCTGCTAAGGGGTTAATATACAAAATATATGAAGTACTCATACAAATCAACAAAAGGAAAACAAACAACCCAATCAAAAAATGGGCAGGAGACCTATATAGACACTTCTCCAAAGCAGCCATAAAAATGGCCAAGAGACATATGGAAAATTTCTCAATGTCACTAATCATCAGAGTTGAAAATGGAACTAGGAATATATCCTAGGAAAACTGAAACACCAACCTGGAAGAACATATGCACCCCTATGTTCATAGCAGCACTATTTATAATAGCTAAGATCTGGAAATAGCACAAATGCCCATCAATGGATGAGTGGAATACTATGGAGCTATAAAAAAGAAGGATCTCTTACCCTTTGAGGCAGCATGGAGGAACCTAGAAAGTATTATGCTAAGTGAAATAAGCCAGTCAGAGAAAGGCAAGTATCACATGATCTCACTTATATGTGGAATCCAATGAACAAAATAAACTGACAAACAAAACAGATCCAGAGTCATGGAAGCATCAACAGTCTGAGAATCCTCAGAGGGAAGAGGGTGGGGGGAGGGAAGAGATCAACTAAAGAACTTATATGCTTATATTCATAACTCATGGACACAGACAATAGTAGGGTAAAGGTCTGGGAAGCGGAAGGGAGTGGGAAGGAGGGGGTCAATGGGGAAAAAAGAGGGGACATCTGTAATTCTTTAAACAATAAACATAAGTATATTAAAAAATCAGTTGATTATTTTTTATTCATTCCTTACCTCAAGCTAACGAGTTTTACAGCATTATTCAAGAAATACCTTTTTTTAAACATCTTTATATTCCAGGCCTATCTTTTTGAAAACCTCAGACAGATATTTTTAGGAAAAACAAAACAAAACAAGAAAACACACCTCTCATTTCTCCAAAGCAGTACAAGTTTGTTTTTTGTTTTTTGGTGTGGTTTTTTTTTGTTTTTTTTTTTTAAGGAATGTGAATTTGGAGGGAATTGCTTCTCCATATGGCCATTTCCTGACTTCGCCCCAATTTGTGAGTATCTCCTGTGTGTTAGCTATTGGCAGTCTGAAAAGCAAGATGGCTCGGGCAAGAAGCAAACAAGAGTTTCAATATAAAAAATAAAGAAGGCTGAATTTTTATCTTTGCTTCTCGAAGCATGTGATGTCAAAAGACAAGTTACCATTGCTCTTTACAAGGAGAACCTGGTTCAATATTAATACTTTTCATCTTATTAGGGGTTCTATTTGTTTCTTGTTACCCAAGTCAAATTTCATCAAAGCGTTTCTTCTCTAATTCTCAAATATACTTGTGGGCAGAGTATTACATTGAAGACTCTACTGTCTTTTAGACAATAATTTCTGCACAATTTTTCCAATCATAGAATACTGAGCAATCTGGTCATGTGAAATAATTTATGATCAAATGGCTTATGCTGGGAATATTATTTCTCTGTATGCACCAAGTTATAATAGTGGGAAAACCCAAGTTAGTTTCATTGTTCCCTATGATATTACCACATTCCCAGAAAATGATTGCTCAGTTGGTAGGTTGAAATAATAGGCACATTAAGATTAGAGCTTCGGAAGTATCAAAGATAAAGAGTATAGTGACCTTGTAAACTGTGGTTCAGACATTGATTAGTCTTTCATAAAACCTTGACAAGAGGTGATAAAACTATAAACATGCCTCTCCTTTTCCTAGCCTATTCCAAGAAAAAAATGTGTAGTTCAGAATTTTGAAGACAGGGAAGAGAAAAATTTCACCTGATATCATGGCGAAATCTCTTGTTAAGTCATTTTCTTCTTTTTATTGGCCCTCTGTTCTGTGGCTATATATCTATTTACCTATCTTTTTCATTTATAAATATATTATTTTCCCCTCTGCCTTACCACCTCAAAATTTGAGAAGGTATTGTTTCTTTCTCCCTTTATTCTTCTATTTTATTATTTTCCTCAAAAATCTCTTCTCCTAAAAAAAAAATCTTCTCTTTCCTTTTATTCCTTCTCTCACAACTGATCATAATACAGAATTCAAGTTTACTTTAAACTAGTGATTGCATCTCTGAAATTAGTTTATGTTCCACATTCTTCTTTGTAAAATCAGATTTTGGAGGAGGAGAATGGAATTAAACACGTTAGGGCCAGACATTATGCAAGGTGCTTTGCAGACATAATTCATTTAATCATTTTAACAGCCTATGGTGGATTCGATTATTGTTCAGAAATATTCACTCCCTCTCCCTCATTTTCTTGAGAAGTGGATACTTTCTGCTCCAGTGATGTTGGGTTTGCTCAAATGACTAGCTTTGGCTTAAATTGAGCAGGGTCTCCTTCCCCTCCCCTTGGCTTTGTTTTCAGTCATGTGACAAGCATTGGCCAATAGAGTGTTAGCAAAATGTGCTACAAGCAGAGACTTGAAATACAGGGGAAAACATTCTCAGAGAGCCCTCCGATCCCAGGAGGAGGAGGAGGCTCTCAGAGAACAAATCCACTCCAACTTGGATCAGACAACGCCCAGTTGATGCCAGCACCTCACAGATGCATGACCTAAAGAAAGATGTATCGCTTTATGCCACTGAGATGGTGTGGCTTTTATCACACAGCAATAGCTAACATTGCTACGAGGCAAAGAGCATTATACCTTTTTAACCAAGAGTAAAAATCACTCCCGCAGTTACACAGCTAGTATGCCGCAGAGCCAGGACTCACACCAAGTCTGTCTGATCTAAAATCCAATGGTCTTTTACATGCATCACAGCATGCTTCTTGCTTAAACTTTATATTCCTCTATCCATAAAAATAAACAAAATCAATTTGAGTTTTACTTTCATGTATCTCTTGGTTGATTTTTGCTGAGGTCAATAGCCCTCCCTACAAAATGTCTTCATTCCACTGCCCAGAAATTTGACTTCCTAGAATCACATTCCTCCTTTATTCTCCTTTATTAGGTTATTATAACCTAATAACTGGTTATTCAAAAAAAATGTAGTTTTTATATATGGAACTTGTATGTTTAAGCTCAGAATTAATCAGATTTGGAAAGCAAGTGCTGGGTACAAGGGTATGATGGGTAATCATTCCCTCCCCTCCTTTAGCCTAGAGGGGAGCCCACGATAAAGCGTAAGTGTTCCGAGTAGTGGGCCCTGATAACAGTTCTCAGCACGTGGCAGGAATTGGCATAAACTGCTGAGTCATGTCATTATTTTTCAGACTTGATAATGCTAAAGAGAAATGCGTGAAAAATGAGGAAACAGGACAAACACAGTGCCCATTATTTTTAAAGGCCATTCAAGAGTGGCTATTCAAGAAAGACCAGTTTAACTTCAATATCTACAAATGAACTAGAAAAAAAAAACAACAGCCAATTTGAAATGATGCTATAGTCAACTCCATTGCCAGTTAAACGGGTACTCACTTTGCTAGCTTAACCCTCTGTTGTAAGTCTCTAAAAATCACTAATGGTGGCTATAAAGTTGATAGGAAATACTGTTGGAATTTGTTTGTTTTATAAATCCATCTTTGAAATACAATTCGGAGTTTCTCAACTTGGGCACTGTTGACATTTTGGCCCAAATAATCCTTAGTGACAGGAGCTGCCCTAGAGTCACTGTACCTGTTTAGCAGTATACCCTGGCCTCCATGAACCAGATATCAAGTCTCCAACCATTGCCAAATGCCCCATGGGGGTCCAAAAGTCACCCCTTGCTGAAAACCACTACTGTTAATTATATTCATTTGGTATAATGAACTATAAGGTAACCTGCTTTCTTCCAGCCTTACCAGCCTTTGTGTATGTTCTCAGCAGGCCTTGCTCACACTGATATATAGACTGTCAGGCCTCCTCGAAGCCCCAAAGTCTTACCCTGTTTCTTTTGGGAATCAAAAGGGCTGTCCCAAATACATTCTTAAGGAAGTCTTCAGCTACTATTAACACATGGTGTTTGCGAATCTTCCCTGGTCTGCCTCAGCCTTCTCCCCATGCCCTGCCCCCTCCTGGTACCTGCAACCTGGTAAGCCATTTGAGGATACCTCCCCAAGACTGACCTGCCTCCAGGAGTGGTCAAAGATATCGGCCGTGATACCTCTGTGCACCAGAACCATTCTGGTTTCCCTGCCAGAGGAACACTGTGTGTCATGCTCCATCACCTGGGCATCAAAGAATACTATTTGTGCCTTACCCCCCTCCCACTTCCATCACACAGAAACAGTCTGGAAAAGCTTCCTTTAGTCTCGATGGTTCTCAAACCATTAGATACACCCAGATAAGTTCAAGCCCCCAGCAACTAGCCTAGGTTAGATGCCTGCTGGGCCCCCAGCTGACTGGAAGGGGAAAAAGGTTGGATTTCCTTCCAGGTTAGGGCACAGGGAGAATCTTAATGAAGAATTTTTAATATTTTAATACAGATCAGTGTGTCTGATTCATTTCGGCTCCTTCACTGCCAGATTTGGGGGCAGGAACTGCTTCAGTTTCTCGGCCTTCTCTTTGTGATAACCAAGGTATACTAGTAAAAGTATTGGACTTTAAACTTCACATCATCCTTATTTGTCTTGATCTTGACAGATTTGGCATCCTTTCTCCTGGCTGTGAGTAGGAAGACCTTGATTTCCTCAACTTTTCAAGGCATGGTTATGAGGTGCAGAGACCTCACTGCTGGCACCTCCAATTATCCCCCTATTCTCTGTGTACAGCCCAAGAGGCACTTAACAGCCAGTCGCTTGTGAATTTAAAAGGTGAATGTTGACTGCTTTGACCTCTAGTGGTTCTCTAAGCTCACCTCCACCCCCACTGCCCTCCTAACAGCAATAATGACCATCTATCACATGACTCTGTTCAATGAGTACAGTATACGGTTCAACATCCTGACAGATTTGGTGGGATTAGACTAAATTTACCCAGGAAGAAAATATCATTTTCTACTTTCATAATAGACTTTTGAAGAAACCTATAATATTACTATTCTTCTTTATGAAAACCTATATTGCAAAGGACGAACTGCTAAGCCAAAGCAGATCAATAAATATAACAGCATGGTTCATCTGAATTCTAGCTTTATCCAGTTCTATCTTCAAAATAGATATTCATCTCATTGCACACTGTTTTTCTACAAAGAAATGCTCAAGAGTTTACATTTTAGATTATGATCCAATCCCATAATCTCTTTTAAAAATATGGCTACAAGAACTAAATATGGCTGCAGATTTCCAGAGTCAACCTGATGTATTTCAATTGTCATCCTTGGATTCTGGCCTGTGGTTCACCCCTGTGTCCAAGAATACATTCTATTTTTCCCATTTAAAATAATGAAATATAGATTCCCCCAATCTGAAATTTTGCAGTCTCACACTTTTTCTGGAATGGATTTTATTCAGATGACCTGAACCCTTCCCAAATATTTCCTCCCTCCCAGTCCTGGTCTTCCTTCTAATTCCCAAGGGCTTTAATTAATTTCCATTATGTCACAGTTCTACTATTTATATAAGCATTATTATAATAGCTGCTTGTTTTTGCTTTTGTCCATATGTACATTTGTGTACATCTATTTCCTTCTGAGACTGTGAACTCTCTGAAAACAGGAACCCATGTTTTTTATGGCATTTGCTTGTGTACCCATATACCTAACAAATAGGCTAGCACATGATATATGTATGTTCTACAATCATAGGTTTTCAGTTAACAAAATAAATAAATGTGGGTTTGCTCATAGGTAAGTACAGAAGTGGATTTCTGAGCAGAACAGAGAACGTCAGGTCTATAGAAGATGGCTCACCCAAGCAACATGAATGGCTTTGTGAGGGTGGGGGAGAAAGGGAATCATGCTAATGCAGAAGATGAGAAGGAGCCAATGACAAATGTCACCTTCATCCAATTTTTGTCTGGAGCTCATCTTGTCCACAGCAATCATAGGAAGCTAAGTGTAACAGTGAGAAGTGAGGTCAAGGGCCAAGGGCAGACTTAGTGGAATTAGAAATTAAATGAATTCTGAAGTTGAAGAATAAAGAATTAATGCTCTACTGCTACACTAAGAACATCCTCAAGAAAAGTAAGTTCCATTAATTTAAATAACCAAAAATATGGTTCAAAAGAGAAATTTTTTTCTTCCCACTCTCTATAAAAGGCTAATTGCTTGACACTGTTCTTGGTCAGTAATGTAAGATGTGATCATGGCATGCAGTTATTTTTAGGGCAAGTGTTTTCTTAGGGCTTACACCAGAAAACTTGGGCCTTTAAATGAAATACTTAACAAATTAAATTAGGCAACATTTCAAGGGTACTCAAATAGACTCATTTTTTATTTTTATCTTAACAGAGGGGAGGCAGGAGAGAGAGAGCTTGGACCTGGGCCTTCAAACCATAGTCACAGCCTATAGCATCCACATCCATCCGATTGAGTGCACCTTCTACCAAGCAAACAAACCTCACCCCCAAAAGTTTTTCATGTTCAAAGGAGGTCTACAGTTTGCATATTTCTTGACTTATTTAAGCAATCTGGATGCTTCTTCCCCAAAGTTCCGATTTTTGATCTGTGATTTTTATTTTTGCCTTGGTTGACAAAAGATAGTACATCCTTTCTTGGCATTCTGCACCCCCAACTTAGTCACCAGAAGCAGATGGCCATGAACATGTGATCAAACTTATTTTTTTAATGATTTTTTTTTTACAAAGCCGATATATCAATACATAAAAGCAGGCAGCCTGGTTTAAATAGCCTAAAATAATAAGCACTGCCAAAACTTCCTATGTATGAAGCAAAAACTTTGCTCTTGTGCACACCAGCCACCTCTACAGGTTCAGTTGCTTCACGCAGGCCACACAAGTCCTCCCCACTTTGTTCACACTGCTCATTAACTGGGGGCATCACTATTTCTGATTCTGCCCTCATCACCAACCAGCACTTCACACTGGTGGTTTGATGTGCACAGATGATAAATTGGGACTTTGCGACTCAGCGCATAGCCCCCACTATGTTCTCTTTTCCTTTTACTACTCTCAGCTACGTTGGTCGTGGTGTTCCAAGTTCTTGTTGCTGTTACCCACTTAGCTTAATTAAGTCCTTTGTTGATGTAAATAAGGTTTGGGTTTAACTGAGCTCAGCAAAAGGTGTGTTTGTTAAAGTTCTTTTGTTGCAAACAAAAGAAATACAATGAGATGAGCTCAAACTCTCATCGGAGGGGGCTTCACTGTGAGAAGTGCAGTCTCAAAGGCCTGGAGGACAGGAGGTAGCAAGACCTCCATGGCCTCAGGAAGACAAAGAGCCTGGCGATTCTTTGCAGGAAGACTTGCCCTAGCTGGTTTGGCTCAGTGGATGGAGCCTCAGGCTGTGGACTGAGAGGTCACAGGTTTGATTCCAGCCAAGAGCACATGCCTGGGTTGTGGGCTCAGTCCCCACTAGGGAGCATGGAGGAGGCAGCTGATGAATGGTTCTCTCCCATCATTGATTGTTTCTATCTCTCTATCCCTCTTCCTTCCTCTCTGAAATCAATAAAGAAATATATTTTTTTAAAAAAGTAGGAAGTCTTGTCCAGCAAAGGCATTTTCTGCCTTCTCTCTCCACAGACCAGCTTCTACTTCTCAGAACCTGCAGGTTCAGCCAAGAGGCAGATCCTCCTTTCAGTCTCAATTCCAAATGCCCAGGAGATTGGCCAGTGTAGAGCTAATATCCAGAATAACCATGTGGCCAGAATAACTATAGATCTAACAGATATGGTATAATTTCAATATCATGAACATATACCGGCTGAAGAACCAGGAAATCATTCCTGGGAAAATGGGTAGTCACAATCTCATTGGCTGATCACATATCTCCAAAAAGAGTCCACCAAAGAATAGCACCTTTAAAAAACAACCTCCAAAATATCCAAAGACTCTCTGATCCCAGAGAAGGTGTACAGTAGCAAATTTGGGGGTTGGGGTGAAAACTGAGGAATGCTTTAAGCCAGTGTTTTGTATCACTCTGAAAGGAATGGCTTGTCATAGGGAAAATAATGGGGATTTGGGACGGCTTTCTAGTTCCTCTTGAAACTTATTTTAATAATGTAAATGACTTGCCATTTAGTTTGAAATATTATCATTTTCCACTGTGTCAAACAAATCCCTATTTTAATAGAAGTTCCCAAATCCGTTTCAAACCTAACAGATATGACTTATGAAAGTGTGTTGTTGGATTTTTATTTCCTTCAAATTTTAAAGAACTGAAGCATAATGAGCATATCTTAGTTTGTAAATGTACTAAAGATAATGTTTTTGAGATTATTTTCCTCCAGTAGTTCATTTCTTTCCTACGTCCTTTTCTCTCCAGGCAGTTAGGCAGTTCTAAGCTCATTGCCTCAGAGAAAGGATGAGCCCTGGCGGGAAGCTAAAACAATGAACTTTTCTGGCTTGGGCTTCCAAAATCCTAGGCCCTGTTTTGAGGGATAAGAGGACAGATGGAGCCCATCTTCAGCACAGACAGGAAAATTCCATGATTGAAAATAGGGGAGAAGTGGGAGGAGGTTGTTGAATAAACTAAGGTTTCTCACAGAGTTAGAAAATTATTTTTGGCTGGGTAAAAGGGAGAAATCTAGGGGACAACTTAAATATTTGGAAAACAAAAAGCTCTCACGATTGTGGCCTTGTACCCTTTTGTCCTGGTCAGAGCCGCCAGTAAGCAGCAGAACGTAAGACAGATTTGCAGGACCAGGGGATGTTACCTGCTCTCTGCCGCCTATGTGCATAGAACTGCCTAAAGTTGTAGCACAACCTACACAATACTCTTCAGTGTAACCACAGGCAGAGACCTGAAGAGAGTCATATGCATCTAGTCAGGCAGAAATTTGGTCATCTCTGGCCTTGGAAAGCCAACCATAGCACAGAAGCAGCAGAATGATTCTTAGGCTCCAAAATATAGTACATTAGTAGTAAAGCAAGCCACGGAAGTGACGTCTCAGCCATCACTTGCATGGGCTGACTTCTGAGACAGAAGAACGATGAACATTTCAGTTCATGTCTGTGCAGAAAGGAAATGTGGACATGACAGGCACTCTGAGGCTAATAAAAAAAAAACAGGGGGTGGGGGGTCAATTGGGGAAAAGGGAGACATACTGTAAAACTTTAGACAATTAAAAAAATTCAACCAACCAGTCAGTATCTTTCTTGGACTGTCTTCTTGTTGTTGCTCTTGCTGATCCATATTATTGCTCTCTGTCTGCTGTACAGACAATGGAGGGTGAACTGGAAATGAAAGCAGAAACAGTTTCCTATTTAGAGGATAATATTGAATGGGAAACTTTGGGGGGAAATAACTAGTTGCAGGCTCTAATGATACAACAAAGAAGAGAAGCTTCTTTATAGCTTCCAACTTTCCCATTTTCTAAGATCTTCCTGATACCATTTACCTCTCTGATAGTTCTCACTGCTAATATTTTTCCCAAGTAAAAGGTGAGAGATCAGATCTTTCATTCATTTATTCAACCAACATTGCTTAATTTAGTATTGAAGAGCACAATTCACTTTGTTTCTTTAACTATTTCCAAATTTTGTTAGTGATTATTTAATTAATCGTTTTTTCCCCCCTCCAACTTGTCATATAGAAAAATGCCAAACACAGAAAAGTTGCAAGAATAATCAAATGAACGCTTAGGTTCATCTTCCTTGAGGTCCACCAATTACCTTCTATTGATTGGAATATTGCTTATATGGTATTAGTAAATGGGGTCATAATAATGAAAGAGACGAAGCCAATGCCTCAGAGAAACCCAAGGGCTAGTCCAGCAGTTCCAAAGAAGAAGCAGACTGCATCCATTATCTCTGATTCCTTTGGCCTGTGGTAGAGCCCCGGGAACTGAATTGATAATGAACTCAGCAGGTGACTCTGCTATGAAGCCAGGTCTGAGGCTGCTGGTCTAGCAGGAGAGAGAGAACAAAAAACAAGGAGCCCTATGTGAAGCTGAATTAAGGACATGAAAGTGTGCTGTGGAAACAGAGGATGTAGCAGGATTGGAAGGTTCAAGTGGGGCTAATTGCATTTCTCAAATAGAGTTGGATATGAGGGTCTGACAGCCATCCTCAGCCCTGGTTCTAGAAACCTCCGTTTAACCACTCATAAGCTCCTCCTGTAGTTAAGTGGAATAATGGCTGTGTATTGGCCACTTAAATTCTCATAGCTCTTGGTAATTTCTAGACAATTAATCCAGAGACTTTCTCATTTGTAGAAAGGGGTTAATGTTTCCCTCTGCGTTTCACGGGATTGTGGTATGAGTCAAAGACAAGAAAGCTTATGAACGTCCTTTGTTGTCTGGCAAGTGATTTATATACACAATAATTATCATCACCCGCAGTCAGTGGATCCATTTTCACGTTCACACCATCCACATATGTCTGGGTGCTCCGCCCCCCCCCCGCAGCTCTGTCACAGAATGTGTTGAAAAGCACAGAGGACATGCAAGGTTTTTATTAACCTCATTTTCTTTGGACGGAGCTGGCAACCAATAGTCATGCAATAAACTTTTATTGACTAATTAATTGATAGGCCTTTCCCAATTACATTAATCTCCCCTAGAGATGAAATGGAGTTGTTTGACATATTTCTGGTCTTAGACCATTTCCCCCACTCAATATAGGATCTCACAGTAACAAGGAGGTATTGATTCTTTCCCAAAGAAGATATAAAACTGCCCTGAGTGACACAACCCAAGGGGAATTGCCTGAAATTTCCTGATTTCAGATGGAGGGGGCTGGAGCGCCTTGTAAACCAATGATTTGCAGACAGGATTGCCTCCATTGCTTTGTTTCCTGGTTCTTCACATCCATCAGTGTGGATAGAATAATTAGATTTGGTCCGATTATTTTCTTGAGCCGGGCAAGCTCTTCCTGATGACAGCTGCTGCTACTGTATCTTGCCCCACAGCGTTTCAGAGTAAACCTGTCATCAAAAACCCTGCGTGGAATCTCTAACTGGTTTCCTTGACTTTGTTTCTTGTTAGGTATCCTCAGAAGGGGGACACACATTGGAAGCCCGCTATGTGTAATTAAGAGATAATTGTAGTCGTCTGGGCATTTTGTGCTGCTATACCATTAGCTTATTTGCAAGTGATGCCTAGACGTGGTTAAGATGATGACTGCGAAAATAAATACATTTTTGAAGGATGAAATGTGTGATAATTTGAAAGAGCACTTTACCTTGTTTTGCTAAGATAGGCTACATTTCAGGCGGATGTTTTTAAATTAAGCTTGAAGTTTTAAAATTGAGCTGACTTGCTTTGGTTTCCAGGAGCGATCATCATATATTTTGTCCTGCTGTGAACAGCCTTGGAGATTCTATTTATACCATAACTTTCCTTCTTCATGGATGTGTAATACAATCTTTAGACAAGTGAATATGATTAAATGCATTCTAGGACAGTGAAGAATGATTCTCAATGAATTTTGGAGCAAGCCTATTCAATTTCATTAACATTAGTTAGATGAAGAAATTGTCTGGTATTATCCTGGGTGTGACGTTTCTCTCTTCTACTATATGATGAATGCTTGTGAGTTATTTATGGGAAAGAAATTAATAAAACAATATACTGAAAACATTATTCATCTCACTGAATAGCGGATGAATAAGTCAAAGAATAAAACTCAAAGTTTGGAAAGTTGCTTCAAGTTAAATAATGCACATGATTCCTATTTCATTATTGTTTTCTCCATTGAATTTTCTGCCATTTATCTTTGGATTGGGCTCTTCCTAATAAGGTTTATAAAGGCCTGGAAGGGACCAAAACCCTGCCACTCTGAAGCTGGTTTCTGGGATTAACGATTTTAAATTACTTATTAAGAAACAAACAGAATGAACCTTTGACCCTCTCCCCTTTCTTGCCCCAAAGATTCAGACGGAGAAACCTGCTCCAGGAAGGAGAGTTTAGGATGGTAATGAGAGCCTTGGGCTGGGGTCTGTTAGCTGGATACCACCTGTGTCCCACTGTTTCTGAAATCACCTAGCAAGGATTTTCCTCCCTTATGTTAAGCTTCTCCTCAACTACTGGTAAGTCACCCATTCTCACTTCTGAAATCTAATACCCCATTCCCCACCTTTCCTCCTTTGTCTAAAAAGCCTTGTATATCCAATGTTGCCTTACTGTCTTGAGAACTTTCATGGATTTATCATGTCTGTGTGAATTCCCCATGCACATGTATTAAACTTTGATTTTCTCCTGTTAATCTGTTAATTTGGTCATCAGCCCAGCCAGAAGAACTTAGAAGGTGGGAGGGAAAGTATTAATATTTTTTTAGTGCCCCGTCTCTAGCCAGTTCTACATGATAAGTCTGAGCTGCACATGCAGCTATATACCCCCCAGGTGCATTTGGTGAAATTGTGTTGTTGTCTCATGGAATCACGCATATTTGTTATGATCGTTTCACTTAGGCTTTTTGTTTTTTCTAGTTGAACTTACATCACTTAGGCTCTTAACATTGGTATGTTGGCTCACAGTGATGAAAAGGTTCAGCAACCTCAATGCTTGAATTATGGTTAAGAAAGAATTCAGAGTCAAGACTGAAACTATCAGAGAAAGTTTATTTAGAAAGTCACAGAGGTAGAAGATGTGATTCATGGAAGAAATGGGCTTAGGAAAGACGTTACAGAGGCAAAAGACGGGCCCTTGGAGCTTGGAAGAGGGAAGAGTAAAAGTAACATACCTGGGAAGAAACGGACGACCGGACAGGCTCCCCAAAAGGCTTCTGTCCTAAGGGCTTTTAAGGGCCTGGTATTTCAGGAGAGGCTCTCAATAGAATATTCATCAGCTTCCCAGGTGCATCCCTTCAGGGTCGTGGTCTCCACGGATTGCTTGGTGCCAGGGCAGGGGGTCATTAGTCAATGCAGCTGGTTCAGCCATGTTGTTGTCTGGTTGGTTCTAGGGCTTTTCTGGGCCTAGAGCTGAAACAGAACTGAGGCCTTGATGTATTTGATGCAGGTCAGAACCTCACTGTCCCGGGGGCTTAATGCTTAAGGGCTGTTCTTTGGCTCTCTTGTTGTGCCGCCCCCCACCCCCGACTTCTTAAGGGAGGGTCTAACCTGCATGACTAGCAACATGTCAGGGGAGAAAAGGTCAGGGGAGGGTCCAAACCACATGACCAACGATATGAAAGGTCAGGGGATCTAAACTGCAAGACCAGTGATAGGTTATGGGAGAAAAGGTTAGCCTGGGGGTTGAGGGTCCTTGTTTTCCCTGTGTTGCCCATTGCTAGATATCCGGGGCTTTCCGTCTGGTGACCTTCTGTACCTGACCCATCGTCCTTGCTCTGCTCATGTCTAACTGCTTACATACTAGTGGAGGAAGGTAAAAAATTGACACGATACCTAGGAAGAAATTTAGTTGGCTTTGAACACAATTGTATAAACTTATCTCCTAAACAGTGCTCATCTGAGTAAGATATTGTATATTTTTTTTAGGTTTTAGTGATGACTGAAAGTGAGTTAGCACTTACCTTTTTTTAAAAAAAAAAAAAAGGCATGGCTTCTTTTGCTCTTTTGCAGTAACTGTACCCTTCACTATGATAATGGCTACCATAAATAGCATAATCTTAGAATTGTCATTATTATCAAATATTTATCAAGTCCTTCTTCGTTGCATGCATAGGTTATAGAGATTTATAGAGTTGATTAAACAGCCAGTGTTCTCAATAGTTTACAATCTAAAGACAGAGATGATTCAGAAGAACATAAAAGATACTATTTTCTTGATGCATAATATAGCACATTATTTGGTATTTCTTATCTCTTGTTGTCCTTCTAGAGTCTCCTGTCCTAAATGGGCTCTCCCAAAAGTCAGTCCCTGAGACAAAAATTTGGGTGCAAATAGTTTACTTGGGAGGCAATTGCAGGAAACTCTGAGAAAGGGAGATGAAGCTATAAAGGGTGTGTTCATCAGCATTTACTGTTGTGGGCCATAGGGCTCAATCCTGCTGGGGACCCACTGAGCACCTGCAAAGAACACATCTCAGAATTGTCCCTTCTCCCAAAGGGATGATGAAATGTGGATATTTACCCTTCAACTCCTGTCCCTACAGGGCTGAGGGCTGTTATTGGGGCATTAAATCCCAGGCCCTGTGGGCATTCTCCTCACACAGGCCCAGTACAATCCCACTGACAGAGAGGAGCTGGAGGAAGCTTCTTGTCAGTATAGGAATTCTCCACTGAAGCGGGCAGGTGACCTCTGTGGGGGCCAAGGGGAGGTGACTGGGGTATTTATAACATCTGCTCCATCCCCTTTTCCATTTGGATAAAAAGTTAGTTATTTCCTTGGCCCAAAGCCATCATCAGAATACCTCGGATTTAAACATTTTTACCACTATTTTAAGGCACTATATACTTCCCTTGTGCTAAAAATTATGTAGTGTTTAATTTAGTCTTGAATAACCTATCCTGATTTTGAATAGCCTAGAAATTAGCACCCATATCTGGATCATCTTTTATCACAAGTGTGGTACACTGGTATTTTCTTTCTTGTCATTTTTTTTTCTTCTTATAGCACAATGTGTACCTAAGAAAAGAAATTATCCATCTTATATAAGAAGCATAGTGAATCAAAGTGAAACTATGCTAACCAAAAGAATCAAAGTGAAACTATGCTAACCAAAATAGTAGATACTTCGGTGTCACTAAGCGATTGCATATTGTATTTCTGAGGTTATATTCATGCCAAACAGGCTCAATCAAATTCAATTTTAAAAGACTGAGTTCAAGAAAATCTATTTTTAGAGATTGTCTTCATGACAGGGAACAGCCAGTTTAAAGGTTTCTCCCAATTTCTTAAAAGGTTGTGTGGGTGACCAAAAGACTATATGATGCATATTTTAAAATGTATCTTCATTGTTGAAAGTACTACAGACATCCCCTCTTTTCTTCAGTGACCCTCTCCATGCTGCACCCAAGTCCCCACCCCCACCCCCACGCCTTTACTGCACTATTGTCTGTGTCCATGCGCTATGCATATAAATTCTTTGGTTAATTTCTTCCTCCCCACCTTCTGCATTTTAAATGGGCAGAGGCAAGTCAGGAGTGGGGCAACACCGGCCAACAGGGGTCATCATCACGCCCTTCAGGGAATGAGATGGAGCAGAAGTGCAGAGCGTAAATGAATACAAGCAAACATACATGGTGACCTTTTACAGGCCCTTAAAAGGAAAGACTAGTTTTCATTAGAGTCAGCTCATGTGAAAGAGATAGAAGGGAAAAGGGGCAAATCAGGACAAGGCTGTTTTACCACCTTGGGTTCCAGCAAGAAACACAGGCACCTTGAAACTGAGGAATTTGAGAATTTAAGAAATGGGTTATTTATAAAAGCGTGGGCAGAATTAGGGAAACCACAATGGAGAGTGTAATATTCAGGGCTAGTAACAGCAGGGAGGAGGTTCAGAGCCTGAAAGGGCAGGGAGTAAGAGAAGCTGCCAGGTAATCAGAGAGGGAACTGTGAGGACAGGGCCACCTGGCAGGATATGTGTCCGTGTGTCAGCACGGGTGACCCCACAAAGAGGATGCCAGGGCAAGAAATATCCCAACCTCACCTAACCATCCTTGCCATGAAACAGCGCCAACCAGAAGCCAGAGGGTAGGGACAATGTGGATGTCACCCATCCAGGTCAGCCACCAGGAGTAGAGGGCCTGGTAGACAGTGCGTCTGAGAGCAAAGGGGACAGCCAGTGCCTTGCTAATTCACATGCAAGCTAGAAAGCTAGCCACGAGAGATCTCTAAACCCTGCTCTTTCTGAATTGTCCTGGCTCCGACCAGAGAGAAAGCAAGGAGAAGTTCACGATCTCATTAGGCAGTAAGGTGTCCCCGAATATCAGGTGTGACAGAATACTCAGCCACTACAATGGCAGAGACTCTAAAATGTCAGGCTCCCATTTATAATCCTAAAGAGGACATGTAGCTCCCCAAGTTCCATTAATCTGTGACAGACGCGGAGAGACAAGTCCCCGTAATCATAAATTATCGGCATGCCCCCTGCATACCCGGACATTTGTAGAATTTGACCTTGTGCTTCCGAAGCTTCAGGGGTCCCCATGGTGCGGCCAAGCATAATTGCATTAGACTGGTAGCAACTGCTTATTATGCCCTGGGATAAATGAATGATGTTCTGTAACATGGCTCTGCCTCAAGTTAAATACATTTTTAAAAAATGCATGTAAGTGAAACACACCCAGAATTCTCCCATTTCTGAAACTTGGTCCTCCTGGCTTCCTCAGCATCCGGTTGTGGGAAGATGGGCAGAAGTTGACTCCGAAGGTTTCTTCCTCATCTTGAATGGTTTTGTGGCAACATTTCTTTAAGAAAATCTGGGATGTTTGTGCTTGGAGGCAGCAGGTATTGCTAAGCCTCAGAGAGCCGCTGAAACTTGGACTGTGAAGGCAATTTCCCTTGCTTGAGAGGAACTCTCTGTGAGATAAGAAATTGAGCACTCCTTTCTCTTCTGCCATATGGTGCTGCAGCATAATTTAAATTTAAAAAGCCAAATTTCATAGCCTGAGAATTGCAGTTGGTAACACTCCTAATCACTTTACTGATATAAGTAGGTACAGAGAAGCATAATAATTTAAGTGAAAACCATGCTTTTAGAATCTGATAGGGAAACCTCCACACCTAATATTTATCCTCTTTATAAAAATATATATATATATTTTTTTATCCATTTCAGAGAGGAAGGGAGAGGGAGAGAGAGGTAGAAATATCAATGATGAGAGAGAATCATTAATTGGCTGCCCCCTGCACGCCCCCTACTGGGGATCGAGCCGGCAACCCGGGCAGGTACCCTGACCGGGAATCGGAATCGAACCGTGTGACCTCCTGGTTCATAGGTTCATAGGTCGATGCTCAACCACTGAGCCACACTAGCTGGGATGTTTTTTTATCTTCTGATTCTAAGGAAAGACCCAGAAGAAAGATGCCAAGGGAACGGCTAGGCAAATTGATACTATTAGCAAAGTTACTTTTTTAAAAAAGCTGTGCTGATGACGGACTGTTTGGAACCCTTTAAAACGAGACCTTTCGTGACAGGATTCTTAGAACAACAGGAAGAAATCCAGTAAGCTCTAATTCCCACAGATACTGTTAACATTAATAAAAGTCATAAATGAGAAAAAGGAGGTGGGTATGCAGCCAAGTTATTTGACAGGGGAGTTTTTACTGAATATCAAAATAATTCTAAGAAGCATTTGCTAAAGATAAATACATATACCTAGAATAGGTAGGCCAGAGAATTCCAGCTATGAGTCTTAGTAGAGATTTATAAGCCAACATATTTTTAAATTTTTAATCAAATCTAAGAAGGCAAGTTTTATGAGCACACAGCAGTTCCCCCCTCCTTTAAGCTGAAAGGAAATAAGGAAATGGAGCATGGAGATGCATAATTTGGCCCTTAGGAGATTTAAAGGGAAACTCAGTTGCCATTCTGAGCAACTGTGAGAGGAATGAAGATCCTGAGAGGACAAAGAAATCATAATGACCTTACACATTCATTGGGAGAATCCTCCCTTCTGTATCAACAGATGGAAGGAAGAAAGGAAGAGAGGGAGAGAGGGAGGGAGGGAGGGAGGGAGGGAGGAAGGAAGGAAAGTTATTATATTCAGTAGAGGGGTAGTTTGGCTTCAGGTGCAGCTTGATCCAGAGGTTCAAAGACATCACTGGGACAGGACTGATTTATTTTCATCTTGCAACACTGCTCCTTCTGGACAGGCTCTCCTTTTGTGGAGATATAGCAGCGAAAGCTCACTGTCCTCTGATAGCTGTTTTCCCCCTACTCCTTTATATGAAACCTCTGACTTATGGCTAGGCATGTAGCTTTCTGAGATAAAGACTATATTCCCACACCTCTGTTTCAGTTAAGCATAGGAAGTGTGTGTGACTATTCTGCCAATGGGATACAAGTAGAAGTGTCATGAGCAATTTCCAGAAAGTGTCCTTGAAGGATCCCTCTTCACCCCTTCCTCCTCCCTACAGCCTGGAAGCTCACACAGCCATCGGGGACCATCAGGTAGAGCCATGTTATCAAGGATTATGGAGCAAGAGAGAAAGAAACCACTCCCTGGTGGCCTTGGGGCCACCACACAGCCCTGAATTGCTTACCTCCAGACTTCTAGTCACTCAAGGAAAAAATACATTTCAATCTTGTTTAAATTATTGCAAATTTGGGTTTTCTGTCTCTTAGCAAATCTAATATTAATGAATACATATAGCAGAATGCTTACACATTTCCTGGCTTATATCCTATGAGATAAAATCCCTTAGCATACCATGCCTACCTCCTTCTCAATAGCCATAGAAAGACTCTCGTCTGAGCATCTCCATGGCTCTGATCGATCATGGGCCAATTCCTAACTGTGGCCTGGGGCTCCGACAGGTTTAACAGATGTGCCCACGGCTGGAGCTGAGAATGGAGTTCTCTCCATCCCCATTGCACAACCTGAGAGTCAGGGAGGTTTCCCAGAGGGGAAAGAACAAATGTTCACCATGCTTCCCAAGCCAGATTTCCCCCCTAATTTTATGATTCTTATCAAAGATGTGACCATTCTTTTAGGCTCATAACATTTTAGATATAATCCATTACTTCTAAATATGATTGCTTGTGCTTAATGTGGTGGTTTCTTCTCCAACATCTCTCAGGAAATAAAAACAAAGAGACAGCTAGAAGAGGCATTGCTATTCATTAGTGTAATGTTTGGGAAGAGGGCAGTAACTGCTATAGCCACAACGGTTAAAAGTTCACAGAGCAACAGGATAGCTGACCAGTATTCTTCTAAAGCATCAAGGCTAATACGAAGGACAAGAAGACTGAGTAACTGTCACAGATTAGAGGGGTCTTAAGGAGACATGACAACTATAGAGGACAGAGCCTGTAGTAGCCTTCAGGATCCTGGTGGTTACACCCTTGTATCATCCCTTCTCCTTGACTTGTTTCTAATCAATGAAATATGGCAAAGGTGATGGGATGGCATATTCTAATGGTTACATTACACAGACATCACAGCTGGGAGGCTCACTCAAGGGATCTTTCTTCCTACCTGTCTTCGAAGAAATTAGTAGCCATTTGGGGAGACCCACTGGGCAAGGAGCTGTAGCCAGCAAGAAGCTAGGGCCCTCAGTCCTATGTACTAGACATACCTCATTTTATTGTGCTTTGCTTTATGGCACTTCACAGAGGTTGTGTGTTTTTTGATAGACTGAAGGCAAGACTCTCGGCCAGCAAAAAAAATTACAACTTGCTTTATTGTGGTAGTCTGGAACCAAACCCACAGTATCTCTGAGATATGCCCATAGTCTCAAGGGAATGAATTCTGCCAACACCTGAGCATGGATGTGGATTCTTCACCATCTGGCCTCCAAGTGAAACCAGCCCAGCTGACACCTTGATTACAGCCTTGGGAGACCCTGTGCAGAGGATCCAGTGAAGCTGTGCCCAAACATCTAACCTACAGAAGCTATGAGATAATTAATGTGTTGTTTCGTAAGTTGCTAAGTGTGTGGCAATATGTTATGTGGTAATAGAGAACTGTCTTAATCAGCTCGAGCAGCAACAACAAAATACCATAAACTGGCAGTGTATCAACAGAAATTCACGGTGCTGAGAGCTGCAAGTCCTAGACCGTGGTGCCAGCATGGTCGGGTTCTGGTTGGACCCCTCTTCCAGGTTGTAGAAGGCTAGCTCTTCCAGGTTGTTTCCTCACATGGTGGAAAGGGAACAAGCTAGCTCTTTGGTCTCTTTTATAATCACATTCATAAGGGCTCCATCCTCTGGATCGAATCACCTCCCCAAAGCCCTACCTCTAAATACCATCACATTGGGACTTATATTTCAACATATGAATTTGGGGAGGGACACAAACATTCAATCCACAACAATACCTAATCTGTCAACTAAATGTAACATGCTATCTTGAAACAGAAAAAACAAAAACAAAAAAAGACATTAGTAGGAAAAATGGTGAAATCCAAATACAGTCTGTAGTTTAATTAATACTTGAGTATCAACATTAATTCCTTAGTTTTAACCTTTGTACTGTGATTATGAGAGATGGTAATGTCAGGGGAGCTGAGTAAAGCATATATGGGAACTCTGATACACATCCAGAATCTCTAAATAAAAAATAAACTTAAAAGTACACAGATCAGCCATAACACTTGTGGAAAATAAGCCTTGGTTCTGATGGCTAGCAATAGTGTGAAAATAACAAACTGTTCATCAAGGTGGAAAAGAAAACTATGGACAATTTGACCCCACATTTGGTTGTCTCCCTCTTGCCCAAGCTGGTCTCTCATGTCAACACCTGAGCAGCATTTCTTCCCTTGAAAATTGTTCATTTTTCAATCATTTTGTATCACACAGCTGTAGTTGGTTATAGTTTTATTTTGAGTTACTATGATTATTTGAAAATAATCCTATATAATAAAGAGGTAATATGCAAATTAACCCTCATGCCATAACGCTGTCACAAGATGGCAGCGTGCACAGCGAGGGTGGAGCTGGCTGCTCTGCACGCCTGCTGCCACAGTTTCTGGCGGCCACTCCACACACCTGCCACTGCTGCTCCATGCAGCTTCCCTGGAGTTCCCTCAGCCCTGCCAGGGGATGGGTCCTGGCAGCTGCTCCACGTGGCTTCCACCAGAGTGACCAGGCCGGCAGGGGAGGGCAGTTGGGAGCGATTGGGCCACCAAGGGAGCAGTTAGGCATCAATCAGGCCAGCAGGGGAGCAGTTAGGGGGTGATCAGGCTGGCAGGCAAGCAGTTAGGAGCCAACAGTCCCGGATTGTGAGAAGGATGTCCGACTGCCGGTTTAGGCCCGATCCCTCTCACAATCCGGGCCTAAACCGGCAGTTGGACATCCCCCAAGGGGTCCCAGATTGGAGAGGGTGCAGGCTGGGCTGAGGGACACCCCTCCAGTGCATGAATTTTGTGAACCAGGCCTCTAGTTTTATATAAAAGAGCTCCCCACTCCTCCACTCTTCTTACTCCCTAGAAATGTCTTGCTTCTGTCTCTCCAACAGTTTCTCCCATAACTATAGCACTTTCTTTCCTTTCCATAACTCTTATCTTCCTTTACCATATCTTCCTCATAAGATTTGAAATTTCTAATGAAGGTAGGACAGAAACTACCAATGTCAGAGAAACAATAGAGCCTGGTGTGTTACTGTTTTTTATACTCTAGACTGCAATACAAAAACAGCCCCCACTACTTCAAAATTTTAGTTGGGCTGTGCTTAGACTCCATCCAGAATTCATCACTTCTCTCCACCTAAATCTTTACAACAGTATCTCAGCTCAGGGTAAAATGTGCCCCAACTATTGTACCTTCTTGATCTCAAGCAGGTTTTATAACTTTAAAGGAAGTTTATCACCAAACTTAAAATGTAGAACAGGTAGGTATACAACTTGGTAAAGGAATGAATGCAGAGAGCCAGAGAGTTATTAAAAAGCAGGGTTCATTTGTATAGGCTGTCCTTAGGAAAAGAAGTAACTCAACCTGGATCCCAAACAAAATAATAAAGGTGCCATTGACTTGATGAAAATGTCATGTATCTGGCTGAAAGGAGCATAATGATTAACTGAATAAGTTCCTTCCTTTCATTTTAGTCTGTAAAATTAAAAACACCTCTTAAACTTATTGGGAGCTTTTGAGGCTACTTCTTGCTACTCACCCTGAGCATTATGAATTACTGTGTAGATCTTCTTATCAGTGCTATTGAAGTCAGTGTCTCCTATATAATCTGTCTGCCTCCAAGATGCCTAACTATCCTTCTGAAATTATGAAACCTTTTGAAGTGGAGCTGGGACAAGACATTCCCTGGTACTAAAGCAGAGGCACAAAACAATAATTATGTGTGGGGTATAAAATAAATCTCTTTATTTAAGGGTCACAAAGATGCATAAGGGAAAGAGAGAATTAAATTAAGGCCCTTATATTCACAGAAGTTACTATTTACTGTTCATTTTTTGTTAAATAATGTACATAGAAAGAGATTTGAGTTTCTTATTTCCGAATTACCTTTTTAAAGTAAATTTTAAAGTGCACTCAGGGTCTTGAGGGTTCTGCTTATCTGTGAAATAGTAAGGTGTGGATACATGGACTTAATGAGTACTCTCGATTTAAAGAAACAGCAACTTGAATGCAAGCAGACATAAATTCAATTTTAAAGTGAATGCTGCAGGTTTGCTGGCATGCCTGTCAAGATTTTATTCTCACCAATGTTTCGTTGGCTTCTCAGTCTTGAAATGAAAGGGAGTTGTGCATGTCCAGGAGATGCTGGCAAATGGGAGAAGCTGCCCTGGCAGGTTGGGCAAACTGCTGGTAGATGGTTTTCAGTTCCACATCCCCAAGGGGAGGGAGGGAAGAGGCAATGGTGCCCATGAATCCTGTGCAGAGCCACCGAGAAATCACATCCCCCAGAGACTGTCTAGAAAAGAAGGACTAAACGTTCAAGAAGTACAGTATCGGGCTTCTCTGGAAAGTTCTCAGGCCTCTGCAGCCAAGGAGAAATTGAATATATTTTGTGTGTGTGTGTGTGTGTGTGTGTGTGTGTGTGTGTGTGTGTGTGTGAGAGAGAGAGAGAGAGAGAGAGAGAGAGAGAGAGAGAGAGAGAGAGAGAGAGAAATAAGAGTAGGTTAAGCAAAATCTACATTTTCAGTTTAGGTTTTACTTTAAAAAACAAAACAATAGAATAAGGTCAAATTTATTCAAATGATAACATGGCTTTGGGTACCGGCACCCCACTGTTAGAAACAGGTTAGAAGCACAAACCAAATGGGTGCATCTTGGGGTGCTTCCGGAGAAACTGCTCTAACACAGATGTACAAAGATTTCCTGAGAAGCAGAGAGATGTCCGAGAGAGAGCAGTAAGCAGAAGCCCAAAGCAGGAGGAGTCAGAAGGAAGCATGCATCTTGTTGTATTTGACAACAAGAACAGTGAGTGAGTTAAAGGGAGGCAGTCACGATGGGACCCAAGACAGAACAGTAGTCAGCATATGAAGAGGGCACAGCCTCTGTAGGGAGCTGATGAGCACATGGAAGATGACAGGTCATGCTACTGGCTAGCAGAGTTTTGTTAAGCCACCAGAATTGCTGTGTGCCCCAAAATAACTTCTTGTTTTCTATGAGGCCTGGCTCTGCAGCTGCAGAGATGTCTTCCGGTCTCTCGTATGCCTCTGCATCCTTTCAATAACCATTACCCAGTAACCCAAATACATCTCTGCTCTTTAAAAACTGAGAGATGCTAAGAAACCCACACTATTAGAAGCAAAATTAACTCCTAAACTGTACATGCCTTTACCATACTTTAGATGTTTAAGATATTTTATAATTATATATTCCTTCAGCTCCTCTTAATTTTATTTTTCTTATTTTGCTTTTTCAGAAATTCATTTTCTTCCTTTAAAAATGTTTTGTTTAATTTTGGTTTTATTATCAAAATTATAATGTAGTTTTCAATTTCATACCTTCCAGCTAATGTGCTCTCCATTCTTCATTGTGGGCACTGTTACGATTCAAGTAACTAATTTAATAACCAATAAAATCTCTTCTAATTCCTTATAAATGATTGCTTTGTATGATTATGTGGAATACACTTCCTCAGCATAATATTTACTATACCTAAATTTAAAATTAAACATTTGAGATAACAAAAATTTATAATGAAAAATGTACACACAAATACTGAAGCTCAGTATATATTAAATTCTCTTACTAAGAAAGAGAGAAGCGGTGTATCAAGTTTCCTGCTTTCCTAACACCTATGGGGTGAAATAATAGCTTCATCTTTTAAAAACTTCACTCTGACTTTATAAGAACATAGTTTAATAATTCTCTTACAAATATGATGCAGTTATTGATTCTGTGATTGCTTGGGTTGATATACAAACAAAACCCTAGATGTATAGGGATAGGTGCGAGTACTTCATCAGAATCGCTGTTAATTGTCAGTGAAATGCATTGAAAGAAAACATTATTTGTAATTAAAGAGAACAGCAGCACCAGAAAAGAACAAGGATCCCTGGCAGTGTGGCTCAGTTGGTTGAGCATCATCCCATGTCCTGAAAGGGCCCAGGTTTCATTCCATTCAGGGCATGTGCCCAGGTTGCAGGTTAGATGCCCAGTCAGCGGTGTGTGTTGGAGACAACTAATTGTTGTTTTTCCTCTCACATCAGTGTTTCTCTCTCTCATCTCTCTCTGTCTCTCTGTCTCTCCCTCCCTCCCTTTCTCTCTCTCTAAAATCAAATTTTTAAAAATATTAAAGAAAAACAGTGGTTCATGAAGCTTCCCTTTAAAAAAAGTACAAAGAAAAAAACAACACACACACACACACGTATATATATTATTTGCTAAAGTAACCTGTTTATTCATCTGCTCCTATAAGGCTCACAGGAAGAGATGGATAGTATAGCTACATATCAGGAAGGCACAAAACTTCATGACATTAAAACAAAATGAAACAACCACCTTTCTATCAGGGGAAGCATTTACTAACAGTTATTTTATCTTCAGGAAATTTCCACTTGAAATTTTTTTTCTATCCTCACCCGAGAATATGCTTTTATTTATTTGAGAGAGAGGAACATCGGTGTGAGAAACACTGATTAGTTGCCTCTTACCCACCATGGATGGGGAATCAAACCTGCCACCTGGGCATGTGCCCTGACCAGAATCAAACCCGAACCCTTTTGGTGTACAGAATGACATGGCAGCCAACTGAGCCACCAGCCAGGACTCTACTTGAATTTCTCTTCTTTTCTGTTTAAAATATATATTTTTTTATTTCACACTGCCCTGACCAGGAATCGAACCATGACCTCCTGGTTCATAGGTCCATACTCAACCACTGGGCGATGCCAGCAGGGCTCTACCTGTATTTCTTAATGCATCATAATAATAAAATAAAAAAAAATCCTGTCACCCTAGCTGGTTTGGCTCAGTGGATAGAGCGTCAGCCTGTGGACTAAAGGGTCCCAGGTTCAATTCTGGCCTGAGTATGGGCTAGATTCCCTCCACCCCCCAGTAGGGGGCATGGAGGAGGCAGACAATCAATGATACTCTCTCATCATTAATGTTTCTATCTCTCCCTTCCTCTCTGAAATCAATAAAAAAAATATTTAAAATAAAATAAAATAAAAATCCTGTCATTACTTTACAGGTACTTTCATGAAGTACATGAGCTGGAGTAGATAATATAGGGCAGTGGTTGGCAAACTCATTAGTCAACAGAGCCAAATATCAATAGTACAACGATTTAAATTTCTTTTGAGAGCCAAATTTTTTCAACTTAAACTTCTTCTAGGGCCACTTCTTCAAAATAGACTTGCCCAGGCTTGATATTTTGTGAAAGAGCCACACTCAAGGAGCCAAAGAGCCGCATGTTGCTCGCAAGCCACAGTTTGCCAACCACGGATTTAGGGGATATGCTAAATTGAACAGTAGGAGAGTTTTGTTTTTAAGAACAGATTCACATGAATTCAATATAGATGACCTTGTTTTCTGAGCATCTTGCAAATAAAACTATACATGTTAATTGTTTCCATAACATTGGACTACTCCAATCATTACAGTTAAAGTTAATCAGTGACCGCAATTCTGCCTCATTGAGGATGTAAAAAGATTGCCTTAAATATAAAATCAAGTACCTCAGTCTTACTCATAAAAGAAATGCAAATTAAAACAATCAGTTTGCACCCTAGTTGTTAGGAAAAAGCAAACAGATTCTTTTTTTTTTTTTTTTAAATTTTATTTTATTTTTATTGTTTTAAGTATTACAAATAGTAGTACATATGTCTCCTTTTTTTTCCCCCTTTGATCTCCCCCTGACCTCCCCTACCCCCCAGGACATGCCTTCACCTGCCCACCCTCCCCCCCCCACCCCAGTGTCTTATATCCATTGGTTGTGCTTATATGCATGCGTACAAGTCCTTTGGTTGGTCTCTTACAGCCCTCCTCGCCCAACCACCCCTGTCTTCCCAATGTAGTTTGACAGTCTGTTCAATGCTTCTTTGCCTATGTATCTTTTTCCCACCATTTCTTTCCTTTAAAAAGTTTTGCCTTTGCAGACTGGAAATAAACATATAATAACAAAACAAGACAAAACAAAAAAATGTTTGAGTCCCAATTTCAATGTCCAACAGTTCCTTATGTGTACATGTCAGCAGTGATATCTGGATGGTGGGCACATGGTGGCAATGCAGGTCCGACCCTCTCTGGTTTGGTCCTAGGCAACCTGCAGTGGTGCACAGCTGCTGACTGCTCCCATGGCAAGGCGTTGTCAGTGTCTTCCATCTCTGGACTGTTTTTGCCTCTTGTCTTCGTGGTTGGAGCACTCCTGTCAATTCCTCTCTGTTGCAAACAGATTCTTAATATACTCTGCTGGTGAGCCCTGGGAAATGGGCCTCTCACACATTGTGGGTTAGGAATCTGGGTGCAGTTTAGTTGAGTCCTCTGGCTCAGGGTGTCTCACTAGGCTGCAATCAAAGTGTCACCTGGGTCTACAGTCATCTCAAGGCTGAACTGTGGAAGTGTCTTCTCCTAAGCTCACTCTTGTGGCTGTGGGCAGGCATCAGATCCTTGCAGGCTGCTGGCCACAGACAATAGTTTCAAGTCACATGGTGCTTCTTTATAGGGCTACTCACAATAATTATTTGCTTTCCTCAGAGTGAGAGCTGTGAAAGACAGAAAAGAATGGGAGAGCAGAAGGAGAAGAGGACAGGAGATAAGAGACAGATTTTTATTACCTATCTAGAGGCCCAATGCATGAAATTGGTGCAAGAGTAGACCTTCCTTCCCCTGGCTGCTGGCACCAGCTTCTCTCCGGCACCTGAGACCTGGGCTTCCCTCATAGCCCCGGCTTTGTCTGGGAGGACGTTCGGTCTAATTAGCATATTTTTTATTATTATAGATTTTGGAAGTGACATTCCATCACGTTTGCTATATTCTATTTGGTTGAAATAAATCGCTAGATTCAGTCCACACTCCAGTAGAGGGAATTCACAGGTTATGAAGACCAGGAATCATTTGACCCAGTAATTCCACTTGTAGGACTATATCCCAAGAAAACAGAAATACCAATCAGAAAGGATATATGCACCCCTATGTTCATAGCAGCACAATTTACCATAGCTAAGATTTGGAAACAGCCTAATTGCCCATCAGCAGATGAGTGGATTAGAAAACTGTGGTACATCTACACAATGGAATACTATGCCACTATAAAAAAAAGAAGGAATTCTTACCATTTGCAACAGCCTGGATGGAACTGGAGAGCATTATGCTAAGTGAAATAAGCCAGTCAGAGAAAGATAAATATCATATGATCTCACTCATTTGTGGAATATAATGAACAACATAAACTGATGAACAAAAATGGAACCAGAGTCATAGAAGCATCAAACAGAGGGAAGGCGGGGGTGAAAGATCAGCCAAAGGACTTGTATGCATGCATATGAGCATAACCAATAGACACAGATGGGTGTGTGGGGGGGGGAGGCAGGTACTGGAGATTGGGGGCAGCCGGGGAAAGGTCAATGGCGGGGGGAAAGGAGACTTATGTAATACATTAAACAATAAAGAATTAAAAATAAAAAAAGACCAGGAGTCAAAGATCATTAGGAGCCATTTAGAAGCTGCCTACCAAACCCTCTCTCTGAGGTTTGCTTCCCACCTTAACTACCTGCTAGTTTATCCAGCAGATATTTGATTGAAACAGCATTCTGAGTAGTGGTTGATTTGAGGCAGGCACTTCCAAGTTTAAAGAAACAGAGAAGCATTCAATGGGCTCAGATCATGGAGGGTTGTCTTAAAATATCCAGGGAGGTAAGTCTCATAGCCCTTCTGTCATTGTTCTAGATATAGAAGTAGTCCCAGTAATATTAGCAAAAACCAACATGTATTACATGCTTCCTCTGTGCCAGGCACTGTTCTAAGTTCTTTTCATGTATGATACATTAACTCCTTATTACAACCCTAAGAAGGTGCAATCCTTACCCACACTTTAGAGGTGAGGATACCAAGGGGCAGAGAGGTGAAGGAATGTGCCAAAGGCCATATGACTCAGAATTAGCAGAGTCAGAATTTGATCTCTGGTGGTCAGTCTCCAGAGTTTATGCTCTACACCACCACACCACACTGCTTCTAAACAGCATGCCTAGGATTTCCCAAGCTCATAACTCAGTTTCTCCCTCTCTGCTTCCCTTTCCTCTGCTGGGGCTACAGGTCACCAGGCAGGTACTCTGATAGATGCTTGTCAGAAGTGGATAAGGTAAGAGTTGAGAAGTTACTCAGTTACCTAATATTTATAAACTAGAGGCCCAGTGCACGAAATTCATGCACGGGAAGGGGGGCGTTCCCTCAGCCCAGCCTGCACCCTCTCCCATCTGGGACTCCTTGGGGGATGTCCGACTGCCTGTTTAGGCATACTCCTAGACCACTGGCTCCTAATCGCTCACCTGCCTGCCTGCTTGGTCACCCCTAAATGCCCCCCCGCCTTACCGGCCTGATGGCCCCTAACTGCCCCCCCTGCAGGCCTGATCGCCCCTAACTTCCCCCCACTATCAGCCAGGTGGCCTCTAACTACCCCCTCCCTGCTGGCCTGGTCACTCCTAACTTTCCCCCCTGCTAGTCTGGTGACCCCTTACTGCCCCCCCGCCCCCCAGCCTAGTCACCCCCCCATGGTCGCCCCACACAGCCTGCTTGTTCAGTCATTTGATCATCCTTCACTAACCCCCTTGCCCACCTGGTCATAGGCAGCCACCTTGTGAGGGTGTGAGGGTTAATTTGCATATTACCTCTTTATTATATAGGATTACTATATAGGACTAGAGGCCTGATGCACAAAATTTGTGCAAGGGGCTTGGCTCTTGCAGCCCCTGCTGCCTTGGCCAGCTCTTGCCGCCCCGGCTTTGTTGGGAAGGTCCTCTGGTTGGCAGTCCTGCTGTTTGGTCTAATTAGCATATTAGCTCTTTATTATATAGGAGGATGCCAATTATATGCCAGACTCTGGCAGCTCCCTATTGTGGTCAAGTTGTTATTTACCTAATAAATGGACAATTAACTGTTAATTTACATGAAAAGTTATTTACTGAGTGTTAATTATACTAAAAGCTCTGTGCCTTCCCTTAATGGAAGGGGCTTACATCAGAGCAATTCTAGAGTCCCTACAACTAACACTTATTTTGAGTTTAGTCTACTGGGCTGCGCTTTCTTTTTGGAAGGAAAGTATAAAAATGCAACCTAGACGTGCAAAAATTCCTGTAGAGGAATCTTAAGTCCGTTATTTACTAAAGGGAGACTTGGGTAAGAGCTGAAAAGTCCACATGTGGCAAGTTGAACAGTTTTACTCGTTTGATGTAATGTACGCAGCCGTTAAAACACATTCCTGCACTTACCCTTATTTCCAGAGAACAAACTTTATTTTTGCAATTAGAAAAATACAAGAAGTGAAAAAAAGCGAGACAAAATCGCATTTCTCCAGCTCTCTGACGTCTTTTCAGAGCTAGGGGCTGTCTGCGGACTCCCAAGAGTTTTCCGCATCCGCAAACTTGTCTTCGATCACAATCTAGTAGGCAGGATACCCCACAGGGCGGACCGCAGCGTCATCACGGGTAGTTCACTCCTTGCACCGGCTGCCGGGCGCCCCGGGCGGCCAAGCCCTGCCGGCCAAACGCGCGCGGCCAAGGACTAGTGTTGCGCGCCTGCGCGCTCAGTCACGTGGTGGGGGCTCCACGCTGAGCGGGTTAAAAGTCGCGTCCACGGCGGACCCGCGAGCTCCCGGCCAGTCTGCGGGGCGCTCTCCGTGTCCTTTAAGCCGATTTTGACGGAGGCCACTCAGCTGCTGTTGACCATCTCCCCACCCCTCGGCTCGGCTCCACACAACGAGCGGAACCGCCTAGCACCCTTCCTCGCCTAGTACACTGGAGCGCGAAACCGCGTCTTTCAACTGACAATGAAACCTTAACCTCACAGCACGGCCGCTCCGGGCGAATGAGCGCGAGGCCGGGAGGGGCAGGGGTGGGTAAACGGTTGGACTAAGCCCCGCCCCAGCTCGCGCCCCTATTGGCAAGCTCCACGGTTCTGGGCCCGCCCCCTAACGGACCTGTCGCATTGTGACAGGTGGAAAAGCCAGTTCCTGTTGGGTCGGGGGCGGAGTCAGAGGCTGACTGAGCTCCGCCCGGGCTCCAGGGCGCTCCTCCTCCTGCTCCTCACGGCGGGGCAGGCGGAGGGTGTAAGGAGGAATGTCATTGCTGTTACGATTCGAGGTGCTGCCTCCGCCCGCTCCCGCTCCAGCTCCTTCTGTGGCGCCCTCGTCCCGTGGGCTCTCGCCGCTGCCGCAGCTGCACTGGGGACACGTATGGCTAGTGGGGCGCTAGGGCCATCCGAGTTGAGAGAGCGGCGGTCGCGGCCGCTGCGGAGGCGTAGACTCTCTGCCGCCGCCTCCACCCCCTGTTTCCCGGCCTCGCGGCGCTGAGGGCGGGAGCGCGCGGGGCGCTTCCCTCCTCCTCCTTTTTATTCTTCCTCCTCCTCCTCCTCCTCCGGGTCTCCGCCCAGCACCCCTCGCACCAGGCGGCGGCGGCCGCGAGGAGCGAACCCGCCGCCGGGGCACAACATGGCGGAGCCCTCGGCCCCGGAGAGCAAGCACAAGTCGTCCCTCAACTCGTCTCCGTGGAGCGGCCTCATGGCCCTGGGGAACAGCCGGCACGGCCACCACGGGCCCGGCGCCCAGTGCGCGCACAAGGCGGCGGGCGGCGTGGCGCCGCCGAAGCCGGCCCCCGCGGGGCTGTCCGGGGGGCTGTCGCAGCCGGCCGGTTGGCAGTCGCTGCTCTCCTTCACCATCCTGTTCCTGGCCTGGCTGGCCGGCTTCAGCTCGCGCCTCTTCGCCGTCATTCGCTTCGAAAGCATCATTCACGAGTTCGACCCGTGGTAAGTGCCCCGCTGCCCCTCCCCCGCCCGCGGCCGGCGGGGACCCCGCCGCCGGGCCCCGCTCACCCCCCAGCGGAGGTGGGCGCGGGTACCCGAGTTCCGGGCGCGCCCCCTGCCCGTGGGCGAAGTTTCCCCCGATCAGCCCCAGGCGAGGCGTCGGGGTCCCGGAGTGGGACCTTGACCCCCGGCGGGGCCAGGGTGATTACCCCGGGGAGGGTGAACGAAACCCCCTGGCAGCCGGCTCGGGTCCCAGAATCCGGACGGGCCACGGCGGGAGCCGGCCCACTGGTGGCGGACTCCCCTGCCTCCCCGCCCGTGGCTTTCGCGTTCTTTCATTTTTTTGCGGGCGCGTGTTTGCTGCTTGGGATGGGATCGGCCCGGGGTTGTTGCCCTGTTGCGGTTCGAGATGAGTCCAGATGTGCAGGATCCCTGCCTGCTCAGCCTCGCTGTCTTAACGCTTTTACCGTTTATCTCTCCCTTTTTTTTTTTTTTTTTTTGCTCTCATTATACAAGAAGGGGAAAAGAGTTGAGCGAGGTGTTGTAGGAAAAGAAATAATACCCCTGAAAGTGATCTGAAAGCTAGGGACTCTTATTTATTTAGCATTAGATATTTTTTTCAAGAGTCGTTTTTTTTCAAGGCCCTTAAGTGCACTCAGCACCGCACTGTTCCACAATTATCTCGGGTTGCTTTTTAGAGCAAAATCGTTACTCTGTTATAGCCAAACTGTCACCCTCAGTATGTTGTGCACAATATCCAAAAGCATTGCATTAGTTCCTTTATTGGTCTCTGCAGGAAGGTTGATAGGGAGCCCTAGATTATTACCGGAGTTGCACATGATATCGGGACTGACCTGAATGTTTTAGAAAATTACCCCATCAAGAGCTCTAGTTAATTGAGTCACTATACTAGACTGTGAATTATCTAGAAGATTGCTTTAATTTATTTTCTAACTTGCGAACCTGAGTTGTTTTTTTAACCTGAGCCTAATTTAATTCATTTCTTTGACCTATCGGCCTTGAGTTAATCTACCTAACTAAACTTTCGAACATTTATCATTTGAAATGCAGAGAGAAAATCGTGAGAGTTACTAAATACATAGTTAATAAATGTTTTGTGGAGTAAGTTACCCATATATTAAAGTACTGTGATTGGAGTTGTGTTATGGACGGAAAAATTGATAGCACATCATGTATTGAACACCAGAGGGGCCCACTTATGGAGAACTCAATTTAGGATAACAGTTAATTGCTGACATTCTTTGGTGAAACATTTTAATTCCATTTTAGAAGTTTTGTGTGTTTTTCCCTAACACCTTTTAGAAAATAACTTTTTTGTTTGTTTTAAAGCTGTGGAGACCTTATTATATATTTATTACAGAATTAGAAAATAACTTATGTTACTTGGAACCACAGAAGGAAATAAATTATTGTAAAGATTTGTGCTAGACACAGTATTCTTAGTCTTCCCTTTGAAACACCAAATTAGATAAAAATGAAATTGGAACCAGAAAATGAAAACTGCTAATATTGTACTGAACAGTGTGAAAAGAGAAAGTTGTTTCTTCAGATTAAACAGAAGTTCATGGCTGACCAAACATTACTGGTAACAAAATTTGTATATTTTCAGAGTATCATTTTTACAAACTGGAAGGCCAAATACTGTTCGGTAGTATTAATGAGGCTAAAATTAAGGGTTAAGGAAAAATTCACAGCTGAATGATGAAATGATTTTGAAGATTAGAAATCTGCATTAAGTTATCCAAAGATTACTAATGAAATTGAGTATTGTAATCATGAAAAATTTTAATGGGTTGCTTCACAGAAAATATATATATATATAAAATATATTTTTAAGTATGGCAAAAGTTTTTTTTCTAGTTTCTAGAAAATACTTGAAGATCATAACCCTTTTTTATCCACAATAAAATTTGTTTAACTTATATTTTTCTTTTTATAAAACACATTTCAGAAACATTTTTTTTCCAGAAACATTATTCTTTAGCTAAAAGTATAACATCTGAATTCTATGACACATACACGAATTTAAAGGTATACACACCTCTTCAGTCTTACAGATCTACTTAATTTAGGTGTTCTGTTTATTGATAGTTTCAGCATTTACGTTTCGTCATATTTCTGATTAAATGTTTATAATGTTAGATAATTCTGATTAGTAGTTAACAGCCCTTTGTAATAAATTGTCCCTATTCCTAATTGGGGACAGATAAACCTAATGTCTAAGTATAATTCAGGTGACTTTAATCAAAGCATTAGGTTTAAGACAAAAAGAAAACCTGTTTGCTCACTCTTCATATCTTTTAAAGATTTCCAGTAGTTAGGCTTCTCATTGTTATATTGTTATTAGAAAACTTTAAAGAGGAGGTTAGGTGTAGATTGCCTGTCATTCATTATAACTTTGGATTTTTAAAGCAGTTGTCCTTCAAAGCTACTAACAGTACCAATACTTTGACTTATCTACTATCTAACATTTTAGGATTATATATTAGCTTGGGAGTCTCTCACATTACCATTTAACATTTAGCAATGGACATGAACCTTTAATAATATTTAAATGTTTTTTTCTCGGTTCTGTATCTACAAACCAGTTTATTCTGGCTTTCCCTGATCCCTTTTTCCATGTCTCTGTTACTGCCTTCATTTCTGAAGTACTTTTAGTGAAAAGTTTACTTTCTCTGCTTGATTGTTGTTTCTATAAATTTTACTGTTCTTAAATTGTGTAAGACTTTAGTTAGGTGTTGAAGGTTACTCATTGTCAAAGTTATACTTTTTTTTTTAATTGTCATGGTTTTGTTATTTATAAATCTTACCGGTTATAAGGGGTGGTATATGATGTTGAATATTATCTATTTATTGAATTTTAAAGTACAATGCACATTTTTAGAACTTAGCAACATTTTTGGTAATGATTTTCTTGTCACTTCACTTCAGTAATTTCCTCCCTTATCAGTTGAGTTGATCAGACATGAGGAAGCAGTTTGAAAATATGTTCTACTTGCCAAACATTTGGTTGACCAACTAGTTTAACAGCACCTAATTATTTTATCTTATTTTTATCTGGAGCAAAATGTAGTTTCTACTTATTTTTGTTGTAATTATTATACTTTCACATTATATTAACCAAGTATGTTTTCCATAGCTAGTATCTTGGTAAATTAGGGTAGCTTTTCCCACAGAAGCAATCTAAAATCACCCTATGTAAGGAGAGCTGCCCTTTTTCGTGCCTGCCCAGGGGTTATAGTGGATTCTCCCTAGAGCTGTAGAGAGAATTCTTTGAGCTTTGAGTTTGGGCCCCAGTGAGCTGTAAAAGGATACCAGATGACTTTTTGCAGGGCAGAAAACTGCAGTTTAGAGTTGAAACTTGGAATGCAATGCTTCATAGATACTATGGTATATTAGTACAAAACATGTTTTGTTTTTTTTATTTATTTAAGTATTACAAATAGTAATACATGTCTCCTTCCTCTACCCCCCAGTACATGCCTTCACCTGCCCGCCCTCCCCCCAATGTCTTGTATCCATTGGTTGTGCTTATATGCATGCATACAAGTCCTTCGGTTGGTCTCTTACAGCCCTCCTCGCCCAACCTCCCGTCTTCCCGATGTAGTCTGTTCAATGCGTCTTTGCCTCTGTATCTTTTTCCCACCATTTCTTTCCTTTAAAAAATTTTGCCTCTGCAGACTAGAAATAAACATATAATATCAGAACAACAACAACAACAAAAAATGTTTGAGTCCTAATTTCAATGTCCAACAGTTCTGAGTCCCGGTTTCAATGTCTGACAGTTCCTTATGTGTACATGTCAGCAGTGATGTCTGGATGATGGGCACATGGTGGCAATGCAGGTCCGACCCTCTCTGGTTTGGTCCTAGGCAACCTGCAGCGGTGCACAGCTGCTGACTGGTCACGTGGCAAGGCGTTGTCAGCGTCTTCCATCTCTGGACTGTTTTTCCTCTTGTCTTCGTGGTTGGAGCAGACCTGTCAATTCCTCTCTGTTGTAGGAATCCACATGGTCTTGGAGTTGTTTTCTGAAGATATACAAACATATTCTCGACCACAAGTTAATAAAGGAATCTTTTCTATATAATTGATTTGGGATCCTTTTTATTTTTGCCCAAAGGATTTTCCTTTGTCTTATTTAGACACCATGTGTGTTTTTCATGGCCTTCTTGCTGTTAGCATTACAAATGAAAATTAATTTTGTAAAGTAAAAGTTTTCTAGATGTAATTTACTTACAGGATATTTTTCCTTACATGATATTACCCTACTATCCCCCCCTTTTTTTTTTTTTATTAATGGAGGTTTTTGTAAATTGTATAATGCAGTCTTGATAACTTTAAATTTAAATTTTTTTTTTTTACAAAACATGTTTTAAAAGGTGTGATAAACCTTTGGAATATAAGCTATTTGTAATTTGGGGGATACTTCCTGTGCTTTGCGATCTCCATGTTTTTCTTCACTTTGCAGATGACAAAAAGAGGCTATTGACCTCAGGTTCTGAAGAAGACAAAATGGGTAATAAAAACAGTTTTAGAACAAAATGTCCCTAAATCTTAAAAAGTGTGGAATTATTAGCAACTGCAGTTCAGCTGCACTTTTTTCTACTCTTGAGCTCTTGAGACCATTTTAAGTTACAAGAACATTTAGGGAGGAGAGGTGCAAGGGAGTGCCTTGAGATGCTGGATTGGATGATGGGATTGGACCTGCTCCCATTTGGGGTCAAGTGTGGTGGCTCCTATAGGTAGTAATCACTGGGTTTCATGAGGCATATGATAGGTTTTGGGATAGTTAGGATCTGTCAGCAAAGACTAGAATTTTTCTTTCCCTTTAGGGTTTTCTTAAGGGCTAACTTGGGTAAGACTGAAGCCCTTACTGCCTGCCATATGTAGTTTGCATAAAGACAACATTGTAGACCAAGCATTAGAAACTCAGAATGAAGATTTACATTTTAGGCTCTAACCCAGTTGTTATGAATATGGGAAAATTTATTATCCTATATATACTTAACCTGCCTCTGGTTTTTATGCTCTCTGTAAGTTTTGAGTGCTTTGGATTATGACAGAACAGATGAAAGAGTTTTATAGTGAACATTCATACTCAACAGCTAGATATTCTACAGTTAGTATTTTACTTTATCATCTTTCTATCTGTCCATTACTGCTTTAAAAGCCTGTACTGATCGTGTACTGGTCATTATAATAAAAGAATGTTATCATTGTTCCCCCAACTCCACGATAAAGAGCATCTCATTTTTGGAAGCATTTATTTTCTGTAGTACTTGAACATAATTGGCATAAATACTCTTTCTGTATGATTGTCTATTGGATGCAGATTAGAATAAGATTCAGTTACTCTGGGTTTTGGTTAGTAACTAACTTGAGTACATCATAAGTCAGTACATTAGCCCATGTGTGTTAAATAACTTAACTTTGCTGATTCTGGTAGATTTCTTTTGTTTTTAAGCCACTTTTTCTGAAAGGTTTCTTTCTGTGTCCTCACTTTACCTACTTTTGATCATGTATAATTTCCAGGGAGTTAAAAATTTATTCTACAGTGGCAATACTGTAGAATTGGGGGTGGAGGGGGCCTGTTTAGGTGAGGGCAAGGGTGAGAAGAGGCTCCTATATTTTAGGTAAATATTGGTTAACTGACTGGTAGACTCGCTAGGAAACCTAACCACTATTTGGAATGTTATCTCTTTGGAAAAATGCTTTCATTGTTTAAAATAAAAGACAGCTAAACATAATTTGGAATATAACCTGTATATGTTGGTGAATGCCTTTATGTTGGTCAAGTTTGTACTATTTTTAAATAAGTGAATTTCTAATGAATTGTGACTGGTACCCTAATTAAATTGACCATATCATCTGTGACCATTTTTCTTTTCTTTCTGTAGAACTTAGTGTTCTAGGATAACTTTAATATATGGTTTAAATGGTAGTAAACACTCAGTTTTTAGTGTCTTCCAACTTGATTTTTGACTTCAGATTTGAGGAGATTAGGTAGCATCTTTCATTTCTATAAACAAAAGACACTTCACTTTAGTATGCACTTTAGTATGCCCCACAAGGATTGAATAATACAGGTCTGCCTGTCTCCAAAATCTATGTCCCTCACTCCCCCCCCCCCCCTTTTTTTTTTTCCATACTCTGCTCCTAGGCCAGCTTAAAAGAAAGTCTTCTCCATTTAATTTGTTTTTTAATCATCTGCCCTGATTTAAGTCTTAACATATTGGCCTATCAAAATACCTGGGGCACAATCTGTGCTTTAGCTGAACTCAGTAGTTGGTTGATGGCTAAATTACTTTGTTTTGATGTAGGAAAGAGAGAAGAGTTGATGATGGCTTGATGATTAGGAAATTTTCAGAGATGGGAATTTTAAGACAATAGCTAAATGAGAAGAAAAGGTAATTGAATCCAAGTGGATGTTGTTTTCATTTAGATTTTTGTTTGTAAGAGATTCATATTTTTTTTAAATATATTTTATTGATTTTTTACAGAGAGGAAGGGAGAGGGATAGAGAGTTAGAAACATCGATGAGAGAGAAACATCGATTCAGCTGCCTCCTACACACTCCTTACTGGGGATGTGCCCGCAACCAAGGTACATGCCCTTGACCGGAATCGAACCTGGGACCCTTCGGTCTGCAGGCCGACGCTCTATCCACTGAGCCAAACCTGTTAGGGCAAGAGATTCATATTAATGAGATTGGAAATATTAAGCCATTCCAGCTAAGGGTTGGAAGCTAAAATTTCAGAGTAGACCCAGAATTCTGTAGCCTAAAGGACTTTCAGAGTACCTCCACATTGGCTTGTCTTGTTTTCTGGGCAAAGAAGCTGACTATGAGAGGGGTGAAGTACTTTTTCTAAGGTGGTACAGTTGTAGCTTGGCTAGATTCTTTTCTGTTTTCTTTGCACCTATTTTTGCATTAGAGGGAGTTTTTTGAGAAGTTGTTTAAAATTTATTTCAGAAGATGAGGGGAAGTTAGTTTGTACCACAGTATTGGCACTGTTGGCAATTCAAGTTTAGCTATGGAAACCGCTTTTGTGTGAAATTTCACTTCTTTTAGAATTAGTGATTTTAAAAATTGTGTGCATCAGTTACCTGTAATTTCCATAAGTTAATAGTTTCAATATTTTTTCTCAAACTTTGTTTTTTTACTTTTTCCCCTTCATTTTTATCCAAAGGGAAATAAATTTTGCGTGAAAACATAAAGAAATTTCATGTTTGTGTTAATGATTTGTTGGTAATGTTTCTTTTGGGGTTTCCTTTTAATTCATGCCTTCCAGGTTTATTAGCTATTCTCAGGTAGTTAAATATTTTTCTTCACAGTACCATGTTCTTTTCTTTAGGGATATCTAGCAATTTCTCCAATCTACAAATGACTTCAAATGAATTTGTGTGTTTTTCTTTTAATGTATTTTTATTGATTTCAGAGAGGAAGGGGGAGGGAGAAAAAGATAGAAACATCAGCGATGAGGGAGAATCATTGATCATCTGCCTCCTGCAAACCCTCTGCTGGGAACCAAACCCACAACCCAGGCATGTGCCCTGATCCGGAGTCGAACCCTGACCTTCTGGTTCATAGGTGGACTCTCATCCACTGAGCCACGCCCACCAGCTGGGCTGAATTTGGTTTTTAAACTTAAATTATTGGATTCCTCTCTCTCTCCACAGGTAGATAATATTGCAATATATACTGTTTTCCATACTATTAAAAAATTAAAATGTAGTAATTTATAATTAATTTCTGAAGTTTCAGTATGTGCACAGCTTAAATTACTGTTTGTTCCTGGCCAAATGGGTGGAATAGAGTTGATGAAAAGAATTATGACTGGGAACTCACTTTTGACTGCCATGTTTACTAGATGCCTTTTCTTTTTAAATTGAGGTATACTCAACATATAACATTATTTAGTTTCAGGTATGACATAATGATTCAATATTTGTGTATATTTCAAAATGATCATCACAATAAGTTTAACATTCATACCATACATAGTTATAGAATTTTTGTGTGAGAACTTTTAAGATCTACTCTTAGCACTTCATGCCTGTTCTTAAAACAGTAACACTGTAAAGTGCAATATACCCTATTTAAGAAGGTGTTAATTATTAAAATAAACTATTATACTATATTGTGTAGTCCACATGAGAAACAATGAAGTACAGAATTATTGGAAGATAACACTCTAGTAGTTTTGAAATACTCTGAAAAGTCTTAAATGTTTATTTACATAAACAAGGGCTGTGTTCTACAAAGGTGTTCAGTTTCAGTCTTTAAATTTGTTTTCTTTCATGGTGAAATAACACATTCTGAAACATATATAAACCTAATTTACAGTGTAGTGACCAGTTATAAAATAAACACCTATGTGACCATTAACCCAGATTAAGAAATAGAATGTTGCCAGCCCCTCGGAATCCTTGGTGTGTGTTTCTTGTTCCCACCTCCCCTTTTATAGTAATTTCATCCTTTTTTCCTCATAGATGGTATAATTCTTTATTGTTGTCTATTTTAAAGCTAGATAAATATACTTGGGGCTTCTCTGTCTTGCTTTTTTGTTGTTGAGCGTTGCTTTAAATGTTTTCTTCATTGATTAAAGGGTTGTTTTTAAAGTGTGTAGGAAATAAAGGTTAGTAATAATTTGATTAACCAGGTTTCTTACTCACCTGAGAAGTTTTCATGCTCTTTTGCAGCAGAAAGTATCTAAAAAAGGGAAGGCATTTCATCTCTTCGCTGGAGATCAAAAATTACTTTATGATTGAACTCTTGATCTGGAGTCAGCAGCTTGTCTCCAGATAATCTTGACTAACTGGCCACACAAATTCAGTCTTACAAATGACACTGAGACTACAAGGAAAATCGAGCGGGGGAGGAGACATCACGGTCTTTAAAGAGACAAAAGATAATCAAATAACCAGATAAATGCAAAATTATTAGTATTTAAACTAGTACTTATATTATAGATCCTAAACTGTGGTTTTTGCCAACTGCTGTTCATTTAAAGTATATTAAAATTTATATAAGGAAAGGAGTGGTTGAAGTTAGTTCTTGGAAGAGAAAGAGAAAAAAAATGTTGGAAGGGATGTAAACTGAAGGAATTTAGGAGAACCCTAAGAATGGACTGTTTAATGTATTGATACTCTTGTAGAGGATTTTTGATCCTGGATTGTTTGTAATTTTATTTGTGTAGCTATCATGGGATCATGAATAGCTTGTATTTCTGTTACATTGTTTTCCATGTTGTTTTCTTCTTCCAATTTTCCATGGCTGCCACTTTTATTTTCCCCCCAAATCTTTGTTTTCTTTATTGATTTAATTCTATTTTGGTCTTTAGGAAGAATAGGAAAAGTATGGTAAGATCCTTTCAGAAATAGTGTTTGGGGAATACTAAGTTTTATTCAAAGAAAGGTTAAAGTAAAGGTCGTGGATCTTTATATAGGAACTTGAAATCTGTTGGTTGTGCAAATTTGGCACTGTGTGTTAGCAAGTGATTAAGTATATGAAATGTGATTCCAGCTTATAAGCTTTTTAAATATTAGAAAATAGTTCTTAAGATAAACTTGAATGCTCTCTAATGCATTTCTATTTATTGGTCAGGATGATTTTGGTCAAATTCAATGTTGTGGTTTTTTTTTTCTTTTTTTTTTCTATGTGCATTAGTATGGAACCCACGCTACTTAAATGGGTAATTTAACTCTAGGACTGCCTTTCTTCAAACTTTAAATTTTGTCAGTCAGTATTCAACTTAGAATTTAAACCAAGTATCACAAGAAAGTTATACATACTTATTACCCATTCTCCACCAGATCCCATGTAATACTAGTATATGCCAGGGAGAAATATAAATGACTTTGAATTAGGCACTATTTGGATAATGGTTCAATATAATGATTTAAGTTATTTTAATCCCTCTGGTATTCCTCTTATATGAATTCCCCAAGGAAGTGGAGATTCTTTTCTGAAATGTATTAACTGTTAGAAAACATGCCAGGCATATTTCTTTCAGAAATAGCAATCTAATGTAGCTTAGCTGTCTTATATTTGGAATGTATAAGTACAGGTTTTATTAATCCCAATATACTAGTAAAGCAAATTTACTTAATTTAAATTTTGTTCAGGACTGTTCACTTAACAATTATTAAGTAGGCTACAGCCATTTTGAAGAAGAGACTTTGTTACTTGTTCTTTGACTAAATTAGTAAGATATTATTATGGTGAAATGGTGCTTATCTCCCCCCTCTAATGATAATAATAGTATTAATAACTTACTGTTCTCATTATAGGTAAACTAACAGAAGACCTTTTCTAATCTTACTAGAATATATTTATTCCTACACTGTATTGGGAACAGAGTGAATGGTCATTTTATATTAGCACAGATCCTTTATCCTTAATGATAACCACACTTTGCTTTTGGTGGTGATGATAGTAGAAGCATTCTTTACTGTGTAATACCTTGGTTAACCTTGGATTTGACAGTGATGTCAGAAAAATCATATGTGTAGTTGTTTGATCTTCATCCCTGTTTCTGGTACAGAGCTCTTAAAACTCTTTATCATTTTCTAAATGGGGGGAGGGGTGTCTTTTGGAATGTTAATGAGGTGACTTTTGGAAAGCCCCTAGGTCAGTGGTCGGCAAACTGCGGCTCGCGAGCCACATGCGGCTCTTTGGCCCCTTGAGTGTGGCTCTTCCACAAAATACCACGGCCTGGGCAAGTCTATTTTGAAGAAGTGGCGTTAGAAGAAGTTTAAGTTTAAAAAATTTGGCTCTCAAAAGAAATTTCAATTGTTGTACTGTTGATATTTAGCTCTGTTGACTAATGAGTTTGCCGACCACTGCTCTAGGTAATCTAAGGATAGGGGCTGGTTGCCAGAGGAGCCAGCCTTGATATTAGAGGGTTGGAACTGTAAGCTTCACCCCTAGACCTTCTGGGAGGGGAGTGGGACTGGGAGTTGAATCACCTGAGGTCAATAATGTAATCAATCATGCCTGTGTAATGGAGTCTCCACAAAATCCCCAAAGTTAGGAGTTCAGAGAGCTTCCAGGTTGGTGAACATGTGGAGATTTGGGAGGGAGTGGTGTGCTCGGAGGGGGCATGGAATCCTTACACCCTTTCCCAGATACCTTGTCCTATGCATCTCTTCTGCCTGTTTCTGAGTTTTATGCTTTTATGATAAACTAGAGGCCCGATGCATGAAGATTTGTGCAAGAATGGGCCTTCCTTCCCCTGGCTGCTGGCATCGCTCTGGCTGGAGCCACCTTTCAGCCTTCCCACACTGCCCAGAGGCCCGGAGCGGCTGGGGTGGTGTGGAACACTGCGTCGTTGCAATGGTGATGATGCAAGCGTCCAGCCCTGCTGCTCAGCACCTGTGTATGCAAATTACCTCCATCTTTGTTGTGATAACCTCCATCTTTGTTGTGTTAATTTGCATACTCACTCCTGATTGGCTGATGGGTGTCATGAAGGTATGGTCAATTTGCATATTACTCCTTTATTAGTGTAGAGATTTTATTAGTGTAGATGGGTGATCTAGTAAGTAAAATGTTTTTCTGAGTTCTATTAGCCATTCTAGCAAAATAGCTGAACCCAAAGGAGTAGGGTCATTGGCATCTACCTACTGTTGGTTGGAAGCACAGGTGACAACTTGTTTACTTCAAATTGGCATCTGAAGTTGGTATGGTTGTGTGTCAGTCTTGTAGGACTGAGCCCTTAACCTGTGGGATCTGATGTTATCTCTAGATAGATAGTGTCAGAATTGAGTTGAATTATAGAACACTCAGCTCGTATCAGAGAAGTGCTTTGTGGTGTGAATCCCTCTCCTCCTCCCCCTCCCACCCCCCCACACGGATTGGTTAATAGTGAACAGCATAATCTCTTTCAATTAAGGTGTCTTTTTAATTTTATAGAAGGAAAGAATTGATGATGATGATTACAGGAGTAATTTATGTCATTGATTACCATCAGCAATTGGGAGATGGCTGATTGGCTGGATAATTTAGGAGAACCTTAAAAGAGGAGATATTTTGTTGCATGATTTATTTCTCCCAAGTACAGTGAACTCTTAGGGAGTTCTGTCTCAAGTTTTAACTCACTAGTTGAAGAACACTGAATAAGAAAAGACAGACTAGTTAATATCTAAAAAACATGAATGGTAAAAGTTTCAGTATTGTTAACTTTTGAAATAGATGAAATAAGACAGATGTCAGCAGTAGAAGTAAAATTTCCAAACTGGCATTTTGTTTGAACTTAAGTAATCTATCTTGATGTGGAGGAAGAGTAAGAATAGATATTATCATTGTATATACAGGCATTGGACTATACCAGTGGTCGGCAAACTGGGGCTCACAAGCCACATGCGGCTCTTTGGCCCTTGAGTGTGGCTCTTCCACAAAATACTATGGCCTGGGTGAGTCTATTTTGAAGAAGTGGCGTTAGAAGAAGTTTAAGTTTAAAAAATTTGGCTCTCAAAAGAAATTTCAGTCGTTGTACTGTTGATATTTGGCTCTGTTGACTAATAAGTTTGCCGACCACTGGACTATACTAAAGTCATGCTAATGATGAGTTTGGATGGGGTTAGATTAATGATCCACTTGGTTTCTTAGCTCTTGACTTAACTTTATGAATACAGGTAATTAACATGGAAGTTAAGTAACTCTTAAGGAAGGCACCACAGCTTTGATCTCATTTAAACTTGATCATAAGAAATTAAAGTAAACTAAACAAAAATACTCATTACGGAAAAAAGTTTCTTGTCTCCATTAAAGTGTTTCTGCAATGGAAATATCTTTGTGTCAGGTGGGGGGGTGGGGGAGAGGATCATTGAACATTTTAGATCTTGAGAGTTAAATAAGCCAAGACATAAAGTTTTTATTTTTTACTATGGATTGAACTCTTGACAAAATGACTGGTCAGCTCTTTAATTATACTATTATTTCATGTAATAACAGTATTCCTGTGAGTCCTAAACCTGATATGCTGTAATGACCAGTTTTAGATGTTTCGCTTAAAAATGTGTGCTTTAAAAACAAAATCTTTATCAATGTACCTTTAAAAAAACCTGTTACAGTCAGCTGGCGGGGTTTGTTGAATATATTGAGAATCATAACAGTACATATGTTCATAATTTTAAAATTTTAACACATTTGATTCATGGAAGTTTAATTTCAATACTAAACTTATTTTTACTCTAGACCTTAGCTAAAGAAAACTTTTATTTTAATATGCTAACCAGCTTTTTGGCATTTGAAGGAATAAGATAATGAAAAATGTGGTTGATGATAAATCTAATCTTAAAATTGTGTAAAGGCTAGTCATTTTTTCAAAGTAGAAAAATGAGCTTGAGGAGCAACTAACACCTTTTTTTTTTTTTTTTTTTAAGCCTCGCCCGAGGACATACTTAGAGAGAGGGAGGGAGAGAGAGAAACATTGATATGAGAGAAACACCCATTGTTGCCTTTCCTATGTGCCTCTACTTGGGATTGAACCTGAAACCCAGGTATGTGCCCTTACTGGGCATCAAACCTATAACCTTTTGGTGTACAGGACGACCCTCAATAAACTGAACCACTCCAGCCTCACACAACTAAAATCTTTTTTAAGATATATTTTTTGAAGGTTGTTAAAATGAGTCAGTCACTTCATTAGTAGGGAAATCTCTTTAATTTTGGTTGTTACAATAGTTTAACACCTTTAAATAGTGTCTAATATAAACAGCATTTAAAATGAAAGAAAAAATTTTCCTTTTACTAGTAAAGTAAAAATTCTGGACTTTTATAAGTGTAGTAAACAGTTGTAACTGTTGGGTGTAAATTGCAACATAATATAGAGTTATATTAACTTTTATAAGTCAAGCTATATTGAAAATCCTACTTGTATGTAAGAATATAGATACCCATATATATAACTATGAACACAATAATAGAACACCTGAGAAACCCCTACCCAACTATAGAACTAAAACATTACCAATTTCACATCTATTTAAGTTCCTTCTCTAGCCTATCATCGTGGTTTTCTTCTTGGCACTAGAAAACCATTGTCCTGAATTTTGTTTAACATTCCCTTTGCCATATTATAAAACAAAAACTCATGTATCTCTAGAGAACATATTGCTAAGTTTTGCTTTGGAGCTTTAAAAAAATAGTAATATCTTCTATGTAAATTTTGACTTGCATTTATACATTTGGGAGTTTTTGGACACTTTGGGCTTCCAGTTTTTAAAAATGCTACTATGATGCTTCTATGTGCATGCTTGCTAGGATATATACCTGGAAATTTTGTCATAATATGTTTTAATTATAAAACTAAAGTACATCACCCCAAAATTTAGTGACAAAACAGTATTTTCTTCACAATTCAGTGGATTCAGTGGGTGGTTCTTCTCTTTCATGGTGTCAGCTGTGGTGCTGGAATGATTGTAGTCATCTGCAGTCATCTACACTCAGCTGGGACTGGAATGACTGAAATGTTAGACAGTTCAGAGTAATCTGGAATCTTGATTGGGAGCTCAGCTGGGGCTTTTGGCTCCTTGTGGATACTTGGGCTGCCTCACAGCAGGATGGCTGGGTTCTAAGAAAGAGCATTCCAAGAGAGAGGAAACTGCCAGACCAGTTAAAGGGCTGGAATCGTCGGGATCACTTACACTATGTTTTACTGTTCAACATAGACTCAGTCCTATCTCACAGTCAAAGGAGAAGATGCATATACAGGTAGAGGCAGAATTGTTTGGGGCCAGTCTTTAAAGACCAGCAACCACAGTATGTTTATCATTTTTATTTCCTCTTTTATGAAATGTCTTTTCATTTCTTTGGTTAGTGCTTTTATTGGGTTTTGGATTTTTTGAGGGAGAAGAGACTAAGTCTGGGGTAAATTTTTGTAAATCGTAATGCATTTTGTAGTTTATTGGTCCTTAAGCAGTCTTATGAGGTAGATATTTTATTACTCCCATTTTACAAATGAGAGAAGCACTGCTTAGTATGTTAAGAGAATAGGCTTTGAAGTCAGACAGCCTCAGTTGATATTTTCTGGTATAAAGAATAGGATGTGTAAACATGTACAGTTATGAAATAGCATGATGCTTCCATCAGCCTACTTGTTACACCCCTCACCTCCAAAAGATTGAGACTTAGACAACTTTACAAGTAATTTTTATTAATTTATGGCCAATTATAATGTTTGAGATAAAGTGTGACTTGTTATGAGGTGTGACTCAGGCCATATGTTGTCAAGTGACCTGCCCACAGTGACAGTCTAGAACTAGTATTCAGCTTCAAGTTCATTCTAGTCCTTCCTGCCTTCCCCATCATGCTACCTGAAGCAACGCTTCTATCTACACTGAAGAGTGTACTGAGATGTCTGTCTTCAACATACAGAATTGTAATGATCAGAAACTATACTTATATACACAAAACGATCTTCCTAAATTTGAGGGTTGAGAAGAAGAGTCTACAAGTTTATTTCTGCATATTTTGTACTTGTTCAGGCAAAGTGTACATTTTTTTTGAATGGCCTGCATTGTGGAACTAACAATTGCTCTGTGGCATTTTCAGTTTTATGGCATTTCAGCTGCATGCCTACAGTATTCTTTTTAAAATACCTAAGGCAAATATTTGAGTATTAATTGTGAGTCTCTCTGGCTTATATTATAATTTTATAAAACTTCTAGAGGCCCAGTGCATGAAATTCGTGCATGGGAGGGGGGGTCCCAATCTGCACCCTCTCCAATCCAGGAGCCATCAGGGGATGTCCTACTGACAGCTTAGGCCCACTCCCCATGGTTCTCTGCTCTCTGCAGGGCCTGGGTGCTTCGCCACTGCTGCAACGAAGCCACCATGCCCCGCAATCCTCTTTCTGTCTGCCGGGCCTGGGGGCTTCACCTCCACCATGGGAACGAAGCTGCCACGCCCTGCTGTCTGTTCTCTGTCCAGCGGTGGATGAACAGCATGACAGGCAGATCCAGCTGTGCCACTCACCTGCCGTGCGCCGCCGCCCCCCGCCTGTGAGCGCCCCTCCCTGCGCCCCCCCCCCCCCCCCGGCGTGTCTGGGGACTCCAGCAATGGGGCTGACAGGACTGGAGACTGGCAGAGCTGAGGGGACTGGGCGCCGCCATCTTGTGGCTATGGGTGCCACCATCTTTGTGACAGAGTGATGGTTAATTTGCATATTACCCTTTTATTATATAGGATTGTAACTATAATTCATAAGAATCTTTAATTTCCACTATAAAGTATGGAGGTAGGGTCAGTGGAAAAAAAAATTAGCCAATTCCTTTCCACTGTCTTCTGAAATTCATCATACTCTCAAAGTGGAGAAGGGATAGTAAAACTAGTCTGACTACCAAAACGTAAGTGTTTTAAATGTATTAGCAGATCCTGATGGACTGTTCCAACTGAATAATTTAGAGGGCCGGCAGCGGGGACAGTTGGGGACAAGCACGCTGGCACGGGGGGCAGTTGGGGGTGATCAGGCTGGTGGGGGGGCATGGGGGGTGAGCAGGCTGGCAGGCAGGTGGTTGGGGCAATCAGGCAGGCAGGCAGGCAGGCAGGCAGGCAGGTAAGAGGGTTGGAGCCAGCAGTCCCAGATTGCAAGAGGGATGTCCGACTGCCGGTTTAGACGCGATCCCTGTAAACTGGCGGTAGGACATCCTTTGAGGGGTCCCAGATTGGAGAGGGTGCAGGCCGGGCTGAGGGACACCCCCTCTCCCCCCTGCACGAATTTCATGCACCAGGCCACTAGTTATTATATAATGCCAGTAAGTTAGGTAAATAATAATAAATAAATATAAATATAACATACATACATGTAACATTTGTTGGGAATTTTGTTTCTATAATACATGAATGTGTGCCTGACTTAAATGTGTATTACACATGCGTGTGCTCTGTAGAGAGAAAAAATACATGCAGGTCTCTCTAGATTTCAATCTGTATTGGAACAAATAGTTTTAACTTATCAAATACATTATTTTATATGTGATCCTAGAATATTTTTTTTTAAGTGGCACTAGAACACTTACACAAACCTTATTTTGATGTAATATTTTTGGTGCCAGCTTCTCATTGTTCTTTCCCTTTTTTCCAATTAGTTTAAGTGTCCTTTATAAAACAGGAGAGGCCCTCTTTTTCAAATGGATATTTATGGAATAGCTGTCACTGCCAGTCAAGGCAAAAGTTAAGAGCTAGGACTAAAATAGGGATCTGGTTTTCAATTAATGTGTATTTGGAATAAGTTTTTCTCTGTGTGTTCTTAATGAATTTAATATCATTTGATTTGTAGTGCACCTTACCTTAAATGGGAGGGTATAGAAAAGCTCAAGAGGTCTGCAGGATGTTTTCAGCTTTTGAATAATAACCCTTGGTTTTTTCCATGCGTTGCTCTGAAGTAGAGTGTAAACAGGTAGTTTATCAATCTGATACATACAGCCTGCTCTCTGCTTATGAAAGATCTTGAATTAGAATGACCCATCCATGAGTTGTAAGAGCATGGAGCTTAACATCTAGTTGGAAATGCTTGTACATAAATTGAGTAGTGGTGATTTGGTGGTATGACAATGGTTAATCTGTATTTGTGGGTCTTTTCAAACTTCAGAATTGACCTATGTAAAACAGTAAAATGACTTCTTACTCTGCATCATTAGTAATCCTTTGAAATTTTACTCTTTTGCAGTTACTTAAACACTGATATCAATCTCTGTAATCATACTAGGCTTGAATATATCCTCACATGAGTTTCTGTAGTTGAAGTAATAAAGTTAGCTTTGTGTTTAATATGATTATCTAGAGAGTGTTCATATGCATCACATGGCAGGATTGGATTTAGATTGTTAGTTTTAGTAGTCTTACTAAACTGTTTTTTTTCTGCCTGGTGTATTTATTTAATTAACATGTCAGTCTGGCATGTTTTTGTTTTTTATCCTGCCACTAGATGGCAGGAATAATAAAAGGTAGTTTGAAATGTCAACTTTAGCTTGTGGTCTTAGCTGCTTTGTACTTTTCTTATACTGTTGTTTTCATTTTCCATTAGTGCTGAATTTTGTGCCAGCTAATGGAACTTCTGTAGATCTGGCATCTTGTGTAGTCTAAGAGTACCTAGTGCCAGAGTAAAGGAGAAAAGAAGAAAATCTTTATGTAATCATTGATGTTCTAGCTCTGTGCTTTTCATATCTATTTTTACTTCCTCTTTGTGGAATTCTATTTCTTTTATTTCTTAGTGCTCTTATACTTATACTAGAGGCCCGATGCACGAAGATTCGTGCAAGAATGGGCCTTCCTTCCCTTGGCTGTCGGCACTGCCTTCGCCTGGGCCTGAGCCGCCTTTCTGCCTTTGCTCCAGCCCTGAGCCACCTTTCCGCCTTCCCACGCTGCCCAAAGGGGCTGGGGCAGTGCAGAATGCCTGCGACGTCACCATGGCAATGATACAAGCATCCCGCCCCCGGCAGCTAGGTGCCTGCTTATGCAAATTAACCTGCCATCTTTGTTGGGTTAATTTGCATACTCCTCGATGGCTGGTAGGTACCGCGAAGGTATGGTCAATTTGCATCTTTCTTTTTTATTAGTGTAGATTGGCATCCATAACTGGTAATTTCTGTTGATGACATTAGTTGCCTTCTCATTAATTAGGTGAATTAAACTGGCCAATTTTGTAAAATCTTACAACACTGTACTTTGCAGACAAATTCAGAGTTATAATTGACTATATAAATCTTTTCACAGAATGATTTGTTAAAGAGCCTGTTTATATATAGCCTTTGAAGAATAGTGGACAGAAGCTGGGTAGTGTAATGGAGCTTCCACGATTATGTTCCATTACATAAGACTTTGTCTTACTAGTGGACTTGGCACCAGTCTCCCATTGCTGAAGTGATGAAGTAAGCAGCCATTCTATATAATAAAAGGCTAATATGCAAATTGACCTAATGGTGAAACGACTGGTCGCTATGACACGCACTGACCACCAGGGGGAAGACGCTCAACGCAGGAGCTGCCCCCTGGTGGTCAGTAAGCTCCCACAGGGGGAGTGCCACTCAGCCAGAAGCCGGGCTCACAGCTGACAAGTGCAGTGGCAGTGGCGAGAGCCTCTCCTGCCTCTGCAGCAGCGCTAATGTCCAACAGCCACAGGGAGCGGACCTAAGCCATCAATCAGACATCCCCGAGGGCTCCTGGACTGCGAGAGGGCACAGGCCAGGCTGAGGATCTTGCCCTCCCCTCCCCCCATGAGTGCACAAATTTTGTGTACTGGGCCTCTAGTGTTGTAGATAGAATTCCATGTAGCAAAGAACTGCTGGCAGCCTTTATGAGGCTCCAACCAACAACCAGCATCAAAGAAATGGATTCTACTTAATTGAGCTTGAGATGCTTGACTTTGGTGAGGTGTGTCTCATTTGGAATTTTGGTTTTCAGATGGTCTCCCTCAAGAAAGAACCAAGTTTTTATATAGCTTAACACAGATTTTCTTATTTTAATAAAGCCACTTATCACTAGAGGTCTTTAGGAAGCAATGTGGATGGAACTCTGAAATTAGAAAAATACATCTTTTCCACAAAGCCAATATCCTTTTTAAAAGAATGTGTGTTTTTCATGTTTTCTCATACCGCAGTTTTTGCTACTATAGTTTGAAGAAATAGGAAAAACCTTTTTCTTTTATGTAAAACCTAGACTAATGCTAGAGGGAAAAGAAATTAATTGAAATAGTTAAGTATTAGAAATATGTAATGAAGAAGGTAAGCTTCCATTGGTTTACTTAGAGTGGAGACTCTACTTTTAGATAGTGTAATATACTAAGGCCCGATTCATGAAGATTCGTGCAAGAATGGGCCTTCTTCCCCTGGCTGCTGTCACTGCCTTCGTTCTGGCCGGAACCGCCTTTTTGCTCCGGCCCGGAGCCACCTTTCTGCCTTCCCACACTGCCTAGAGGCCCAGAGTGGCTGGGGTGGTGTGGAACACCTGCATCGTTGCCATGGCTGCTGGGCGCCTGTGTATGCAAATTAACCCGCCAGCTTTGTTGGGTTAATTTGCATACTCACTTCTGATTGGCTGGTGGGTGTCACAAAGGTACATTCAATTAGCATGTTACTCTTTTATTAGGTAGATTACTTGAATAAGTTAAATTCAAAAGGAGCTACAAATTCCCCACCCCTATGGATTTTTGGCATTTTTTTCTTCAGAGAGAGATGGCGAATGTCTTCTTAAAACAGAAAAGAAAATATCTCATTCAGATTTTTTCATTTATGAAAATAATTTTCTAACTTGTCAGTAACAACACTGCTTAAAGATGTAAGGAAAATGGGATAGAGTAAACTGTTACTTTTAAAATTGATAAAACAATCGTACTTGAAATTCCTGTGTTATTAGAAAAATTCAATAACAGGGGAATCAGGAAGAGATGCAGAACTAATTGTTAAACTTTAAATCCATAAGTAATTTGTTCAAATCAAAATACTGGTAGATTATGGTGATGATTACTAATGAAGACTATCTCTTGGAAGATGTTACAATCATGGGCAATAGGAACAACAGAGTTAAACTGTCTTGCATTCTTTTTTTCTTATCATTAGAACCAAGATTTTGCTTCCTATCAGATAAGTTTTTGAGTCATGTATAACATCTGTCTTATAAAAGTGAACTGGCTCTTTTAAAGATCAAATTCCTTGTTTCTATAAACAATTCTAAAAGTATGATGGAAAAATTCTGAGAAAAAATACTTCCGCATTTTTTCTTTTTTTTGGGTTTATTCTGTTTTTATTTTTAAAAAATATTGTTGAGTATTACAGATGTTCTCTGCCCCCCCTCCCTTTTTCTCCCATTGCCCTTCCACCTAGATCCTGCCCCACTCAGGCCTTCACCACCCTATTATCTGTGTCCATGGGTAATGCATGTATGCATATAAGTTCTTTGGCTATTTCTTCCCGCCCCAACCCACCTCACCCTCTTCCTTCTAAGATTTGTAAGTTTGTTATGTTCACATGCCTCTGATTCTATTTTATTCATAAGTTTATTTTGTTCATTAGACTCCTTATTTATTTGTTTTTATTTTTAGATTCAATTGTTGATATGCATTTATTGCCATTTTATCATATATATATATATATATATATATATATATATATATTTTTTTTTTTTTTTCCCTTCTTAAAGAAGACCCTTTAAATTTCATGTAATATTGGTTTGGTGGTGATCAACTCTTTTAGCTTTATCTTGTTTTGTGAAACTCTTTATTTGACCTTCAATTCTAAATGATAGCTTTGCTGGGTAGCATAATCTTTAAGTCCTTGCTTTTCATCACTTTGAATATTTCTTGCCACTTCCTTCTGGCCTGCAAACTTTCTGTTGAGAAATCAGCTGACAGTCGTATGGGTCCTCCTTTGTAGGTAACTAACTGCTTTTCTCTTGCTGCTTTTAAGGTTCTCTCTCTGTCTTTAACCTTTGGCATTTTAATTATGATGTGTCTTGGTGTGGGCTTCTTCAGGTTCATCTTGTTTGGGAACCTCTGCACTTCCTGGACTTACATGTCTACTAGAGGCCCAGTGCATGAAATTCATGCATGGGGGGTGTGTCTCTCAGCCCAGCCTGCACACTCTCCAACCTGGGACCCCTCAAGGGATGTCCGACTGCCTGTTTAAGCCCGATCCCGGTAGGATAGGGCCTAAACAGGCAGTCAGACATCCCTCTCACAATCTAGGACTGCTGGCTCCCAACTGCTTGCCTGCCTGCCTTCCTGATTGCCCCTAACCGCTTCTGCCTGCCAGCCTGATCACCCCCTAACCACTCCCTTGACAACCTGATTGATGCCTAACTACTCCCCTGACAGCCCGATTATCCCTAACTGCCCTCCCCTGCCGGCCTGGTCACCCCTAACTGCCCTCCCCTGCAGGCTGGGGTCCCCTTCAACTGCCCTTCCCTGCACCCAACTTCCCAACTCTGCCAGCTTGGTCACCCCTAACTGCCCTCCCTTGCAGGCCTGGTCCCTCCCGAATGCTCTCCCCTAGTGGCCTCATCGCCCACAACTGCCCTCCCTTGCAGGCCTGATTCCTCCCAACTGCCCTCCCCTGCTGGCCATCTTGTGTACACATGTGGGCAGCTATCTTGTGTGTTAGAGTGATGGCCAATTTGCATATTACTCTTTTATTAGGATAGAGGCCTGGTGCACAGGTGGGGGCCAGCTGATTTGCCCTGAAGGGTGTCCTGGATCAGAGTTGGGGTTCCCTTGGGGTGTGGGGTGGCCTGGGCAAGGGGCCTGTGGTGGTTTGCAATCCAGCCACGCCCCCCGGCGATCCAAGCAGAGGTCCTGGTATCTGGGATTTATTTGTCTTCTACAATTGAAACTTTGTAGCCTTGAGCAGAGCCAAGCCTCCTGCTTGCTCTGTGGCCCCAGCCATTTTTGTTGGGATTTATTTATCTTCTATAATTGAAACTTTGTAGCCTTGAGCACAGGCCAAGGCAGGCCAGGGCTGCGGAAGCTTGGCTTCCTCCATTGCCAGGGTCAACTCAAGCCTCCTGCTCTCTCCAGCTCTGTGGCTGCTGCCTTTTTTGTTGGGGTTTATTTATCTTCTATAATTGAAACTTTGTAGCCTTGAGTGGAGGCGTAGGCTGTCCAGGGTGTGGGGAAAGCTTGGCTTCCTCCATTGCCGCGGGAAACCCAAGCCTCCTACTCGTTCTGCGGCCACAGCCATCTTGGTTGGGTTAATTTGCATACTTGCTCCTGATTGGCTGTTGGGTGTAGCTTATGGGTGTATCAGAGTGATGTTTAATTTGCATATTACTCTTTTATTAAATAGGATTTTTTCACCAGGGTAAGGGAAGTTTTCTCTCATTTTTTCAAATAGTTTTTCAATTTCTTGCTCCCTCTCCTCTCCTTCGAGCTCCCCCCGTTATATGAATGTTGATACACTTGAAGTTGTCTCAGAGGCTCCTTACACTATTTTTATTTTATTGTATTTTTATATTTTTATTGATTTCAGAGAGGGAGAGAGAGAGAGATAGAAATATCAATGATGAGAGAGAATCATTGATTGGCTGCCTCCTGCATGCCCCACACTGGGGATCGAGCCCATAACCCAGGCATGTAACCTGATCGAGAATCAAACTGTGAATTCCTGATTCGTAGGTCGATGCTCAGCCACTGAGTCATGTTGGCTGGGCAAGGCACTTATTTTTGAAAAACTATTATGAAAATGTCAAACCAAAAATATAGAAGACCACAATCAATTTCATATCTACCATCTGTATTTAATAATTATCTTTTTGCCAAACTTGTTTCCAAACCATTTTATTTAAGCTAAAATACTGAAAATTGCTCTGACAATATTAATAAGAGATATGTAAAATCTGGTAATGTTCTCAAACTATTTTAAGATAGCTGTTATTTTACCACTTGTGTGTCTCTCTTTTATTTTAGTTTTATTGGTGACTCCTAATCTTTAATACATCATTTCTCAGTTTACCTAGTTTTATTTGGGGAAAACTGTAATTTGTATGTATGAGAATTAGTGTGTGTGTGAAATTTTCCATAATGGTTACATATATATTATTTGTCTATACAATTATTTAAATCGTGTGTGTATATGTAAACTGCATACACAAAGTATCATGGAAAATTTCTAGCATACATAGAAGTAGAGCTAATACTAGAATGAGCTTCTGTATATACATCATTCAGCTTAAACAGTTATCAATTTATGGTTCATCTTGTTTTGTCTATAATACTCCCCAGCTATTTAAATGTTTTTAATATGTAAATTGGATATGCTAAAATGAAGACTACTTTTGTGCACACAGTTGCTTTACTTTAATGAAGAAGAGAGTAGAGGACAAAAAATTTAAGTCATTGTTACTACTCATTACTAGTGTGCCAAAAAGGAGAATTAAGTAAACATTAATTGAGCCTCATGAATGAAGTGCCAGAAATTATATGAATAAACCTCCATGGATACAAAAATCACTATTACATTGTGAGATGAACTAATAGAGTAGAGGTTTCAGCATGATGGGAAGGAAGGATGGAATGTTAGAGAAGGCTCCTTCAAGAATTCAAGTTTTAGACGACTGCATGAAGGCAGAATAAAATGAATGGTAATATAGTGGGTTTCCATGTAGATGGAATAATGAGCTGAGAAAAAAGCCAGAATTGCTCAATAAGAATCTAAAACTCAAGATGGAGAGACACATTCATATTTCAGTTGTTAATTGCAGTGATTTTCAGCCTTTTTAATCTCATGGCACACAAACTTAATTACTAAAATTTTGTGGCACAACACAAAAATATATATATATATACTAGAGGCCCAGTGCATGAACTTTGTGTGCACTTAACGGGGGTCCCTCATCCTGGCCTGGGCCCTCTTGTAGTCCAGGAGCCCTCGGGAGTGGTTCTCAACCTTTCTAAAGCCATGACCCTTTAATACAGTTCCTCATGTTGTGACCCCCCAACCATAAAATTATTTTCGTTGCTACTTCATAACTGTAATTTTCTACTGTTATGAATCGTAAGGTAAATATCTGTTTTTCGATGGTCTTAGGCTCTGCAGCAGTGGTTCTCAACCTGTGGGTCGCAACCCTGCTAGTAGGATCACCTAAGACCATCAGAAAACACAGATGTTTATGTTACGATACATAACTGTAGCAAAATTAAAGTTATGAAGTAGCAACGAAAATAATATTATGGTTGGGGGTCACCACAACATGAGGAACTGTATTAAAGTGTTGTGGCATTAGAAAGGTTGAGAACCACTGCCTCAGGGGATGTCCGACTGATGGCTTAGGCCTGCTCCCCGGGCCTAATCTGTGAGTCGGACAGCCTTAGCACTGCTGCGGAGGTGGGAGAGGCTCCTGCCACTGCTGCTACACTTGCCAGCTGTGAGCCAGGCTTCTGGCTGAGCGGTGCTTCCCTCTGTGGGAGTGCATTGACCACCAGGGGGCAGCTCCTGCATTGAGTGTCTACCCCCGGTGGTCAGTGCAAGTCATAGCAACCGGTTATTCTGCCATTCAGTCGATTTGCATATTAGCCTTTTATTATATAGGATATATGTATTAGTATATATTATATATTTTGCCAGCCTGACAACAAATAGGTATAATTTTGATTCATTTACATCGGACAGCTATTGTTGTGTTGGCTGTTGTCATTTTTTAATTCAAAAATCTAAAGAAAAAGAGGTCAATATCCCTAACTAAGTAGTCAGGTATTGCATGTTTAAAAATTTTTGTGGCACACCAGAGAAAATTGTTGGTTTATTGTAATGAAAGAGGATAGTTGTGTGGTTAATCCAAATGCAAATGCCTTTTTTATTTGTTTCAGATTATTTTCCCCCCAGTTGTAAACTTTGGGGAGGGGGTGTCTTTTTTATTGAGATATAATTAACATATACCAATGTAATAGTTTTAGGTGCACACCAGAATGACTTGATATGTGTATATTGCAAAATGATTACCACAAGTTAGTTAACATCCATCATCACACCTTAGTTACAAGTTATTTTTTCTTATGATGAGAACCTTAAGATTTCTTGGCAACTTTCAAACATACAATGCAGTGTTGCTAACTATAGTCACCATGCTATAAATTACACCCCAAGGACTTATCATATAACTGGAAGCTTGTATCTTTTGATTATTTTTACCCATTTTGCACATTGCCTACCCCCACCTCTGGCAACCACCAATCTGTTCTCTGTATGAGTTTGTTTTGCTAGATTCCACATATACAATAGTTGTCATTCTCTAACTTATTTCACTTAGCATAATACCTTCAAGGTCCATCCTTGTTGTCACAAATGATAGGATTTCCTTTTTTTAATGTGTGTGTGTGTGTGTGTGTGTGTGTGTGTGTGTACACACCACATTTTATTCATGTATCAGTGGACACTTAGGTTGTTTCCATGTCTTGGCTATACTGCAGTGAACATGGGAGAGCATCAGTGAACACTGGGGTTCTCCTTTGTGAAAGCTTGAGGGAATCTGTGGCTGTAATGGGGGCTATTTAGGTCCTCAGTGTCAAAACCTGCCTAGGACCTCCAAGGAAAAGTTCACTGGGGGCTCTGATGGCACCTACCACATGACTGGTATTGATAGCCTCCTCTCTTCTTTGTTTCTACCTATCTCCAGATGTCTCAGTTAAGCCTGTCTCCCATCATTTCTGCATGGTTATTCTCCATTTTGTGCTTCATTGTGCTGCTGTAGGCTCTTTAATGTATTCTTGAGCATTTCCAGGGATATTTTCCTTCATAGATAGCTATTTCCTTTTTCTTTTTTTTTTTTTTTTTTGTGGGTGGTATGAAAACTGGTGTCTCCTATGCCATCTTACTGATGTCAGTTCTGAAAATACTTGATTTTCCTTTTTGAACTTTTTACTATTTAGCCTATCTTTCATTTTGCTTGTCTTGACAATCATTTTTGACACTAAAAAACATAGTTCTTTTATCATAGGTTTTTATCCTATATAATAAAAGCCTAATATGCTAAATGTCTGGTCATCCAGTTGTCCGTTCAACCAGTCAAAGTGTAATATGCTAATGATATGCTAAAGCCGCTCAACCGCTTGCTATGACATGCACTGACCACCAGGGGGCAGATGCTCCGGTAGGTTAGCTTGCTGCTGGGGTCCAGCTGATTGGGACTAAGCGAGACTGGCCGGATGTGCCCTTGGAGCCCTCCCGCATTCCCTCCCTGGTTGGCCAACCTCCCGCTTCCCTCCCCTGACCTGATCATGCACCAGTGGGGTCCCTCAGCCTGGCCTGTGCCCTCTCGCAATCCGGGACCCCTCGTGGGATGTCGGAGAACCAATTTTGGCCTGATTCCGCAGCCAGGCCGAGGGACCCCACTGGTGCACGAATTCGTGCACCGGGGCTCTAATTTTATAATAATAGTAGCAGTAGCCTTCAAGTGTTTTAGAGACATATTGTTTACTCATCATAGTCCCTCTTTTACAGATGATGAAACTAGAACATTAGAGACATATGTCATTTTGCCAAAACAAGGTCACACAGCTAGTAAAGTGTAGAACTTAATGATCAAGCCTAGGCAGTATGATTCTAACAATCCGTACTCTCAACCTCTAGATTATACTGCCTTTCAGGCCACTGTGGCTTCTTAGCCCTCTGATGATATTCTTATTTTTGTTTCCTACTAGTAGCCCATCGCGCGATATTGCACGCAGGAGGCTGCTTGCCGCTTCCCCGCAGCGCGCCGCTGGGAGCCAGGAGGGGCCCGTGCTGCTTCCATGGGAGGCGGGCCTGTGGTCTCCTCTCCTGGCCCACGCTCAGCTGTGGAAGCTGCAGGCCGTGTTGGCTCTGGCTCTGGGGGGCCGGCCCAAGCCTGGCGCAGCAACAAAGCAAGCATTCCACCAGGGCGTTCACACTGCCTGCTTTCAGCGCCCCCGCCCCCCCCCCCCCTGCCGCCCCCCTGGACTCCGGTGGGCTGAGAGGACTGGGCGCCGCCATTTTTGTGATGGGATGGTGGTTCATTTCATATTACCCTTTTATTAGATAGGATGCTATTAGTTTTCTTCCAATAGTTGATTTTGATACTTAGCTTTTATGTTGCTCACTTTTCTCAAATTTTTTATTTTTAAATTTTTTCTTTTTCTTTTTGGATTTGATCAAGCCTGTCTAAATTATTACATCTAGTGATTGTGGGAGAGTTGTGACTTAATGCTGGGAAGAATATATCAAACTAATATTGAATATGAGGATTTCCTGTTCATGTTCTTTCTGTCCAGCACTATTCTGCTTTTTGATTCATTTGTCAACATATGTAGTGTAGATATTTCCTTGCTTGGCAATGGTAGAGGAAGAGGATCCATTGGCTGGCTGTTCCTAATGCCATTACTCTAAGGATTTCTAAAGGATTCTCTCTTGCCACCCATAGCTGCTTTAAATGAAACAGTTTACTTCTGCTGTAGTTTCTTCAATTTCATTTTTCCCCATTAGTCTTATGTCTTCTATTGCTGTTATACAGTACTATTATAGTTTATTCTTATGGCTTTAGTGCTGTTGTGATATATTTAGTCTGTAATTTTAGGGTTGTAAGATTGGAGGTGACCATGTCAAATGTGCTCCATTCATTTTGATGTTATCTTCTGCCTGTAGTTCTTAATTTTTTGAGACCCATTGAAATCTCTGACCATTTGGTGAGTTTTATGTACTCTCAACCTGTTTTTTTTAAATTCAAGTACAACTGTCTACCATTTGTACCCGAAGCAATGGCCAAATGTTAATTAGTAGTTTTGTAGACATTGAGCATAGCTGGGTTGGTAGTCATTGGGGTGGGGAAGGTCACTTTGCTTTTTAGTTAGGTATATTAGAGGAATGAGCCGATTTCTTGGAAAATAATTTGTTATTCAAGTTTGAGGAAAATTGCTATAAAAGGTATGTTTATGTAGCCATGGAATTAACTATAAAGACAGTTATATTTTAAAGTATATTAGAAAGAGCTGTTTCTTTCTAGCAAGCAGTTTGTAACATTTCTTTTTTTCCTGTTTTCTCTAGGTTTAACTATAGATCAACACATCATCTTGCGTCTCATGGGTTCTATGAATTTTTAAATTGGTTTGATGAAAGAGCATGGTATCCACTAGGAAGAATAGTAGGTGGTACTGTAAGTATATTTGTAGTTATTTTTGTTCATATCATAAAATTATATAGTTATTTGAGTAAATCATAAGCTGCTAAGATGTTGAGGATTCTCAAAAGCTTTGTATAGTTAACTAATATAGTTTTACTAGAGGCCTGGTGCATGAAATTTGTGCATGGGGGGGTCCCTCAGCCAGGCCTGCACCCTCTAGAAATCCGGGACCCCTGCGGATAGTGCCTAAACTGGCAGTCGGACATCCCTCTCGCAATCTGGGACTGCTGGCCCCTAACTGATCGCCCCTAACCACTCCACCTGCTTGCCTGATCACCCCTAACCACTCCACCTGCCTGTGTGATCACCCCTAACCACTCACCTGCCTGCCTGATCGCCCCTAACCACCTCTGCCTGCCTTCCTGATCTCCCCTAACCCCTCGACTGCTTGCCTGATCGCCCCTAACCCCTTTGCCTGCTTGCCTGATGGCCCCTAATCACCTCTGCCTGCCTCATCACCCCTAAGTGCTCTGCCTGCCTGATCGCCCCTGACCACTGGCTAGGGGCAGCCGGCTGGGGTGAGGGGCCATGGCAGTTCTGGTCTCTGGTTGTTGTGGTTGTTCCGCCATTTCGGTCGCTGGGCTTTTATATAGGACTAGAGGCCTGGTGCATGAAATTCGTGTGTGGCGGGGGGTCCCTCAGCCTGGCCTGCACCCTCTCCAATCTGGGATCCCTCTCACAATCCAGAACCACTGGCTCCTAAACGCTAACCTCCCTGATGCCCCTAACTGCTCCCCTGCTTGCCTGATGCCCCTAACTGCTCCCCTGCTGGCCTGATGGCCCTAACTACCCTCCCCTCCTGGCCTGATCCTCTTAACTGCCTAACTGCTCTTCCCTGCCAGCCTGATCCCCCTAACTGCTCTCCCCTCCTTGTCTGATCCCCCTAACTGCCTATCTGCTCTCCCCTCCTGACCTGATCCCCCTAACTGCTTATCTGTTCTCCCCTCCTGGCCTAAACACCCTAACTGCTCATCTACTCTCCCTTCCTCTCCGTGCCTTCAGACCCTGGCGCAGGAGTGCTGAGAGTTCTCCACCGAGGCACCGCCCCCATCCTGATGTGCCCCTCTGGGCCTGGCAGTGCCGTGGGCCTGTGCATGCCTCCTCTAGGAGGGAGGGGGATCGCTGCAGCCTGTCCTGATGCTCCCCTCCAGGCTGGGCAGCGCGGCTGGCCTGCACACGCCTCCGCAGAGGGCCTCCCCCGGCAGCAGCCTCATGTCCTGGTGGCACAAGTCCCCACCCACCAGCTCCTGTGCACGCACAGCCTGTTGCACGGTCGGGTTGTGACTGGGACACCATTAGGACCAGTTAGCATATTACCTCTTTATATATACAGATATGGCTAATTGACCAATGTTTAATATTTTTAAATCTCTTGATACTATCTGCTCCTCCCACCCCCTACACACACACACACACACACACACACACACACACACACACACACACACACACACACACCCGTTTCGGGGTTATCTCACACTACCACTATTTCTGACAAATGGTGAAGGCTATGAGGGGGTTGCTTGTTACCATGTAGCCTTAATTCAGGTTATTTGTGTGCTTTTGTTCCAAATCTGTCCTAAATTACTCGAGGTAATTGAGTATCGATCATAGTTCATGGAGAATTACTATATTCAGAAGATGATGTAAGGGAAAATATTTTTAGTACTTGGGAGGTAAGAAGAACATTGTCGAGAAAGTGAAAGTCAGGTCACCTATTGAAGAGACATATATGTTTAGTTTGGGTTTGGTTTTTTTTTTTGTTTTTTTTTTTACATCTTTTTTTGTCAGAAGTTTATCAATTTTATCAGATTTCTTAACCAAAAGAAACTTTGACTTTATTGATTACTAGAGGCCTGATGCATGAAATCTGTGCAAGAGTAGGCCTTCTTCCCCTGGCTGCCGGCACCAGCTTCCCTCTGGTACCTGGGACCCGGGCTTCCCTCCAGCTGCTGGCAGGGACCCAGGCTTCCCTCACAGCCCTGGCTTCGTCCGGAAGGTCGTCTGGTCTAATTAGCATGCTACACTTTTATTATTATAGATTTCTATTAAATATTTGTCGTTGATTGTATTAACCTCTATTTTCTTCCACATTTTTGTTTATTCTGACTTTCTGATAACATTTGGTCAATAATTTCTAAACTTTTTTGTTATTAATGTATTCATGTAAAAGCTATAAACTCTCCACTAATCAGTGTTTTAGCCACATTGCGCAAGTTTGCCTTTATAGTCTTTATAGTATTTTTCATTATCATTTATTCTACTTCATGAGTTATTTAGAATTGTATTTAACTTTTAAGTGTAACAGGATTTCCTGTTATCTTGTTTTGATTTATATTTCAAATATATTTCATTGAGAGAAAAATCAGATATATTTTGTTGAGGGGAAAATTCTGTATTTCCATTCCTGTGAAACTTATTGAGACTTGATTCGTGGCCTAGGATTTGGCAAATTTTATAAAGGCTCCCTTTGTGTTTAGAAAGAATATGTTTTCTGTGATAGCAAGATGTTGTGCTTCCAATTTGAGGCATCTTCTTATCCTGGATGTAAATAGAGATAAAAGAATCAAGGAGCGTAGTCATGATGGTTTCCAGGGCAAATTAGAAATATATTGAATGGTAAGAGAGATGGTAGATGGTTATTCGCTGCATTTCTTGTCACACACCTTATTGTATTAGTATTTGATGCCCCTAGTTTGTTTCCTGTTGTGTCTAACTTTATATCTTAAATTCATCCTCACTGGAGGCTTGTTTTCTGAGACTCTTGGTTGTTATACCTGAAGTTGTTATAAATGTGGAACCCATATTCACACATGTGATGAATGAGTTTCTTATTTCTATTCAAGGCTTTGCATATACAGTAAGGCAAAACGTTTCTTACTGCTTCCCTTAATGAATGAGAAGAATTTGTCTAGTTTCACAAATAGGCCTTGGCTTTGTTCTGGGAGTAGGCCTTTTCTCTGATGTCTGTATTGAGTGATAATCCCCCAACTTCTAGTCCTTAAGGTATATATTAGACCTGGAGTGTCTTTTCCTCCCCTCTTCTTTTGGGCTCCCATGGCATTAGTACCTACTTTGAACTTGCTCTTTATTTTTTGCGTCTGGAGGGTTCCCATTTTTAAAAGCTTAAATATGCCCCTTCTTTGTTGGGTTTTTGTTTTTTGGCTAGGGTGTTTTTGTATTTTCAATCAGTATTTCGACTGTATTTGGTGTGTCAGCTCTGTCTGCCATATTATCATGAATATATTAACTTACCTTTAAAGGCATTTTCAAATTTATTTTTATGTTCATTGAATACAGCTGACAAAACCATACTCTGGAACCTGACATTATATGTGAAATGAAGTAAAATTTTAATTTTTAAGAATGATGATGATTGCCACCCCTCCCCCCCCCCACCCCCCCACACACACACCACACACACACTTTCCTTTATTCCATTCTTGAGTAGGAATTGAGTATCCATTTTGTGTCAATCATTTTTTTGGATACTGGGGAAAATGTTCCTGCAGCTTATATTTTTGTGAGGGTGTTTTAGTTAATAGACAATATATAAAATGAGTAAAATAAGTATGTGAAATAGTGATAAGTAATGAAGAAAAAGCAAGGGAGTGGGTTCAAGACCTTGGGAATTTGCTATTTTAAATAGTATTAGCTAGGAAAGGAAATTTATGGTGTTCTTCATAGCTTTTGTGAGAAAGAACCTTTTAGGGTTTAGTGAAGGATGGAAATGTAAATACACATTTTAATCATTAATGACTAGCTAAAAAATGTCCTTTTTACTTTACTTTGAATCCTCTCGATGTTTTATGTTCCTTGTTTAGAGTGAGGATGAAGAATACAGCAGCTATTTTAAGTGGTAGAAAAATGCTCAACCTTCCAGGAGTTCCAAATATGGTCTTTGAATTCACAAAGTGATTGATTAGTTCTTCATTTCCTAGCTAGAAAGGTGTACTTTTCAAATCTTATCTTTGAAAGAAGGAAAGAATCCTGTACATTACTTCATTTTCTCTCCTTTTCTCATTCCTTTAAACACACACAAGTATGGGCAAAATTAGAGCATGTTTAAAACCCTAAACCTCAGGGCAAGTTAGGCTAGGACCCTGTTTTATGATGAAAAAAATAGTGCGATTAATTAGTTACCCACAGTTTTCCATTGGAAAACATTTTTGGTGTTAATAATTATTCTATATGATCTTTTTTATTAATTTAAATATGTAATTCTCCATATATGGGCTTTTTCTTTGTATCCAATACAAAAGTACATTTAATTTTGAAGTATGTGAGGAAGGAAATCTGTTTTGAGATATTCTCAAACTTACTGTAAACAATATGTAATAATAAAGGAAAGAACTTATGTTAGTGTTTTCAGCTACCTCATTTTATATGTAATTAAATTTTCTATTTTTTACTTCCTAGGTTTACCCAGGGTTGATGATAACAGCTGGCCTTATCCACTGGATTTTAAACACATTGAACATAACAGTTCACATAAGAGATGTATGTGTATTCCTTGCACCAACTTTTAGCGGCCTTACCTCTATATCTACTTTCCTGCTCACCAGAGAACTTTGGAACCAAGGAGCAGGACTTTTAGCTGCTTGTTTTATTGCTATTGTACCAGGTTACATTTCTCGGTCAGTAGCTGGATCCTTTGATAACGAAGGCATTGCTATTTTTGCACTTCAGTTCACATATTACTTATGGGTAAGTAACATGTAATTTATTGTTACCATTAATACTTAATGAACTTTCTGCTGAAATGCTGTAGGTTGTACGCATTTGTCTTTTATCAATTACTAGAGACGTGTTGCATGACATTTGTGCATTTGGGAGGGGGAAGGGGGTAGTCCATCAGCCCAGACTGCGCCCTCTTGCAGTCCGGGAGCCCTCCAGGGATGTCCAAATGGATGTCATTTGGTCAAATGCTTTTTCTGTACCTATTGATATAGACACATGATCTTTTTCCTTTGACCTTTTGATACCATGAATTTCATTAATTACTTTCAAATGTTGAACCATATTTTTATACCTGGGATAAATCTAACTTGATCCTGGTATATAATTAGTATATACTAAAGGCCCAGTGCACGAATTCGTGCACAGGTGGGTTCCCCAAGGGGTTGGGGGTCAGGGAATCTGGGACATGATCAGTCCTCTGGCAGGTGGGACACCCTTGCCAGCCTGGGATCTGGATCTGTCCTGCTGACATTCGTGCCGGTTGTCAGGAGCCACCTGGTGGCCACTTTTATATTCTTTCTTCCTTGCGGAGCATCTAAGGAGGAGAAGTAGCCGTGGTGCCTGAGGCCTACTTCCAGGAAGCTGGTGGCACTGGTCCATTGGTGCGTGGCCTATTCTCCGGAAATTAGACCTGCAGGACTAATGAGGGAGTGAGTGGCTGCCGCCGGGCTGGTGGGCCACTGGGATGGGTTGGTCAACTGAGCAGCACTTATACTGTGGGAGTGTACTGACCTCTGGGGAGCAGCTCCTGTGTTGAGCGTCTGCCCCCTGGTGGTTAGTGTGCATCATAGCGACTGGTCGTTCAGTTGTACTGGTCACTTAGGCTTTTATATATATAGAAGAAGAAGATAGATTGTTGGATTTGATTTGCTAATATTTTGTTGAAGATTTTTTTATTATTTTATTAACTTTTTCAAAGAACCAGCTGAGTTTCATTTATCTTTTCTATTGTGCTTTTAAATTTCTATTTCGTTTATTTTGGCTCTCATCTTAATTTACTTCTGTTTACTTTGGGTTTTGTTTGTTGTTTTTCTAGTTTCTTTAGATGTAAAGTTAGATTGCCTATTTTGGATTTTTCTTATTTCTTGTGGTAGGCCTGTGAAACTATGATCTTCCCTTTTAGAACATGCTTTTGCTGCATCCCACATTTTTGAAATGTTGTGTTTTCATTTTCATTTGTCTCATGGTAGTTTTTTATTTACTCTTTAATTTCTTCTTTAATCCATTGGTGGTTTTGTAGCATGTTATTTATTCTCCCTGAATTTGTGTTTTTTCCATTTTTTCCCCCTGTAGTTGATTTCTGGTTTCATGCCAATGTGGTTGGAAAAGATACTTGATATGATTTCAATCTTCTTGAATTTATTGAGGATTGTTTTGTGCCTAATTTTATCTATCCTGGAAAATGTACTATGTGCACTTAAAAAAATGTGTATTCTGCTGTTTTGGGATGAAATGTTTTATAAATGTTAAGTGCATCTGGTCCAATGTAACATTTAAGGTCATTATTTCCTTAATAATTTTCTATGTGGATGGTGTGTTTTTAAACCACTGCTTAAACTCTTTTACAAGGTATATGTTTTTAAAAGATGCACTTTTTGTCATCACATTATTTTCAAAGCACTGTTGATGGACATTTTTTGGTAAGTATTTTGTTATGTGTTCTTTAGAGATTCTAACCTTTTTTTTTCCATCAGGTTTAAGAGAACAATCTTTGTAGCCAATCTGCCATGGTTTGGTTCCTTTTTGTTTAAATGCTACCACTGAGGGTGTTTAAACCACCCTAATGTGTATTTTATCAACTATGAAATGGAATATTAGTACATATCTGATATGATTTAAATAAGTTAATGCTTGTAAAGGTATAGAATATTGTGGGAACACGGAAAGTGGTGAGCACATGTTTGTTCTATTGTTACTATTCACCAAAAACAGAGCTAATAGAGATAAAATAGTACTTGGAGCAGTGTTTACCATCTTGCCTCATATAGTTTTGTTGGTGGTGGTGGTTTTTTAAAATGTTTTGTTCTGTGCCTTTATAGTCAGTACTTTCCTTCACCCATATTCCTCACAACTGGAGATTTGATTTCTGTCTATATATACTGTACTTGGGAGTTTCTTTTTCAGAATGCTCTATCATCAGACAGTAAGGGTTAACCCTTTGTGTCTAGCCTACTTTAGTTAGCATAAGTTGAGAGTCATCCATGTTATTGCATGTTTTAGTAGTCTGTTACTTTTTATTGCTGAGTAGTATTCTGTTGCATGGATGTACTATATAGTTATTTTGTTTTCTAGCTTTTGACAGTTGTGAGTAAAGCAGCTTTAATTATTTGCATGCTATTCTTCATATTGACATATATTAGTATTCCTCTTAGATAAATGCCTGTGGGATTGTCAGTTTACATAAAAGTACACTTTTAATTTTACAAAAAGCTGCCTGTTTTCCAAAGTGGCTATGTCATTTGGCATCCTCTCTATCAGAGGATGTGGAGTTACATTTACTTGCTTCACCAATGAATGGGATGTTAAAATTTATTAATTTTTAGCCATTCTAGTAAGTATGTAACAGTATCTCATGGTTATAATATACTTTTCCCCAGTGACTGATATTGAGCATAGTTTCACGTGCGTGTTTTCCATCTGTTCAACCCTTTGGCTATGTTTCAGTTGGGTTATTTGTTTTCTTATTATTGAGTTGTAAAACTTCTTTGTATATTTTAGAAATAAGTCTTTTATCAGATGTGTGTTGTGCAAACATTTTCTCCCAGTCTGTGGCTTGTCCTTTTATATTTTTAATGGTATCTTTCTAAGAGCTGAATGTTTAATTTTGATGAAGTTCAATTCATATATATATATTTTTTAATGGATTTTGCTTTTGGTATATTGTCAGAAGTCTGTGTATAACCCAAGACCACAAACAGTTTCTCTAGAAATTAAGTAGTTTTAGGTTTTACATTAAGATCTGTAATCCATTTTGAGTTGATTATGGCCTGTGGTGCAATAAAAGGATTAGGGTTCTCTGTTTTTGGATTTAGATATCCTGTTGATCCAACACCCATTGTTGAAAAGACAGTTCTTTCTCCACTAAGTTATTTACTTTGATATCCTTGTTAAGATCAGTTGTCAATATACATTGGGTCTGTTTGGCAATTCTTTCCTACTGTTTTGACCTGTTAAGTATCTATCCTATGACAATACACTAGGTTGTGTTTATTAGTTTATAAAAATACTTAAAATCCGGTAGCATGAGTAATTCAACTTTGTTCCTCTTTTTCAGACTTTTTTTTCCCCTCTTCCTAGTCTTTTGCTTTATATAAATTTTTGAATTGGTTTATCAACATTATGCAAAAAGCCAACTGGAATGTTTATTGGGAGTACATTAGCTATAGATGAGTTTGGGGAGAATTGTCATCTTATATGACAACCTGGTGGAGGCCCATAGAAAAGAGCTTGTGAGTGCTGGCTTCCCTTTTGTCTAGATCCTTATTCTAGCACTTGCATAATTGTTTGCCTTGTAACTAACTTTATGATAAGCTTAAGAAAACATTGTTTAGACTTTTTTTTTTCTCATTATGGTGAAAATGACCTTTTTAGGTTTCCACATTCAAAGCACAAGCAGAATTTAAGTCTTTTAATACTCTAAACCTGAACACATCATGTTTGTAGCTCTAGAGGAATGTTTTCCAATAGAATTTTGTATGACAATGGAAATATTATCTATCTACTCTGTTTAATAGGTCCCAGTTATCAACTTACTTTTCATGGATCATACATTTGGTGTTGTATCATAAAAAATAAACCATCATCAGACCAAGGATACCCAGATTTTCTCCTATGTTGTTTTCTAAAAGTTTTATAGTTTTGTGCTATACATTTAGGCAGGGGTCCTCAAACTACGGCCCGCAGGCCACATGCGGCCCGCCGAGGACATTTATCCAGCCAGCCCGCCGGGTGCCGCTGCCCGTCCTGCTCAGCAGCTGACTCGTCCCGGGCCCGCAGTGCACATAGGAATTTGTTCATAGTTTGCTTGTTTTTTAAACTATAGTCCGGCCCTCCAGCAGTCTGAGGGACAGTGAACTGGCCCCCTGTTTAAAAAGTTTGAGGACCCCTGCTTTTAGGTCTGTGATCCATTTTGCTTTATTTTTCGTGGAGTATAATGAGGTCTGTGTTCAGATTCACTTCTTTGCATGTACGTGTCTAGTTGTTCTAGCACCATTTTGTTGAAAAGACTATCCTTTCTTTGTTGAATTGCCTTTTGCACCTTTGTCAAAGATCAGTTGACTGTGTGGGTCTTCTTGTGGGCTCTCTGTTCTGTTTCACTGATCTTTGTTCTTTCACCAATACCATACTGTGTTGATGACAGTAGTCGCCCCCCCTTACTCACAGGGGACATATAGTAAGACTCCCAGTGGATGCTTGAAATGGTGGGTGGTAGCAAACCCTGTATTTACTATGCTTTTTACTATACATACATATCTATGGTAAAGTTTGGTTCATAAATTAGGCATAGTAATAGATTAACAACAGCAATGACAAAATAGAACAATTATAACAATATATTGTAATAAAAAATATGTGAATGTGGTCTCTCAAAGATTTAATTTTTGAAAAGTCTCTGAAAATTTTCCACATATAAGTTTATAGCCTTTACTATCTTAACTGAGCACTTATGCACTGTGGCTGTGAATTTTGTAGTTTGAGGTACAACAGCAAAAGAATGAATTTCTTTTTCCTTCACAATTTCATGATAGAATATTTGTTCTTACTGTAAATTTTAGCAGCCTCGGCTTATGGTTTTTTTTTCAAGGACTTTTTATTATCTAGAAATTTTCAAATACTATAATCAATATCTTTAAGAAACTATTATATTCCTAAAACAGTTTCTAAACAGCCTTTATTGAATCAAGGACTTCTACCTTTTCCCTTAATGAAAGCATTCCACAGCTTTTCTTTGGCATATAAGAATTGCCAGCATCACTACACTTGTGCTTTGAGGTCATTATTAAGTAAAATAAGGGTTACATGAACACAAGCACTACAATACAGAGATAGTTGATCTGATAACCAAGTTGACTCTAAGTGACTAATGAGCAGGTAGCATACAGTTGTAGAGACACTGGACAAAGGGATGATTCATATCTGGGTAGGATGAAGGGGGACAGCACAAGATTTCATCACAATTCTGAATGACATTAAATTTAAAACTTATTAATTGTTTATTTCTGGAATTTCCCATTTAATATTTTTATACTGTGGTTGAAACCTTAGAAAGCAAAACGGCGGGTGGGAGGCTCTACTGATTGAATGTTACCTGTTCTTTGCTTTAATGTAGTAGCATAGTAGAGGCCCATTTTAAAAGTAAAGAATTCCTTTTAATGAGCTCTATAGAAAAAATGTTAAAATTGAACTTATCAGGCATGGCAATGAATCTTTTAATACAGAATTGCTTGTAATGGGACTTAGTTTTTTTACAACATTCACATGATTTGTCTTAAAAAATGACCCTTGCTCTTGGCATGAGTATTTAGAGCCTTGTGTTTCTGAAATTTAAAATTTAGTTTTCTGCTTACAAAACAGATCCAGAGACATAGAAGCATGGAACAGACTGGAATCTCAGAGGGAAGGCGGGGAGGGTGGGTGGGATCAACCAAAGAACTTGTATGCATATATGCATAACCCATGGACACAGACATAGGGTGGTGAAGGCCTGGGGTGGGGAGTGGTTGCTAGAAGAGATCGATGGTGGAAAAAGGGGGACATATGTAATACTTTCAACAATAAAGATTAAAAAAAAAGCAAAGAAGAGTGAGGGCATGGCAAAAATAAAATTACTTTTCTGAAGTTGCTAATATATTTTGCTTTTTCAGATGAATATATAAACTCTTATCTGGGAATTATTTCTTTGATTAATTTTTAAGTCACTAGGTAGAAATTGGTCAACATTTTGAGCCTTTGTTTACTGCAAGTTGTCTTCTCAGTTCAGAGTAATTGAGAATTTTACTGTTATATTATTAGGCTGTTTAGAAACTGTTTTAGAAATATAATAGTTTCTTGAAGATATTGATTATAGTATTTGAAAATTTCTAGATAATAAAAAGTTTTCTAAAATGGTTGCTCATAATTAGAATATACTTGCGATGATCACATTCGAATGTGAAGTTAAGCAAATATTAAAGTTAAGCAAATCAACAATATGGAAATGAAGATTTACTGAATAATTTTATTCTTTAGTTAAAATCTCAATTTGATATTAATAATTTTAATATAAAAATGTAACAAATGGAAATATATAGTTTGTTTCTTTAAGATGATTTTTTTTTTTACTGAAAACTTAATAGCTAGAAATAAAATCAAAGCTATTTTTAAAATGTCTGACGCTGCCGAATGGAATAAATGCATATACCAAGTGGATCTGAATAACCTTAGTACATTTTAAAAATAACTTTGGCTTTTTCTAATACATATTTACTAAACATTTTTTTATTCAGCAGGAGCATTTGTTAACATTTATTACATCAGTTTTTTTTGTTTGTTTTTAGGTAAAATCTGTAAAAACTGGTTCTGTTTTTTGGACAGTGTGCTGCTGCTTATCGTATTTCTATATGGTAAGATACTATATTTGAAACTACATGAGTTCTAACAAATCTTTTTAGAAGTTAGACCAGTTCCTCCTCTTCATTTTCGTTTCATCAAGGGCTAGTTCTCCACTTTGTTTCTCCTGAAATCTTGAGGATCTTAATTTTGTTTAATGTATACTCTTTCATTACTCCCATTCTCTTCCTTTACCCCTATCCCCAGGGCCCATATGGACTTTTGATTTAGTGGGGAGGGCTAATAATCAACCTCTCAAATACAATATTTGCAGCAAATGAAACAAAAAGCTTTCTTTTTAAATATACAACTCAACCTAAAATAATGGTAACATCCTCTAGGTCAGTGGTTGGCAAACTGTGGTTCGCAAGCCACATGCGTCTCTTTGGCCCCTTGAGTGTGGCTCTTCCACAAAATACCACGGCCTAGACGAGTCTATTTTGAAGAAGTGGCGTTAGAAGAAGTTTAAGTTTAAAAAATTTGGCTCTCAAAAGAAATCCAGTCATCGTACTATTGATATTTGGCTCTGTTGACTAATGAGTTTGCTGACCACTGCCTAGGTTAACCTGTAAACTACATATTTTTTCAATAGATTACTTAAGATTGGGATTCAGTATTACCTTTTCATTCTCCTGTCTTTCTTTTCCACAGCACAACCTGTTTAGCAGTTTTATGCCTGAAAATTAATGATAAAGTTAGGTACCTTTTTTTGTTTTGTTTTTAAACAAATGTCAGGATTTTTGCATCCAAATTATCTGTACCCCCTTTAAAGTGGTTAAAGCCTGGGATACATTCTTTGTAATTATGCTCAGTTAATAGTAAACCTCTTTCAAGTTAAGACTTAAATTTTGGAAATCAGGAATCCTTCAGTTAGGGGCTCAGAGTAACATTCTTTTTGCTGGGGGAAAAAAAAGGTAGCATGTGACTGAAACTATAAACTGAAGACAGTGCCTTATAAGTGGTTCTGAAACATTATAGACAAGAGCAGCATTGTTAAAATACATGTTAACATATAGTCTTAAGACTATAAGCCATTGCTATACATGGCTTTTTCATTGCTATACAAACTTTTAATTACTACTATTAGAGCACATCCAAAAACTTTTATCTTGATAAGACCCTATTTCCTATTATTGAATGTACTTAAAAAATTAATTCTATTGGTTGAGAATAAACATCATCTTTAGGACCTTTATAAATTTACACTAGAACATACTCAGTCATTCTGATTAAATAGAATTATTCTAATTTTGTGATGCCGGCCAAACATTAAAATGGTATCTTGATTTGTATAGGAAATAATTTATACCCTAGGCAACACCTTTATTTTGAGGATTACAGGTATATCCAGATCATTTGAATATTCCCTTTAGTTGAGTTGTTGACTGCTGCTAATAGTCTTGTTTATATTCTCAGTAAAGTTTCTTAATATATTTATCATGCAAAAATGGGGGAAGTAAATAGGCTTTTTTCTCTTAAATGTTTATGATCTATATCCTAAAAGTCCTTATTTCGTGACAGTCCTTTTTACTTTCAATTCACAAGTTAAAATGTTCTCAACGTTCTCGTTAAATTTAATTTAATTTGACCATTTCTCAAGTGAATGTCAGAAAGAATTTTGGATTTATAGTATTGTGTTATTTAATTATCAATAAAAGTAAGGAGAAATAAGTTATTTGTGGTTATATAAATCAATTTTTAAGCATCTCTGAAAATTGCTAAATATATTTGTTTAATGTATGCTTTGATTATCATGACAAAACTTCCTATTTAAAAAAAACAAGCAAATTATTTAATTTATTTACCCATAGGTCTCTGCTTGGGGTGGTTATGTGTTTATTATCAACCTTATTCCACTGCATGTATTTGTGTTATTACTGATGCAGAGATACAGCAAAAGAGTCTACATAGGTAAGTAATTTGACTTTTAAAATCTTTCTGCTTTTAAGAGGTGTTTCATATACATTATTTTCATTGCACAGACTTTTTCTTAGGCCAGTATTAGCAATGAGAAGGTAAAAATAATTTTATATTCATTTTGCTTTTTATACTTATAATGAGGGTTAGGCATTTTACGTAAGTGTGTTGTTACCAACTTCTTGATGAGTTTTTATAGAAATTAGTCTAGATTTAATATTTGTTATTAATTTTTTTTTAATTGGTGGAATGAGCATTTCTGTCATGAAAATCATCCACATATACATATTATTCAAATCCAGCTTACTAGAAAAGGTGGAGCATCCTCTAAGTAAGCAGTTTAAACTTTTAAAAGCCCTTTCTATATAATATTCAATAGACTTAGTCCATTTGGGCTACCATAAAAAATACATATTAGGTAGCTTATAAACAACAAGAATTTACTTTTCATAATCTGGCTGGAGAGTCCAAGATTGGGGCACCAGAATGGTCATGTGCTTTGCCCTCACATGGTGAAAGGGATGTGCTAACTCTCTTGTAGCCTCTATCAAAAGGGCACTAATCCCTGGAGCCTTTCTGCCATAATCATCTCCCACCTTCTAATGCCTTCATATATTGAAAACCTTGGGCATTAGATTTTCAATATATGAATCGGGAGTGGGGCACAAACATTCAGACCATAGCTATCTTCATTTAGTCTACAGTTTTTAAAACATTCTTGAATTAGATGCTTAGTGATGTCTCAAGTCTTAGAGTTCATTTTCTGTAATAGAGACAGAAAATTCTTATGGGTTGAATTAATCAGAGAGAAGTTGTGATCAAAAACCAATATCTCAGTAAAATAATGCAATTTCATTATAATAATATTTTGGAAAACAGTAACAAAGATATAAAAGCTCATTAACATGGTTAAAAACCATAGTAGTTTGGCAGTTCCTCAAAAACTTAATCAGAGTTATATGATCCAGTGATTCCACTACTAGGTCCAGAATAGGCAAATCCAGAGAGAGAAAGTAGATTCAGTGGTTGCCAGGGGCGTAGTGAGTGGAGGAATGACTGAATGGGTATGGTATTTGTTTATGGGATGAGGACATGTTCTGGAAATAGGTAGTGGTGATAGTATACAACTTTGTGAATATAATAAAACAAATGGTATATTTTAAAAGGGTGAAATTTACTGAGCATTTTATCAATTATAAAAAATTTTAGTATATTTATAGCCATTTCAGTGTACTTTATAACAATCACCACTGGCATAATTACTAGATGTTTAGTTCTTATTATTCATCACAACTGTCCTAAGTTCTTTACATGAATTTAACTCATTAATCTTCATAAACCCACTATATTGGTAGGCATTGTTACTATCTTCGTTTTACAGATGAGGAAACAAGACACCATAATTTCCTGAAGATTTTGTAGCTAGTAATGGAACTTAGATTTTTGTCTTCACAGCCCATAATGCTAAAAATAACTATAACTATGTGCTTAGTATATAAATAAATACCTTATAGTTGAAATACATCAACCTATTAGGTCTCTCTACCCTGAAAACATCATAACTAGTTATTGGGATCTAGAAAGGAGAAATGTAGATTAAACTATACTTTTCAGCTTTCTTTTTAGAACTACAAAAGGAAATGGTTGGTTATAGGGAGGGTTAAGGTTAGGGTATGTTTAATTAAGAAATTTTGGGGTTCTGAATATTATAGGGGGGAATACAGTGGAGAGAAGATTGAGGGATACACTTTTGTGAAATGCACATGAATTAGGAAGAGGGGAAGAGCCAAAGGGAAAGTCAAAGGTAGCCAAATAAGGAACGTTGTTGAAGAGGTCAAATGGAAGGTCTACATAATAAAAGTTTAAAACATTAGCAGTGTTCAGTTCCCCTGGAGTGTTAGCACTAAGATGTAGTAGCATGATAATTGAGATGAAACCTGAATTTGGTGGGTTAGAAAAGCATGGTGTTAATACTGGCTCTTGAGAGTTTTTCTTCTTTTCAGAGAGAAGAGAAAATGGTTTAGGGATATTAGATATGTATATAAAATTAGATTAGTAAATGTCTCAGATAATTTCATAGTGTTCAAATTCTCTACCTCAACCTCCTCCTTTCTTCTCTCTCTTACTCTACTCATGTAAATAAGAGTATTTTAGGTTGTTTTTATGCTCTTTCATAGAGTTTACTTTTAAATGGGTAGAAAGTGATGGCACAGAACAAATGTTTCTCTTCCTTCATCCTGAATATACCAGGATTTAAGTTAAATTTAACCTAACTTAATGGTCCTGAAAAATATGGAAGCATTACCAAGTGTTTGTATATAGTTTGTCCACTGATTTTTTAAAAAATATATTTTATTGATTTTTTACAGAGAGGAAGGGAGAGAGATAAGAGAGTTGGAAACATCGATGAGAGAAACATCGATCAGCTGCCTCCTGCACACCCCCCACTGGGAATGTGCCCGCAACCAAGGTACATGCATGCCCTTGACCGGAATCGAACCTGGGACCCCTTCGATCCGCAGGCTGACCTATCCACCGAGCCAAACCGGCTAGGGCTGGCCTCTGATTTTTAACACATAACAGCCTTGGTCTGTAGTTATTCCTCCTCATGAGCAGAAATATTTACATAAAAAAGGATTGCTAGATGGCAAACTCATAATCATATTAACCAAAAGTTTGATTGGGTTCTAAGTATCAAATTAAGTGAAGTAAAAATGAATTATTTGAAATAATTACAGAAAAAAATATAGTTTCCCTTTGAGTAAATTTTTTTGCATGTCTTTAGACTCAGTTACTAAGCCAAGGAAAACTGTTAATTTGTTCATGTGGAAAAGGAGGAGCATGGGCGGTAATGTGGATGTATATGGTAGGAGTGGGAAGCCAAGGTGTAAAGAAAGCTGAGCTATAAGGCGGTAAGAAGCCTATCTACTTGATGAAATTGGGGTGTGATTATAAAGTTAAATTATTTTGTGAAGATATAGTTTGGACTTGTTGAATTGGGAAATAAATTTTACAAAATTATGTTACAAATAGGATTCTGATGTTTTCACACAAAGGAAGAATAACCAGGCCTTATTTTGCATTTATAGAAAGACTGGTTTTACAGGTATCACATAACATGGATGGAATGTAAAATGATTTTAACCTTTCTAATTTGATAAGGTTTATCATACTTTATGTCATAAGAATATATTATTAAAGATATGAAGTCATTTAGGATGTTCACTGTGGTGTTATGTATAATTGTGAAAATAGCTTAAATGTCCAACAGGAAAATTACAATTTATAAATTACACTTAAAATGTAGTGTTGTCATGTCATAAAGTATTATGGTACCATTAAATACAATCTGTTTTAGTATATAATGATATAGAAAAATGTTAACAAAAAACATAGCAAGGATTACCTGTGATTTTCTTCATATTTTTCTCAACTTTCTAAATTTTCTACAATGAGCATGTATTACATTCAGAATGAATTAGACCTGCTTTTTTATTTATCGAAATAAGAATTTTTCTTCTTATGGTTTATGTGTCTCATTGACTAAATTAGAATGATAATTTAAGAAGGAAGAAATTAGTTTCTTGTATTGATAAAGAGTTAAGTGTTACTGAAGCAGTTTGTTTGTTACTGTCCATGTTTTCTCTGGTGAGTTAATTTGAGTAAGGAGAGTGAAAAAAAATCACTTTTTAGCCCAGCTGTGGTAGCTTAGTGGTTGAGCGTCTACCTATGACCCGGGAGGTCACAGTTCGATTCCCAGTCAGGGTGCATGCCTAGGTTGTGGGATTGATCCCTAGTGAGGGTTGTGCAGGAGGCAGGCAATCAAATATTCTCCTTATCATTGATGTTTCTCTCCCTCTCTCTCCTCCCTTCTGAAATCAAATAAAAGATATTTTCATGGTAACATTTGCTAGGAATCATCATTGAAAGAGTAAAGTGTTAATTTTGCACAAATTATTCTAATATTATATAGCTTGTGGATAAAGAAAATCCTAGTATTGAGTGAATTGAAAGTAAAGCCATAAACTTTAGGAATCATATTTATACTTGGCAGCTATAAGCAAAACATATTAATGCTAGATTAACTTACACAACAACAAACTTTAAAAATTGCAAATTCTAAGATATAAAAGCGGGAAGTGCTAGAATTTAGTTTGTCTAATTCTGTGATATTAATTTTGAGGAAATTCAAGCAAATTGGTTCACTAGAGATTTTATCCCCCCAGTCTTTACCTCTTTCAGCCTCTGGAACTCTTTCTGTCTTGTCTGGCTGTTCCTTCATAACTTTATCATCAACAGAGGCAAACACTTAAATAGTGTTTTGTGTTATAAACAGTTCTCTGACACTAGCTGGGTGTCATACCATTCAGGTCAATTCTGACACCATCTACCCATAGATATCATCATATCCCACGGTTTAAGAGCTCAGCCCCTTAGAACTGCCTCACCTTCTGAAGCCAATCTCTAGTTCAGGTTATCACCTGAACTTCTGACAAAATGGTTGTAAACTAAAGGTTCTCACAGCCCCCTCCTTGGTTTCGATTAATTTGTTAGAATGACTCACAACTCGGAGAAATACTTTACTTATTAGATTACTGATTTATTGTAAAAGGATGTAATTCAGGAACAGCCAGAAGGAAGGGCTGTATTAGCCATCGCAAACTGTAATGCTTTGTCACAGAGAAGATACATGTTAGTTTGGGGAACATCGGGAGCTTCTTGAAAACTTAAAATTTCAAACGAACTTGAATTAGGCCTTTCAGTGCCTTTTATCTTATAGAACAACTCAATTGTGTAAGTCAAGGGCAATGGTTTATTTTGTTCTGTATCAATCTGGTCCAACCCCTACCCTTGTATTAAAAAAGAGTACTTTAAGAGCAAAAGATATTTTGGCTCTGTTTAGAAGATTATTATTTGTCCCAAATCAAAGAGGGGTTTTTGGGTTTTGTTTGTTTTGTTATTGTTAAAAATGATAGACTTTGTATATAACTTTTTAATGGTAATTTCTTCTGGAATTCCTCTAACACATTAGAAGTATGATCTTCAGTCATGAATGCAAGTGCTTCCACAGGATGGCAGTGTGGTAACATTTTCATGATGTAATAAGTGATTTACAACATTACTGGTGTTGTACATTTCCATAGAACTCACTGCTTTGGTGGAAAACTTTATTCTTCTGGTTTAAAGGGTAAGAAAAGTCGGTTAACGTGGGTAGATAGAAAGTTATAATATATGTGGATAGTAGCTTGGTTAAGTTTCCTATAGAATTTGTAGGACAAATTGGGTGGGGAGTGATTGCTATTGCTATGGGTTGTGTTGTTGAGGTCTTCTGAAAACAGTGGCAGAAATGGTATTGGTGTTGCTGAAGATGTGATATTGCCTTCATTCACGTTTTTATAGGGCCAGGTTTTTTTCACCAATCTCACATGTACTTCCTTCACTGTATGTGGTTATTTGTGTACATCTGATTTTCTCAATTAGATATCTCTTAGAGGATGGGATTGCTCTTAAAAGGATTTTGTCATTTTAGACAGTCTTGACCATAATGGACTTAAGGTTAATATTCGAATAAATTATAAAGGTGGTTTTTAAACCCACTGTTAAATGCTATTGTACAAAGCCTAGGTCCGTGGTCGGCGAACTGCGGCTTGCAAGCCACATGAGACTCTTTGACCCCTTGAGTTTTTAGCAAAGGCCAGCTTAAGAGTACCCTACTTAAGTTAATAACAATGTACCTACCTATATAAGTTTAAAAAATTGGGCTCACAAAAGAAATTTCAATCGTTGTACTGTTGATATTTGGCTCTGTTGACTAGTTAGTTTGCCGACCACTGGCCTAAGTAAAAACATGTTTTTGTTTGCAGACATTGAATTCTTTTTCTTGAACTCATCTCCATCACTCTTAGAATTAACTTGAACCCTAGTTCATCTGCTCTGCATGAAGTGTTTTCTTCCTTAGTAATAACAATAAATGTCTGCAGCGTTGCAGAAAACCACTAATTGAGAATGTTACCAGGCTTATTCTTTTATTTTTGAATATGCCTGGAAATAAACTTGAGCAAATCCTTGAGGAAACTTCATCAGTAGTTTCTAAGCAAGTGATTGCTGAAATTTTTACACTGCCAAGCACAGTATACTTCCATTTGAAGAGAGATAATATGAACGTGTTGGTATGCCCACCATACCTTTTAGTGATTATTTTTGGAAAATGTGACTTAGAGGGAAGTAAATGGACTAGAGACTTTTACATCTTAAACAACAATAACAAAAAGCATTACCCTTGCAATTAAGAACAAGCCTTGGGCTGGCCTGGGCTGGGGAGAATGAGGAGCAACTGCCTAAAGAGTATGACGTTTTCTTTTTGGGGTGATGAAATGTTTTGGAACTATAGAGAGGTGGTAGTTGCACAACATTAAGGATGTATTAAATGCATTTGAATTGATCACTTTAAAATTATTATATATGTATTTCACCTCAACTTTTTAAAAAGTTTTTCTTTTTTATTCAACATGTGCCATTTATCATATTTAATCCAAATGTTATGACAGTTATATTTAGTGCTCATTTATGTTGATAGAAAAGAGAAATCAAGCCTCAGAGGTGATTGTGGTATTTGGATGTAAGTGGGCTTAAGTATAATTAAAACACATAAATGACATAAGGTTTTTCAAGCCTAGCTTTTCTAGTTGTGATTTTGTGTGTTCAGTATTTGTCTAGGGTTTGATTTCCCAGATCTAGGTGTTTAAAAGGCCTGTTAATCTTGGAATCGTAGGGTATTGTTAGGGGGAATCAACAGATTTTCTTGTTCAAACCCCTCATTCTGTAGTGAGGAATTTAAAACTTCTATTGGTAAGTAGTTGTTCAAAATCAAATAATGGCCTTGCGCTAATTTTTTTCTTCCTGATTCTGCCTCTGACTCTCTGTCAGGACATCTATAAAAGACTAATATGTAAATGAAACATTGATATTAGAAAACTCATCAACCAAGTAGGCTGAGAGTTCAAATCTTGTGACAGAAATTTTTAGTTACTTCACTTTTATTGCATTTGTGTTCAAGTACTTCATTGAGGGTAATTCCATTCCAACATGAATATATCTGAAAAGTATATTATTGGGTGGATTACTTCTACAGTCTCCTAGACAACCAGTTCCCCATTAGCTTGAGATCATCGGAAACTTTATTCATATACAGTGGTCCTTTCTATTAAATTTACTTGAACTTTTTATCCTTTTCCTAAACTACAGTCATCTCTTAACAGACAGCTTGGGAGGCAACTTGACATTTGAATCATGAGTCCATAATTTACTTTCTATAGATGGGGTTGTTTTTTTAAGCAGATAAACTTTCTTAAGTAAGTTGGGTGAAGGGAAGTATGTGCTATATGCTGTGCTGTATGTGTATAGCATACTGGTATGTATGCTATAACAGTTCTCTTCCTAAATATGCCCCCAGGTGTTTTTTCCTAATAGAGTACTGTATTTGCCAACAACTAAATATTGACTGTACTTTGTAAAATGACATAAGCTTTATAAATGGAATAAATTTCACATTAGCTTAATTCAGATGAGTTTCATTTTCATTTCTAAATATTTTATAGCAGTGATTTCAAATAGTAACTTTCTCTGTAATCAACTTATCTAAAAGTGGTCTGTGAACACCTAAATGCAAAACAAGTCTATTACACAAATTGTATCCCCTCCCAAATTTTTCTATACTTTTAGGTTGATATAAGCCAAGAATATTAAATATACTCAATGCCAAAAGCAAAAAAATTTCCTTTATTAGACCCAATTCAATTACTAGTTTGTTGTATGTCTGGACTTTCTATGTACAAAGCCCTTTTCTTCTTTAATTACAGAAAACTTGGTGGACAGACTTTTTTTCTTTTACTTTTAAGTACTGTACAAAGAGTAGTAGGAGACTATAAAAAAGGCATGATCCCTGGCCAGGTGGGTCTCAGTTGGTTGGAGTGTCCTCCCATAAACCAAAAGGTTGTGCGTTTGATTCCCAGTCAGGTTTGATACCTGGGTTGCAGGTTCCATCTCTGGTCGGGGTATATACGGGAGGCAACTAATACATCTCTTTCACAACCATATTTCTCTCTAAAAATTAATAAAAACATCCTTGGGTGAGGATTTTTTTAAAAGTTGTGAAATACTTGAGCTTTTAAGATAATGGCAACTACTTATATACGATGATGATGATAAGTATTCACTAGGTCATGCATATTTGGATTAATGGCAATAGGAATGTTTTATATATTACGTAGCTTCTTGGGTTGTGTCAATGATTATTAATGATAGATTGAAAAAAAGTTTGATTCCATTTGGGGGAGAAGAAAGCAGCACCAGTTATCTCCTAACCTGTTCTAAATTATAGTTTGCAGAAGTAAAGTACTTAAAACAATAATTTTTTAAATGAAAGAGAATTTTCATGATATATAATGTATGATTAACCATCAGAAAAGTCACTTCAAGATTCTGTTCTTAAAATAAGTTCAGTTAAAACTTTGCTAAAAAGAAATGAGTTATTTATCCATTTATGTTTGAAGTACTTATGATACTGGTAAATTATCTTATTTCCTATTTTGTCTTTTTAGCATATAGCACTTTCTACATTGTGGGTTTAATATTATCCATGCAGATACCCTTTGTGGGATTCCAGCCAATCAGAACAAGTGAACACATGGCAGCTGCAGGTATGAGAAAATACTTATTTTCCTTCTTCTAAAGAATGTATGAATGTGTGGCTAGCCAACCTTAAAGAGAATAAAGTGGTTTTTCTTTTTTGTTTTTAATTTTCATCATATTGGTTCTAAAACATCACTGTAAAATGAAAATATCATAGTTTTATTGAAACATTCTACTGTGTTCCCAAAAGTGTCTATCTTCCCTCTCATTGCTGTTTTGAAAAGGCAAAACGTCGGGTTTTTTTTGCACAATTGATGCTATTTGCAAGCACTAAATAATATTTGCTTTATATAAACTAATATTAAGCAGTATTTGTACACTGAGTTATTGTACCAGAGTTTCCATTTCAGGAAATTTAGATTGAACTTTTCATTTTTATGTTCATTACCTCTTACTAAAGTATTTCATCTGTATCTACTAACTGGAATTAATGGCTTTTATATTGATTAAAAAGTCATATAATTCTCCTCCACATAAGCAGAGTTCTTTGCCATTATTAACCTGGGTCATAATTAACAAAAATGGAGGATCTGTGAATAGAACTTTATCAGAGCTTCTCAACGAGAGGTCCATGGTCAAAGGCCCATATGAAGGCTGTGGGTATTTATTTTACTTGTAACATTTTATAAATTCAGTATATTTTAACTTTCTGAGGTGATGTTCCATAACTTTTATCATCACATTCTCCGTGAGAATTTGGGGCGGATGGGACACAAACCCAAAAAGTTAAGAACCCACAACTTACTATTATATAGCACTTATAAATCTGTGAAATGGTTTTACTTACATTTATAATGTGATGTTATAAAATTACCAAGTAGTAATTTGAAAAAAAAAATATTCAGTGTTGCATACAATCATGTATAGCAATGTCTGTGTAGATACACAATCAACTGACTCTATACATATGCATTATTATATTTCTTAAAATCTAAATCATTGATAGTACACATTTAATCATTCTAAAATTAATTTTAAAAAATAACCGCTATGAATAAATTTTTTTAAAGAAAAATAATGTCCCAGAAGGGTTAGGGTTCTCATGTCTTTGTTTTGTTTTACACCTGGTGGTTTGTATTGTTTTGCACATTTTGGCAATAAATACTTTTCACTGTTACTGCTTTAATTTTATCTTAGTACTCACTTTAATATATACTAATTTAGAATCTTATACAAGTGTATAATTAAGGTCACATACAATCACTCAGCTATAAATGATAACTATATATCATCAGGATTTACCCGATCCAAGTAATTTCTTCCTTCAGTAAATCTTAGGATTTTTTTTAAATGACATTTCTATTTTTTCCCCCCTAGAAAACATGTCACTAAAATATGGGACAAAAGGAGGAAATTTAATGTGCTAAAATTAGGCTCTAGTTGTTGAAATGGGATTTTTCTTTCTTGGTCCATGTATAGGGAGTCTGATCTTTTTTAAAAAAATGTGTAGCAGAATTTTGGGAGTGTATTTATTTGGTTGTCATTTGACAAAGAAAATGTTGGTTAGATGAAATGGCTAGTCTTTGTTATGAATGGTACCGGGTGTTCTAAGAATCTCTTATATTACCTTTTTCTTTAGGTGTGTTTGCACTGCTGCAAGCTTATGCTTTCTTGCAGTATCTGAGAGATCGGTTAACAAAACAAGAGTTCCAGACCCTTTTCTTTTTGGGTGTATCAGTAGCTGCAGGTGCTGTGTTCCTTAGTGTCATCTATTTGACTTATACAGGTAGGTGTCATCATCTGTAGGATGTGAATCTTGTCTTTAATTTATTGTAAAAAGTAATTACTTACAAATTTTGTACATATTCCATTTATCCTAGAGGGTCAAATATTATGGTTGCATTCTGAATACACAATATAAAAATAATAGTCAAAGTTTCTAAAATCGGCATAGCACTACAAATTGTGATTGTTTTAGCAGTATCTTACTTTTGCTGCTTCAAGATCTGATAAGTCTACTTTCAAGGATCCTCTTGATAGATGAATAGGCCCAAATTGTATAAAATTCAAAGCTTCCAATGTTAACCTACTGCCTGCTTGCCCTCTTGTATGCATATGTTCTCTGTCCTACTTTTAAACAGTCTGCTTATTAGTTTCAGTCTGCTTCTGGATTCTAAGTTACTTTGTGAACCTAACTTCACTAGTTCCTAGAACAAGTCAAATTCTTTCTAGAGGTATTCCATCTGTTAAATTAATGTATCAGCCTAGCTCATAAAATCATGGAGAATTAATTGACCAGAGAAAAAGGCATGAATGATTAAAATCATTTTCATAATTCGTCTAAATTGGGCATATTATATTAGATAATTTAGATACCACCACCCGACCCCCCTTTTTAAATATTATCCAGTGCTTTCTTACTATCTTAGCTTTGTTTTACTAGTCAACTTGAAATGTATGGGAGAATTGGAAAACTTCCTACAATTTTATCTATCCACTTGTTGTGTTTCTCTGGAAATGTAATCTCCACAGATATTTGTTTTTCTTTGATCACATTAACATTTTATCTGATTGCCAGCCCTGTGAAATATGTTGTCACCTACAAATTAAAATTGAAAATTTTAAGTACTAGGTTAAATGAAGCCATTATAATCAGTAAATATAAAACCAATAAACAAAAACAATTTAAAAAGGCAGATTAATTGCCTCTACATTTTTCCTTTTAAGGTTACATTGCACCATGGAGTGGCAGGTTTTATTCCTTGTGGGACACTGGGTAAGTGCATATAAGTTATTTGCCCTCATTAAAATGCCATTTTCCCCCCCTCTGTTCTTACATTGTCAGCATTACCATTAGTCTTGGGTACCATCAAACATATACTAGTTTAGTAGCTGTTGATTTGAATCCCTTGTATTTTTTTTTTTGTTATAATACCTGCTTGGAATGCACCTTTAGTATGATATGCATGACATATATTTCGATTCTGCATGGACAACTCCGTATTTTAGTTTTGTCAAAACATTTCAGGTAACATTTGTGCAATTTTAACGATTGATTTTTATTTTTACCAATGTATTCAAAGTTTCCATCTATTAGTATTTACTTTTTAATCTTTAAGGCTCATATACTGTAGATATATGTGAAGAAAAAATTTTAATGTTTTTTAATGCCACACTAAGTTTCTTGATATTTTATTACATATAGTACAGAATATTTGTGTGTTTTTACAAGTGCTATTATAAAATGAAAGTGTAAAAATTAATTTTAAATTAGACAATTAGTTCAATAAGATGTTTTTGTTTTCCTAAGGATGAGAAAATACCTTTTGATTATAATTTACCTGTCTTCTCTGTTCCCACGGTTCTATCTTATTTGTTACTCCCTAAATGGCCCAATAAAAAACCTTACCACAGTGTATTGAATGGGCCTTCCCATTGCTGTGATACCAGGTCTAATTAAAGGGCATAAGCAAATATACAGTATACTAATGACTGAAACTAACTAACATTTGGACACATAATTGAAGAGATCAGCCAATGGACACCACAGAGATTGAGGAAAATCTCTAGTACTTAGATGAATTTTTGTCAGTAATATTTATTCTTACTTTCTAAACTTTAATGGACTACTTTGGAATCTCAGGGCATTTCAGAAATAATTTGTCCTGTCCTTTCTATTTCTCTCATTGCCTTGCTAAGAAAAGTATTGTGGCAATATGATGTCTTATTTCTGCTAGTAATAGTAAGTCTAAAATATAGTGAGATGTAGGAGGTGCTAAGTTAAAATGCAGAACAAATTCCTGTTTGAGCAAAAATTTTTGTAATAAAAGTCAGAGCCAACACTTTTATAATATAACTAGCCTTAGATAATTCTTCTAATTTTAGGGATGACATATTAGTTTGTTTTATCAATGTGGACCAGATTTATATCTAATACAACAGGTTATGTTGGACTATACTTATGAGTGAGAAGAGATAGAAGATAGAAATATCTACAGTCAAAGAAAGTTTTTCCATCAAAAAGGATTTTATTTTAATATTAAGTATTAACTTTTTTAAATACCAGGTATGCAAAAATACATATTCCAATTATTGCATCAGTGTCTGAGCATCAACCTACGACTTGGGTGTCTTTCTTCTTTGATCTACATATTCTTGTGTGTACCTTCCCAGCAGGCCTATGGTTCTGCATTAAAAATATCAACGATGAAAGAGTATTTGGTAAGAGATTTTTAATAAATACTTAGCTTTAGAACAATTATTTTCATTACTGACATCACTTCACTTTAAAGTTTTATTCTTTGCATGACTGCATAGTCAAGATAAATTTCTTGCATAAATCTTAAGCAAGAAAAACCCAGTGAATATATATTATATGTATTTTATTAACTTTTAATTTAGGACTCATAAATAACATTTTTTATTTACTACATTTTCTGGGAGGTTATTATAGTCTGTGGCTAAGAATTGGAAATTATAACATTGCTTACGTATAGTCTTAATTTAATTTTCTTAGTTAGATCTGATTAAGTAGAAAGAAGTTTGCAGGGGTGACCATCATCGAAATTTCAGTGCAAAGTACATTGTGTAATGGAATAAGAATCACCTTTAAGCAAATACCCTCTTCACTGATAACTTGTGTAAATTTTCAACTAATAAACTGAAAAAAGGCAACATACACAAAAATAATCTGTAGTACCAGGACTTGAATTTATACAAGTCCCTCTGGAAAAGGGACTGGTCTACATAAACATGTTAATATTGCATTATTCAAAAAGATTTAGCTTAAATATCTGACCTCATGACTCAGCAATCCTAATCCCAAGAGAAGTGAGTGCGTATGTCCAACAAAGGACATGTTTAAGAATGCAACTTTATTCATAATAGCCCCTAATTAGAAACATTCCAAAGGTTATTAGCAGTAGAATAGAAAAAGAAATTCCGATGTATTCCTACAAGGGAATACAACACAGCTATTAATAAAAGAATGGTTTAACCCAGTGGTCAGCAAACTCATTAGTCAACAGAGCCAAATATCAACAGTACAACGATTGAAATTCCTTTTGAGAGCCACATTTTTTAAACTTAAACTTCTTCTAACGCCACTTCTTCAAAATAGACTCGCCCAGGCCGTGGTATTTTGTGGAAGAGCCAAAGAGCCGCATGTGGCTTGTGAGCCGCGGTTTGCCGACCACTGGTTTAACCTAAAAAGCCAATACAAAAAAGAACATTTTTATATAATTTTTAAAATAAAGTTCAAGAATAAGAAAATTAATGCTTTAAAAGTCCAAATAGTGATTACTTTTTTTTTATAGGCAGGGAGCAGGGAGAGCAGTTATTGACTGGGAAGTGGTATGAGGGATCCTTCTGAGAAGGCTCTATATTTTGATATGGGTGATAATTACATAGGTGTGCACATTTGTAAAATTTATTGAGATAATACAGTTATGAACATGGTATAATTTTTTAGTGAGGAAATGAAATTTTAATTAACCTTACTTGAGAATAGGAGCTCAAATGACTCGTTGACTTTATGAATTCATATAGCCTCCAGCCTGAAATGGTAGAGCCTTCCTGGTGGTTAGCACATTATGTGGAAGGCTTTGGCTTTTGGACAATACTTTCGAATTTTTTAAAAAGTCTCTTACTAGTAACAAGTTTCTCCTTGGGCTGATAAATTATATTCTCCTCATCCTATTTTTACTGTAGACAAGCTTTATGCCAGATATTGGCACTAGCTTTTCACAGACTTTATTTGATTCTATAAACTTACTCTGCCTGATAATGTAATTCCTCAAATGTGTTTTCATCCATCAACTGTGGATTTTCTTAATATGTGATGATATTGACAATGAATTTGTCTCATTTCCCATAACTATAATTACTATAATTAAATTTAAATCATGATACATTTCTCTAAATTGTTGATATATAGTGTCTAGTTAGCATTAGCTATAATTTCTAAATATGACTATTAAATCATTTGGTTGGTATTATCAATTTAAAAACAATTAGCTCTTTTATGAGATGTCTGTTTTTAGATTTGGTTTATAATGTGGTATGAAATACTTAGTTCAGTCTCCTGCGAACATTTTCTTTTCTGAAGTGTTACAAGAGAGCTTGTCTTTCCAGTTGCTCTGTATGCCATCAGCGCTGTCTACTTTGCTGGAGTGATGGTGCGGCTGATGTTGACTTTGACTCCCGTTGTCTGTATGCTGTCTGCAATTGCCTTCTCTAATGTTTTTGAGCACTATTTGGGGGATGACATGAAAAGGGAAAACCCACCTGTGGAGGACAGCAGTGATGAGGATGACAAAAGAAACCCAGGAAATTTGTATGATAAGGTGGGGAATCTAAAGTAAGGCCTTTAAAAATTTTATGTGCTTTATTTTTCTACCACAGTAAGAACTATTGATATTAAGAAACATGATTAAACAGGATTTAGACAAACTAACATTTCCAGTTGGTCTCTACTGTTTGCCTAAAACTTTGAATCTTGCTTGGTCTTTTAGGTAAGAATAAGAAAATAGAATGTAACTAGAGTAGGAATTCTCATTTCATTTTGGTCAGGTTTTATCTAAAATCCCTCTATTTTTGAGAGCAAAAACCTAGTGCTCTACTAAGTTACATAACATTGAGCATTATTAAACCCCATTGAAACAATGTGCACAAACGCTTATCTTTGAGGTCCATGTTCAATGTAAACTTAAAATTTATTTCTTTATTATTTGTTTGTTTGTTTGTTTATTTATTTTTGGTGTACTGGACGACACTCCAACGAACCAAGCCACCCAGCCAGGGCATGTAATTTACTTTTACTTTTAACCTGTTAGGTTAAGTAAAGAGCAAGGTCATATTTGGTGCAAATGTGGAAAAGACTCTTAAGAATTAGAGCACTAATACTTACCTGGCAGGGGAGGTACCATGATCAGGAAGATGGTTTTCCCAGGGCAAGGCTTATCCACTGTACTCTGGATGTACTGACCCCAGCAATTCCCCCAAATGTGGGAAACTTGACTGCATAATTTGTGGTAATGGGGGACTGTGTTCCCACACTTCCCTGAAAAGAAAAAGAATTAGAGCGCTTGTCTTGGATGACACACTAAACTTCATTTGAATATTAACTAGGTTTTTAAATACCAGTAAGTAATGAAAGTGTCCAGAATAAGTATTAACTTTGAAAAGCTTGCCTTACTATAATAGGCCCAATATAATTCATACAGATTTGTTTTAATACAGCACATACCTACTTTTGTGTTTGTGGTTTCTTAACTAGCCTAGAATTTATGATTCTGTTCAGTTTTCTGTTCCGATTTTTTGCTGGTTGTCTGCTGTAGTTTTAAAAAATGTAATCTTAATTTTAATTTTAATATGTCTGTTTTGGGATTTGGAAATTGGAAGATTGATTCTGATAATGCGTTTTTTGTCTTGTACTAAAGTTCTACATGTTCCGGATTATAGCTGGGTAGTTTCGTTTTTAGGATGAGGAATTTGGGTTTTGTAAGAAAAGCTTGCCAGAATGAGGCTATTTGGTTATCTCCTTTGTACATCCATAAAACATAAGGATACTCAGTTTGAAAGCAGCTTCTTACTGGAGATATTTTGGTCTGTGACCAGCTCCTGGATTGGGTATAGTTCCAGGAAACCACCTCATTCACATTTAATTTGAGAATCTACCTTGCTAATTTTTAGAAAACTTATCACACAAGAATACTTGATGGTTATACATTTTTTCCCTCAAAGGATTAAATTGACAGATTAACATTCTCCCAACTTTTCTTGAACGTCTCAATGAAACCAGTGAAATGATGAATTTGTCTAACCAGTTTTTTGTATCTTCAGGCAGGTAAAGTGAGGAAACATGTAACTGAACAGGAAAAAACTGAAGAGGGACTAGGTCCTAATATAAAAAGCATTGTCACCATGTTGATGCTGATGCTATTGATGATGTTTGCAGTCCACTGTACTTGGGTCACAAGCAATGCCTATTCTAGTCCAAGTGTGGTCCTGGCCTCTTACAATCATGATGGGTAAGAAAATAACTTGGCTACAAAAGGATTTTATACCTATCCCTTTTTTTCTGTCTCAGTGGTTAAGAATTAAAAAATAGAATGTTTGTGAGGCTCTGCATTTGAATCTACCATGTTTTTCTGAACAGCCTTTCTCTCCCACCCCATATGGGTAGTAATCATTGTATTTCATGCTCTTGTCCAGAATGCCTTTGCATTCATAACATGTATATTAGTTTTTCTCAAAATGTGGTCCTTGGACATACAGTGAGTTCTCACTTAACATCATAGATAGGCTCTGTGACTAAACAAAACAACATATAATGAAACCAACTTTACCATAGGCTAAGTGAAAAAGAGTTCAATTCCTATAACTTTGATGAGACATGATAACGTAAGGATTGTTATTTAAGGACTTGCTATACAACAACATCATTACCAGGAAGCCTGTTAGAAATGCAAATTCTTGACCCCGTGTAAAGCCTATTGAATCAGAAACCTAGAGGTGGAGCTCAGCAATCTCTGATTTAATAAGCCCTAGGTCAGTGGTGGGCAAACTGCGGCTCGCGAGCCACATGCAGCTCTTTGGCCCCTTGAGTGTGGCTCTTCCACAAAATACAACTGCCTGGGCAAGTCTATTTTGAAGAAGTGGCGTTAGAAGAAGTTTAAGTTTAAAAAATGTGGCTCTCAAAAGAAATTTCAATCGTTGTACTGTTGATATTTGGCTCTGTTGACTAATGAGTTTGCTGACCATTGCCCTAGGTGATTATGATGCAGCTGAAATTGAAGAAGAGATCATTTATATATTGCCACCCCAGTTTCTGCTTCATTTGGATGCTTGTTGGCTTGCAAAATATCAGCCCCACCCCAGAACTACTAATTCAGAATCTGTGTTTTTACAAAATACCCAGAAGATTTGCATGCATATTAAAGTTTAGAAAGCATTAGCTCTTCATTGATATCCTCTCCAACCCCCATTTTTTGAGGCTTTAAAAACCGCCCTTAAAATGTGAGATTAAGTCAATGGTTGAACACCTCAAGATTTTAAGTTACTCTCTTCACATTTATAATATCTCATTTAAAAGAATATTGTGATTCTTTTCAGCACCAGGAATATCTTAGATGATTTTAGAGAAGCTTACTTTTGGCTAAGGCAAAATACAGATGAACATGCCCGAGTGATGTCTTGGTGGGATTATGGCTATCAGATAGCTGGAATGGCTAATAGAACTACTTTGGTGGATAATAATACCTGGAATAACAGCCACATAGCACTGGTAAGAATTCCGTAAACAACAGATCAAAGGTATAAATTTTTATTACTTAGCAATCAGGCATCACTTGTAATTAAGAAGGATAAATGTAGATAAATGTTCTCTTTGCGTGCAGAATTCTCAAAATTTCTCTTTATACAGCTCATTCCATAAAGTGGGTTCAGGTTATGCATATTTACTTTTTTTAAGTATCATTCAGAACTGTAAGCTGATTACTGGTAGATCTCATGATATCTCATGATGAGAATTAGGCAAAATCTGAAACTTTTAAAAAATTTTTTCCAACACCAAAAATCTGAAACTTTTAAAACACTAAATTTGACCTGTATTTTCCATTTTATAAATTAAGATAATTATTTGCAAATATGTAAAAACAAATGCACTGTATTCAGGGACTGTTTACTCTGTTAACTAATTTACATAAATTCAGGTAATCACATCTCTGTTTTTTAAAGATTTTAAATCAATAGTGGATATTAACCAAATGAGTTTTACTTGTACTAGTGTTGTAGCTAATTATCAGATGTCTGGTAGACTGAGAAGAATATATTTGTGCTGGCTAGATTGCTAGTCATACCTGTCTTTGAGGTAATGAGAAGTCCTATTTCTTTTAAGCTTGCCTGCTTTTATACTAAAATGTTAATTTCATGAAATAATTAGCAAAATACTAAAACATGTATTCTGATTTTGACATTTCTGCTATACCTGCTTATAGTGAGTGAGGTGCTTCTGAATCTCAGTAAATTTGTTGAATTCATAGCAAATCATTTCTATAAAAAGAATTCCATGTAAATCAGATTCCTGAGGTACATTCCTTCATAAGGTAAAAATGTTCATTTATTTCTTTTTTAGCATATTGTGGGGCTAAGTATACACATTCTCATTTTTTTCTGTAGGTGGGAAAAGCTATGTCTTCAAATGAAACAGCAGCCTATAAAATCATGAGGAGTTTGGATGTAGATTATGTTTTGGTAATTTTTGGAGGGGTTATTGGCTATTCTGGTGATGACATCAACAAGTTCCTCTGGATGGTTAGGATAGCTGAAGGGGAACATCCAAAAGACATTCGGGTAAGAAATGGTTAGTTCAGGTGTTTTAAAACAGCTCACAGGTCCAAGTAATTCTTTTATCTTGCTAATTGCAAGTATTTGTTTTCATTATTTTATTCCCCACATTAGATTCTTCACTCTGAATTTACTATTAAAATACTATAAGCATTTTCCCAATTTTAAATATTTTGGAATTCGTACTTAATATTTCTGTTCTCCAAAGCAATCTTTTGTCAAGACTTGCTTTGACTCCTTCACAGTCTTTGCAGTTCTGCCCTTTCAGTTTCCATTGTTTCCACTCTGTTACGGATCCTTATGATCATAAACCTGAAATAGAACAGTGACCTTAAAATTGCTCTCCACCGCTTGCGTCTATAGGCACTTATGGCATACAAATGGTTAAATGATGAAGGCCCCTTAAATTCCTTCTCCAAGTCTTACATGACATTGATCATGTCACTTTACCGTTTAAAAGCCTTCAATTGATTAAGGAAAAGAGCCTTAAAACCATAGACAGACATCAGTTAGAACTAAAACCCTGCCACTGTCAGCGTGGTGTTATGAGCAAGTTATTTTTCGCCAATCAGTATTACATGCTTTGAGCACTTGGTTCTGGTGTATAATGGAGATTAAGGCAGCCTCAGATTATCACTAATGGGAATGCCAGGAATAATTCATTTGTAGTGCTGTTTTGAGACTTTGTAGTAATGTAGGTGAAGCCTCAGCCTATTGGCTGGTAATAATCTCTGCAGTTAGGTAATGGTATAAAATCCAAGCTCCTTAATACTTCACTTTTCTTTGCTTGCTTCTTGTCCCTCTATCATCTCCCCCCCCCCCCCACACACACACACACTCTGTCAGTCTACTTTACTGCCAGTCTTTTCAAGGTGCCTTGAAACTTGCCCTGTGGTATCTTTCCTTGACTCATCTGACACGTGGTGTTTATACTCTTCTCTTTCCTGGAATAGTTTCCCTACCACAGATTTGTCCCCTCTCTAGAAGCTCTTCTCTGGTATATCCATGTGTACTCATCATCAGAATCGCACACAGCCTGTTTGTAGGCAGATTCTATCATATCTCTCCCACTCAGTTGTGAGCTCTTAGAGGATGGGCACCCAGCAAGTGGTTTAACCAGTTAACTGTCGCGATATTTTGAATTTAATTTAAAAAGATCCGCCACTTGCGTCTATTGACACTTACGGCGTACAAATGGTTAAATAATGAAGGCCCAAAAGATGTGAGATTCATCACTGATCCAGAATAAGAACCTTTTGGGAGAATTTATGCATGTGGGTCATGTAAAGCCCCACATTTCCTGTTCAAATGTAAACGCTGGGACATTTCCCCTAAACTGTGATTAATAAATATTTCCTTGTATTACACTAATCGTGATTTAATTTTTCACTATGTGATTTTCATTTGTATTTCCTTTAGCAGTGTTAAAATTATGACAGGTGATGGATCCAGATATATGCTTTGAACATTTATATAGAAATTCTAAATTCTATGCTTTTTATATTCAGTATTTGTAAAGTTTGTGAGTGGGTAAATACAGTCACGTTCCAAGTAAAATGTAAAGGGCTCTACAGTATAACTTTACCAACCTCCACCATTCCCCTTGAAAAGAAAAAAAGCCCATGGCAATCCCTTATATGTTTTTATGCTTCTTATTCAAGCAGATATAGTAGCAAAATATACCCCCTGTTCTTGCTTTTTAAAAAAAAATTCACTATATATCTTAGCAATTTTTGTATATTAGAATATGGAGAGCTGTTTTCATTTTTTTCATTTTGACACAGTGTATTCCATTGTGTGTACACATTCATGGTTTATTTAACCTGTCCCTATTGATGGACATTTAGGTTGTTTCCAGTTTTTAGTCTCATAAACAGTGGTACAGTAAGTAACTTTTACACTCATTACTTTGCCCATGTCCAAGTGTCTTTGTAGGGTAAATCCCTAAACTAGGAATTTCTATTTATAGTGCCAAATTTGCCTTCGTAGAGGTTATGTTATAAATTTTATGAGATCCCAGTAAAATTACTATAGGAGTTTTCTAAACACTTCCCCAACCCCCAACTAAAGAACTGACTTTATAGTTCGTATGGAAAAATAAAGACCAATTAAAGTAAACTGAAAATGAGTAAAGGGGGTGAGGATGGGGCATTTGGAGAGAGTGAATCTACCTGGTATTAAAACCGTGGTGTTGGTACCATTCTTTTGAATTATTGAGGTTTTTATATCATGGGTATAATCTGGTAGGATTAATTGCCTTTCCTTACTCCAACAAATAGTATTGTTCTTTGTGTTTTCTTAGATAATCTTGTTTACTTTTTATAAATGATTTCTAGACTCAGCTTTTAAAAACACTCATGATAATTTTGGGTTTTTGTTTTTTTTTTTTTAGGGATCACATTAAATTTATGAATTAATCCTCTGATATAATATTTTTTTGATATGTAACTAAATATGGCTTTCTGAATATACCCTAAAAGCTGGTTTATGGGGAAATAAATAGAGGGACCTGTAAATTTAACTGACATAAACTTCTGGTTTCTTTTTTTGTAGGAAAGTGACTATTTCACCCCACAAGGAGAATTCCGTGTAGACAAAGCAGGATCCCCCACTTTATTGAATTGCCTTATGTATAAAATGTCATATTACCGATTTGGGGAAATGCAGGTTAGTTTTATTAGTTTTACTATAATCTTTTTTTAAGGGAATATTTTAAAAGTAGTCTTGTTTGCCTCTAAAAACAGGATAATGATGTTTGGTTGTGCTATAAAGAAAGAAGTGCTTATCTAAAATTCCCCAAGACTATCCCCTCTATCTCTCCCCTCCATTAAATTTAGATTTCTGAAACTTAAATGTGAAAAATTCAGATCAAAGATTTCCTTCCAAAATATTAATTAACACTAGGCTCAAATCCAATCTTTGCTTGCCTTTTGGCCTCATGCTTTTTGAAGGCATTTTCCACCTTAGGAAACTGTGTTGTTTTTTGTTTTATCCTCACCTAAGGATATTTTTTCCATTGATTTTTAGAGAGAGAGGAAGGGAGGGAGAGCGAGAGAGAAGCCACACACACACACAGTATATCAATCAGTTGCCTCCCACACATGCCCTGGGATCAAACCTGCAACCCAGGTACGTGCCCTTGCCTGGGAATCAAACCCAAGACCCGTCGATTCAAGGGCCAGCACTCTTAACCATTGAGCAACTTTGCGATCTTAAGTAGATTACTTTGGTGTTTGGTGAGGGAAAGCCTGAAATTAAAGAGTTGAATTATGTGGACATTTCAGATATTCATTCTATCCCTGTTCTTTTTACTACAGATAGCTAAGACTATCCAGGTTAGAGTTTGCTTGAAAATTAGAATGATGTGGTACAAAAGCTTAAGGGTCCAGAAAATGAATGAATGTGCAGAGATATTATGGCAAAAAGAACAGACAATAGACTTACTGTCACAATACTTGAGTTTTGCATCTGGTTCTGTCAAGTCATGTAATCCTTGGACAAGTCACATCCTTCCTGGACTTTTTTCTTGTCTGTATATAATGGAGGTTGTACTAATGACTTGATTTATAAGGCTCTTTATGGCTCTTAGATCACATGGCTATAATACAAAGTTAAAACCTTCACGCCAAGATTTCAGTGGAAACTGCCTTATCCATATTGCATTCTGCTTCAGTTGATACTAGGAGGCAGAGGAAGAATTGTTTGTTTAATTTTATACAAACACTAGCGATCAAGATAATGTTCATCACTGTCTATTTAGAATTACTCTACAGGTGGCTCTTAATAAATAGACAATAATTTTACTACTAGACTTAGATTTTTGTGTTTTGATTTCTGAAGGCCACTGCCTAGTTTCTAAACTTATATTAAGGAAGAAACATTTAAGCCATAAAAATTAGCTACTTCAGAAAATGATTCAAAGGTTTGTTTCTTTTTTCAATAATGATGGTAGCAAAGAAGTTTTTTTGCTCTCATTTAACTTTATCAGCAGGCCCTGCCTGGCCAATGTTGCTAAGTGGTTAGAGCTTTATCCTGCCCACTGAAGGGGGTTGCAGGTTCATTTACTGGTCAAGGGCATGTACCTGGGTTGCAGGCTCAATGCCTACTCTGGGGTGTGCAGGAGACCAGTTTATGTGTCCCTCTCACATTGATCTCTGTCTCTCTCTCTCTCTCCCCCTTATCCCCTCTTTTCCTCTCCCCTTCTCCCTTTTCCCCCCTCTATCTCTTTTTCTCCCCCCTCCTTTCCCATTATCTCTAAAAATCAATGGAAAAAACAGCCACAGCGAGGATTAATAACAACAAAAGTTTACTAGCTGTTTTAAGCCATTGCTTCCACCATGTCTTCATCTTTGATGCCTTCCCTACTCAAGAATAATATATATTTAAGACATGAAGTATAACTTTTCTATTATATAGATATACATGAACAAATAATTCCCTCATTAGACTAGATTTAGTTTTTGTTTTAAAGTGGAATTCACTTATGCTCTGTGTCAACATAAATGTAGCCTGAGAATTTAAAATCTTCTCTCCTCCCCTCAGTTTTTCCTTTCTTAATTCCTCATAAATCCTCCCTTGGTTTGCCCTTTTAAACTTTATTTATAGTTCCCACTTTCAGGGTGCAGTATGCTTGTGCATTTATTTGACAAATAACATTAGGAAATAAAGCCACATTGAATAAGATAAGGTCATCATGCAGCTTATATCCTGGTGGAGGACACAGGTACTTTTTAAAATAAAGGCAAACTTTTACTGAAGAGTAAAAGATAAGAAAAACAACGGAGGAGACTTTTCTGCCACCAATTTCAAGAAAATATTTGGGGGTTTTATAAGTCCATACTAATCCTATGTAATAAATTGACTGAACAGTGGAATGACCAGTCAGTGGGGGATGGAGCTGGTGAGTGGGCAGCGCCAGGCCAGCCAAGGTGGGTGCCAGTGGGCAGAGGGAGGGGATGGCAATTGTGGGGTGGGGGGGAGGGCTGGCCGCTTGTCAGCCAGCACCATTCCCCAGTCGGCCTGCCGGTTGCCTCCTGCAGAGGGAGGCCAGACTACAGCCTAAGTCATCAGTCAGACATCCCCAGAGGGCTCCTGGACTACAAGAGGGTGCAGGCCTACAAGAGGGCACAGACCGGGGTGAGGGGACACCCCCCATCCCCCTGAATTCACAAATTTTTGTGCACCGGGCCTCTAGTTACTAATATAAAGTAAGTAAGTTGTTGTTTTTTTTAAAAATAAGCTTATACTTTAATGACTGACCTAATTTTATGTCAAAGTATATCTTTTAAGAATATAAAAAAGAAAATTCTTCCTTGAAGAGATGTGTTTGGGCCAAGACCAAAGTATAGAAAGGAACCAGCTGTGCAAAATAGCTAAATGAAGAACTTTCCAGCTGAGAGGATAGATAGTATAAGACCCTGAAGCAGAAAAGAAGTCCCTTCTGTGTGTTTTCTCTATCCTATATAATAAAGGCTAGGTGGTATCGCGCGATGCATTCGTGCAACGTCGTCACAAGATGGCCGGCAGAGGAGGTCAGTTGTGGGTGACCAGGACTGCAGGGCAGGGCAGTTGGGTGCGACCAGGCCAGCAGGGGAGGGCAGTTAGGGGTGACCAGGCTGGCAGGGGAGTGTAGTTGGGGGCAATCAGGCCAGCAGGGGAGCGGTTAGGGGCCATCAGGCAGCAGGCAGGTGAGTGGTTAGGAGCCAGCAGTCCCGGTTTGTGAGAGGGATGTCCAACTGCCGGTTTAGGACATCCCCCAAGGGGTCCCAGATTGGAGAGGGTGCAGGCCGGGCTGAGGGACACCCCTTTCCCCCCATGCATGAATTTCATGCACCGGGCCTCTAGTATACCTATAAAAGGGGCTTTGCTGGATTTCATTTTGCTGTTTTGCTTTCTTTTTTTTTTATGCCTGCAGGGTTCTTACCACTCTAAGGATTCAATGAAATTCTAATTTTGATGTATTTTAGTTTCTCTCTTCCTGATTTTTCCCTATTTAGTTAGCAGTACATGAGAACTGTTGCAATATATTACTCTGATTATGTTTTCCTAGTTTAAAGGGAGAGAGTTTTGCTCTGATGATAACATTTACTGCCTTCTATTCGAATAATGAATGTCTTCCAATATGGTTAACATCCAATATGGTCACTTTTGCAGCTGGATTTTCGTACACCCCCAGGTTTTGATCGAACACGTAATGCTGAGATTGGAAACAAGGACATTAAATTCAAACATTTGGAGGAGGCCTTTACATCAGAACACTGGCTTGTAAGGATATATAAAGTGAAAGCACCTGATAACAGGGAAACACTGGACCACAAACCTCGAGTCACCAACATTTTCCCAAAACAGAAGTATTTGTCAAAGAAGGTAGGTGTCAAGTAAAGTCATGGTTGTCTGAAAAATTGCTAATAAATTTCCATTTGCCAAGTTTATAAAGACTGCCACTTACATACTAAGTAAAATATCAAGCTAGCCAGTGAGGGCATTCCTTTCCAACTGAGTACTTCAGATATCCCAGCCAGCAGCTTTTACTGGATAGCATAGTGGTTAGCAGTGAACCAAACAGTTTTCCAGAGGCATTCTGGCTTTAGTTTACTAATGCCCATTAATAAGAATTAATTTGTAAAGTAAGTTGTATTTGTGACCATTACTTTCTGAACTTTTGTGAAAGAGTGCCAAATAAATAATACAGTTATGATCTATTCCTCATGTTTTGGTCAAAGCAAACTTGTATTGCATTTTTATGTTCTGTTTTTAGTATAGTATTACTTTACTAATTATTGAATAAAGAATAAGCTTTAGTTGGTTGAGTCCAAAATAAAAAAAAAAAAATTTATCTTAAGATGATAATTATTAAATGTAATTGTCATTCTTGTTGGCAGGAATTACGATGATGAAACTATTACAGTCCTTTTGTATATTTGATAAGATACAAAGTATATTATTGGAGGTCATTATTGCTCAGTTAAGCAAAAGAGATCTAATCTTTGCTACAAAAGACTACTTAAAATGAGAATTTTATAGGTTGCCCTCGGTGAGAAATGGGAAATAATGAGTAGTCATGAGATATGAAGTTAAGCTACTACCCTTATAATACTAATTATTATTAGATCATTTTCAGTCTTAAGTCTTGAAAGGTGCTTGGGTTTACATTGCTCACAACATTGAGCCATGCCAAAAGTATTTATTTATTTAATTTTATTCATTTATTATTTTTTATTGATTTCAGAGAGAAAAAGAGGGAGAGAGAGAGAGAGATATAGAAACATCAATGATGAGAATCATTGATCAGCTGCCTCCTGCATATCCCACGTGGGATCGAGCCCGCAACCCGGTCATGTGCCCTTGACAGGAATCAAAACCGGGACCCTTCAGTTCACTGGCCAATGCTATATCTAATGAGCCAAACCAGCAAGGGTCATTACAAAAACCTTTAATGTAGCGCTGGTACTACCCTTACTCTTGGAGAATACCTTCCAAGACCCCCCAGTGGATGCCTGAAACTGCATATAGTACCTACCAAAACCCTGTATAAACTATGTTGTTTTTCTTATACTTACATTAGAGGCTCGGTGCATGAAATTCATGCACTCGGGCAGGGGGGTCCCTCAGCCCGGCCTGCGCCCTCTCACAGTTCAGGAGCCCCCAGGGGATGTCTGACTGCTGTGGAAGTGGGTGAGACTCCCGCCAATGCAGCTGCGCTCACCAGTCGTGAGCCCGGCTTCTGGCTGAGCAGTGCTCGCCCTGTAGGAGAGCACTGACCACCAGGGGGCAGCTCCAGCGTTGAGCGTCTGCCCTCTGGTGGTCAATGTGCGTCATAGTGACCGATTGTTCCGCCGTTTGGTCAGTTTGCATACTAGCCTTTTATTATATAGGATACCTCTTCATTTAAGGAAGTGCTTTTCAAGGTTTCTCTTTGGCACATCCAAATTACCAGCATCACTACTCTTGTGCTTCAGGACTATTATTAAGTCAAATGAGGGTTATTTGGATGCAAGCATTATGATACTGTGACAGTTGATGTGTTATCTGGGATGGCTACTAAGTGACTAAAAAGTGAGGAATGTATATAGCATGGATGCACTGGACAAAGGGATGATTCATGTACCTGGTGGGACCAAGTGGATAACATGAGATTTCATCACACTGCTCAGAATGACATAAAATTTGGAATTTTCCATTTAATATTTTCAGACCAAGGATAATTGAAACCATGGATGAGGGGGGAGTGGTCTACTGTATTTTAAATCATTGAAGCAGTTGTCCTTTATGTTTATTTAAAATATACTTCAAATCTGCATTCTGAAGATTATTTCAATTTGTACTATAAAAGTGTGATCTGTAAATAGAAACTTTTATTAGCTGTATGATATGTAAATGGAAACTTTTTAAATGAGTACTTCTAGGCCAGGTACAGATTAACAAATCTAGACTGATGTATTTAAATGTCACAAACAGCTGACACTATGTTAGTCATATCAAATTTACTTACTAGTAGTCTTTATATCAAATGATAAATGACCTGGTTTCTTACAGGCATGTGGTAAGAGAAACTGGTGAGTCAGTCACCTCAGGGCAGAAGTTAAAGTAAATGCTGCTAGTCTCAAGGCAGTTTACTCCTATCCATCTAAGTCCAGTTAAGGCTTACTTTTTTGAAAAACAGTATCATTGAGCTTGTCTGATGATAGTAAATTTTCTTAATCCTCACCTCTTTTGTCTTCTCATCATTACCCCCAAATAAAGAAGTGAATAGATAAATCAAATTCATCTCTTTTTATAGTCTGTCTTGTATGCCCAAAATATATATTCTAGTAGCCAACAACATGGACTTTGAATTTCTAGTTTCCATGGCTTTCTATTATCTGTTTTGTACTAGCAACTAGAGGAATGCTGGTTGGTTGGTTGGTTGGTGGCGGTGGTTCTTTCCACCCTGGTTATTACTCTAGGGGTGGGGGGCGGGTGAGTACAGCAGTCATTCTGGTAGTTTTCCTATGCAAAGCTGACATGGCTGAGGCACTAGTAACAGCGCTACAGAAAATACTTTTTGGCATGGCTCACTGCCCACAGAGAAAAAAAACTTTGAGGGCTCAGCCCAGTTTTACATACTTTGCATAGACTTGGGCCATTTACATGATCTAGCAGAAGAGGTTTCATGCTAGAAATCTGTAGGTAATGATGATAAAGAAACTAGCTCCTTGGTTTGAATTTTAAAAATTGTGCCCTCTGAAATGTTTTACTTTTTGCCTTAAGTTAATAATAACATATATTATGAAGAAGCTTGCAGCAACAAATTTTGGTAACCTTAATAAGGATTGCATTTTGCCTTATTCTTTTCCATGTTAGAAAAAATTATAAATTGTTTTAAACTGAACATCATAAATAAATGTACACGATATAAGATATACCCTAGGTTTCTGAAATCTCCTTTAAGAGTTGTATTTAAATGTGAAAATTGAATAGAGGGGTCAGTCTCTTGAGTCTTTAGTCTCTGCTAACCCAGTGCTTTGATGGTACATTAAATTATTTGTTTCCAAAAAATATTTGCTTTTTGTGGATACGTCAGATTGGCAGACACTATCTGATTTATCTTGTAGGATTCTAACATCACAAACACTTTTGCAGTAATCTCTGCCAGCACATTTGTAGTAATTTTTTATACCAGAAAACATGGGTTGAAAGTATTTTAGTGGGGTCCAGAACTATTAAGAAAATGTTATTTTTAAAAGATCTATGAAACTCAAGGAATGTTATGGGGTGTTTTTTTTTTCCTAGTGTTTGGTTTCTGTTTCGTTTTTTTATTTCTAAGTGCTATTTTTCTACCTAAATTGTAGTATGTGTCAAGTAATTTTATTTTTGTTTTTGTAGATAGGTACAAAGTTACTTAATTTGTATTTCTGACACACAGCTCATTTTTGGAGGCTATACCAGGAGCAGCATCAACATTTTCTGATACCTTAGTTTAGTATTTCTATCATGCCTACAAATGTAATTATTACAGCTAGGCATTTATAGTAGAGAGGAGAGGTGGGGGTTCATTCGCCTGATGGTGAGGAGTATGTGATATGCATTAGAGGAATGCTCTGGTACTGCTTTTCTCTTAAAGCTAGGGACCTAGTCCAGTTTATCTTCAGCATACTTGGCATAGACAGTGGTATTCACTGTTGAAGAGCTATGGGCTTATTAAGAGACTCTTCCTCACATTGCAGTAAACCATGTGTGTATATTTTTTAATCTGTAGGAAACCTGCACTAACACCATGTGTTCTGTTTTCTTTTTAGACTACGAAAAGGAAGCGTGGCTACATTAAAAATAAGCTTGTTTTTAAGAAAGGCAAGAAAATATCTAAGAAGACTGTTTAAATAACTATTCTGGTTCCTAACTTGAAGCAGTTGTCCTTGTGAGAACCAGTCTTTGCCTTTAGCTCATGTCATGTTTCACAGCAACAGAGGGTACAGAACCATCACTGATCCAGGTTAATGTTCAAAATTTCCTGGCAATGCCTGACTTAAAAAATAAAATTGGCTTATTGAGAACAGCTGTTTTCGACTTACAATGTGAAGCAAGACAGAGCGCTGCTGTAAATGTCAAACAGCAGATTTTTTTTTTATTGGTACATATTATCCTTCAAATCTGAGAATTTGGACTAACTGCACCAAAGAACCCTCTAATTTGGTCCCTGGCACATGCATACTTATTAATGTTTTTATTCTTTTACAAGACCTGCATTTTATTTGAATTACCCAAATAGCAATATATAAATTACGAATGATAAAATGTGATACAAGCTCCTTGAACCACACTAGTAAACTAGTACAGGTCTGAGAAAGAGGTATTAGAAACGTAATTATACTTCTTTGAATTATATTTATTTTCATGTTTCTCCAGCGCAAAGAATGTTTCATCAAATGCACATTTTCTGTTGCTTACTGTTTGCTCTAAGAAGAAGCTGCTGTTTCAAAGATGAACCTCTGAGTAACTGATTGATTCAAAGAGGTGTTTTTTTTATGTTGGCACATTATTGCTGCTGTTAGCAGTTGTTTTCACCAGGTACTTACAGAGCAGATCTCATCCATTGTTCATTCAAGGGCTAAATTTATATCCTTTGGAAATCATGGCAACTGAACAGAATGTTGCTTACTAGGATGGGGTTTATGGGGTTCGTATCTCAGCACTGAGGTTTAGCACTATGTTTACATGTAAAAGATTAAGGGAAAAACCCTAACGTGGACAAAGTTCATTATCTGTGACTTCAAAATGACAAAGGATTTGTAAACTTTGCCTGGACTTCTCTCATTTTATATAACAGTTTCATTTATCACAATGATTTTGTCCTCTTCTCCATATTGTTTTAATCCCTTAAGCATTTGATGAAACACTCTTTAATGCTATTGGAATTTTCTTACTTAAAAGATGTGACAGTTGTCAAAAATGCACTAAAATATAAATGGAGATTGAACATGTTCTCTTTCCAACTTATAGGCAACTTTCTATAGACTTGAACATTTTCTCCAGTTGTTCAGTAAACGTGAAAGAGAAAGGGTTTTTCCTGCCACAGGATAGAACTTTTTTTATATAAACAAGCATAACTTACGCCACTGCTTTTGGTGGAAAAGTGCAGAATAGTATGTACCTTTTATGAAGAAAAGTGTAATTTACAATATTCAGTGAGAATGTTACTGCTGATTTTCTTTTCCAAAGTGTAAAATATTCTTTGATTTATAGGATTCATTTTTGACCCAGATGATGGTTCTTTTACAGACGGCTGAACATTTTCACAAATAAAGTGTAACTAAATCTGGATTTCTGATACTTTGTCATTTGAGGGATTTTAATTTACTTTGTTGCTTTAAAATTCAATGCAGAGAAGTTGTTGACTGTAGGGAAAATAAAGTTAATTCAAATTTTGTGTTAAGTGTGTTGTCTTTTACAAATCTTCTGTTTTTTAAAATGAGTTAAGAGCACTGAACAACACCCTTCCTTGTTCACTTACAAAGGTTTCTCTAGAATATGTATAGAAAAGAGCTAGATTCGTTCAACTTTGCCCTACCATTTTATTTTGTCTTCTTTTTGCCTCAGAATGAAAGTCTCTTTATGGGTTAGTGAGGGGGGAAAACACCTAAGGACTTTAACAAAAACCCTGCTTCATAAAGTTGTGATATTTGTCAAGTCTTCACTGTAAAATTTTCTCTTTAAGAGCAGGAATGATCTCTCAACCTTTCTCAGTTTTAGGGAACACCACTTTGGTCCAATAGATTGCCTCAATAAAACAGCATCATGTAACAGCATTTATAATTTTATTTATCAGAAAAACAAAATTATAGTAGCTTAAACACATTAGAATATAGGATAATTGGCTCAAAATATTCTTTAGCTCTAAATTCATTTCATGTATGATCAATTACACCGAACATTACTTCATATTTTTTGTATTAAATATGAAAACCTCCAAGGTTTAGACTATACAGTAGCTTTTATTTTTGTTCCACATCTTGGAATTGAACAAAGCTGAGTTCTTCCTAGTATAAATTACAGGCAGTGAGGCAGGAAGTCCAAAGATAAAGTGCAGTTTTGAAACAACATTATTACCTACTTGAGTTTGCATTTGTAGTTTTACTTCCTTTGAATCTCTAGGCCATGGCCAAGAGGCCAGCACCTTTCCATAGGTAAAGAGCTATAATAGCATGAAATCTTCAGCTACTGCGCCTTAAAAATTTTTTTAATTGTACTATATAACCAAATTTACTATCTTCACTATTTTTAAATGTATAGTTTGGTAGTATTGAGTACATTTACATTGTTGTGTGGCCAATCTCCAGAATTTTCTTGCAGTCGCTGTTTCTTGAATGGTGGGTTTTGTCAGACATCTGCCTTGATGTTCATAACATTCCATTGAGGTAGGTGGGTAATGGATAAACGTAGGACTTAACAGCAGTGTGTAATTGAGATGTAGGAAATTGAGACTGACAAACCAGTAAGGAAATGTCATGATGTCTACTTAATTTCTTTTAAATTAAACCTTCTTTAAATTGTGAAGTGTGACAGAGAACACACAAATGTGTACACAAATCAAGCAACTCTGTAACCACAGCCCTAGTCAGAACAGAATGCTCCAGCACTCCAGAAGCCCCTCGCAGTCATTCACCTGCCCCACTTCCTCCACCAAGGCTCAACTGTCCTTGCTTTTAAGGTAATTACTTTGATTTATGGTTTTAATGCTTAATATATCTCTCTAAACATATTGTTTAATTGCACTTATTCTTTCAATAATATAAATGCAATCAAAGTATTTATTTAATCTTCAGTTTTTGTGAAACTCATCCAAAATATTGCATGCAACTGTAAGTTTATTTTCACTGATAGAAAATATTTCCTTATATTTTGTCTCTCTCTCTCATCCCGACCCCCTCCCCCCCATCCCACTCTACCATTGGTGTATATTTGCATTGTTTTCAGTTTGAGGATATTACAAATAATGTGCAGTTAAGGTAGGTGGAGTAATGGATAAATGTAAAAATATTCTTTTACATCTCTCTTGGGTTTTCTATGCATACATTTTTGTGAGTTTTTACCTAATAAAGTAAAATCGCTAATTAGAACATGAAGATTTTTGTTCATCACATCCTAACCAGTTCTTGTCAATCTTTAATTTTGCTTCTGTTCAGTTGAGCAGTGGTTTTTAATTGTTTAATTTTCCTTTTCTGTTACCAATGGGGTTGGCCTTTTGAAATCCTCTTGTTTATAAGGTTTTTAGTTCTAATCCATTTTTCTGTTGATTTTTTTATATATTAGTACAAGTTGTTTCTTACAGTATGCCTAGGAATTTGTTACTTGAATGTCTTATTCAATCTTTGGTGTGCCAACAGATTTCTATCCCCCATTTAAAAACTCTTTTCCTAAGCTGAGGTGTGAAGATAGTCTCTTGTATTCTTTTCCAGAAGATTTATTGTTTTTATCTTTTATACTTAGCTTAGAAATGCATTTGTTGAGTGGAGTGTGAATTTTTTGTTGAGGGTTTTGTTTGGTTTGCATGTGTATGCCTAATTGTCCATGCACCGGTTATTGAAAAGACTATCCTTTTCCTACAGCTGTGCAGTACTGCAGCAAACCAGGTATCAGTGTGAGTGTATTCTTGACTATTGTATTCCATAGTGTTTGTTGACTTAGCATAACTTGAAGATATAATTAAGATATGGAAAAGCAAGTCCCTCTCCCCTCCCCACTATGTTCTTTAAAGTCTTGGTTGTTTATGGCCCTTGGTTCTAAAACTTAAGCTTTTTGGAAAATTAGCACTTTTAAAATATTGAGTCTTCTATGAACATGGCATATTCTTTGATTAAAGAGGTCTCGAATATCTTTAATTTGTTTTATAGTTGTTAAACGGGTCATGCACACTTTCCTAAGTTTTATTACAAAGTATATGTTACTTTTGATAAATGCTGCCTTATAAAATTTTATTTTCCAGTTGTCAGTATATACAAAGTTTAGTTTTATATGTTGAAATTGTACTCAATAATTTGTTAAACTCTTTCTAATAATACATTCAGATGATTCTTATTAAACAATGCCATCCTAATTGGGGAATAATTGCAGTTTTATTTCTAATGGTTATGTGTTTAATTTTCTTGCTTTTGCTGCACTGGTTAGGACATCCAGTATAGTACTAAATAAAAAGGTAACATCTTTATTTTCTTCTATCACAAGGGAAATTTTTGATATTTCACTTAAGTTTGTTTTAATGTATATTTTTCTGTGGATATCTTTGATTAGATTGAGAACGTATTTTTCACAGTTGGCTAATGAGTTTTTATCATGAAAGAGCTTTATCAAGTGATTTTTAAAATTTATTTAGATGATTCTGGTTTTTCTCCTGTATTCTGTTAACATAGTGAATTAGAGACTTTTTGTTCACAGTATAAACTAAATTTGCATTCCTGGACTAATGATCAGTGCTTGATAAAATTTGTTGGTGTAAACCATTTGTGCCTGGATTTTTCTTTGTGCATATGTTTTTAATTACATATTCAATTATTTTAGAGACACATATTGTTTTTTTTCTTCCTTATGTCAGTTTTGGTAAGTGATTTTTTAAGGAATTTGTCCATTTCATCGAAATTTTCAAATAGATTAATGTAAAATTATTGCTAATATCACTTGCTTATTTTAATGTCTGGTATTTTATAGTTGATGTCCCTTCATTCATGAAATTTGTTTTCTATTTTTCTTCTTACATCCCTGTTTTTGTCTCTTCTCATTACCTTGCTCCTCATTTTCCTTCACAGTTTTTATCAATTTTGTTAGTTTTCTTTCAAAATACAGCTTATGGTTTCGTTGACATTTTCTAAAAGTATGTGTTTCATCAATTTGTGTTAATTTCCTTTTATTTCCTTAAGTGTGTTGATTTCTTCTTTCCTAATATCTGAATTTAAAGTTATACACTCACTATAAGATTTAAGTTCTAACAAATTTTGTTGTAAACTGTCATTTAGTTAATGCATAATTTCATTGTATTTTATTTGAACCATGAGTTTATTACGTTTCTTGATTTTCAAATATGGTGGTTTTCTAGTTATTCCTTTGTTATCATTGTCTACCTTAAATACATTGTATTCAGACATTCTGATTTTAATCCTTTGAAAATGGTTAAAATTTGTTGTGATCCTCTGTGTGTCCACATCTGTGAAGCTTGTTCTATTATTTACTAAAAAGGATGTATTATAATCATATATAGATTTGCCTATTCCTTCTTGAACTCTCAATTTTGTATGTTTTGGACCCATGTCAGATATATGTACATTTAAACTTTTGGGGGGAAATATCAGACTTTGTTTTCATTAATGCTTTTTGTTAAAGCCTGTGTTCTCTTATTAGTAATAGTGTTATATAGCGTGATCACTTTTTCATCCTTTTAAGGTGTCTTACTTTGGCTTTGTTGAGTTTTTAATGTGTAGCTCATTGGTTTTCATTTGGGATTTTTTAAAAATTCTCTGCCATCTCTTTAAATATTGCTTCTGCCCCAGTCTCTCTTTGCTCTCCTCTAAGATCTGATTGAGCATAATTAGACCTTTGTGGGCTGTATCCTTCTCCATTCTGTATATTCTACTGACTCAGTTACCCGGTATCGCTAATCTGATATTAAAGTCATCCATTGAGTTTGTTACCGAATACATTTTTTGTCTTTTCCCACCTCAACTTTTTTTATGGCAGTGGTAGGCAAACTCATTAGTCAACAGAGCCAAATATCAACAGTACAACGGTTGAAATTTCTTTTGAGAGCCAAATTTTTAAACTTAAACTTCTTCTAACGCCATTTCTTCAAAATAGACTCGCCCAGGCCGTGGTATTTTGTGGAAGAGCCACACTCAAGGGCCAAAGAGTCGCATGTGGCTCGCGAGCCGCAGTTTGCCGACCACTGGTTTATAGGAATATAAAAAAGATCTATGTCAGTGGGAGACTTACCATTTCGTATCTTTGGTCTATATGGGAATGATTTTTAGGCCTTTAATGTATTAATTAAAATGAGTTTTATTTTATTCCTCACCCGGGGATATGTTTGATTTTAAGAGAGAGAAACATTGATTGGTTGAAATGAGTTTTATTTTATTCCTCACCCGGGGATATGTTTGATTTTAAGAGAGAGAAACATTGATTGGTTGCCTGTTGTACGTGCTCCAACAGGATTGAACCTGCTGCTTAGGTATGTGCCCTCGCTGGGAATTATCTCCACAACCTTTTGGTGTAAGGGAGGACGCTCCAACCAACTGAGACACCTGGCTAGGGTGAGTTTTATTATTTTATTTAAAAAGACATACTTCTCCCATTTAATTGGCACCACTGTAGAAGACAAACTGTGTTGATCTACTTCTGAAGTCTCTATTCTATTCATTTGTGTGTCCTCACACCAGTACCACATTCTCTTGAAGTCAGGTAATGTAATTCCACAACTTTGTTCAGTGGCCTTTTAATATTTACCCTGGGAATACAGGTACACCTGTCTTAGGCAAATGAGGATGTATGGTCACCTAACTTACAACTGACATAGGACTAATCCAGAATCTGTAGTCTTAAAGGAAAAGAAAATATTTTTATTAATTCTTAAGCATAGTACAAATTACGTATATGAAAAGAAACATACCTACCGGAGTAGCTAAAATGTTTAAGTGTTAGTGAGGATTGTGAAAACAAATTCATACATTTCCAGCAGGAACTCAAACTAGAAATCACCCTGGAAAACTTCAGCAGTAGCTGATGCAGTTATACATCCCATATCTCAGCAATTCTTCTAGGTCTGTTAAAGTTACTGGTGCTCTAGTGTGGTCTGAAGTCAGCCACCAGATGTGTTGGTTCTGCAGGGACTCCAGTGCAGGCTAAGTCACCCACAGTTTGTGTGAGGCATGGACCACTTGGGATCTACAAAACAATCTGTGGCTCATTGCTGCTTGTGCTGGGCTTTGGGCCTCTGAACCTAACCACAGTTCCAGGCCAAGACTTGCCTGGAGTTGGTAGAGATTTTAGGAAAGTCCACAAGTATGAACCTAGGCAGGTTGCTTATGTGGATGGAAAAGTAGCTTGGACCAGGCGCACAAGTTGGATAGGGCCTCGGAATTATCAGAGTGAGGTGTACAGTGTTAGCCAGGTTAATGGAGAGCAGAGATTTGGTGCCTTTCTGTGACTGCTGGTTGAATGGGGGAAGGGTTCAACAAAAGAACAGCGGTACCTGCCAGCATTTCCAACCCTCTCGGGTCCTCAAACTTTTTAAACGGGGCTGGTTCACTGTCCCTCAGACCGTTGGAAGGCTGGACTATAGTTTAAAAAAAAACAAACTATGATATGCGCACTGCGGGCCCGAGACAAGTCGGCTGCTAAAGCAGGACAGGCAGCGGCACCCGCGGGCCAGATAAATGTCCTCGGCGGGCCGTAGTTTGAGGACCCCTGCCTCACACTGTAGCTAGCCAACTCAGTGCTTTTCTGTATGTCCTTGGTGCTGATATAGGTGCTGTCCCCCAGTGCTAGTGAGCAAGCAAGTCTGTTTTCAGGCCCCTCGATTGGTACTCTAGGCAGCACTGTCTCACTTGGATACAATCGCCACCAGTTCTCACAGCCAGATGTTATGGAAACTCCTCTTCCCAGCACTGACGCCCCAGGTTGGGGAGCCACGTGTGGTGCTAGGAGCCCTCGCTCCTTGGGGATGACCTCCACAGCTCTGATATCCCTCCCGATTCTTATTTGAGTTGGAGTTTGGTTACATGAAATAAGGAAAATCATTACAGTGATTTGATTTTTCCACTGCTTTTGTTATATTTATAAGGGTTCTGGAAAACAATCAGTGGTCTATAGCAACTGAACAAATGCCCACTGAAGAAAAAGTCATATTTAAAAATAATAGGAAATCTCATGGTATAAAGTATATTCATTTTTGCCCCACTCCCTCCACAGTGTAGCATGGTTGGGAGAAAGCAGCCACCTATCTCCTAGTGACCTCTCTAAAACAACGGAGCAGAGCACTTACTTGCAACATTCTAATGTGTCTAGGGCTGCCTGAAGACCTGGTCCGTTTCACTTAACTTGGCTCAGTTCTCAGGCTTGGAAAAGCTGCAGAGAGACTATGGACCTGGAGATACTTTAGCAAGAAATGGGGGTGGAGGAACAAGAGAATATCTAAGGTCCTGAGAAGTCAGAGGAAAATCTGGAAAAATAAAGACATTTAAAGACAGCCATTAACACCATTTTGTTCCACTTTGGTGATTACCTGAGACCCCACAACTTACATGGCCTGAGCCTTTTCCCAGAGTAAAGCTCCCTGTGGCCTGCTGGAGACCATACTAGAGCACCACCAACCAACTCTACAAATGACACACCTGAAGGGTGAACTCAGCCCCATTAAAGCTCCTGCTGCATGGGGTCAGCCCTTACACAACAGCTCATGCTGTACCAGGACTTGTCCTCATAGCCAGTGCTCCTGAGGATTAACCCCACCCACTGACATGCCAACAGCAAACAAGAGACACCTGGCTTAGGTGATAGGTAGATTGTGCCTCACAGGACACCTTCACACCTTCTGCCGAGACTGGGAAAGGTAGCAGATCTACTTTATAGAATCAAACACGGAGTCAGCCAAAATGAAGACATGAACATGTCCCGAATGAAAGAACAGGACAAATCTCCAGAAAAGGGAACTAAATAAAATGGAAACAAGCAAAGTACAGGTTAGAAGGATGCTCAATGAACTTCAGGGAAGAATAAATGAACTCACTGAGAACCTCGACAAAGAGAAACCATGAAAAAGGACCTGTGGGAAATGAAGACTACAGCAGAGGATTAAATCAGCAATGCAGAAGGCATGGTGGCAGAAAACAAATCAGAACGGCAAAAGAATTTAAGTGATGAGAGTTTAGGGACCTCTGGTACATCGAGCATACCAATGGTGTATCATAGTGCTGCCAAAAGGAGAAGGGATTGAAAACATCCCTAAAGGCAAAGAGAATCTCAAAAGCAGTTAATTTAAAAGGGAGCTCCCATAAGACACTCAGCTCAATTTAAAGTTTTTGGGTTTTTCTTTTTAAACTGTAAGTCAAGAATTCTAGACCTGTCCATATAGTCTTTCAAAGGTGACCAGAAGTTAAGAGCTTCCCAAGTAAGTAGCTGAGTGAGTTCATTACCACTACACCTGCCCTGCAAGAAATGAAGTCTTTCAAGTTGAAATGAAAGTCATTGGACAATAACTCAAAGCCATAACATTTTTTCTTCTACAACAGTGGTTCTCAACCTTCCTAATGCCATGACCCTTTAATACAGTTCCTCATGTTGTGGTGACCCCCAAACCATAAAATTATTTTCGTTGCTACTTCATAACTGTCATTTTGCTACTGTTATGAATTGTAATGTAAATATCTGTTTTCCGATGGTCTTAGTCGCGACCCACAGGTTGAGAACCGCTGCTGTAGAGCCTAAGACCATTGGAAAACACAGATATTTACATTACAATTCATTAACCATAAATGCTTATGTGGTAGATATTTTGTTGTTTGAAATAGTTTTGATGTAAATATGAACGCTGTTCACATCAAATTAACAATACAATTTGAGCTCATTTAGAGCCATCAATTCCAATAACTTTTGAATTCCTAAAAATAAAACAGACACACAGATAGGTATAGTATTTAATCGAAATATATTTGTCTAATATCTACAAAGTGTGAACATTTGATCTTAAGAAAGCAGACAAAAGGCACAAATTAGTATTACTACAGAGAAGCATTCATGCTACTGGATTTTATAAATATTCTTCAGAGTGGCACAGTGAAAAATAAAATGAGCAGTAAGCAAAAATCAAATGTTTTTTCCTTTATATTCTAGTGTCTCAACCTCGTTTTTAAAGGCAGAGGACTGAAATTCAACTGAAACCATGGAACACTTAGGCAGGCTTCATTTTAATCACAGTGGTTTTGCAGAGTTTGGGTCAAATAATAGAGGTGCACTAAAAAAAAATCCACAGGAAATTATTTTTCCCCAAATTAAGATAGTGGTTGTGCATGTTTATTATATGCATGCGTGTATTTAACTTCTAAAGCCCTTTTTTCATCATAAAAGTAGTGAAGTCTCCATATGACTTGTTTTCTACTGTAAAAGCAGCAGCTTCTAAAAAAATGTATGACTAGTGCTTTGAGCAGAAGAAATTGTCAGTTTCTGGGGCAAGTAGATGGGAGGCCAATTCCAAGATGGGCCTGGCTACAGGTTTTCCCCGAGGTGCTCCACTCGGAAAGGCTCTGCTGTAAGCCTGGAATAGCTTCCTGCCCGCTCCCATTCAGCAGAAAATAGCTGTTTATCTTGCTGTGGGATGGACAGGTGAAATGCTGTGGGGAGAGGTGGGAATCACAATAATTTTGAAATGAGAGGAATGAGCCATTTTCTACCAGATGGATATCAGTTGGGCCACGCCATTCCCCCCCCCCCCTTTTTTTTTTTTGACAGAAGTTGACTACATGAGAATACTTTTGTAAGTGCAAAACATTTTTGGCAGAGTGAAAAATAGAAAAAGCCAATCCTCATTGATAAAAAGGAGCCCGTAATTACCCACTTGACTCTGGTAAGTGCAGTATTTACATGTGTAATAATCAGCAGACATGTATACAATGGCATGTGTGTGAACATATAGTATGCCAAGAGCTCACAACTGTACACACACATGCCCCAAATGGCTCTTGAATAAATGTAATCCTATAGCAGAGTTTGGAGTACATTTTTCACAGTATAGAATTTCTTAGGTACCATTTCTTGAATGATATCAAGCAGTCTCAGTGAACACCAACAGAACCTTGATACTGTACCACTTTAATTCCTACAAAAACGGGGCTCTTCCTGAAGGCTCCGCACCTCCACCTAGTCAGTGTGCCTTCCACAGGGGATTGAAGTAGACCCAGCCATCACCCTGTAAGAGAAAGGAGACGTTACATGGAGACCTCTCGGCAGGCAAAGGGGAGGAAGAGTCCAGACTATAGATTGGAACCTGAGTACCATGCAAAGCACTGTTAGCATCTGTCAGGACCACCACCAGTATGTGTGTCTGCCTTGTTCCTGGCATCTCAGCTGTGCCAAGCTGGTGGTCTCACTACCCCTCCTCAGCTCTTAAAGCCCATATGATCTTTGCATGCTAGCATTTTAGGAGAAAACCCCACAAAAATAACAAAAGGGGGGGGGCTTTGTTGGTTTACATCAAGAAAGATTGAGAGGGAGGAGCTTGAAACAGCAGGACGGGGTGGGGGGTGGGTACGTGTTGGATGAACAGACAAGGGAGAGAAAAGTAGAGACCTGCATGTAAATCACCAGTGATTTACAACTTATCAGCCTGGAGGGGAATGCCCAACAAAAGCTCTCACCAGCCGGAGTTGTCACAAATCGGCACACACTGGAAATACCACCAGTACAACACCGGTGAGAAAGGGCAAGAATCAAGATGGTGCACTCAGCCTGGTGCTAGGCTAGAAGGGCATATACTGAATGGTAACAATTCTGGTTTTGGGTGATTTTTATTCTTTACCTATCCTCAAGCCTTCTCTTAGGAACATGGGGTCTTTTATTGAACTCAGCAGGGAACAGTATGTTTTCTTTTGTCATTTTGTTTTTTGCATGTGCATCTTTCCACAGAAGCCAGACAAGCTAGTCTCAGAGGGACCAGATCCACCTCACAGAAAGATCCTTGAAGGACTGTGTGATGGTTAATTGTATATGTCAACTTGGCAGGCCCTGGGTGACCAGATTACACAATTTCTGGGTGTCTGTGTTTTGGGGTGAGATTAGCATTTGATTGGTGGATTCAGCAAAGGAGATTGCCTTCCCCAATGTGGGTGAGCATCATCCAACTAGAAAGAAAACAAGTGGGAGGAGGAGGAGTCCACCTTCTTTTATGCCTCGAGTTGGGACATCTCATCTGCCCAGAAAGGGAATTACACCATCAGCTTCCCTGGGGTCTCCAGGGATTTTCAGCCTCCATAAGCCAGTTCCTCATAATAAATCTACATGCAGTTATGTCTCCTGTTGGTTCTGTTCTGTTTCTCTGGTGAACCCTGACTGACACTATGGATTCATCTCACCTGGGCAAGGCTTCCAGACAAGATTCCCACTCAGTCTCATAAAGGCAGAGTCTCCCCAACAGTCCTTCTGCCTGAGCCAGAATCCGACCTTGGAGTCTTGCAGCCACAGCCCCTGCCTCTGGGGGACAGTGGCTGCTTTCTGTCCTGACCCGGAGTCCACCTCACGGTTACTAACTCACCCGAGGCCTTCTACCTACACAGTAATCCTTCCTTGTCGCAGGTCAGGCCTACCAGCACCTGAGCCAGAGCACGCCCAGGCACATTTCAATTGGTTCTCAATGTTTACATTTTTTTAAATTCCTTCATACCATGGGAAAACTTGTGAAGAATTGGACAGTTAGTGATCGCCTGGAGGTAAGTGGCATCCACCCTCTTTAGACATAGACTCACGTCTGCCCTTGTCCTCACAGCCTGTTTCTCGTGGATGCTGCCGGCCTCCTGAGGGCCTGCCTTAAACTGGCCTCTGCACTCCCATTATTCCCACTTCTGTTAAGACTGCTTCCCAGTTGCTCCACAAACCATTTCAAGAGCATAAGGGCCTCAACGGAGCACACAGTGCCTTGCCATTGCCAGGGTGAGATTTATTTCTGCCTTCACATGTCACTTTCCTGGGTGGCAGCAGCAGCATCCGGGCACAGGACTCAGACTGGCCTGTCCTAGCATGTCTGTCCCATTTGGCCCACAGGAGGCGGCGCTCTGAAAGGGCAGTTCTCAGTCATGAAGGTCCTAGCCCGCCCGATGTGGAGCGGGCAGCAGGGCACTTCACTGCAGCTAACGATAAAGTAGCAGGGGGCCTGAGTTTCTTCTTATGACTAGGATAGCATCTAGGTCTGCCATCCATACCTGGCCCTCCCTGGCAGGCCAGTGGGCTTTTCTGATGGAGGCTGCCAGAGGAACAGGGTGCTCAGTTCTGCCCACAGGACGCCCTCAGCCCAAGCTGGAGCCAAGCTACCCCAAATCTTCCCAGGAACCTCTCCTGCCCCATCTTTCTGTCCATCCAAACCGCTGCGTTAGCCAAAGAGATCCATCTGCCCCTCAGGACAAGCACCCAAACAGGCGGAGAAGTTACCTCCTGGATAAAGTACTTGGGCTGCCATGGGGTGCCGAGGTTCTCCCGCTTCCGCTCCTCCACCCGCTGCTTGTCCTCCAGGCGCCGCTTCTGCTCGGTGGCGGCATCTATGTCCCCCAGCCGCAGGTAGCGGGTCACCTCCCGCCAGAGGTTCCTGGGGGTGACAGAGGAGGAAGTGGTCAGGCAGGGACAGCAGGGCTCAAGGAAGGTCGTCCTCCGTAAGGAGGGGCCAGAGCGGGGAAGAGGACAGCTGGGCAGGCCATCTGTAGAGGCAGTTCATTCCAGGTGACCGCTAGAACCAAGGATCTGAACCCGGGCTACCCGGCTATGCTGCTGCTACAACGAAGCAGACGCTTATTTGGTGCTCACCATATTTTCCTCATATTTTACACACAAATCATCACAGTAACCCAATGACATAGATGTTGTATTAGCATCCCCGTTTTAAAGGGAAGGAAAAATAGGTTCACAGGTGAATTGAATTGCTCAAGGTTAGTGAGCTGATACATATGGACAATGGCTGGTTTCCCACAGGGAAACCCTGTATTAGGAGTTCGAAGGGGGAGGGAGAGGAGTTGATTTTGCTGCAGGCTCTGTGATCTCACCCACATCTACACAAGGAAGTTAATTCTCTGCCCCACTCATTCATTGTAAAAGGCAGCCTAGATTGGCTATCTTGTGCAGTTCTCGGAATTCCCAGGACCACCCCGATTTGTATTTGTACACTGTTCCAGGGGGTGAGGACAGGAACTGAGGGAGAGCAGGACACCATCATCCATGCACTTCCGCAGCCATCCTTGACACATCTGGTGCCCGGGGAAGGACTGGGCATAAAGACATCCCGGTGGGGGGTGCTCTCAAGAGCAGGACCTCCCATGAAAAGCCTCCTCATAAGACAGTGGCCCCAAGTTTAGAAGGCAGAGACACCCGAGGACTGGAGAGGGAAAGTAGGAAAGAACTGGCCCCAGACAAAGCTCTGGCTAGACACACCCGGGGACCCAACCAATAGCACTGCTAGGGTGGGGACCGGTGAGGAGGAGTTGGGGGCTCATCTGGGGAAGACAACTTCAAAAGGAAGGGCAGAAAGGTGAGGAGCCTTGAGGTGGGGAGGGTGGGAGCCGGTCAGGGAGAAAAGCAGAAAGGAAGTCCAGGAGAGCCTCATGGCAAAGGGCCGGCGAGTGGCCGAGGCAGGGTTGTGGCTGGCATCACAGGGCACTGGCTCTGCCTTCATCCACCAGGGCTCTAGGCAAGGCAGGACATCTGCTCAAACCAAACTCAGGGCATCCTGAGCAAATGCATGGGTGCGGGCAGACAATGCAAGCACCTTCACTCTTCCCTGATGGGCAGTGGTTCCCTCCCCTCCAAGGGGGCTCGCCAGGGCCAGGATCACTGTGAGAGCTGGGAGAACTGGTCTAACCACTGCCTCCCCAGCCACGCAGGTAAGGCCTGGCCCCCAAACAAGAACCGGAAAGCGAGTGCTAATCCTACAATGAAGCAGAGGCCCTGAGGCCCTGGCGTTTTACTCAACTCAGTTACAACATACGGTTCATACACACTGATGCACCCACCTCAATTTTACAGAATTCACACTTCGCATTGGTTACAAACTCTTGTAAAGGCAAACCTTTCACCGAATCATAATTTCATTTTAATCCTTCCTCGTATTTCTAAAGAGCAGCATATGGTTTTAGATAAGGCAAATATTTTCTGTAAAGGGCCAGGCAGTAAACATGTTGGTCTGGCAGGCCATATGGTCCCGATCCCAACTACCTAACTGCCATTGTAGCAGGAAAACAGCCATAACCAATAAACATGGCTATGTTCCCATAAAATTTTACAGATACCAGCTACAGGCTAGGTTTGGCCCCAGGCCACAGTTTGCTGACCTCATGGATGGAAAATCAAATGGGCTTATTCCATGCAGAGTCTGCCCGTGTGCCTGCATAAACATCACTCAAAGGGGTCGCAGCATATTCATGCCGTAGCGCAGGCATGCTAACTGGTCAGATCCTCTAATTTACTTAGCCTTTTCCTCCTGCTGAATAGGCAGGTGGGTGTTTTTTCTTTTGTTTGTTTAGGATTTTAGATAGATATAGATATATAAATATATATTTAATTTTATGCTGAAACTTTCTGAATTTAAGAACTCTCCCTTAGAATATATTCCCAGAAATACAACACAAGATTAAACGGAATGAATGCTCCATGCAGCCAAACCTCACACATTCCTACTGTAAGCACAGGGTGTAGAATGTCAATTTGATCACACCCTTGTCGGCACTGAATTTTTTTTTAATTATGTTGCTAATCTGGTAAGAAAGAAAAGTGCCTCGTTTGCACGGTTCTTTGATTACTAGCAACTCCCTGTGTTTAACTTTGTAATGAAGCAACAGGCCAGCTGAGCTGACAAACTCTTTGGGGACAGGCAGACTGTCTTCACCCTCCACCCCCTACTGAGAGATTCAAAGGCTCTACTGCTCAATGACACACAGTGGGAAATTCAAATATCTCAAGTCAGAGCAGGGTTCCCGGCCCCTTCCATTTGTTCGCTGAGCTTTCTAAGGCTTCCTCTCAGTCCCCTGGGTCGAGCGGGGAGAGAGAAACAGCCTGACCCACCTGGACTCCATGGGCCCCTGCTTCTCCAGAGGGCGGATCTTCTTGGGGCACACTGGCAACGTGGTCGTGTCCACGACTTTGGTCTCTCCGTTGTTGTAGGTGAACTCTAAGGTGCCGTTCCATTCCCCGTGGACTTTACAAACAATGGTGCTGGTTGGGTTGTGCTTCACCTCTGCTGTGACCCTGAAGGAAGGAAGGAACACACTTTGGGAGATTATAAAAACAGAGACTAGAAAAGGTGGACTCACATCGGGAGGTTCTTTTTTTAGTGGGGTGGCATGGAGAGGAATCGTTTTTTTAGAGTTTTGCTCAAAGTCTAGCTCATAAAATGTGATCTAATGTCCATGAACACAACATGAAGCATTGATGGAAAAACTGGTGAGCAACGAATCAAGTCTAAAGGTCGGTTAATAATCTAGTGAAAGCTGAGCTACACCTAACCTCGTGCTTGGCTTTGCATGGGTACCTTCTGCTCACAGCCACCTTCCGTGGGCTCTAGAAGTGGCTGGGTGGAGGTCTGTGACCTCTTGCTTCACCGGCCGGGCCTGAGGGGCTCCAGGAGTCCAGCTCTGGGTGAAAGCGGATCCCAGCTCCCTCTCTACCTGGGAACTTGCTGCACAGTCGGAGGAACACGGGAGAAATGGGGAATCCTGCTCCAGGCAGCCAAGCACAGGAGGCAAACGCCTCTCTTCCCCACAGCGCAGCTCAGGTTGAATTTGAGCTTTCGAACCCAGGCTTGGAAGCTCTCTGCCTGAGCCTGAACATGGCCACGGTTCCCAGGTGGTGAGCTAAGGCTCTCGGGCCACATCAGAAGCCGTCCAGGCTACGCCCAGGGGAAGGGCGTTCGGGATGTGCTGGTAAAGGTTTAACAGTGGCTGTCCAGGAGGGAAAACACCAGATCTGTCACATTCGCCAGTTTCTGTGGGGCCCCACCACCGCTGATTTCAAGCTGCCAACTTGATAGGAGGTGGAGCTGGGGAGCAGTGCAAGTGGTCACCCTGTGAGCCCCTGCGTCTGGCTCCAAAACGGCCACTGAGGGCGCCCACTTCCCCAGCGACAGACACTGTGGGGTCATACAGAACACTTTCCCCAAAGGGCAGGGACGGGAGCCTGTGGATACTGGTCTGCTCTGCAGGAGGAATTTTTATAACTGGAGCAATAAAAACAACGCTGTGCTTCTGCAAACAGCAGGCCTCGCCTTCCACTTCTTAGGCTTGGGCTTCCCCAGCTCCTAAAGCAAAGATCTCACACAGGATATGGGGTTCGGGAGATTTAACGGAGCCAAATTAACACGAATGGGGTGCTCCCGGGCAGAGTCGGGGTTCGCAGATCAAATTGCTTCAGATCAGAGAAACAGGCTGCGGCCTCAGGAGGGTGAGTTTACTGTAACAAACGGAAGCGTCTTTTTTCCCTCTGGTGTGTGTTTGCTAATACGTCCCCAAATGATTTCACCGAACGTTTACACGAGAAGGGTTTTTGTTGTTTTTTTAACCTGCCATGGGAGGGGGAAACAAAGAGGCATCTCTTTTGAAAAAAGATCTGTTAACTTTATCTTGCCTTTCAATGCATCCCATGGCGGGAACCCAATTTCTGGTGGAGAAATGACCCTCGGGGCGTCGTGATCAAACGAGGACAGAGCCTCCCCGGTGCCTCCTACCTGTGGACTTTCCCTCCATAGAAAGGCTTCGTGTGGAATATCACGGTTGCGGAGTACCCGGTCTTGGCACAGTTGATGCTGACTTTTCCTCCAAGCTCCACCCAGGGGATGGTGAGGATGGAGCGGGCGTAGGCACTAGGCAGGGTGAACACATACTCCTCCCCGTGTTCCAGGAGCCGCAGCACACCTCCAGGGAGAGAGGGGGAGACGGTCAGGCACACAGACTGCGAGGGGGCAGCTGGGGATCAGAAGACAGAGAAACCAGGCAGCCCCTTGCCAAGGGCACGGGCCTCCCACCTCCGCCAGGGCTGGCTGCTCGTTCGCACGCGCTGATTTCCTGTGTGCCCCACTGTGGGCCAGGCACCGAGAACGCCACAGTGAACAAGGCAGACCCTGTCTGTCCTCAAGGACAGACCGGAAAGGGGGGCATTGGTCAGTCACCAAGCAAACGCAAAACTGTGACTGCGATGAAGGTGGGAGAGAGAGGTGCCTGGGGCCATGGAGGCCTCCCCTGGGAAGTGACAGAGAAGGGAGGTTTCCCTGAGGAAAGGGCAGGGGAGCTGGGTAGGAGCTGGGTAGGCGGAGAGGGGGACGATTCCAGGCAGGTGGTGGGAAGGAGCGCGGTGGGCGTGCAGGGGCTGGGAAGGGGCCTGTGAGCACAAAGGGAGATGGTGCGCACAGTGTGGAGGCTGGTCAGGCCAGGAGGGGCCAGACCTTATGTTTTAACTTCAAAAAAGCATGTTCAAGAGTTCTGCCATGATCCTGAGAGCAAGATCTTAACTTCTCTGTGACCCAGGGAAGCGGCACCTGTGCCTCCCTGGGCTGTGGTAAGGATGGGAAGGCGATGCCAAACCTCAGCTCCAAGCATGCAGCCTGACACACCACCAGGATCCTGCGGGTTTACATCCTAATCCCGCCTCCCTCTCCAAAGCAGCTCTCTCCATGGGCGAATTCTTAACAGTGGGATTTCCATTTGGGAATAAAGAGGAAATCACGAAGTCTGGTCGTGGGGGGTGCACGTGGAGGGGGCAGGGAGCGGTGGGAGGCTCCCTCCTGGTGCTCATCTTTAGAAAAGCCTCTTACAAACCAAGTGGCACTTCAAGTCCCCTGACACCAGTGAGCCCCGGAGCAAGCTGCTTGAAGGCATAAGCAAGACCACATTCCTTGGGCTCTCTGCTGGAATCCTTAAGTGTGCGCTCACTTACTCAGTAACCTGTAATGATGCCTGCTCAACGCGAACTCCTATTGTTAGGGTTGCATCACAAAAAATACCTGCCCCTCGTAGGAATGAAAGACAAGTTAACACCAGGCGTACAGATGGGATCCCAATGGAAGCACCTCTTTCATGAGCCTGAGAGCCGGGAGAAACTGCCAACTGCCAAAGCATCAATCCGCCCTCCGGAGCCGAGTCTTAAATCCCACAAACGCATTTATCAACCAACACAAGGCCAGGCATTAAAACTTCCAAACTGACCCATTTTAAATAGTTTCATTCCCGATCGCAACCCGAGGAACCCAAGTATTCTGATAGAACATTTTTCTGGAAAGCACAGAGTCACAGAGGGGAATTCTGGGGGCCTGGGGTGCAGCGTCGGCCAAGGTGCCACTGCGCTTGCCGGAACTGCCTGCCTTTCCCCACAGACTCCAGAGGCTGTGCCATTTACTCAGCGCTTGTCCTGGTGTTTTAGGGGCAGCTGGGTTGCAGGAGCAGTTGAGTGGACCTCTGCTCCCAGCCGGGGGGAGGGGGGGAGGGGGGTGTGTGATGAGTAGAGGCCCTTTGCTTCCCTGTGGACAGTGGACAGAGCAGACGGGGTGACTGCACAGTGTCTCAATCAGGGGTCGCAGCGCCAGAGCTGAGGACAATGGGGGTGGGTGGGGGACCGGCTCTGAGCTGCAAGCTAAGTGGATCCATGGCAGAATGAAGCTCCTTACAATGGCATTTCATTGTAGCTAAATACGCCGCAGCCTAAGGCCATCAGTGAAGAGGTAAGTCCATGTATTTGCACACAAAATTGCAAGGGGATCCATCTGAGATCTGAATTTTAAAGCGAGTGGGTTGGAAAAATGGTACTTCAGACTCAGTCAAAAATTCATGGCATGTGCTGGGTCCACGCAGGGGGTGAGTGAGGGAAAGAAATCACCCGTCTCCCACTCCCGACTCCGCACAGGGGCTGAGCCCAGGAAGCAGAACCGCTTGCTTCGGAGTATTTTGTTTCGGGGAAATAAGATCATGTGTTACAAGCTGGCACATTTAATTAACATGAGGGAAGGAGGCAACCAATCCATGTCTCTCTCTTATCTCTCTCCTATTCCCTCCCTCCCACTCTCTCTCTCTCTAAAAAAAAAAAAAAGGCAATGGGAAAATATCCTCAGGTGAGGACTAACAAAAAAGAAAGTTTATTCTCCTATGCTAATAAAACTTAATGGCTGGATGGGTTATTCCAGATGACATTTTAAAAGTCATTCAATCAACGAATCGATAAAGCAATGCATCAGGCACAGGAAAGGGGGAAGCAGCATCCCTGTAGAAGGTGCAGGCAACCCCCCTCCCCTGGGCTTCAGTAGAAACCGAAGGTGGGAGCGGCCTCGACGCTGTACTGCTCTAGCACACCAACGGCTCTCTCCTTCACGTGATGCAGCGTGTGGGGGTCTGAGCACACGTAGTAACATTAAACCGGATGGAATGAATCTCCCAGATCCCCAGTTCTGTTTTGAAACAAAGGGGAACACTTCACCCGTCCAGACCTTGGGGTACTGGGGTACTTTGCCCACCCTCGGAAACACAGAGCCCCAGAGAGGTCAACATCGAGATTCACGCCACTCTCACTTCCTGTGACGGATGCAAGTGTACAAATCAGTGCGAACGTCAACCTCCCCGCGGGGTCCTGAGCAGTCTTCTTCCTGCATCACCCTCCCTGCTTTCAGCAGTAAGAGCGGCCCGAGGTGTTCGAACCCGAGCTCCCTGCTCAGAGCACCGCGGGGTCCAGGACCTGGGCGGACACGTTGCCTGCTGGGACCTGCCACGCGGCCCTCACCCAAACGGTGCCGCACCGGGGCGGCTCCCGGCCGGGGCTCCGAGGAGGAGGCCGAGTTGGGGACAGTGTCCCTGGGATCAGGAGAGAGGCCAGAGAGGAAAGACCAGGCGGGCCTCTACCCGTTCCCTCCAGCAACACCTGGAATCAGTTTACCTTCCCAGCCTCAGGGACACAGGCCTGCTATGCCCTCGGCGGGCCCTAACGTCCTCCAGCCCGCCACCCCCTCACTTGGTCACCACCTGCTGCCCACCCACCCCTTCTACATTCCGGGGCGCCTGTGACTCCCAGACCTTCTCAATTCTGGTTTCTCCTTCTGGCTTGTCCTTTATCACCCCTGTTAGGTCTAGGTCAGTGGTCGGCAAACTCATTAGTCAACAGAGCCAAACATCAACAGTACGACGATTGAAATTTCTTTTGAGAGCCAAAATTTTTAAACTTAAACTTCTTCTAACGCCACTTCTTCAAAACAGACTCACCCAGGCCGTGGTATTTTGTGGAAGAGCCACACTCAAGGGGCCAAAGAGCTGCATGTGGCTCGCGAGCTGCAGTTTGCCGACCACTGGTCTAGGTTTACATGTCACCTACCTAGTGAGGCCTTCCCAGCTGCCATCCCACCCTAAAGCCTCTTGCTCCCCTTCCCCCCCCATCCCCCAGCTCCCCTCTCCGCTTCCTTTCTCTCCACAGCACTTACCCTCCAACACCACACACGTAACTGTGTTTCCCTCGTAGAACAGAACAGAAGCCGCATGGGGACAGAGGTGTTTTTAAGGACTGTTTTGTCCATACAAGTGTCCACAGCTCTGAGGGGCAGGTCTGACTTCCAGGAGGTCTCAATGAACACGTGCGACGTGAACAGAAGGTGTTCTGACCTCACGGGGAACGTTCCGGAAGGGCTTTCAATGAGCCATGTACGCTCTGAACTGAAAGCCAAGTTTTGAGTTCGGGTTTTCGTTTTGTGGGGGTTTTTCTGGGAAGTGCGTCTACATCCTTGAATCCCAAAAGGATTTGTGACTCAAAAGAAGGTAAAGAGCTGCTAAAGCCGAGGCTTGAGTTTCACCAGGATTATTACAGTTTTCTTCAAACAATGCATCGGCTTCCTTCACAGCTATTTGCTAAAGAGAAACTCTGCCCAGGAGGGGTGTGATTACACTGCGGGCTTGCTTCAGAACCCGCAGCTCTGAGTCCAGAGATGTGCCCCGGGAATTTTTATGAGCAGATTGTGAACAGGTACCAGCGGCACTCTCATCCTCATGGTCTGTGAGCCAGAACACCAGTGAGAATGAATACAAATGTGTTTCACGGGTTTGGAGCCAACTCTAATATTCACGCAAAGCTGAAAATAAAGCCTATAAGGCTACTACACACATGCATATAGCATGTGAAGATGCAGGGGGCGGGGGGGGTGCAGCCGGGTAGGCAAATAGCTACATCCCGTCTAGTCCATCACCTTGGCCCCATTGGGAAATTACCAGGATCTGGTCCCAAAATAACAAAACCCTTCCCTCTTTCCCACCCACACACTCACCCACCAACTCACTCCCCTCCCAATTCCAAAACAAAATAAAAACAAGGAACTCCACAAACAAAATCATCTACCAGATATGCAAATATCACTGTGGGAGAGTCAAAACTGCATCCAACATGGGACATGGCTTACCTTCTCCTATCATTGAGACCCCCACGGACATGCCCATGAACTTGCTTTTGGTCCACACGTGAGTGTTGATACACAGTCTCTTCTCCTTGCACTCACAGTAGAAGCAGGAGATGGGTGGATGATGGGACACCTGCTCAGCCACAAACCGTAGCTTGTAGCTTTCCGCAGGGTCATCGGCAATCAGGTGTTCGCGGCTGGGAGGAGAGTGGGGGGCAGTCCTCTTTGGCTTGACCCTGTCCCTGGGGACCTCCCAGGAGCAGTGAAACGTCTCGCCGATGATGGGGTTGTAAGGCTTCTTGGCCAAGGCCCCCTTGCGGCCCTCGTGGAAGGCGGTGAGATAATACTCCACAAAGCAAATGACTCTCTCCTCCGGCGTGGCTCCCGCAGTGACGGCCAGCAGCAGGTCCGGGTGCGCCATGAAGTCTGCATACATCTCCAGCAAAGATCGCTTCTCCAGAATAAATGTGGGGAGCACCACCTGCATGAGGAAGGAGACACAGTCGGACAGGATTCCCTGCGATGATGTGGAAGGGCGCAAAGGAAAAACATGAAGGCTGCCACCCATCAAGCAAATTCACAGGGGCTCAAGCCAGGGGCCAGGGTCTTTCGATTTGTACACCAATGACGAGTCAGGAGAAATAATACGGAAGAAACCAGAAGTAGCTGCAGCGGCGGACCAACGCCGACCTAGCTTGGATGACCCTAGCTTTGATGATCTGAGTGATTTTCCTTCTCGGCTCCTCTGGGCTAAAACAATGGCCGTGTCTCTCCATGGCCGTCACTCTGACCACACGGCCCCCTTTCGCTCATTACTTAGCGTGAAGAAAACAGCTTGGAAGGGCTTTCTCATGTTCTTCCTCAACCGGGCACAGCCAGGAGGATGCTCAGTGTGTGCCCACAAACATGGACAGTGGAGTTTGCTGGTGATCAAAGGGGGTCGTGTAGACCAGGACCCATCATTAGTGAGAGTGTCCATTTGGGGATCTCTGTTAGTAGAGGAGCCCGTAAACCCCAACGAGACGTGGGCAGAGTAGGGGGGTGGCCAGCCCTGGCTGGGGGCTCTAGGAGGCAGGGCCAACACCAGGCAAATGCCCACAGAGCTGCCACGAAGAAGAGGGACCATTAGGGCCAGAAGAAACGAGCGTAAGTTACCAACAACTAGGCTGGCACGTCATAGAGAGTTTTCGGGTCAACGGGCCAGCACGGGGTATCCAGGTTGGTTACTGCCCATTGCTGTAGATAAGTAGAAATCTGAGCGGCTCCGACAGGCATGGGACAAAGAAACTCCTCGTTGACACCAAGTGGATCCAAGTGGTCACTCAGGTGCCATATAAGCCAAGTGCCTGTAAGCCAACCATTAGGTCACTTAAAGGAAATGAAGGGCGTTCCGAAACTGGGCCGCACAGCAGGTAACGCGTGACTCCTGCCGATATGCAAAGGAGAGAGCCTGTTTCTCACCGCTCGACAGTGACGTCGAAATGACTAAGTTACTGGGTATCGACATTCCTCCCTTGTAGCCGCGTGACACAGCTCGTTTTGGCCTGGAGCATCTCACATTCCTCCTCCTCGGGTGGAATCGCAGGATTTTGAAGCTGGAAGCCTGGCCTTGACCTCTTGGCTCCTCCGTGACACCCTCCGAGTGAGGGCAGAGAGAGGAGCCACACGAGTTCAAGCAAGTTGACCAAAATCATGCAGCTGGTGTACATTCCCTCCTTACACAACCAGGCCTGTCCTTCCTTTACACAGCCCCCGACTCCCACGAGAACGTTTGCCAGGGGGCACATCCCTGATCATGAATACCATGGCTTACAGGTCTGGAGCCCTGCCTCCACTTCAGCTCGCTAAGACCCCTCCTTGCCAAGCATCTAGCTACAATGGAAGACAGATGTCCTGAGAGAAAGAGACAGGCAGGCAGGCATGAGATGAGCAAAACACCGAGACATCAGAGGAAACTGGAGGAAGCCTGGCCCACTGCAGAGATGAGGCTGGTATCGTTTTTAATATTCTATCTTTCATTTAAAATCTCTGACAGAGGAAAATGTACCTGTGTTAAGTAAAAAAGCAACCAGATGTAAAATTGAGCATGTAACACCATCTAAGAAACATAAAAAGACCCTGAATGCTAACCTATCTGTCTTGATGATAGAACTGAATGATTTTTATATTTTTTTCTGAGTATCTTTCTGCTTTGCTTTTATACTGTACTGGAAGAAGAAACATTCTTTAAAATACAACCATCAACTGAAAGGAGATTTCCTAATTTCCTTTCGGCCACACTTGACAAAATTGAGAATCTCAAGGATCTGAGCCAGGAAAGTACATCCTGGCTCAGAATGGCCTTCAGATGCCACTGTTACTGCTGCCTGGGCCTTCCGGTGGGACAGGCGTCAGTCAGCACCAGCGCCATGCTCTCCGCGTCTGCTCTTCCAGGCGGCTGGCTGTTCTCCCCCGGGGCCGCCCCCACAGCTGGCTGATGGCAGAATAAAGAAGACAGACAAGCCCGGATGGCGGGGTTCAGTGGGTGAGCATTAACCTATGAAACAGGAGGTCATGGTTTGATTCCTGATCAGGGAACATGCCCGGGTTGCGGGCTTGGATCCCCAGTGTGGAGCACACAGGAGGCAGCCAATCAATGATTCTCTCTCATCATTGATGTTTCTATCTCTCTCCCCATCTCCCTTCCTCTCTGAAATCAAAAAAATTTTTTAAAGCAGAGAGGCATAATAACCCCACATACTCACCATCTCTTCTTCTCTTGCCCCCCAGGGCCACTCAAGTTCTCCCCTAAGAACTCCTCCAGACAGGCTACGCAGGTTAGGGACTCTGGCCTTAAGTAACCTGGGAAAACCCCTCAATGAGGCTAAATCAATTAGAAAGAAAAATCACAAATGTCCACATCATCAGACTATCCCCAAGTCATTCCATGTCCTACTCTCTCCCTTCTGGGGCCCAGGGAACCCCCTGATCAGGAGGCAAGCCAGGGAGGGAGCAGGCAGGATTACAGCGAGGTGGTCAGCCCTGACACACACACAGAACTCCAAGTGAAGGTGGTTCCACCATCTTGACTCGTGCATGGCCACCTTGAAGACAGTAGGAAGGGTCCTCAGATAATTAAAAATGGAACTGCCTTATGACCCAGCGATTCCACTTCTGGAAATATATCTGAAGAAACCCAAAACACTAATTGGAAAGAATATATGCAGTCCTACACTCATATAAGTATTACTAAGAATAGTCAAGATATGGAAGAAAATCAAGCACTCATCTATAAATGAGTAGATAAAAATCTGTGGTATGTATCCTATGTAATAAAGAGGGAATATGCTAATTGACCCTCTTACCATTGCAAAGATGGTGGCACCCACAGCCAATAAGGAGGGAATATGCTAACTAACTGCTCCACCCTCAAAGGTGGTGGTGCCCACAGCCAATAAGGAGGGAATATGCTAAATGACTGCTCTGCCCTCAAAGATGGTGGTGCCTACAGCCAATAAGGAGGGAATATGCTAAATGACTGCTCTGCCCTCAAAGATGGTGGTGCCCACAGCCAATAAGGAGGGAATATGCTAATTGACTGCCCCACCCTCAAAGATGGCGGCGCCCAGTCCCCTCAGCCCCGCCAGAGCGGCAGGCACACAGCAAGGCCGTGCCCACCTGGGGGCCCGGCCTTGCCGTGCGCCTACCTCCAGAGTCCCCCAGTCCCCTCAGCCTCTCAACCACCCAGGGCCAGCCCAAGGCATAGGCAAGCCTGAGGTGGTGGCTGCCCGGCCGCCCGAGGCTCAGGTAACCAGGGCCATCCAAGGCTTGCGCTGCTGGCAGTGGCAGCAGCAGAGGTGTGATGGGGTGTCGCCTTCCCCTGATTGCTGGATCGCCTACCGCCCCTGAGGGCTCCTGGACTGCGAGAGGGGGCAGGCCGGGATGAGGGACCCCCTGCTCCAGTGCATGAATTTTCATGCACCAGGCCTCTAGTGTGAGTGTGTGTGTGTGTGTGTGTGCGTGTGTGTGTATTGGGTTATTACTTGGCCATAAGAAAGAACAACATCTTACCATTCATGATAGCATGGAATGACTTAGAGGGTATTATGCTAAGTGAAATAAGTCAGAGAAAGGCAATTACTGATAATATCAATTATATGTGGAATCTAAAGAACAGAATAAATGAACAAAGTTGAAACAGACTCATAGATACAGAGAACAGACTCATGTTTGCCAGAGGGGAGGCGGGGAGTGGGAGACTGGATGAAAAAGGTGAAAGGATTAATAAGTACAGATTGGTAGTTACAAAATAGTCAGGAGGTATAAAGTACAGCATGGGGAACAGAGTCAATATTGTAGTAACTATGTATGGTATCATGGGTACTGGAAATATCAGGGGGAACACTTTGTAAAGTGTGTGACTGTACACCTGAAGCTAATACAAAATATTAAATGTAAACTGTAGTTGAAAAATAAATTTCTTTAAATAGAAAGAAAAGGCATGCATAGCGAGCCCTCTGGAAAAGTACAGCTTAGCTTCCTAAATGGCCTTCACTTTCTGTCATGCCCACCCTTACTTCTCTCCACACCACAGCCAGAGTCTTCTGTCTAACATCTCTACAAGAGGTACGGTTGAATCTAGCCCCCACCTCCCTCTTGTCTCACATGACCTGACCCATCACTTTTGGCCCCCAGGTCTCCCTTATAAGCTAAGCTCCCCTTCCCCAACACTCACATCCACTCGTTTCCCTGTTCTGCCCTCTCTCCTGCCTTGTCTAAATGACATAGCTCTTCAGCTCAAGTGTAACCTCTATGAAGCTTTTCCCAACAGCTCCTGCTGCCAAGACTAAACCCCAACAACCTCCTCCTTCATATCTTCACTGGGCCCCACACTCATCTCCATCACAGCACCCACAATGCTCTTTTTGCTCTTATTAAAGCTATAAAGAGGACTGGGACAATCTGGGGAACTCTTACGATGGGCCACAGATGAAACAGTTTGGCAGCAACGTTAAATTTCCCAAGTGTGACAAATGTCTAGTATAAGAGGAATGTCCTATTGTTTGAGGATACTCATTACAACACACTCTGAAATGGTTCCTCAAAAATACACATACTCATAGGGGGAGAGAGGGAAATGGAAAGAGGCAGTGGAGAAGGAGAAAGGAAAGAAAGGAGAAGAAATAAATACCACGTAGCAAAATGTTAACTGGCCAATAAAGGTGATCCATGGAAGATCACTGTACTATTCCTGCAACTCCACTGCAGATTAGAAAATGTACAATAAAAAAATTGGAGGAAAAAGAAAAAAAGGCTCTACTGCAATACCTGAGGACTTATCCATTTTCCAAGACAACCCTCCCGAAATTACAGACTCGGGGAGTATGACCTCGCAGTCTACGCCAAGCCCAACCCACTAGCTACGTTTCTGCTCTTGACAATGGCGCTGAGGCTTTGTCTGAGATGGGAAAAGCGAATACCTGGGGAGACGGAGCAGATGGGCTGGGAGTGGGATGACTGTTTCCCCTTTCCTCTCTTCTTGGTACGTTCTGATGGTGTTTGTGCAGAACACCAGACAGGGGCCTTTCAAAACCAGCACCTTGAACGCGCTGGGCAAGATATCACACTTTTCATTTAAGCAGATTTCTCTCTCTCATATGATCTGCCTTCGCAAATAAGTCACTTAATCATCTGTTTCTTGGGCGGGGGACACCGGAGATTGAGCCAGGAATTGGTGAGTACTAATTGGGCTGTCTGCCTCCAACGGAGAGGTGAGTGATGGCCCAGCTGTACAGATGATGGCGTCCAAATGGCTAGAATCAGTGCTGCAAATTTATGGAGCCATCAATAAGGGCTGCCTTTTCTCCCATTAACATAATTAAGACAATGAACTACTTTGGGGAAAGGGAAAAAAAAAAAAAGAGAGAAGATCTACACTCGGGACTCAGAGAACGATTAATTACATTTACAGCTGCATCAATCTAGAAGTAAATAACCAATCTTCAGGCAGGGCCCTAAGAACCTTTGAAAGAATCCATCGCCCTCCCATAAAGTCAAAGTCCCCCAGAAAGAGGGACAGTCCCTTCCCTCCATCGGGGGAACCGCGGGCCTCTGCCAAGGAAGGCCCAGAGCGGGTGCAATTTTCTCCAAAGAACATCCGTTAATGTAATGACCCTGAGAATTCCCTACATAATACAATACCCTGTCCTCACCCTGGCAAACCTACCCAGTGCAAATGAGCAGACGAAGAGAGGCCAAGACCACCCTCTGAGATGGATCTGTGTAATCCTTTAAGGGAACGGGGGGAAATCCACACACAAACCCCACCTGACACAATAAGGGGCAGGTAACTCGCTGCCAGGAAGAGTCAGTTGCACCTGTAACCCACCAGCGGGTTTCTCTCTCTACAGGTGGACAATGGGATTGGATCACCAAGAAGGCTGCCTTCTGGGGACCAGCTGTGAAAGCGAGTGACAGCAGCAGCCGGTCATGCCTCGGTGTGCGCAAGGGCCCTGCTCTGGCCCCACTGTTTTCCTTCCTCCTGGTTTCTCCCTGTGGCCACTGTGTTGTGTCCATCTCCACAGGCCGTCGTTAACCTTCTCTAGGACACAGCAGGAAACGAAAATCTCCTCTCCTGAAGTTCCCGTATCAGCTCCTAGGCCTTTTCTGATGCTCCCCTGCCCTGTCGAGTCCCACAAGAAAGCAAATGCAAGGCGCACGCTCTGAGGATGAGCATGAATCTCCTTTCCAGTTATTCCTGAAATAGCCAGACTTGGCTGCCACTCTGAGCTTGTTCCCTCGGCTTTCCCGGCCTCCCCACAAGGAAAAGGTGAGGAGCCGGGAAGACTGAGAGGTAGAGACGGCACCCAAACAACTGGCCACGAGCCCAGTGGGACATGCTGACCTACCTTGGTCAAATCCATTCCAAGTTTGAGCTGCGAGATGAGATGAAGAATTACACTGCGCTGATCCTCCATGACGCCCAGTTCTGCCTCTTCCTTATCTTCAGTGTCACTTTTTTCATCTTCGGACAAAACCAATTCAGGGTCTGAGTTCGGCTACAAAAAGATCATCAATAAAAGTCACCAGCGGGTCCAGGGGAAGTGAACAGCACAGCACGTGAACCCATACACTTGGCAATGATGGAGGGAGCCCGGTTCAGACCCAGGAAGAGTCTCTCTATAAGCCAGTCCTATTGGCCATAGAGTGGAGGACGACCCTTTTTGGGGTGAAGGCCATCCTTAGCTACTGCACATGCCCTCTGACCTCCCCATCACCTCCTATGAGTGAGCCTTCTGGCCTAAGGATGTCCCCTGACAAGAAAGCTCCCTGCCCTTTAAGACACTATAACATTCAGGAATGAGCCCCCTTAACCTTGGCCACTCCCAAACAATATTCTCCTATTAACTTGCACAACCCAGGACACTTTATATCTCATACAATTTTTCCTGTATTTAAGGTAAAGGTCTGATACCCCAGGGGTGGGCTGAAATTACCTTATTTTATGAGAAAATTTACCCTCGACTGTTTTACATCAATTAATATCACAGTAGCAAGTGTGAAAAGTGAGCTGGCATTCATCTAGGGACGGAGGCAAAAATGAAAAGGTCAAGACCCACTCTGAGGCTTTACAAGAATGCTAAGATACATGCTGGCCACCAGCCCCTGCTTTCCTCATGCAAGTCTATTAATTCAATTGCTCGGTTCCACTTTCCCAAGGACATAAAAATAAAAAATAAAACAGGCAAGTTAATAAACAAGATGTGCAAAAGGGAAGGTCTGCGCACAAAGTTTTCAAGACCCAAGAACCGACACTCTGGCGACCATGTCACGCTATCTGCAGAATTCTGTTGAAAAAAGTAACCACTGCACATTATCTATGTTCTTATGGTACTTGTTGACATGTAAACAAAAACACTGCATTATACAAGCGTTCCTAATGACTGGTCAGACACGGTGAAGTCAGCAGACAGAAATGCAGGGCCCAAAGGCATTACATACAGAAGCATACAGACTTGCCCCAATGCCCATGCAGAAACGAACGACTTATAAACCGCACTGGACAGAACTATCTCATTTTGTTTAAAGGCACTTCCAATCCATAAAGGTCATCTCAGTGATCGAGGTGGTTGTAACTGTCGGGCCAAAAAGACACGTGCCGGTCCTTCCTTGCGAGCACTCCAGAGAGGAAACACGGTACTCCCCCCTGCCCCGGGTAGGCATTTTTAAAACTTGAAATTAAATAGCCATTTTCCAAGCCTTCTCTGAGTAACCCCACTACTGGGCTGAAAGTGGGGCCGCCTCAGTGATGCCCAGGGGCTTTCCCCAGCCAAGAGTTGGGTTTCCTCCATCGCGTGCCTGGTTCTCTGGCCTCATCGCATTGTGTGACATCATCAGCAAGTGACGGATTTCAGAGAGGAAGGGGGGGGGGGGAGAGAGAGAGAGAGAGAGAGAGAGAGAGAGAGAAACATCAATGATGAAAGAATCATCGATCGGCTACCTCCTGCTCGCCCCACACACAGGGGATGAGCCCGCAACCCGGGCATGTGCCCTGACCTGGAATCAAACTGTGATCTCCTGGTTCATAGGTCGACGCTCAACCACTGAGCAATGCCAGCCAGGCAGTTGCTACTTGTTTGTGGTGACCTGGTGGGCGGTAATTTGTATCAGACTTCCCCTCAACCCAGGACAGCTGGGGGAGGCAAGGGAGATGCCCGGGCATCTTGCTTTGGGAGGAAAACGGACAATCAAAAACAAATCAAGGAACCGTCATGCACCCAAGGGGGTGAGGGTGGCGGGCAAAGTCCTTAAACATCTCGACCACAAAGGTAGCTCCATTTTGGGAGCAATTATTCCTGCTTGAAATTAGTCGTTCTCACTAAGTACTGATTGCAAGCTAAAACAAATCAATAGCTCAAGTGAGGCAGCCATAAGCTTTCTGAATTAAAGAAATGATCCTTTCTTCTGAAAATGTGATTTCCCATTTGCCCACAAGCCGGTACACAGAGAACTCGCCATCCTGCCCACTCCATGCCCCACTCAGTGCTACATGCTTACAGACCACCTGGGACCACCACCTCCTCCTGCTGCCTGCCTGACTTGAAAATTAAACCCAGCTCATCCCCCATTCCAGTAACCAAGGAAGCCTTCAGCAAGATCCGGCCATGTGATACTAGGAACGTGCATGAATGCGCACACGAGCCCCTCCAGCCCTTACCATCACACACGACATCGCGTTTCCTCTGTGCCTGATGATGGCTCTCAGAGACACTGGCTCCAGGAGAGAGAATGAGGGCTGGTACACGGGCCCCAGAAACTGGCTCCCTCCAGGTGCTTGAGGCCAGAGCTCCTGGGGCCCTGAAGTCCTGCCAAGGGAAGCAAGGCCGAGGGGAGCCCGACACACATCTGCCTCCTTGGCTCAGGTCCTTAGCGAGCCGGGCCCTACGCTGGAACAAGGATCCAGCAATGGTTCTGTCTCCCCCAGCTTCTCAGAGCTTGCCCTTTCTCTTACAGGATGGTTTGCAAAAAAATTCTCCTGCCCAACCTCAGGTAAACAATTAGGGACTTAAAACAAAACAAAACAAAAAAGCTGCTTCATTCACCGCATTGTTAGGGAACATCTTAGACCGTGGTCGCCAACCGGTGGGCTGTGAGGTCTGAAAGGTGGGCGACTGCTGTCTTAGATGATACCCACAATTCCACCTTCCCTGGAACTCAGTCCTCTGCAGGAAGGTGAGACCACCCTCTGTTTTGGGTCCAAACTGAAGGCATTGCGTGGATAGAACTGTGGGCCTCAGTGCGAAAGGTGTCCATTGGCAACGTAAATACGTCAGCCCCCACGAAGCACCTGATAGCAAGCACTGACAGAAATGGAGGGTGTGGCTCAGCCCAAGTGGCTCAGTGGTTGAGTGTCAGCCTATGAACCAGGAGGTCACGGTTCAATTCCCAGTCAGGGCACATGCCTGGGTTGCGGGCTCGGTCCCCAGTAGGGGGCATGCAGGAGGCAGCTGACCAGTGATTCTCTCTCATTATTGATGTTTCTATCGCTCTCTCCCTTTCCCTTCCTCTCTCTGAAATCAGTCATAATAATAATAATAAAAGAAATGGACAGTTTAGAGCCAGGCTTGGAAGGAGTTTTAAGGACAGAAAGCCATCTTCCCTTTTGGGGTCAAGGTTTGTTGATTCTGCTACCCTGATGTAAAATTCAAAACAGCGCTAATGGGCACTGGCGCTCAGGCTGTTCTCCATAATCAGGCCCATGTGCCCATCCACATTCTCACCCTCCCTCACCCAGAGCTCTGCGTCTGTCGGGGGCCCCCCGCATGCCCACACCCTGTGGTCCCTATGGGTTTCTGCTGGCGAAGGGATGACAACTGCCTCGAGGTGGTCAAAGGTGGCAGAACAGTGTTTCTCCATCTCAGAAGAAACTGGAAATGAGAAGTGGTTTTATGAAGCTGAGAAAGTTCGTAAGACTTAAGAATTTTTAAATACCCCGTCCCCCAGAGATCTTTGCAAATGAGCCCGCTCAGCCATAAAAATGTACCCAAACTTGGAGATAAAATGGAATTAAAATGTGTTTGAAAGAGAAGCAGGCTTTGGAATAATGAGGTTCTTAATAAAAACAAAAATTATGACTCAGTATTTCTACCGTGTGAACAACTCGGGGCTACAAAAATCAAGCGACTCATCATGCCTCTTAGCAAACGTGGGTAAGGACAAGAAATCTGATGAAGAGCAGAAGGCCACGTGGCAGGCTGGGGTTTGGGGACCACTCCTTGGTAGCTTAGCGTGACCTGTGCCCCAGAACAAGGGTTCTTAATCTGGGCCCTATGGACACTCCTTAAGATATCTATCACAGCCCTTGATGTTTTATATAAAAACTGTATGTCTGGGCATTTTTCTGGAGACAAGGGATCCCTGCTGATCTTGGATACTTAGAAGAGTGTCTGGCCCTGGGCTGACCTCAGGGCCTCACAAGAACCAAAGGGGCTGAGATCGTATAAAAGGGAGAGACTCTTAGGGTAGGAAGCGATCCAATCAGACAGTCTCAGCATCTGCAGATGCATCCCAGCCCTTAACCACACCTCCACTTCTCATCCAGTAGGGGGCAGCACACCCATGAGACTATGGGGAGGCCCAAACCAGAGGCAAAAGTGTGACTTGTGTTCAACAACAGTCTTCTCCAGGGGGACACCAGTGTGGGGGACACACTGCTCTCATCTCTTTAATAAAAATCTGATTTTTTCAATACAAATGTAAATTCCAAGCAAGACTGGCATTCCAATCTGTTTTATTCAACACACATATGTAATTTAACTACAGTTTGGGTCAGTTCCAGGAAAAACCAGGAAACAGACATTTATTTTCAGAGTCCATTCATTTCCTTACCGCAGGCCTCACTCCAACCCCACCCCACCGCCATTCCCCACTCCTCAAATCTACTCCCCTTTCCTGAGCCTCACTCCTATTTTCCTTTTCTCAGACAGACAGTGCACAGCCAACCCATTCTTCTTTCTCCACAATGATCTTCGCTTCTTTCTTAACTAAAACCTGGCATTCAGAGAAGTGGAGCCAATAACGTATAAGCAGTTTGACCTACTAACGTCCTCTTGATTTATAAATGCCTATTAACCTAGGGCAGTGGTCGGCAAACTCATTAGTCAACAGAGCCAAATATCAACAGTACAACGATTGAAATTTCTTTTGAGAGCCAAATTTTTTAAACTTAAACTTCTTCTAACGCCACTTCTTCAAAATAGACTCGCCCAGGCCGTGGTATTTTGTGGAAGAGCCACACTCAAGGGGACAAAGAGCCGCATGTGGCTTGCGAGCCGCAGTTTGCCAACCACGGACCTAGGGTCTTCACTCCAAGGGCTGAATCCTCAGATTTGAACCATTTGGGGAGAGGCCTGTGTGGTGGCATAACCAATCTTTGAAGAAGCCCTTTTCCTGTCGAACAGGGAGCAAGTCCATGCCAGAGTCGTTACATCACAGACATGCAGGTGCCAGGGGGTCTACACGGATTAAGTGGGCTCCTACAGTGTGGTCTTCTGCCCACGTCAATAAGCGTCAGCAGAAAAACAAAACTCACGGAATTCAAGTGACCTGTCACTATCCTGAAAATCCACCTGAGCCAGGACAGGGAATACAGCCAGCGAGAGCAAGAACATCCAATTCTGCTCCGGCAGCGAGCACACTGCAGCTCCGTCATTTTAAAGCCTGGCATCTCTCCCCGCACACTGCTACCTTGGCACGGAGGCCTGGGGCGAACCAAGGCACACCAAAGAGCCTTGCTACTGAAGGACAAAAAGCAAACATTGTGCAGATAGTGTCTTTATGGGAAAATGGGGAGACCCAGCCATGTCAGGAAGGAAATCTAGTCTTCTGAGGACCACAGAAAGGTGGGCGGGGGTGCAGAAGACCCAAAGCACCATCCTCGATGTCCTCAAATGAGAGAGACGTCATGGCATACAGCAGCCCAGGCAAAGGAGTAACCAGGGAATGTGTGCCCTCCTATGTAACTTCTCATCCCACAACTACACAGAACATGCAATCACATACAGGAATGGCCACCAGGGCAGGTCCGCTTCTGTTCCCTAGTGGAGAAGAATCAATAGAAGCTGGTTTGCCAGAAAATGAAAGGTTCTAGAAAAAGAGAAATGTGAAGTTGAAACATGGATATGGGTTAGGGGGCCGGAGAGATGGGAAGGATAAGTAAGTGAAAGACCAAGGAGAAGAAGAAAGAAACACGGTGACTGTTGGAAGAGAAGCAAGGGATCTGAGTTTCTCAGTCAGGGATGGAGACCCTTTTATTCTGCCAAGGGCCATTTGGATATTTGTAACATCACTCGTGGGCCATACAGAGTTATCAGCTTAAAAATCAGCCTGCTGTATTTGGTCAGACATTTAATGCACTCAACCCTAATGCCTTGGCGGGGTCAGACCAAATGACTTCACGGGCCTTATACAGACCACAGGCCAGATGTCCCCCACCTCTGGCCTAAGAGGTACAGGTGCCCAGGGACCAACTACTGAACCAATGTTTGGGGGGTTCTAACAATAATGGTGTTACTGTCATTGACGACATTTATGGAATCCATAAAACCAAGGATTTAGTCCCTTTTCCCTCTAGTCATTTTTTCATCTCAATATTCACAGCATATTTAAACCAAAGTATCACAATCATTCCTTGACCCTCATAGCGTATCTTCACATTAGTAATATTTTACATCCTAAGAAGCCCCCTCTCACAGCCCAAGGTCACGAATACTGGCGTCGCTGCACTTGAAGACCCAGTCCAGCTTTGTACACAAGTCAATGCCATCCGCCCAGCCTGGGGTGCACAAAGATGGGCCGCAGTCCGGCGTATTTCACTTGGCATTTTTGCCCCTCATCCCCCAGGAAGAAATGGTTATCGCTTGACTGTCAAGTGCAGGGCCCTCTCTCTCACATGCTGGGAAAAACTATTTCCCCTGAGGACACGTGCAGACATAACGTTTTGTGATAGGAATGGAAGAGTGGCTGCTCCTGATGACCTCTTGTCCTTCCCACGCTTAGCACAGGGGATGTCTCCTCCAGAACAGTCTCTCTTGCGCCTGCTTCTAATTCCCCCAGAGGTGGCCATCCGGGCCGGGCGGAGGTCCCCTCGGTTGACCGGATGATGCTCTCTTCTGGTCAGAAATCATACCAACGAGCTTGTGGTCAGACACAGGTCTTCGGATGGTGTGTCTAGTCCAGCGGACGCGCCCTGGCCCTGATGCAGGGCAGCTGCCCAAGGCTCTTCACGTGTAGTATCTTCTGTCTCAAAGATCCTTATGTTCTGTGTGGAGCCACATCCAAAGCCGGGAGGCCAACTGTGCGCTGCAGGCCACCACCCTATGTAGGGGACTTCATCTTGCCATTTGGAGGTAGGTACAATGAGGCCGCTGTTGGGGGGGTGGGGGGTGGAGGGACCTGACGGAGACATTGTCTCTTATCCTTAAGAGGTTCGAGCACAAGCATGCCCACACAGCGTGGTCCCAGCTGCCATTTTGGAGATGTGAGTTGGTGGCCACTGACATCACAATCCTTCGGCTGCCTCCCGGGGGCGGCGCTGCTGTCTTGCTCTAACCACACATACACACACACTTGCCACACTTGGCTCTCACAGACTGGAAGGACAGAGGCTCCTCCTGAGCAAAGGGGCCGACCTGCAGAGAGGGTTGAGTTTCAGTAAAGCACGCCCTGGAAGGCAGAAGGACAGCACCAACCGAGACAGTCAGGAACCATTCTACCCGTCGGGGCTCCTCTCAGAACATCCCAGGGGAGCATTCAGAGGCGGCGGCAGCATCAGCCCTTCTCTCATTTCCACATGATCTGCTTGGAAACCAAGTGAAAGCAACAAAGAGAGGAACTGGGAAGGAACAAGGACAGTCTAAAGGAAGGGCAAAAAAGCACAAGCAAGCAGAAGCAGCAGCAGCAGCAGCAGCAGCAGCAGCGGAGTCCTGGCCACCCACATGCAGGAACCGAGAGGCCACGAGCCACACAGCCAAGCCCCTTTGGCATCTGGCAAACCACATCCAGCACTGAGCTCCCGGCCTGGCCAGGGCTGGGCGGGACTTCCTGAGAGCGAAGCTGGCCGGGGTTGAGGGGCAGGGTCGCCACAGCCCTCATTCTGGGTGTCGCAGGGGCAGCATGGGTCACATTTCCAAACTGGCAGGAAGCTTGGAAAGCACAGGGATCAAAGTCACGAGAAAGGAAAGAAAGAGGCCACCGAAACAGAGCAGCACACAATCCCAGCGCCCTGGGAGGCATCGAAGCATAAAGGGAGGGCTCCGAGCTTTGGTGCAGAGGCGGCCCTGAGTGTAAATCCTGCAAGCACTACCTTCCGCCCCTCAGGCTCAGGGTCCTTGTCTGTGAAAAGGAGGCAGGACCACCCACAGCTCAGAGGAAATGCCTAGCAAATGCCACTGCTCTGGCCTGTGGCTTTCGCACTGGGTACGTGGCGGCACCTGTGGGCTTGTGGATCTAGAAGCCACTGCTAAAGCGCCCGCCACCTCCCCCGGACCCCCTCCTTCCGGCAGCACCCCTCTAGAAGCTGTATGATGCAGCCCATGCTCCTTTCCCAGGCCCCCCAGCAGTGAGGACACTCGGGGCTCCGGGCCTGCAAAAGGTCCAGGGCCCCCACATAGGCCATGGCCCTGACCTTCAGGTCCTGGATCTGGAGCTGCACCAGGAGGGAAGTCACAGAAATGTCAAAAAGAGTCTCAGCCAAGCCCTAACCGGTTTGGCTCAGTGGATAGAGCGTCGGCCTGCGGATTGAAGGATCCCAAGTTCGATTCCAGTCAAGGGCATGTACCTTGGTTGGGGGCACATCCCCAGTAGGGGGTGTACAGGAGGCAGCTGATAGATGTTTCTCTCTCATCGATGTTTCTGACTCTCTATCCCTCTCCCTTCCTCTCTGTTAAAAAAAAAAAAAAAAAATCAATAAAAATAAAAAAAAATCTCAGCCAAGTGCACAGCAAATCCAGGAACCATAAGAGATAAAAACAAGCAGCAAGGACAGTGATCAGAGAGTCGGGCCATGAACCAGCCCCGGAAGACCAGCTACGGTCTGGAGTGACAGGAGCAGGGGGCCTGCCACCTATGGAGCCACGTTCCCTAGAAGGCCCGGGAAAGGTAGGGAAGGAACTCATTTGAGACCCATGCTAGCCTTCCTGGCCGCTGGTAAGAGGAGAAGCAAAGGGTTAAGACACAGGGTGTGCTGACTGGAGAGCAGGCCCCAGGTCTGAGAGAGTTCCCATCACCCCAGCCGCCTCGGATGCCCCCAATTAGCAAAGCACCACATTCAGTATTAGAACATATGGATGGCCCAGATCAGTGGTCGGCAAACTCATTAGTCAACAGAGCCAAATATCAACAGTACAACGACTGAAATTTCTTTCGAGAGTCAAATTTTTTAAACTTAAACTTCTTCTAATGCCACTTCTTCAAAATAGACTTGCCCCGGCCGTGGTATTTTGTGGAAGAGCCACACTCAAGGGGCCAAAGAGCCGCATGTGGCTCGCGAGCCACAGTTTGCTGTCCATGGGCCTAGATGGTTTGGCTCAGAGGATAGAGCGTCGGCCTGTGGACTGAAAGGTCCCTCAATTCCAGTCAAGGGTACATGCCCGGGTTGAGGGCTCGATGCCCAGTAGGGGGCATACAGGAAGCAGCCGGTCAATGATTCTCTCTCAGCATTGCTGTTTCTATCTCTCTCCCTCTCCATCTCCCTTTCTCTCTATCAACAAAAATACATTAAAAAAAAGGATATAAGGATGTTTGAGACAGGGTCTCTGCATTCAACAATCTTGAGTGCATGATCTTTCTTTCTCCCAGCCCCAGGTGGAACTGGTGAGTCCCAACTCATCATTTGAGACAGTGGGCAGGGAAGGCACCTCCATCCCCACACAGCATCCTAAACACTCTGTGCACGCCCCACCTGGCACCTATCGAATTGCACCGATGCGCCCGCACAGCTGCTTCCCAACAGGAGCAGGGACCTCAGGTCCCTTTGGGAGAGAACACTGGTGATCTGAGCTGGCTACTTGGGGCCCTGGACTTAGCAGCCACCCCCAGGGTCCGGAAGGAAGAATGCTGGGGACAGTGGTGGCCCCGGCTTGTCACCTTACCCGAATCAGAACTCCTTGGTGACAGGAATCCTGCCTAATCTGAATTTTCTAGAATCCTGATACAATTGCTGGTCTTTTCTAGTGGGTGCTCAATAAAAAAAATAGTGAAAACTGGAGTGTGCAAAGACAAAATCCGTATTTAAAGTTAAAAGGACAGCCATTCACAAAAGACCACATGTATATGATTCCACTTATATGAGACATCCCCAAGAGGCAAATCTATAGGAACAGAAAGGAGCTGAGTGGCTGGCAGGCGCTGGGAGGAGGGGTAGAATAGGGGGTGGTAGCTAAAGGTATGGGGTTCCTTCAGGAGGTGATGAAAACAGTCTAAAATGGCGGTGGTGGCACATATCTGTGAACATGCTAAAATTCATGGAATGGTATACTTTAAATGGGTTAATTGTATGGCATGTGAATTACATATCAAAAAAGCTGGTGTTTAAAAATTAAAATACAAACTAAAAGGACGCATGATGCCGAGTCAAACAAGGACAGAAGGAAGGTCGTAACCTGGGTGACCCAAGAGGCCTGCACAGAGACAGACTCTGGGCGGGGTCTCCCCACAGAGCAGAACTTAGGGCCGCCAGAGAAGGGGGGCATCTCCACAGAAGGAGTGATGGGATGATCAGGGAAGTCTGGCGGAGGCCAGACGGTATGTGGTTTGACCTTATGACTAGATGCATTCCCTTGGGGAGCCCATCCGAAGCCAGGGCTTTAAACCACTTACACTCTGATTTATGACTTCTAAATTTATAGCTCAAGGTCAGACTTCTCTCTTGAACTCTGGCTTTGTGTCTCCGGCCGCCTACTCATCTCCCCCGGAGCCAGAGGAACGGGGATGTCCTAGTCCCTGGAACCTCTGTGAATGTGGTACTTTGCAGACACACGAGTCTTTACAGATGTAATTCAGCTCAGGGCCTTGAGGTGGGGAGAGTCTCCTGGGTTACCCAGATGGAGCCGATATAATCACGTGCATCCCTAAAAGGAGCGGAGAATCTTTCCTGGCAGTGAAAACGATGCAACGAAAGTATGGCCAGAGAAATGCAACATTGCTGGCTTTGGAGACGGAGGAAGGGGCCACAAGCCAGAGAAAGCGGGAAGCCTCTAGAATCCAGAAGTGGCCCGGAAACAAGGTCTCCTGGAGAGCCACCAGGAAGAACACGACCCTGCCAATGCCTCGATTGTAGCCCAGCGAGGCTGGTATCAGACACCCGGCCAGCAGAACTGTTAGAAAATGTGTTGTTTCCAACTTGTGATCGTTTGTTACAAACAGCGATATAAAATTAACTTATAAGAATATCAAGCTTTGTTTGTCCAAACCAGACTTTTCGATGCACACCTCCAAAATGTTCTCCTCCCCATTCCAGTAAAGGACAACTTCATTTTTCCAGTCACTCAGCCAAAAACCTTGGCACCACCCCCGACTCCACTCTCTTGCTCATGCTCAACCGCACAACACATCCATCGGCAAATCCTGCAAATTATACCCAGATCTGATCGCTTCTCACAACCTCCACCACCCCGGCAGGCACATGGCACTGTCATCACTCAACTCAGATGGCAACCGCCTCCCAATTAGTTTCTCGTGGCTCCTCCTCTACTATATGTCTCCTCACGGCAGCCAGAAAGCCCCTGAAATCATAAAGCAGCTCAGGCAACTTCTACGCTCAAAATCCTCCCCACTTCATTCAGAATACCTTTCCAAGTCCTCCCGGTGGCCTGTGCGGCCCTATGTGATCTTGCCCCGTGACATCTCTCATCTTCCGTCCATCACCCTCCCTTCCCTTCTCCACTCACCCCCCAACCAGCCACCTCCGACTCCTTCAGGACTACCTCAGGGACTTTGTACCTGCTGTCAGCATGCTCCTTCTTCCAGATCTGTGCATGGCTCACCCTCTCACTTCACTCAGACCTTTACTTCCTTGTCCCTGACCAGGGCCGCTTCCTGACCATCACCACCTCCCTCTGTCACTGTTCGCGCCTCCCTAGTTCTACTTCTCTTGGTACGGATCACTCTCAGTGGCCTCTACTGTAGACCCACTTACCATATCTCCCCATTGTCGAGTGTCAGCTCTCAAGAACCAAGACTGATTTTTGTTCACTGTTGGGTCTCCAACAAAAATAGTCCCCGACACTGGTGTATTAGTTGAATGAGAAAATGAAGTAATCATCTGGCTTTCCCCTTTGGAAGTGAAAACCACTGATTTTTATTATGGGATGGAGAATGTAACTGAGGCCCCACGGGGATTAAGCAATGGCACGATCATGGGCAGGGGAGACGGGGCACCGAGGACCAATCCAGAGGATTCCTACGCAACGGTCCAGTGTGAGGGAGACCGACCGGCACTGGGGAGGGGGCGGTGACATGTTTCATGCCCCCCCCCCTTTTCCTTGATTCAGCAAATACACACGCCGGACTCTGTGTGAGGCCCAGTCAGGAACACAGACGGCGTAGGGCATGGCCTCGGCCCCCCCGGAAGCTGCAGCCTTGCGCTGCAGACAGTGGTTTGGTTTGGGTTCCCCTTTGTGAGACCAAACAGTGAGCTATCATCACGGGGCACCGGAAGCAAAGGGGAAATAGTGAAAGTTGGTGGCAGGCAGATCAGAGCAAAAAGAAAGTACTAAAAGTGGCAGGGGGAGCCCGCAGCAAAACTGGCCGAAAAATACCTGCAGGTGGGTTTCTCTTAGGCCGCCATGGGCAATGGAATACAGCCAGGACGACGCGCAGGGGACGGTAGCGTTCAGCCGGGAGATAAGCTCTTACCACCCCCCTTCCTTCCCCTCCTCTCAGAGCCACACATACTTTACAAGGGTCCCACTAGCACCCCGACTTCTGTTTCGCCCACATCCTTTTCGTCATCCAGGCTCCAGTCCTGCAGGTTGGCCGACACACCTCCCCAGCACCCTAACATCCAGACCTCCACCTGGTCCACACATCCTGGCCCCTCCTCGTCTCCACTATCACACTCTAGGCCTTTGGCAGGGCATTGTATAATCCTAATATTTTGTGGATTGTCCTTCTACTCTGGACTCCTCGTGTCACACCACTGAACGTCTCTGCTCAAAAGTCTCCAATGCTGTCCCAGTTCCCAGAGAAACTAGCCACTCACTCAGCCCAACAGTTACGGCTTTCTTCCACCTGACACTCTCCCCCTCTCCCTCCTGCCCCTCACCTAGCTTCGTCCAGCCTCCACGGACTACAGCACACGCATGCCCTCCTCCCCCGCCCCAGATGTGTACTGCCCAGTGCTGTAGCCACTGGCCACATGGAGCTATTAAGATGAAATAAAGTTTAAAATTCAGTTCCTCAGTGGCACCAGACACACTTTTCAAGCACACCACAGCCACATGTGGCTAGTGGCTACCCTACTGGTCAGTATACAAAGAAAACACTTCTATCACCGCAGCAAGTTCCATTGGACGGTGCCACTCTACATCTTTAATGTCCTCCCAATTCCTCGGTACGCCTTCCAACATTGGTTACTTCTTTGCAAAAATGGAACCAGTGCCATAATGCATGTTAGGGCAGGAGCATCCCTTCCTTCTCCCAAACTTCACATGTAAGTTTTGTGGGTCCCTCAAAGGTTACTGCTGTGCCTCTTTCCTTAACTTCTTGGTAACATAAAGCTTGGTGAGAACAGATCGCTTTGAAAATCTGAAATTCCTAATGAAGCCCCAAAGAATAATTTTACAGGTATCTTCACCCCAGAGACAAAATGAATCATGTGGGGTATCCAATAGTAATCAAATGTCTCTGTGCCTGAAAACTTGAATTCTACTAGCTATGATTTGCTTCCATTGTAACCACTGATGCACGCCAATAATAGAATTCTGGCTTTCTATATCCATGGTTTAAATTTATTATTGATTTATGCTTTGTGCTGGGTGACGGATTTCTTCTGATTCTGCAGATGGCAAATGCCTTTATTCAAAAAGTAAACACAATGGAACTCAAATTGATGGCACCAAATTAGGGCTAATTTCAGACTCTACACTTGATGCCACTAATTGCTGGACTGCCTTGCTTTTCCCCACGAATGATGCAGAGTCACGGGCTTCAACGCTGAGGGAGGGACAGGAAGAAAGATGCAAAGTGATGTGGGAATGCACAGCAGCTCTGAGTCAGGCCGGCTTCACGGGAGGTCGCAGACCTGCAGTCGCAGACCTGCAGCCGCAGGTTGGGGACTTGATAGAAATGCACAGTCAAGGGCCCCAGGCCTGTATATGCTTGTTTGGGGGCTTTTCTTTTTTAACTGAAGTACAGTTTCTATATGGTGCACGGCACAGACCTTAGTGTACAGTCCCATGAGTTGTGACAAATGTATCCCTTTAGATCCCATTAAAATTTGTCACCATCTCAACTATTTTTTTTAAATATATATATTTTATTGATTTCAGAGAAAGAAGGGAGCGGGAGAGGGAGATGGAAACATGAATGATGAGAGAGAATCATTGATTGACTGCCTCCTCCAGGCCCCCTACTGGGGATCGAACTCGCAACCTGGGCACGTGCCCTTGACTGGAATCGAACCTGGGACCCTTTAGTCCGCAGGCTGATGCTCTATCTGCTGAGCCAAATCAGCTAGGGCTCAACTATTTTTTAAAAAATATATTTTATTGATTTTTTACAGAGAGGAAGGAAGAGGGATAGAGAGTTAGAAATATTGATGAGAGAGAAACATCGATCAGCTGCCTCCTGCACACCCCCCACTGGGGATGTGCCCGCAACCCAGGTACATGTAGGGCTCAACTATTTTTAAGTGTGCAGTTCAGCAGTGTGAACTATATTCACCTTGCAAAACAAGCTCTGTACCTCTGAACAACTCCCTGCAGAGTCTGTGTTGTGGTTTTTTACCAAGCCCTCCAGGTGACTCTGACACCTGCTAGCATTAGAGAAATACTGCTCCAATGATCCCAGGCTGGGGGGCTTCTAGGAAGAGCAGAGAAAGGCAGCAGGTGTAAGAGGCCTGGCACCCAGGAAAGACAGTAGCAGGAGATGGGTTACCTGGCTGCTTCTGAGTTCCCAAAGCCAATCCTGAGCGCCAGGTGTGGCCATGGCCCTGCCTTAAGATACTAGGGAGAGCCAAACATGGGCAAACGAACTTTTCTCCAAAACGTGTGTAGTCATCACAAGTTGAATAAGAAAACTGTACTCTTGCCCTCGCCAGTTTTGCTCAGTGGTTACAGAGCGTCAGCCTGTGGACTGAAGGGTCTCAGGTCTGATTCTAGTCAAGGGCATGTACCTCAATTGCAGCTCAATCGGGGCATATGTGGGAGGCAACCAATCAATGTGTCTCTCCCACTTCAGTGTTTCTCTCTCTCCTCTCCCCCTCCCTTTCACTCTCTCTAAAAGTCAGTGGAAAAAATAAATACCCTTGGATGAGGACAAACAACAACAACAAAAAAGAAAACTGTACTTCTCAACATTAGACCAGATTCTGGAAATTCCACTTGATGGTCCTACAGCAGAATTGGAAAGCTATAAACTCTGAGTGGAAGAGGGTGATTGTGTTTTCATCAGTGGCCGCACCGGTCATTTAATTCTGACTCTGAATTTTATCTGTCCATTTTAATCATTTATGTCTCTCGCTTGGCAATTCCCAGCAGACTCTCTGCAGTGGAAATGTTGGGAGGGTATGATAACACAAAGGCAATAACCAGGAGTGTTGCAAACCACAGAATACTTGTGATTTACAAGTCATTAGAAGCAAGAGGCATCTGCTGTTCTTTGCAGGCAAAGGGGGATTGCATCATGAATAATAAAAAAAAAAGCAAAGTGCCTTTAAAACTCTCCTGCAGACCACGGTCTCTCCAGGCCACACAGAACACCTTCGCCACGGGCTTCCTGTGTGCCAGACACCTGACAGTACACATTTAGTGCACTCCCGCTTCCGAATGAGCCAAATCAGGCAGATCTGGGCCATTTCGCTTCAAGAGGTGGGTTTCCGGGTTACCGTGTCCTGACTTTCAAACATGGCCATGATTTAGACACCACAGCAGTTCGAGAGCCAGGAATTTCAGCCCGGCCAGTGTGGCTCCGTGGTGGAGTGTTGACCTATGAACCAGGAGGTCACGATTCCCAGTCAGGGCACATGCCCGGGTTGTGGGCTCAATCCCCAGTGTGGGGTGTGCAGGAGGCCGCCAATCAATGATTCTCTCTCATCATTGATGTTTCCATCTCCTTCTCCTTTCCTTTCTGAAATCAACAAAAATATATATATATTTTAAAAGAGCTAGGAATTGCAGAAACAACCCGAAGCTTGAACAATTTTTAACAAACCGAGGAAAAAGCACCTGGGAGAAAATGGGGCCTAGTATTTATTAGGGGAAAAAAGAAATCAACCCAAAACTAAACCACCACAGCTCTTCATTTTATGATGACGAAGCCCCAATAAGGTTCTATTAAAGCTACAATCTCCAAATCCCACTCAATAGTTTTTGGCTCCAATAATAAGCATTTCTCTGCTTTTTAATTTGCATTCTGTCCATTTTTTTCGAGCCACTGTGACAGAGGCTATTAAAGGGAGGTTTCCCTGTACTTTATTAAAATGTGAATTGATGCTCAGTATTCTAAGAGGGTAATTGCAGCAATTCATATTTTTTTCATATTATCCCAACTGCCATAAAATCCGAACAAGGCTTATTCTGTCTTCTACTTTAAAAACTGTCACATTACCATACCGTGCTTCTCCCACTCTGAAATGCTTCATTCAGTGAAACTTCAAGGGGAAATCGGCGAGGCAGCTCTAACCATGCTAGGGTAATGTGAGCACCAGGAGGTGAGCACGATTAGTAATCAGGACAGTGGGGTTATTTTATTAAGCATAAAAAGAAGAGCGTAGCCCTAGCCAGTATGGCTCAGTGGATAGAGCGTCAGCCTGCAGACTGAAGGGTCCTGGGTATGATTCCAGTCGAGGGCACATGCATGGGTTGCAGGTTTGGTCCCCAAGTAGGGGGTGAGCAGGAGGCAGACAATCAATGATTCTCTCTCATCACTGATGTTTCTATCTCTCTCTTCTTCTTCCTTCCTCTCTGAAATGTGTATGTATATGTGTGTGTGTGTGTGTGTGTGTGTGTGTGTGTATATATATATATATATATATATATATATATATATATAAAGAAGAGAGTAGATGTGAAGGTGTAAATAGACTCAGACAGGATCTACACTCTTCTAAACACAGAGTTCCTGTTTTTCTTTTTTTAGATCACTCTGGTGCATAGAATTGCCATTTTCTATCATAACATAGCCCTGTGATGACTCTCGAAGCTCAGTGTTCTGTCACTTGCATGAGCATTTTGACAAATACTCTACTCTTGGACAGTAAGTCTTCATCCCATAAAACAGACCATGAAACCCTCATGAGTTTATTATAAATAACCCATGCGATGTAATACTAGATCTGAAATTAATATTTAACTGCATACTTTATTATGCCATTCATAATCTAGTGTCTTTAGAACAAAAAAACCCACCACTTCTGACATTTAACTTTTGACATTAAATGCTTCATTTTTGAGAAATAAAAGTATTGATTTTTGTTTCAGGTAGTTGTTTTTTTTTAATCTAAAAACTGCATTAAAACTGCCTTAAAAACCAACAACATCACACCCTGGATGGAGACAAAGGGACCAGGACAGAACTGCCATAGAGTGAGTCCCTACACACCTGCTTCAGAGCAAGAACTAAGATGAGGGAGAGGGTGAGGGCAGGGGAAACAAGCACTCTACCAAGCCAAGGCTCGGAATGAGGGGACTGTTTGATTCTTGCGAGAGGATGTTTCCAGGGAGGGTACGTAGGTATCATTCAGCTCGTGTACATTCCCACAACCGCTGTACCGCCCTACAGAACAGCCAGCTTTGTACAAACCCAGAGCAGCACGCGGTGGCTTGCGCCACTGGGTGTTCCTAGACAGCAACAGACGAAATCCTGGAACCTCATTTGAAACTGATGCTACATTTTGATGAAAGGATGTACCAGTAAGTGGAATCTGACACTCAATCCTATTTAAATGAAAAAGATCCTTCAAGGGAAAAGATTTTGCAGTGGTAACGCTAACTATAACTGTTGTCCGTTACTTCTTACCTCTAAAAGTGCAGCCAAGAAATGGACAAAACAGTGCCCCACATCACGACGAACTAATTGGCTTAATATAAAAAAATTCTTATAAAACAGTAATATTAAAAGTCCGAGTGAATTGGAAAATGCGCAAAGGCTATAAGCATGACATTAAAAACAAGAGAAATACAGTGGCAATAAATATGTGAAACATATTCTGAACTTCATTCACAATTTTAAAAATATAAATTAAAATGAGATGCCATTTTTCTTCTTTAAAAAAAGCTGGAGAGAAAAATAGGAATGCGGTAGCCATTCCTAATGGGAATAGCAGCCCTCACACATTGCTGTGGGAGTATAAATTTGGCTCAATCTTGGAGGCAATTTGGCTACGCTTAGCAAAATTTTAAATTTCCACACTTGTCAACTGCATTCCACTTAAATTCCACGGTGTAAAATACATTTGCGTAACTGTGTAGAGTACCATTTCTAAAAGAAAAACTGGACAGCCTGGTTAAATAAATTACTGGTTAAATAAGTTAAGGTATATGACTCCATGAATTATCAGACATTCATAGAGTTGAATGCTTTGTAACTATTAAAAGGAATGCAAACAATCTCTAAAAACTGACATGGAAAGATCTCTAAGACACACTTAAAAATTAAAAAGCCATGTTCTAAATACATTATCTATAGTGTGATTCCACTGCTATAAAAAAAATTTTAAGAATATATTATATGCCCCCATGGCTGCTTTGCTTCCCATGCCCAACTCACATCGGGACCCAGGCAACAGACAGAGACTTGGCCGACAGCAGCTGCCCTCTCACTGCAACAAGACTTGTTTGAGTTGTCTTGAACCCATGGTGTGGGGAAGTGGGTTTTCGATATCTAAATCCAGCCTAGCACCAGGAATGCTCAGGGCCTACTCAAGAAGGCAAATAATCCTTTCCACTAATATTTACAGGGTAAAATGAGATTGTTGTTAGAGTATTAAATTTGACAGTAAAATAGTAGTTAAGTTCTCAGACTAATTTAAATTGGCTAATTGAAATAAGCGAATATTCTAGAAAAATTAATGGTACCGGACAAAAAGCTGTTCCTAAAGTGTTAACTAAAATTTTTATTGGTAGTTCATCTCATGGTAAAATTGTGTAACATGTAATGAGCCTAAAGCAGTCATATTTTAGTGCAAAAAATTAAAATTTCAAAGCTATCAAGACTACATTATAAAATTTCCAAAAGCCTTCTAATATTTAAAACAAAAAAGGGGGGATGGTAGAAGAATATCATGTAAGGAAAAATATCCTGTAAGTAAATTAAATCTAGAAAATTTTTACTTTAGAAAATTAACTCATTTGAAATGCTAGCAGCAAGACACCCATGAAAAACACACATGGTGTCAAAACAAGCCAAAGGAAAATCGTTTGGGCAATGAAAAAGGATCCCAAGTTAAATTTTAGAAAGGATTCCTTTATTAACTTTTGGTCGAGAATATGTTTGCATATTTTCAGAAAACAACTCCAAGACCATGTGGATTCCTGCAACAGAGAGGAATTGACAGGACTGCTCCAGCCATGAAGACAGAAGAGAAACAGTCCAGAGATGGGAAGACGCTGACGACACCTTGCCATACTAGCAGTCAGCAGCTGTGTGTTGCTGCAGGTTGCCCAGGACCAAACCAGAGAGAGTCGGACCTGCATTACCACCATTTGCCCACCATCCAGAACTGAAATATCATGTAACATAAGGAACTGTTTGACATTGAAATTGGGACTCAAAAGAACTGTTGGCCCAGAAAGAAACTCACTACAGACTGATTCATTTGCCTTTCAGCATAACCATTATTGCTTGTCTCATTTTTTATTATTGTAAGTGTATTTCTAGTATCGACATGATCTCACTCATCTTGGGGAAATAATGAACAACATAAACTGATGAACAAAAACAGACCTGGAGACAAGGAAACATTGATCAGACTGTCAAACCTCAGAGGAAAGGTAGGGGAGGGTGGGGGTAAGGGAGAGAGATCAACCAAAGGACTTGTATGCATGCATATAAGTCTAACCAGTGGTCACAGACAACAGGGGGGTGGAGGCATGCGTGGGGAGGGGTTTGGGATGAGAATGGGGGGATGAGGACAAATATGTGATACCTTAATCAATAAAGAAATTTAAAAAATATATATATTTTTTTTCTGTGCAAATAAACTACCCAGAAGAGACACGCTGCCCCCTGTAGGCAGTAACATCAGAATGAAGCGTTGAAATGGTGGACTCTCACTTCTGACTTCCTAAACACCTATGCTATATTTTTAATGCAACAATTAATGTTGTTTCACAATAATTTTTAAAGTCCTTATCCTCCCATTGCCAAGTTACTAAATCTATGAACTGTCAAAAATGACTTCATGGTTTCACGTCTGGTTTAATTCTGAGGCTCTTGGGAGGCGGCGGGGGTGGGGAGGGGGTGAAGCAATAGGGAGCAGTGGCAGACTGGGAAAAGCGAGTATGAAAAGTTTCACTGTGTTTGTTCAAAAAGCAAAGCCAGTTACTTGCTCCCAATAATGCATCCAGCTGAGCTGACGGCTTTCCTCAAAGGGAGCAATTAAATGATTTCCTCTATTTTTAAGGCAGAGGTCAATCCCAGTTTTATTTCCATGGTACATCTGATGTATTTGGTGACTGCCAACCTCCTCACCTGCTGTGGTAGGCTGAACAATGGCCTAAAGCTGCCCAAGTCCTCATTCCCAGGACAGTGACTATGTTAGGTTATGTGGCAGTGGAGAATTAAGATTGCTTATCAGCTGATCTTAAGTAAAGGAGATGATCCTCAATTATCTCAGTGTTCCCAATGTAACCACAAGAATCCTTACAAGAGGGAGGCAGAAGAGGGAAGCCAGAAGGAGATGACTATGGAGAAAGCAGGGTCAAAGACATGCAATGTTCCTGAGCCTGAAGACAGAGAAAGGAGCCAAGTAATGCAGGCCATCTCTAGAAGCTAGAAAAGCCAAGGAAACATTTTCTCCCGGAGTCTCCAGAAAGGGATATAGCCCTGCCAACACCTCAACGTTATTCCACTGAGACCTGTGTCAGACTTCTAACCACCAGAACTGCAGGATCATAAATTTATGTTCTTTTAAGAAGTTAAATTTGTGGCAATTTGTTACAGCAGCAATAGAAAACTAATACAGCCTACCTACCCTTCCTATATTTCTTTACATAGACTTCCTCTTGTGGACAAACCTGGGGTATGTTGTGAAAATCGGTCCACTTGGGCATCCCACCTTACAGATACCCAGTGGCATGGGGCCACACTGCCAACTCAGTCGGCTGATTTTTAGGACTCCCTGAGAGAGAACCCAGATAAGACAGCAGCAATAATGGTTATTTAGCTACATCTGCAGAAACCTAATTTGAATAAGTTATTAATGAAAGTCCTTTGTAAATCATGCCCCATCATACCAAAAAATATACCTGTCATCATTTATACCCACACTACTCTTTTGGAAGACTAACAAAAAGAGAAATGAATCTCACATCAGGAACCCAGAATAGCATAAAAACAAATGATATTCAGGATTTTTCAATGAACTTCAACCCTACCAACAGGAACAGGATAGGTAGGTCAAAGAAAATTTGAATAAAGACTGACTTACTATTGAGTACTTATTCTGTGCCAGATACTGGGCTGAACACTAAAAATATATGATCTCATCTAATTCTCATGACATTTCCAACAGGGAGTTACTATGATCGTTACCACTGATAACTCACATGTCCACACTCTCACACCATGTGAAAGAATTTGGGTTCAACCGCTCTGTCAGCCTCCAGAGCAGGAACGCTACAGAGACATCATGCTGATCCCCTCCCTATCGAGGGACAAGTTAAACTGACCTCTGCTCTCACCGAAGGGCTCCAGAGAAGAGAAGGCTAGCTTTATCCCATGATCCTAGAAGTGCACTCATTGCATTGTACCTCTCCAAAACACCCCTGCGGCTCTGAAAAACACCGTTACTCATCTCCACAGCCAAATGATCTAAAACAAGACCTCTCGCTGACTTTTTTATTTTGTATTTTATGTTCTACCGATTGCTTCCTTCAAGGAACCTGGATTCTGAAACGATATAAACAAAAAGCCTGCTTTTGTGAGGTGGGCACGCTGAGGTGTAGAAAGGCTTTCTGGTAAGGCTCAGGAAGTTACCGTGGTAACATCTATCCCTCACTTCTAGGCACGAGGAGCTCCACTCACCTGGTTAAGAACCACTGATCCCACAGAGCACTATCTAAAACAGGCGGTATTTAGTCATCATGGGCATGTCTATAGAAAATCCCATTCTAAATAAAGTTTTTCACTCTAAAATGTCATCATAATAAAATTTTTAAAAGGCATGTAAACATAAGCGTGGTCCCTTTCTCTTGCTTCCATTTCTTTCCTCGGTATATAAAACCGGCACCAGTCTACTATGCGAAACCTTCACAATCCCCAAAGGAGGCATTTTCTCCCTGAATTACAGAATATATTTCTCTTTTAAGCCAGACTAAGTTGGCTCTGCATTTTAGTACAGGAGCCACTGAAAAGAAGATATTTGAAATATGAAACACATTTTCCAAATAATGTCATTCATGGTGTAGGTCCATTTCCAGAGTAACCCACAAAGCTCTTTGAAACTCTTAAAGCGAGTTAAATACTACACATTCACTGTAAGGAGTTGAGATTCGATAGTCTTGTAATATTAACTTTAAAATAATTACAAAAGAGTTACACACAGTTCTTATTCTTTTTAAGGGAAAGAAATTCTGATGGAATCAAGTCAAATGTAAATAAAGATTTGGGGCAATCTGAAGACCACTCCTGTGGTTTTAAAGGATTGATACACTATTCTCAATGATGTTTAATTTCATTTCCAAAAAGTTATGGTTTCTCTTTCCTCCATGGGACTGTATTTCCACCACTCTTCTTACACTAATTCATGATGAGGCCATTTGCTGATATTATCGTACCCCACAGAGAGAGCCACTTGCAACGTAAGGAAAATCCAGTGTCCACTTAGCTGGCTGTGAACAATGAATGACAGAGAAAAAGATGGTGGTGACCGGGTATCACATGACACCTGACCACACTTGTCACCTCAGAGAGCCCACCCACTTCACCTGGCCCTTGTTGCCCTAAATCTATCTGCAGGGGCAAGGACAGCTATGGTCCAGGGGTGAGGGGGGGCAGGACGGACAGTCACAGAGCTGCTGGCCAAGTATGTCCAAGTGTTAGAGAAGCGGTTGTCTGAGTTTCGCGTGCAGAGGGCCTGAAAATCACTCACAGAACACGGACAAGTCTGCAGCTCTCTGTCATCCTCTGGCTCTGCTTCGTTCCCACACACCCCGTCTAATATGCTGCCTAGTTGCTCACACCTATCATGGTGTGACCAAAATTTTTTAAATTTACAATTATGATTTAGTACTCGGTAAGCCCCTGCCCTGCACAGCACCTAATCCATCTACAACTCAATTCAAATTACAAAAGGGATACAGGAACTAATTGATTAATTCAGGAAGAGCCCAGAGTACTGTGTATGTGAGAAAGATTTTCCTGTTTTCTTCAGCGACATTCTTTGCCCAAGACCATAAATCTCTGAGCGCTGACTTTCCATCTTAGGAAAGTGAACGTCATCCAAGGCAGCATATAAATCACCTTGAGAATAGTTATTCATCATGAGCAAATAAAAACATAAGCCAGGCAGATGGTGAGAGGCTCATTTATACTGGGAGAATTTCATGGGACTAGGCAGGCAAGGCGGGGAAGCGGAGGGGGTTGTAAAATCTGAGGGTAGATTTATAGGATGAGAATTAACACCCAAAACAACAGAATACTAAAAAGTCATCATACCACATCGCTACCATCTCTCAGACGCTTCACCTCGGGTTCAGATCTGACTTCCTCCCTTGGCGGTAACAGGAATGAGAGGAAGGCAAAGAGAAGAGGAGGAGGAGGGCCAACCCATACTAAACACTGCAGTGTGTCAAGCCCTTTTCATTCACCAGTTTCAAAGCGCTTAATCCTTTGGGTACGGCTGCAGGAGAGAAGAGATTATAGCACTTGGTGCTGATTTTTTTCATATGGCTCCAGCTCACAAATGGCAACTCTGAGGTGGCTCCCTCCCTAACACTCTGGAGAGTGTTTATGTCACAAAGCCACACTGGCCTGGGGGGGAGGGGAGGGGAGAGATGGCAAGCAACTGGTGACCCCTCCTAAGGCTACCCCCAAAGTCTTGCTTATTTCAGTGTTGAAATCCATTAAGAGCCCCGAGATACCCTACTGGCCCCTGAGAAAATATGCTTTGGGATCTTCCACTATATTCCACTTCTCTCATAAAGGCAACACCCGGCCAAGAAAATAAAACCTTGTTATCACCCAGGTAAAGGAAAAAAGAGGAAGAGTAAGGGAAAGGGGATAGAGGAAGAACAAAGTGAAATGAATCCCCCAAGTAGCATAGGAAATTACACTATCATGCCTTGCCTGGGTTGTGGGCTCGGTCCCCAGTGTGAGGTGTGCAGGGGGCAGCCAATCAATGATTCTCTCTCATGGAATCATCCCTTGGCTGAAAGCCATTTCTCCTGCTTCCAATCTCAAGACATACAACATAATTACAGTAAGTCCTCTCTTAGCATCCTTGATAGGTTCTGCGACTTTAACAGAAAGTACCTATCACAAAACCAATTGTACCACAGGCTAATGGTTATAAACAAGACTTAAATTCCTACAGCAACTCATCAATGTTCTAACAAAACAACATTAAACACAATGACCTTATTTTGAGAACCTGCTGTTTAACTATTGTGAAATATGCATGGAGTTAATAGTCATGAGTACTGGCAAAAACTAAAAAACGCATCCAGGGCCCTAGCTGGTTTGGCTCAGTGGATAGAGTGTTGGCCTGTGGACTGAAGGGTCCTGGGTTTGATTTCGGTCAAGGGCACATGCCTGGGTTGTGGGCTTGGTCCCCAGTGTGGGGTGTGCAGGGGGCAGCCAATCAATGATTCTTTCTCATTGTTGATGTTTCTCTCTCTCTCTCTCTCTCCCTCTCCCTCTTCCTCTCTGAAATCAATCCTATATAATAAAAGGCTAATATGCAAATTGACCGAATGGCAGAATGACCGGTTGCTATGACATGCACTGACCACCAGGGGGAAGATGCTCAACACAGGAGCTTCCCTGCTGGTGGTCACTGCACTCCCACAGGGGGAGTGCCGCCCAGCCAGAAGCCGACCTCACAGCTGACGAGTGGCAGTAATGGTAGTGAGAGCTTCTCCCGCCTTCGCAGCAGCGCTAAGTATGTCCTACTGAGGGGAGCAGGCCTAAGCTGTCAGACATCCCTCGAGAGCTCCCAGACTGTGCAAGGGTGCAGGCCAAGCTGAGAGATGCCCTCCCACCCCGCCCCAAGTGCACAATTTCATATACCGGGCCTCTAGTAAAAATATATTTTAAAAAAGGAGGGCAGAAAAGTGTTTTGCAAGATAAAAAGGAGCTCCAGTCATGGAAGGCACAACAGTTACAGCCCACTAGAGTACCACAGAAACATGTCTTCCTATTCCATGTCATCTCACAGGTGGTCATCTAGGGCTACAGGCTTCAGGTAGGCCTGCATCACATACCACTAAGCCCTACACGGTCTTGGCACACTAACATGGAATCATCCCTTGGCTGAAAGCCATTTCTCCTGCTTCCAATCTCATGACATACAACATAATTACAGTAAGTCCTCTCTTAACATCCTTGATAGGTTCTGCGACTTTAACAGAAAGTACGTATCACAAAACCAACTGTACCGCAGGCTAATGGTTATAAACAAGACTTAAATTCCTACAGCAATCCATCAATGTTCTAACAAAACAACGTTAAACACAATGACCTTATTTTGAGAACCTGTTGTTTAAACTACTGTGAAATATGCATGGAGTTAATAAGTTGAGTGCTGCCATAACAAAATACAAGAGACTAGGCGATTTAAACCCAGAGCAGAGAGAGGAACGAATCTCTCTCTCTTATAAGGCTACAAGAGGGGAGCGGGCCTAAGCCATCCGTCAGACATCCTTAGCGCTGCCACAAAGCCAGGAGAGGCTCCTGCCACCGCAGCTGGCTCACCAGCCATCAGCCTGACTTCTGGCTGAGCGGCGCTCCCCCTGTGGGAGCACACTGACCACCGGCGGGCAGCTCCTGCATTGAGCCTCTGCCCCATGGTGGTCAGTACGCGTCATAGCGACCAGTAGTTCCTCCACTCAGTCGATGTGCATATTACCCTTTTATTATCTAGGACAGTTCTATCAGATTAGGGCTCCACTCTTACGGCCTCACTTAACCTTAATTGCCACCTAAAGACCCTATCTTCTAGAAACAGTCACATTGAAGGTTAAGGCTGCAACATCTGCATTGTTTCTATGAGTCTGACTACTTCAGACCCCTCATGTAAGTGGAATCATGCAGTATCTGTCCTTCTGTGACTGGCTTGTTTCACTCAGCACAATCTTCTCAAGGTCCATCCACATTGCAGCCTATGACACAACTCCCTTCTTTCAAAAGTCTGAATAATAACCCATCGCATGTGTTTGGACATTTTCTTTAGCCTTTCATCACTGGTGGTCATTTAGAGTGTTTCCACCTCTTGGCACTTACGAATCATGCTACAATGAACATTGTAGAGCAAATCTCTCTTCAAGAGGCTAATTTTACTTCTTTTGGATAAAGACACAAAAGTGGGACTCCTGGATTATATGGTAGTTCCATTTTTTATTTTTTTGAGGAATCTTCCTACTGCTTTCCAGAAGCCTGTATCTTTGAGGCCATCACGTTTTACTAAACCTGGAACCATTTATGGCAGAATTCCTATTCTGTGAGAAGATTAATTTGCTTGAGCTACTAATTGTTGGGCTCTCTTATTTGCAGCTGAAAGAGTCCTACTGGGTATAGGAAATAGTAAAATATATAGGAAAGGGCACTGGCTTGGCAGAAAGTCCAGATATCAATCTTGTCTCCAACACTGACAGTTTTAGCAAGTCAGCCACTCCACTTTGGGGAGTGGCCATTTGACCTCGAAAGACTATTCTAAGATTTTGTGATTCAAAAGCTATGGTTCATTCATATGTGGAATCTAATGAACAAAATAAACTGATGAATAAAATAGAAACAGAAACACAGAAGCATGGAACAGACTGACGAATTGCAGAGGGACAGGGTGGAGAGGTGGGAGGGGTATGACTAACCCACAGACACAGACTATAGAGTGGTGAAGGTCTGAGAGGGGCAGGTACAGGTGGAGGGAGGTCAATGGGGAAAAAAATCCAAAAACATGCAAACAAAGGCAACAGCTGTAATACTTTCACCAATAAAGATAATTTTTTAAAAAAAGCTATGATTCAAAGAGATAAAAAGTCTGTTCTCTAGGATTTGAGAAGGAGATGCAACCAAACTATCTGATAACAGGGTGGGGAGTGGGGTGGGCAGGGGCAATGATATCAAAAACTCTAACTTACACGCCCTAACTGGTTTGGCTCAGTGGATAGAGCGTCGGCCTGAAGGGTCCAAGGTTCAATTCCGGTCAAGGGCATGTACCTTGGTTGCGGGCACATCCCCAGTAGGAGGTATGCAGGAGGCAGCTGATGGATGTTTCTCTCTCATCGATGTTTCTAACTCTCTATCCCTCTCCCTCCTCTCTGTAGAAAATCAATAAAATATATTTAAAACAAACAAATAAATAAATAAATATTAGAGAATGTGAAATATTAAAAAAAAAAAAAAACTCTAACTTACATGTAACAAATTCTAAATGTGATCAACATTTCCTGCCTAGCAACCATTTGGAATTAAACTCTGTGGGGGTGATCACAGAATTCAATCAAGTGATTTTCAACCATTATCAGTCAGTGACCATTATCTCACTTCTTGGTCAAACAGTTGACAACAAATAAATATGTGTCAAATATTTTGAACAAACCTTTAAGATAGAAAATTTGTGTTAAAAGAGTTACCCAAAGGATCAAAACAGCTTATTACCTTATCTCAAAAATCTATCACCATGCCTCATACCTTTAATCAACATTTACCTACACATTTATGTGTCATGGAGATGAAGAATAGAGAGATGATAATGGGTCGAGAGGACTACACTGACCAGGCTTCAACTTGCACGTCTGAGGACTTCACACTGGCAGCTCCACATGTTACATAGTTGCAAAGCTCAGTGCTAAGATAACAATTCAACCAAGGACATGAAAATTCTTCCTGGGGCAAAATTCAGCCTAATCTTTTATATCTGTGTCCTTCCTTTATTCGCAAAACCATTTCCCTACCTTGGGGAAGGGAGAGATTATGACATGCTTACTTGGGAATTCAAACAAACCCCATTTGTCTAACTTATATGTTGATCTAGTTGTCAGTACTTTAGGCTATCATAAGATGTCTTGCTAACCCTGCTAGCTTGTGGGAGAGATTATGACATGCTTACTTGGGAATTCAAACAAACCCCATTTGTCTAACTTATATGTTGATCTAGTTGTCAGTACTTTAGGCTATCATAAGATGTCTTGCTAACCCTGCTAGCTTGTGGGGGACCGAGTGTTGGGGGTGCGGTTGTGTGTGGTCTCTTGACTGCATTGTTGCTGCTGCAATTCAGATAATCAACCAGGGAAGCTTCTAAAGAAACCACCACCCCAGGGCACCTGGAGCAACCTCTAGGCACAGGCTGAAAACCCAGGTGCCGCCCAGGGGCTCCAGTGGAGGAATTAACAGTACTGATTATCCGTCTCCCCTTTGGGCCAGCGGTAAGGCATCTAGGCACCAAATGATTAACACCACATTATTTTTAAATGCTCCTCTTTTTCTATTTCATCGCTGGGGGATTTGAGGCAGTTTTTAAAAGTTTAACAAATGTTCTTCAACTGGTGAGTAGGTAAACCAACTCTGGAGACGATGGATATTCTTCAGCAATATGAAAGCCTAGTCTACTGATTAACATAACAACATGGATGCCTCTCAAAGGTGTGATGCTAAATGAAATAAGCCAGACTCAAAAGACTAGATACTGTATGGTTTCCTTTACATGACATTCTAAAAAAGGCAAAACTGTATGGATATAAAACATGAGTGATTTCCAGGGCGGAGGAGTTAACTATAAAGGAACACAAGGGAATTTTGGAAAGTGATAGAACTGTGCTAGACTTCGATTTGTTAAAAGTGGTAAAATTGCATTTTACAAGGGCAAATTTCCCAGTAGGGGGCATGTACATATTTCGATCTCTCCCTCTTCCTTCTGCTCTCTCTAAAAGCAATTAAAAAATATTTTAAAAAATAAAAGGGTGAATTTTAATATTTATGAATTACACCTCAATAAACCTGAACTTTAAGAAAAATTAAGGTTTTTGTCCCTCAGATTCGTCTTCCGGAAGGCTGGGTCTACATGGCCACATGTGAGCTCTGTCATTCAGGATTGTCTCCATGTGGCCAGTCCTCTGCTTTCCTAATCCAATCGCCCAACAACCAGTTATGGTCCAGTACAGGGAACAGAAACCACTCCAGGTATTTCTATCAGAAAGGGACTTGATGTGGGAATTAGGTGCTTATGGAATCACTGAAAGATCTGGAGGAGGAGAAGTCCCCCTTAGACTCTTTGATTCAAGGACACACCTTTGTAGAAGCCATGAGCCAAATGTCAGGAAGCAGCTGCCACCACAGCAGCTTCCTCTGAAAATGCAGGTGGGACCAAGATCCTAGAACAGTGAGCCTGGCCACTGCCATGGCCTCTAAACACTCACATCTCCACGACCTTGCCTGCCAGGGGCACTAGCAGGAGAACTGGGTGGGGTCTTCATCGCAGGCTTCCTAACCTCACACAGTTGCACTTATGAAACCTGTCATGCATTTAGTAACCTAGCTGTAAGCAAGTTTGAGACCTGGAGATGTTAGGTTTCCAATCAGGAGGGTGGAATGAGGTTCCAATACTAGAAGAGACCCCCATCCTCAGTATCTCCCCAATCACAGCCCTTCCTGCCCTGAAACAAGGCATTCTTCAACAAAGAAAGCGAACAAAAACCTTTTTATCTGTCTAAACAAATTTCAAATGGTGTTGAAAGAGTTCAAAAATTTTCTACTAAGATCCTGACTCATTTCATTATGGAAGAATATTTCCAGCAGAATGAAATTTTAAGATCACTGCATTTGATAATAGAGCCAACCACAGTTCTAATTCATGCATTAAATACACACTTGTCTTAGAGTTTTATTCTGCTGGGAATTAAAAACAGACTAATCTTGAAAATGCATTAATTTTCCAGACACCTGTAAGTTATTTTATGGTAAGCCAGACCCAGAGGAGGGGAGTGTAACACTGATTTATAATTTAAATTACATATATATATATATATATATATATATATATATATATATATGGTCTTTGTTTGCTTTCCTGGCAGAGAGCTCCAAAAACCAATGGAATTTCCTAAAAGATGAAAGAGATAAAGGTATCTTTTGGTATGTTATTGAGGTAACTTTTGGAAAGCCCCTAGGTGACCTAAGGATGAAAATGGCTGACCTCCAGAGAAGGGAGAAAGGCTGGAGATTAAGTTCAGCCACTAAAGGCCAATAATTTAATCAACCATTCCTCTTCAATGAAGCCTCCAACTCCCCTCCCCCTCCCAAAGAACAGGGCTCAGAGCTTCTTGGTTGGTGAACACATGGAATCCTTGGTGAGTGGTGCCCCACACCCTTGCCCCACACCCTGACCTATGCATCTCTTCCATCTTTTCCTGAATTATATCCTTTTTAAAAAATATCTTTATTGATTTCAGAGAGGAAGGGAAAGGGAGAGCTAGAAACATCAGTGATAAGAGAGAATCATTGATTGGCTGCTTCCTGCACACCCCCTACGAAGGATCGAGCCCACAACCCAGGCACGTGCCCTTGACCGGAATCAAACCCGTGACTCTTCAGTCCGCAGGCGGATGCTCTATCCACTGAGCCAAACCGGCTAGGGGTATCTTTTCTTAATAAACTGGTAAATGCTTCTTTGAGTTCTGTGAGCCAATCCAGCAAAGTAATCAAACCGGAGGAAGGGGTCATGGAAACCTCTGATCTATAGTTGGCTGGTCAGAAGCACAGGTGACACTGAAGTTATGATTGGCATCTGAAGTATGTGTGTTTGGGAGGGGCAGTCTTGTAGGACTGAACCCTTACACTTTGTGGGACTGACACTGTCTCCAGAGAAGACACCCAGTCTGTGTCCAATGAGAATTGAATTGGGTTTATTGCTTGGTGGTGTTACACACACATACTGGTACACGTACACATACACACTCACACACACGGGAGGTATCTTCTCTCTCTAATTATTATTCCTAATGATCTACCATGACCAAAACAATAAACAAAAAAAAGAGTAATTAGCTAAAGTACCATAATAACCACAATCTTAGTTTCCCAGTGATCACTCACATAGTAACAATATTCTCAATGCCAGAAGGGTTAAGGAACCTTCTCACAAAGAAGTTTTAGCCTTTAGGAATTTCACTTCCTTCTTGGGTTACTTCTCCAAATTGCACAAAAGGGAGGCAATGGAAATATTTTTCTTTTTCTGACAGGAAAACTATTGGGTGGATATTGCTAGCTTCCTTATCTCTTAAAAAAAAAGTAACAAAGCACAATCCCCTAAAATAAAAATATCGTCCAGGCAGCACTAGCTGTTTGGATTGTGAGAATCATCTCCCTGAATTGTCACTGGAAAAAATGAAGGGAGTCTGCAAAAGAACTCTAATTCTCCCTCCTAGGCAAACCATCAAAACCCCATTACACCCCATCAAATCCTAACAAACAATATCTTATTTTGCTTTCACGACAGAAGGGCAAAAATGACAACCAGAAATTAATACTTGGTCCTAACTTAAGAGGAAAATGCTCATATGCTCTCCCTAGTTCTTGTTCAGGGTATTTTTTTTTTTTATTGAAATTGGGAGCTAATTACTTCTCATGGACAATTATATACTATCTCCTGCCAAAGGTACGGACTGGTGGGCCACAATTTTATGGAATAAGAATAGACCTGGCCTCTCAAACCACAGGGTTAGCGGAGGAACCATCAGGGGAAAGGAAGGAAACACTGAGGAGTCACAAAATAAGAAGACCCCCAGTCGGAATAAGTAAGCTTAGTAGGTTCTGCCTGAGAATGCTGCTGAGAGGGAGGATCTAAAAAAGTATTGCCTGCCCGGCCCGCGTGGCTCAATGGTTGCTCATCGACTTATGATCCAGGAGATCACAGTTTGATTTCCGGTCAGGGCACATGCCCGGGTTGCGGGCTCGATCCCCAGTAGGGGGCATGCAGGAGGCAGCCAATCAATGATTCTTTCTCATCACTGACGTTTCTATCTCTCTTTCCCTCTCCTTTCCTCTCTTAACAATAAAAAAATAGATACATAAAAATTATTACTTAAGGTCTAATAATTTACTTCTCTACTTTATAAATTTCTATCTAGAGCAAGAGTTTACATATGTTTATTATGGTGTGAATCCCCAAAGGTTCTTTTCCAAGAAAATAAAGGGAATTGTATTTTTTCAACTCTTTAGCAGCAAAGCACCCCATCCTCAAAGGCCACCCCACCCAAGTATCTCCAAAGAGCAATACAACAGTGGGGGGCTCCTAAAATTTACCCAGTTGCCAACTTACCTTCCAGTGTGCCTACACATCGGCTGTATGTACTTTCAACCTGAAACTCATTATCGAGGTAGAGGTCAATGCCTTTCAATATCCCATAATCCCTATCCATTTCTTACCCTGCAAAGGCACCCTATCGACAGCGATGAAATATTTGTAGGCAGGTTGATCCGCCTCCATAAGAGCTAAGCTACCAGGACACTGTCGGAATACAGTCATGGGAAGCATGGAGAACAATTTTAATTGATCACCAAGACCATTTGATTGAAGAAGCTGCCTTGGGCCTTTCAACCTTACAAAACAGTGAGTGTTCTAGAACTTTCAGACTAAAGCAATTTCAATTAAAATGAAGAATAACCTCTAACACACAGTGAAAGTGGGTCTTGGCCCAGGTCACGGGATCACGTCAATAGGACACGAGCATCCGAAGAGCAAGGAAAAAAGCAAAATTCTCTCCTGATACAAAGTGAAACTGACCAAAGGAACCACGGCGCCTGGCTTCCAGCTGCCACCGAGAGGCACAGGGAGTCAGAAGAGTCGTGTGGGCAGATGACGGGGCCCATGACGCCTGTCAGAGCCGGGCTGGTCGTTCAGATCTGCAGGGGCTGCTCCTCCTGACCAGGCAGGGCAGGGGTCCCCTGCAGCCTGGACTTGGGCTGCAGTGCCCTGCCGGGAAGGAGGCTCAGCCGCTGCCCCGTGGACCCTGGCCTGGGTCTGTAGCATGCGGGAGTCGAGCATGTGAGGCAGGATCTTCAGCACGAACCACACAAAGAAGCCATTATCCGGGGGAGTGACAGAATATATTGTAACTGCTCCCATCATGTCATCAGGCATCATTTTAATAGGCGTGTGAGAATTTTAACTTGAAGTTAAAATGACTCCCGTTTCAAAGAAAAGGGGAGATGCCTCATTGGTAGGCTCACAATTCACCCACGGCAGCTGCCAGACACGAGAGCAGACGTGCCAGGCGTGGTGTGCACAGGGCTGATTTTTGTCTCTCCAGGCAACATTTCGCTTTATAATTTGTCTCCTCTTAAAACGAAGAGATGAGCAAGTTACAAATATAATTACTCTATTTCTGAACAAGCGATAACACAGGCCACGGAGTGCTGAGAGAGAGCTGCTCGCTTACCTCTGGCTGTACGGCTTGTTCATCTTCAGCAGTGTTGGGTAAAATGGCCCAGGTTATGTTGGCACTGGCGGATGGCAAAGAGCCAAATGTCCCATTTTTCAGCTGCTCTGTGGAATATGACTTGGGCCCGGGCCATCCCAGGATGTTTTCTGAAATAAAGACCTAGATTGATGCCAAGTATTTTCCAAATGGAACATTTACAGCTCGAGAAATATTTCTACCTGGCTGTCAACAGGGACTGACTTGAAATGGGCCCACTCCTAAAGGGACTGTGGTGGATTTCAGTGAAGCTTGTTCTGAATGAGTACCAAGCGTAGATTCAGATTGTCTACTTATCAGCTCGCTTCTGTGTAACGGCAGTCTCAGAATCACCACAGGCTGTTTCTCCCCCGAGCCCTGAACACAAACAATTGACATTTTACCAAAGCTATATTTTCTCTCTCTTTTTTGAAACCTTGCCCGAGGATATGTTTATTGATTTTAGAGAGAGAGGAAAGGTATGGGGGAGAGAGAGAGAGAGAAACATCAATGTGAGAGAGAAACATCGATCATTTGCCTCCTGTTTGTGTCCCAACCCAGGGTCAAAGCTACAGCTTTAAGTATGTGCCCCATCTGGGAATCGAACCCGCCACCCTCTTGGTGTACAGGATGCTGCTCCAACCAACTGAACACCCAGTCAAGACAGAAGTCGTATTCTCTTAAAGACCTTTCTCTTCTTTTTTTTAACAAAAAAAATTTTTTAATGTTCACAATAAAAAATCAAATTTTTGTCAAAATTGGGCTGCTCAAAATGTGGTGTGAACGTCACTGGATATGACGGCCACAGCTTAGCTGTAGTCGTTCCATTCTGTCAAGAAACACTTTATAAGCACCAATCTGGTAAACAGAGAGCATTTCCGAATCCTCTCCCAATCCTTGACAAAACAGGCTTTCTAACTCGAATGTCTTTTTAAGAGTCACATGTTACTACAGAATATTTGTACCCGCTCACAACTGGGGACAGGAATAACCAGAGGTGGTTTTGTTTTGTTTCGTTTTTTACCCCTTTAAGAGCAATTCTGCCAGGAGAATGAGAGTAGGTCTCAGACTCAGCTGACCTGCCTTCTGTTTTCGGTGTAAATGGAGGGGTAAGTGAGGAAGAAACGGGTGGCTGAGACGGAGGCCGCCTCGTGTGGACTAGAACTCAGCCTTCCAGCATCCATCGTAGATGTTCTATCCATAAAGCAGTCAGATGCCTCAGCCTTTTCATTAGAGAGTGACTCAAAGAAAAATCTACAAGTATCCCAAACTTTAACACCAGGAGGGGGTCTGGCTGATGAAAACACAGTAACAGAGGCCATCGCAAGGGCTGTCCACGTGCTTATGCCTGCATCTGAGTGTGTTCAGTATCATCCAAGCCAACCTATTCTTATGCAGAAATCTTTATGTCAAGCGCTGTAACATATAATTCCGCTGCTTAAAAGCCTCAAGTGGCTTCGCACTGCAACTGAAAACACAATCAAAACCGCCTGCCTTGCGAGACTGCGGGCCTCATTTCATTCCCTCTGCGTTGCTCTCTGCCCTCCAGTCTCAAGCCATGCTGGTAATTTTTTCACTCCTCCGTGAGTCAAGTTCATTCCAGTCGAGAGCCTTTCTGTGTGTGCTGTTCCTTCTGCTCCGAGTGCCACCCCTCCAGGCCTAGGTAGGGGAGAGAGGTGCCCTGCATAAATCCAGGGGTTGCCTAAATGTCATCTGCTCAGCAAAGCCCCCTGTCACCTTTCTGGCCAAAGCAGCACAGAAAGCCACCTCCTGTCACATCAGTGAGTGTATGTCTTCACAGCACTGAGCACCATCTGGACTCACCCTGCTCTTTTATTTAACCAGCGTTGTTCTCTCCTCCCTAGAAGGTCAGTTCCTTGAAGGCAGGGACGTATCGCCCCTGGTTATGGCTGTGGCCCTAGAACAGGGGGAGGGAACGCAGAAGGCCCTGGAAATCATTTGGTCCGGCCTGCAAAGGCATTAGGGGTGAGTTCCGAGAACCTACAACATGATCTAGCAAAGGGTATGCACTTAATAAATACATGGTAGCCCCCCCGCCCCCTGCAAATGTACACACAGATTGTGTAATTATAAAGGCAAGGTTTATTAAAATACATTTCATTTTCAAAATTGAGCTATCAGCTGTTAAAGTGTGCATACATTTTTTGGGGTACCCTGTATGTGCCAAGTGAATGAATAACTATTAAGATTTTCAGAGGTAATAAATTTTTTAAAAAAAAGTGTGTTTTGCAACCTCCTAAAAGTTAAAAATAAATAAGAAATGGCAATAAGAAAGACAAAGTAGAATGGTGGTTGCAAGGGGCTGGGAATGAGGGGGAATGGAAAGTCATAATTTAATGGGTATGGAGTTTCAGTTTTGCAAGATGGAAAAGTTCTGACGATTGCTCACACAACTATATATGAATGTTTTAAACACTACTGAGCTAGGTACTTAAAAATGGTTAAGATAGTAAATTTTTTGATATGTGTGTTTTATCACAATTTTTTAAAGGCAAAAGGCATCCATACAGCATTCCTTGATGTCATTTAACATAGGTGAGAACTCACAACACTAAAATCAACTGCTGCAGGATGATCTAACACCAGATTTGGGTGCAAGACAGCAGAATTTGCCATAAGAAAGGTGGAAAGATGCTTCTTACCGGTCCTGCTGACTAACTCCTGCCCAGAGTCCTGGAGTTGCATTCAGATCATCAATACAAAGGTACCATTTTTTAAAGTTTTATTTTATTACACAAGTAGTGCATGTCCTCTAGATTCGGAAAGGTTAAAAAGCATGGGGGAAAGAATGAGATATGCTTGCCTAAGTAGACAGGAGAAGGTTCCCTCCATTACTCCCACCCCTCAATTTTGTCCCTCCCTCCCCTTCATCCCATCATCATCAGAGATAACAACCAGCAGACAGCAGAGCAAGAAGTAGAGGCAGTGATACCCTGCATCCTGGGACAGGCAAAGGCCAGGACAGGAGGATGGAAGGTAGCAATGCATGCTGGAGAATGTAGTGGGGTTTTTTTTTTTGTATACTCTGTGGATTCAGAGTATCAAGGAACCAGCGAGTGAGGACAGGAGAGAAGCCCTTCTCAGACCATTTCAGCTCCTCTAATAAACGAGCACTGGTTGGGGAGTCTGGAAAGACAGGTATCATATGAGGATGAAGGAGGGAAACTCTAACAGAGTGAAATGAATGAAAAGGATTGCAAAGAGTAACAGCATCCTCAGAAGGCTTCGAGGAAGAATGTCTCTCTGAAATTTCTAACAGGTGTCAGAGAAGACATCAGGAAAAGTGTACCCACAGCACAAGACAGGATGAAATTGCCTCTACGAAACAACAGGAAGTAAGAAGAAGGAAACTGGCTGAGGTGGAAAAGGAGATGAATGCACTGTGGAATTATTACGAGGCAATGAAATTAATGTAACTAAAAGGAACCCTGAAACTAGGAAAAAGTCAACTCGACACTATAGAAAGTCAAACAAGGCAGTTCTACTAGTGTGCAGTTGCAAAGGGCATAAAGACAGCCATCAGACAGGAGACCATAGGGACGTGCACAACAGAGATCCAATAGACCCTGAAGGGTAGACATCAGATCGTTGGAGAAGAAACAATAAGCAACGAGAGGAATAGGGAAACGGAGCCGGAGCCGAGAGAGCTGTGGGTGCTGCTGAAACAGTCCACCGCATTCCAGCCAGAGCTTGGCAATACTTCCTTAGGCTTTTTGGGACTGAAATTTCAAACACATGCAAAAGCAGACAGACAAGGACAGTTTAATGAATGCCTAGCTCATGAAGTTTGGCCACATTTTTAAATAACAAAAATCAAGAGAGAGAAAATTTCAATCATTTAGGCAGAAAAATTAGACTTATCCTAAAGGGGAGGAAAAAAGTCAAACTAGTCTTGAATTTTGCTACAACACTAAATGCCAGAAGGCGAATAGGTGACAAGGAAAATGCGAGTAAATCTATAGCTTGAGGTGGGGTGAAGGGCTTGGGGGATAATGCTCTTCCTCGGCCAAATGATCTTCCCTCTACTAAAAAAGAGCCTACGTTTCCTGAGCTCTCGCTGGATGCCAAGGGCTATACAATTTACGTGTGTTAACTCATATAATGCTAAGGCAACGCATAAGGCAGGTCCTGCTATTATGCCCAAGAGACAAGTAAGAAGCAGAGGCACAGAGCCAGTTAAGTGGTAGAATTAAGATCAGAGCCCAGACCCTTAAACTCTACACTTTATGCCTTTCTAGCAGCACTGGAGAGGCTCAGAAAACATTCAATATTCTGGTGGGTAGGACACTCCTGGAGGACATACACCAATAGATAACGAAAAGTGGCAGAAATTAAGAACTCAAGGCGGGAGAAGTCACATATAAAAGGACTAGTGGTGAGCAATGAACCCAGTTAAACAGAGCTGAGCAGGGCCGGGACTAGGGCTCCAGTAAAAAGACACTCCCATCAAATGTAAAATGTAAAGAGCCCCCAAGACACTCAGCAATCAGATCAATGATATTTTCACATAATATTTTAAAAATAAAAATTAATATCTCCCCAAATAGTAAAGGACTTCATCTCACTTGCCTCACCTTAATCCTCACCCTGTTGAATCCTGTTCTTCATGTAAAATTTTAATATTCTCATTCCCTCTCCCTGTCTCAAGAATTAAAAAAAGACCACACTCCCAAGTAGCCCAGCCATTTCCAGTTCTGATGCAGCCCTGTGTGCCTTTCTGCATAGAATCGGAGGCTTGCATCTCAGCTGGGAAGAGAGATGGCTGTCTGCCTTGCATTCATCAATCATTTGCCTCCATCAAGCTGCTGAAATAGATTTAGAAATCACCAGGAGCAGAAGAAAACCACGTAACATAAGCCTTGACCAAAAAGCCAAGCAGCTTTACTCATTTTAATTACAAGCCTCTCCACAAACAGAAGTTCAATGAGGCATTTCAGCTCACTGCATCTTAGAGACAGCATCAGAGACAGGACTAGGAGCCCCAAACGCATAGGTGGGAGGCAGATAAATACGAAAGTATTTTTGGATTTCAGTCCAGGTGCGCGGTGTGCTTACAATGAAATGAGCATCAGGAAGCAGCGTTTGCAGACCAAGGCTCCAAAGACAATGCATTTCCCAGAAGATGCAATGAAATGCTACAGGAGATGAAATAGTACAAGACCACAAATTAATTTCTGATTTGGGAAGGGACAGAAGAAAGAAAAAAAAGGTGTAGGGGTCAGAAGGCAGAAAGACTTGAAGCAAGAACGATGCACTTGGATATTTGGTATGCAGGGGGGGTGGGGGGGACGCCGAGCTGGGCCTCCCTGCCCACTGAATATGTAAAGGAAACACTGGCAGAGTTGAGCTTTAATGAGATTTTGATTTCCACCAGCCCAGCCCAGCCCGGCACACCTTACATAGAACCATGAGGTTTTTAACAGTGGGAGTCGGGCTGCTGGCGCTGCCATCCACCCCAAGATCCCCGAGATTCCAAACAAAAGTATTTTGTGATGACACCCCCGGGGTTACCATAGTCTCTTTTTCCACTAGTCTGAGAGTCTGGAATTCAGTTTTAACTGCAGGCAACTATGATGTTTTGGATGCAGGGAGTTAATTCAATTTTTTCCCCTCAATATGTGATCTGATCCCCACAGATTTTAAAATTTTATTTATTGATTTTATTGTTTTGATTTTTTTTAGAGAGGGGAAGGGAGAGAAGGAGAAAGGGAGAGAGAGGAAGAGAGAGGAAGGGAGAGAGAGGGAGAGAGAGGAAGGGAGAGAGAAACATTGATCACATGCCCCAACTGGGGATCGAAACCACAACCTGGGCATGTGTCCTGACCAGGAATCGGACCCGCCACCTTTTGGTGTACGGGACGATGCTCCAACCAACTGAGCCACACGGGCCAGGGCAGTGTGGCGCAGGTTTAAGACACATGCAGAATGCTTTAAACCTTACGGGGCTGTGTTATATGCAACTGAATTAACAGGGTTAAGAAGACAAAGCAACAGAACCACCACTGTGATGCCATGCTCCCTGTATTCCCCAATCTCCCTCCAAGTTCCTCAACAAAAATGGCTAAAAGGAAGGGAGGCTGGACAGAGGGGGCAGGGAAGATATGCAGGAGTAACACCATAGGTGGCATAATTGCTCCTTCTCTCAAATAGTTTCCATTTCAACCTGCCAGCACATCTGAAATTCCACCTTGAGCTTTGTCCCTCCATGTCCTTAAAAACACGAGAAATAAAAATAAGGGTTTTGTGTTTTGTTTTTTTTAAAAAAAGAGAGAAATTAGCTAGAAATCATCCCTGAGGAATGACGTAAAGGGTTCAGTTCAGGAAGAGGACATGGCTCAAGCTTACATTTACAGTGAAAGACTCCTGGAAGGAGCCTCCTGGGTGGCAGAGGCTGGAAGTCATGCTCCAGTGTGAGAGGGATGGTAGGGACCTGGGAAGCCTCCAATCTCACTCTGAACTTGTGCCCATGCCCCGGTGGGCTCGTCTCTCGCCTCTTAGCAGGGGGACCTTGGACAAGTAATTTATTGCACCTCATCCAAAGGATGGGCATAGTAATATCCACTTGGTGAAGATTTCAGGAAATATGCAGCAGAGGCCAAACACTGGTAGAATCAAACCTCAGTAAACGATAGTGGGTGTTACAGAAAGAAACCCAAATGACCCGGACACCGTCTATTCTGGAAAACCAACATCCCTTTTGATCTTAGTAAAATGAAGAGCAAAACGGACTTAAGTGTGAAACGCAGACCATCATCATAGCACAGCTTTACTTTTCATCTCTTAAGTGCCCTCATTTCCTCATTAATGAAGTTAATCCCAGTCAACAAAGCTCAGTGAAGCTTCTGTGAGTCTCTTAATTCTAATGCTTTGTAAGTTAAACACAGCATGGCCAACCTCAAGCTAGTTTCACCTTTATCACTGAACTTAATCTTCACCTATATATTCATATCTGCTATTGATTAAACCCTCCTCCAATAAGGACGGAGGCATCTTAAGGAAGTGGATTATCATCTCTGGCTTCCAGATAAAGAACTAGAAATGCTTCTGGTACGTATTCCAGAGAAATTCTCACACAGGTCCACAAGGGGGCATGCAGGAGGATGCTCAATGCAGCGAGGTGAGCGGGGCAGAGAGCCGGAGGCCATGTGCCTGTCCATCATCAGAGAGTGTTGGGTATAACGTGGTGGACTCACACCATAGGCATTGTTAGGAATAATGGACCAGACGCTGCCTAACGATGGATTTTAAACACATGACAAGTGGAATGAGATTTAGAATGTGACGCCAGCAAGTCTAAAAGGAGTTCTTGTAAACACGTTAGTTTGATGTTTCATAGGATGTTATAGTTCTAATTGGTAAGAGAACAGTATATCCCATACTGGGTAGGGAAGTGGGGAGGGATAAATGGAGAACACTTGGATAAAAAGATGGATGGATGGATGGATGGATGGTGGATAAGAGATGAGTGTAAAGGAGGAAGGCAATGGGGTGCGCACCCACACACACACTTCGATAGGACTCATTTGTAAGCACAGAACTGCCTGCGGGGAGGTCTCACCTGAGGCCACTGGCTTGTGGCTGGCCTGGCCCACCTGGTGTACACTCTGCTGCAACAAGTTGAAGCACTCCCCGAGGCAGCTGAGGGTGGCGGCGGAGGTAGCTTTCAGGAGCAGAAGATCCTGGTCCAAGGCAGTGAGGGGGCCGGAACCTGGCAGAGACTCGATGGCGTGCACAAGGCTCTTCTGCTGGCCTTCCACCTGGTTCATCATCTACACAATGGGGAGAGAGCAAGGAGGGGAGAGTTAGAGCTTAAACCACAGGACCGGAGAAAAGTCAGAGGAAAGTGGAGAGAGAAACCATCATCACCCAGATGACCACTGTCACGGTCAGCTCAGATGGTGCTCAGTACATGAATCCTTTTTTTCAAAAATAGATTTTTATTGATTTCAGAGAGGAAGAAGAGGGAGCGAGAGAGAGAGAAACATCAATGATGAGAGAAAACCATTGATCGGCTGCTTCCTGCAGGCCCCACACGGGTGATCGAGCCTGCCACCGGGGCATGTGCCCTGACTGGGAATGGAACCAGGACCTCCTGGTTCATAGTTTGATGCTCAACCACTGAGCCACGCCGGCTGGGCAGTACATGAGTCCTTTGACAATATAGGCCCAGGTGAACCCTGTCTATCCAAAAGCACACATCTTCAGCTCTGATCACACGAGCATGTTAGAACTTAAGAGCTGAAAGGGACCATTAGGGCCATCAGTCAATAATAAATTCATTACTGCCAAAACCGGTTTGGCTCGGTGGATAGGGCGTCGGCCTGTGGACTGAAGGGTCCCTCCCGGGTTTGATTCCGGTCAAGGGCATGTACCTTGGTTGCGGGCACATCTCCAGTAGGGGTGTGTGGGAGGCAGCTGATCGATGTTTCTCTCTCATCGATGTTTCTAACTCTCTATCCCTCTCCCTTCCTCTCTGTGAAAAATCAATTAAATATATTTTTAATAAAATAAATTCATTACAGCTAGAAGTCCTTGTGACTATCTTTAAGGTTCTTTCACTATGGAAGGCTATCTGAGAGAGTGAAATAACTGGGCTTTGCCTAAAGCAAGGTCAATACCTTGCTTTTCCTCCAGCTCTTATGACTAACTCCATGGCAGTCTTTTTGGAGTTTAAGAAACAGAAGTGAAATGTAGGGCTGTCGATTTGTGTGAGTGAGATCGGCGGAAAGCCAGCACTGAACACCGGGCCAGCCCCCAAAATGCCAAATAGGATGCGACTTTCTTAACATCACCCTAGACGCCAGGAGGAAGGAACACCCAGGGATTCCAGAGGCAGCCCTATTACCCGGCTGAAGCTAAGACACCCTCAAAGAACCATCTTTCCTGGCCTGGCTTCAATTCCTAAGCTACTGGTCTAATTGTATCTTCAAACTGACAAATCAAGGAGAAGAACTCCAGAACTAGAAAAGGACTTTACTGGTTCTCTTGTCAAGTTCACCTCCCTCTTCCTGTCTTACAACTTACCTCACTAAATAAGATGATGCACAGAAACCGCACAGTAACGACCATTCTGAAAAGTTAGGAGCTACACCAACCGGCCCAAGACCCAGGGCTGGTCAGCATCAGCGGCAGGGACCAACTCCTGACCCCGCTCCGCTGTTCTTTAAGCTTCCCCCCCGCAAAAAACCATCCTTAATCTGAGCCACACCTCCTACTTTGTCACTGTCAACCCCATAGGATGCCTGTCAGCATCATGATGTCACCAGCTGGGGAGAAGCAACCATTCTGTCTGGACCGCTGGACTTGGGACACAAACCTCATTCCAGGCTCAGCCTTATTTTTCTGTTTCCTTTTGGAAACAAAGACTTGCGGTTTTCTAGCAGTCTGTGTACTTGTCTGCTTAAAAAAAAAAAAAAGTTTATCCACTGCAATCCTACTTTCCAAAATAGGTGCCATTTTCAAAAAAAAGATATTTAAAAAAAAAATCAATGCCGAACATATTGTACAGACAAGGTTTGCCACATTCTCACCTTAATGTGACATCCACCCTTTGGGCAGGCATATTAGTTTTTGCAGATTACAGAGGTTACACTTAGCCATTCGGGCTCCTGAAACAGTACCGGAGGCATAACAGGGGCTCAATAAGCATTCACTTCTCCTTCAGGTCTTTGCTTTAAAGCCACCTTCTGAAGAAAGCTTCTGGAACCACATAATTTAAAATTATATCTCCGGCCCAACCCTTGGCACACCTATCCTCTCTACCAACTAATTTTCCTCCATAGCACTTATCCCTTCCAACCCAACTTGTCATTTCTTATGTTCATTTGTGCTAGGGTGAAAGCAGGGGTTATATCTGTGCTCTTCACTAATATATCCCAAGTACAGTGAATATCTATTGGATGAATGCATGCATGCGTGCATGATTCCCCAGTATCACTCTTCTGTCACTCAAATGCAAGAGACCTTTCAAAGGTGCATTTATGATACCTTTACTAGTAAGTCTACAGAAGTCATTATGCTCAATTGGCATTATATGGCTAAGACTTAGCAAAGAATAATACCTCCATTATCAGTTTAGGTTTGCCAAGAAATACCACCAACTGGTTTAATTTCACTTCAAAAAAAGATGAAATGTTTATGAATTCTTTGACAGCCAGCTATATGTAGAGCTGCTAACAGCAAGGGGGAAGTGGAGTTCAAGCTATTTGTTGTAATCAGCATTTCTGTAAATTCCTACTGTAAAATCCTGTCTTAGAAAAACGATGTGTTGAAAGGAAAGAAGAAAATGGAATGAGGAAACATATAATACATATGTTCTTGACTATGATGCATGATGAAATAATGCGTAAGAGGAAAAGGTAAGTAAAATTAAGCCATCACCTCTATGGGATACACGTGTTTTTAATCAATGACAAGAACTAACTTTATTCCAATGGTATTGAATAGAATAAATACTTGTTATTTTGCAAGCATAAAATACTATGTAAATCTCAGCTAATAAAAACACAAAACTGACTTACAAAATCTTCTAGTCTACTACAACAGAGGCACATGCCCAGAGATGGAACCCACATATCTACTCTCTGAAAAGTATTCAAACAGTATTTATTGAGAGCCTATTGCCAGTGCCAGCATCAGGAATGCCCTGCTAGAGGGGGCATTTGAACCAGCAGTGGGTACTGCTGACAGTTACAATGTCTGAGAACTACTGGCACTGAGAGGGCAGGGGGTCAGGAGTGCTAAATATCCCACGAGTCAGGGCACAGTCCCATACAAGAACTTTCCTGCTCAAAATGCCGATAGTGCCCCCTGGAGTTATCCTGTGCTAGAGACATGTAAAGAACCAGGCACTCGCCCAACCGGCATGGCTCAGTGGTTGAGCATCAACCTATGAACCAGAGAGGTCATGGTTCGATTCCCGGTCAGGGCACATACCCAGGTTGTGGGCTCAATCCCCAGGGGAGTGGGGGGTAGGGTGCAGGAGGCAGCTGATCAATGATTCTCTTTCATCATTGATGTTTCTATCTCTTCCTCCCTGAAATCAATAAAACTATATATATATATATATATATATATATATATATATATATATATATAACTTATATTTATATATTTTAAAAAAAGAACCAGGCACTTGATGGATGCCAATCTTTCTTGGTAACCTGAGCCCTAAAACTGAAACACGCCTAGCACAAGGCTTCACACACAGCAGACTCCTCCTCGAGATTCATTTTCTCCCCTTTTCCCACGTGATGCGAAATAGAACTTTAGTTTTGAATGACACAATCGATAGCAATCTTCACTTTATTTTAGCCTCATCAGGCTCCAAAAGAAGTGGGATAAAACCTAAAAGGAACGTCGCATGCCCAGCCTCAGCACTGTGCATCAGAATTATTACTGTGCTAACGTTTCCAAGACTGGGAGGCACCAATGAAGAATCTTCATCCGCCTTTGGAAGAACACGTTTTAGCTATTTCCATATCCACATCTGATTAAGGGCACACAGGAAAAGATGAACGTGGCACTGAAAAGCTGTAAGCGACAAGAACAGCAACAGCCAATGCTCAAAGCGGCTCCCTCTCCCCTTCCAGGTTCCTACGGGCCCATCAGGAGAAGAACAAAGCACAACCATCGACAGGCAGCCTCTCCTGCAGCTCCCAGGCTGTGGAAATGCTGAGTCACTTTAATTACATAAATTTCAAATCCGAGCTCCCAACACCTCTTCCAAACACATCAACATTCACCATTTGTAGTGTTGAAAAACCCACAAAGGAATGCCTAGGCTTCATTTCTTCCTGGCATTTGGCGTCCACAAACAGGGACATCACCATCTTGGAACTCAGGTGCACGTTTCAGAGATCCACCCTCTGGGAATGTCAACTCTGAGGTTGTAAAATCATCTATTCCTAAATCAAATTGCACTTCACAGTTAAGCAAACTTCACAGGGAGGGGGAAATTCTATGGCCCATTTATCTAGCACAAACAATGGCATATGCACCAGAATATCAAATCCAAGGAGTTAACGCTAATAAAATCAGTGGCGGCAGCTTTTATTTTTATTACCTGATTTCAGTAAAGCTGAAACCAGGATGCACAGACGCAAACCCAATGTCATCCAGTTCAACAAGCTTGGGTCTGGCTACAGAGAGAACGGAAGGAGACAGAGGGGAGAGGGGCTTCATTTGCCTTGATTGCTTCAGACTGCGCTGAGCTGCAAACCTCGGAACAGGTTTGAGAGGCACCTGAAAGGCCCAGTCTGGACAGGCCAGATGTCAATGAACACCAGCTTAGCTGCTCATTCATTAGGAATCAAACACCTCCGAACACAGACTCCTTGTCCTAAAGTAACCAGGACTGCGTGCCTTGGTTGGCAGAGCCTCCTGGGTTCACAGATTCCTGGGTACCATCCGTAACTCAATCCACTTTGCTTGGAAGTAAACTAAAGAATCTGATGCCAGCTTGAAGGTGGCCCTAGTTTGGCATTTCTCCTTAGCCTCGTGTAATTCCAGAGCTCCTTTTAAGTTTCCCCTCTAGTCAGAGATCGGTCCTTGGCTAAATTAGGCACTTTTTCACTTGGCTCAAGTCCTCATCTAAGCATGAGAGCTATGCTTCAAGGAGCTTTAGAACTTTAGATCCAACACACACACACACACACACACACACACACACACACACACACACACACACTTCAAAAAACACTTTCTGAAGATGTGGGGATGAGTCTATTCCATTCATAGACTCCTAGAAAGCAAACCTATGCTGATGCTCAAAAATATGAGATAATAGCATTCATAGCCAAATGAATCTGAGGACCCTGTCAGGTCTGTCCCTTATTTTGCAGGCAGGAAATCTCAGTTCAGAGGCCCTTGCTAAGGTCACACAGCTTCGCCACTTCAGTGTCCTCTACACTATGAGTCATAATCTGTGTGCTTCTTTCTCACATTCTGGAAGCAAAATGCTATCTCCTGCCTCAGAAGACAACTATGGTGAAGTGTCTTCCATTGTCCCTTATCCCATCCTTTCTCACCACCTGGAAACAACTTGTATTTGTTTTTTTTGGATTACAAAAGGCTGGCTTATTCCATCAACCAACAAATTCAGACAATAAAAACAGCTATAAAGAAATAAACATTACCTGTAACCCCACTTTCTAAAAATAAGCAATTATTAACCTTCTGGTACTGTTCCGACTCTCATTTATATACACATACACACAGGTGATATTATTTTAAACTAGTGGCCTGGTGCACGAAATTCATGCCCATTAAAAGGAGGACCCAGAGTCAAGTCCCCGCCCACCACATGCGCCTCAAAATCGCGTGAGACCCAGACCCAGCCACATACCCCCCCATTGGGCTAGATCCAGACCCGGCCAGTCCCACCCTTGTCAAACCCCACCAGGCAGGGGGCGTAGCCTCAGGTCCCCTGGCCTGGTGCCAGGACTGGGGGCGTGGCCTGAGGTCCCCAAGATGGGGCGGGGGGTGTGCCTTGAGGTCCCCCGTCAAGCCCCGCCAGGTGGGGGACATGGCCTGAGATCCCCTGTCAAGCCCCGCTGGGTGGGGGCGCAGCCTCAGGTCCCCTGACCCAGCACTGGGAGGGGGGCACAGCCTCAGGTCCCCTATCAAGCCCCGCTGGGCGGGGGGTGCAGCCTGAGTTCCCCCGACCCAGCCAGCACTGGGGGTGCACCTTGAGGTCCCCTGTCAAGCCCCACTGGGTGGGGAGCACGGCCTGAGGTCCCCTGTCAAGCCCCGCCAGGCAGTGGGGCGCAGCCTCAGGTCCCCTGGCCCGGTGCTGGGGCAGGGGTGTGGCCTGAGGTCCCCTGGCCTGGTGCCAGGGTGGGGTGCACGGCCTGAGGTCCCTGTCAAGCCTCGCCGGGTGGGTGGTATAGCCTGAGGTCCCCCAGCCTGGTGCCAAGGCAGGAAGCATGGCCTGAGGTCCCCCAGCCTGATGCCAGGGCAGCAGGTGCAGTCTGAGGTCCCCTGTCAAGCGCTGCTGGGTGGGGGTCGAGGCCTGAGGTCCCCTGTCAAGCCCCATGGGGGTGGGGGAGAGTGTAGCCTCAGGTCCCTGCTGATTGCTTGTTAAGGCTCCTTAAGGGAACTTGGCCTCAGCTGTGGGTGCAGCCATCTTTGCGATGGAGTGATGGTCAATTAGCATATTCCCTCTTTATTAGATAGGAAGGCTCAGCCCTTGTATATAATTTTGTCACCTATTATCATCTTTTATCATTTAGAACACATAGTCTCTGATGCCTGGGATTGACTTCAAAACAATCCAGTGGGGGTGGGGGAGTAAGAATGAAACAATACTGGCTTTGAGGAGGGAGGGTGCTAAAGCTGTTGATGGCAACATGGAGGTTCAATATTATCTTCTCTAATGTTTTTAAGTTTGAAATGCTTATAATAACAATACTTTTTAAATTAGGAGAAAATACATGGTTATGAATTATGTCCTCCCCCCTCCATTCTTATCTTGATCCCAACCCCAGTGCCTCAAATGTGACATTGTTTAGAGACAGGCTCTTTGCAGAGGTAATCAAGTTTAAATGAGGTCATTAGATTGGGCCTTAATCCAATAACACTGGTGTCTGTATAAGAAGGGGAAATTCGGACACAGACACACACGGAGGGCAGAGGAGGGAAGCCACAGGGGAAGATGACCTAGAACAGTGGTAGGCAAACTCATTAGTCCACAGAGCCAAATATCAACTGTACAATGATTGAAATTTCTTTTGAGAGCCAAATTTTTTAAACTTAAACTTCTTCTAACGCCACTTCTTCAAAATAGACTTGCCCAGGCTGCGGTATTTTGTGGAAGAGCCACACTCAAGGGGCCAAAGAGCCACCTGTGGCTCGCGAGCCGCAGTTTGCCGACCACGGACCTAGAACAAGGAGAGACCTAGAACAGAACCTTTCCTCCCAGCGCTCAGAAGGAAACAATCCGGCCAATGCCTTGACCTTGGACGTCCAGCCTCCAGAACTGTGAGACAAGACATTTGTGTTGTGTAAGCCACCCGGTGTGTGGCACTTCGTTACTGCAGCCCCAGACATCACAGACATCTTTCTACATCTATGAACACATCACAGATATCTTTTTACATCTATGAACACAGATCTCATTTGAATGGCTGCACTGTACAAGAGCTTTTAATGGCTGCATGGTACAAGAGCTTTTCCAAGCAGAGTAGACCCTGCCTTCAGAGCCAAAGCTCCTTCCAGGCCACCTTACCATCACTTCTTCTCAGGTAATGTTTGTAAAGGAAACGCTGGGGTAGAGAATGCATTTTCAGAATTATGGAACAGAAGAAGCCCATACAAAGGTAAAAAAATTATTATTTTTTTAATCCTATATGTCAGTACTGAATGTTAACATGTTGGTAAGAAAGGACAGAACAGACAAAAGGAATAATCTCTTGTTCTTGAAGAAAACACCACAGGCCAATAGAAGGATTTGAGTAGAAGGTCAGGGATCAGTAAATCATCACCTTACTCATTCATTACTCACTTATCTGCACCCCGTGCCTCCCACACATGAAGACTCGGACCTGAAGGGGGTGCTGTACGCAGATAGAGGCGTACTCTACCTGGACCCAAGGTTGGCCTCCCAGGCACAATGCTAGTGGCCAGGGCTCTACAGCAGCTCCTCTGCTTTGTTTTCATTAAAAATATCTGTCATCCCTTTCTTTTTTTTTTTCCCCTTTGTGCAAAAGTAATACTGCTCACAGAAAAAATTAATCAAATAGAAGAAAAAAAATAACACATTCATTCAAAACCAGAGAAAATAAATGTTAAAATCTTGGTGTGTATATACTTCCATTTCTGTGCATATAAATGTTCTCTTACTTTTTATGAAAATGGTTGCACATCATGCTTGTAACCTCTTTTATTCCATATACCATGTCAATAAATTTTAGTCTGTGAATACATTTTGACAATACTGTGTAAAATACTGCAGATCACTCCATCACATAAATGTGCCACAATTTATTGCCCAATTCCCGACCGCTGGACAGTATGATGAGTTCTAACTTTTTTCTCTGTGACAAATTACAATTCAACAAACTTTGCTGGAGCTAAATCTCATCATAAATGTGTAATGATTTTCTTAAAATAAACTCCTAGAAGAGGAATTGCTTTAACATTAATTTTAAGGCTTTTGATAAATACTGCCAACTCACCATCAAAATAATTGTACCAATTTGTAGTCCCTTAGCAGTGTGTGAGCTGTTCTCTTTCTTATTGCTCTCTAAAATCATCTTTTTTTCCTACTCGATTTCATAGACAAAACAACAAAACAAAAACAAAACCAGTAATTCATTATTTTAATTCACTGGGCATGTCCCTATATAATGTGGGATAAAGAGAGTTATGAAGTTTCCATATCCAGAAACACCTAGTAAATAAGCCCTAGAGATCTAATGCACAGATTAATGACTGTAGACAACAATACTGTACTATAATCATCAAGATTACTAATTATTCCAACCACTTTCATGGACCATGATTTGGGCCCCAAGGTTGTATAAAAGGAGAATCAGTAATCAGTAAAGAAAAGATAATTATGCAATATGATAGGGATGCCACATACAGTATTGCTACAATAGCAATCGTATGACAATATATAAATACTAGAGGCCCAATGCACAAAATTCGTGCAAGGGTAGGCCTTCACAGCCCCAGCTGCCTCGGCCCTCGCAGGCCTGGCTGCTTTGTGGCCCTGCCCCTCCACCCCTGCCCCCCCACCACCACTGGTCATTCCGGAAGGTTGTTATACCATCTGGTCTAATTAGCATATTAGCTCTTTATTATATAGGATATCACATTAACAAGTTGTACACACCTTAAATTTATACAGTGTTCTATGTTAACTATATTCCATTTTTAAAAAGCAGTTTTCATATCTGGTAAAGAAAACGTAAGCAAATAAAATGGAAGAGAGACCAGAGAGAGGGTTTCCTTCACTAGGGTGGAAGCTGCAATGTGGAAGGCGGGGGGGGGGGGGGGGGGGGGAATGGGGGCAGGGGTCCGCAGAAATGGAAGAGAAAAAGTACTGAAAAAAGGGGGGGAGGGGAAGGACTATAGGGAGAACCACAAGGATCCAGAAAGGTCTCAAAGAAGCCATGGTTTTTCATAAAAGGTCCAGGGACAAGGGAACAATGGGAAACAGTCCCCAAAGTCCCCCACCCTCACAGTGCCAGAGGGAACAATTCTACCCAGACCTTGTCCAACTGCCTAGTTATTCTTTCCCCAGAACCCACCAGATAAGGGAAGGGCATTTGTCCACCTTTGCCAAGCCTGCCCAAGCCCTGCCCCTGATTTAACCCAGCATTTCAGCTTAGGAGAAACCTGCAAAGCAGCCCTTTGTTTTCCCCACATTTCCCTGTCTCTTCTCACTGTCTTCATTTATCTCTGGTATAAAAGCCATTTACAGTAACAGCCATTTACATGAATAATAGAAGCGAGGCCACTTCACATTTGGGGGAAGGGGAGCTCTACAGTTTACACAAGTGCTTTCACATCATCTCTTATCCTCCCAGCTCTGCCCTGGCCAACGAGGCAGAGCTGGTTACTGATTCTCCTTTTATACAACCTTGGAGCCCAAATCATGGTCCATGGAAGTGGAGAAGTTGAGATTAAAGTCCAGTGTTCTGAATCCAAACTTCTCGGCCCCTTTTCTCAGGAGGCACGCAGAACACTGCTCTACAGACGATTCAAGATCACAGCATGCATGTGTGTGTGCGCATGCACACACACACACACATACATGGCTGGCTGCTCCCCTAGATGGCCTTCACACACACACACACACACACACACACACACACACACACACACTCACTCACTCACTCACTCACACGGTCCCCTAGATGGCCTTCCATCTAAAAAGTGGAATATTGGGAGCAAGCTTCTTACCGCTGGGACAATTTACCCACAAATGAATGAGAACAGGTCAGACCACAAATCCTTCCTGGGTCAAATCTCCAGAAAAAGAACACGTGATTCATACACAAACACTGAATGCTAAAGGGCGAGGACCTGTCCTGCAGACGGTGTGGAAGTTTCACCCAGGTGTTTAAGTCTCTCTCAGAAGTCCTCTAATCAGAAACTGTTAGACATACACCATGTAAAAAACAAGGACTAAAATGCTGATCCATTTCAGACGTCTTCTGGTTGATGGGCCATCTCTCAGCAAACACTGGCTGGCAATCAGTTTGTTTCCCTTACAGAGTGGGACCTCACCAACCACAGATCAGTGAGGATGAAAGGTAACCGTTTTCCTGAGCCTGCTTTACATCTGTTCACTCACATCCCTCAGACATGCGCAGCCTATGGCAAAGAACCTCTAAGCTTCTTGGATATTTACTCTACACTTTGGGAAATTCTTTTATTTTTGCAGGGAGAATTCCTGAAGAAAACACTAGACAGCTATATTCTAACTTCAGCTTGGTAGCACACATAGGGTGAAACAAAAGTAGGTTGACAGTTGTTCATAGGGGGGAAAAAAAACAATAATCCTATATAATAAAAGGATAATAGCAAATTGACCCTAACGGCAGAACGACTTCCCAGTTGCTATGACGGGCACTGACCACCAGGGGGCAGACGCTCAATGCAGAAGCTGCCTCCTGGAGGTCAGTGCGCTCCCACAGGGAGAGCTCTGCTCAGCCACAAGCCGGGCTGATGGCTGTGAGCGCAGCGGCAGTGGCGGGAGCCTCTCCTGTCTCCTTGGCAGTGCTAGGGATGTCCGGCTGTGGCTTAGGCCTGCTCCCTGGAGGGAACGGGCTTAAGCCATCAGTCAGACATCCCCCGAGGGCTCCCAGGCTGCCAGAGGGATGTCTGACTGCCAGCTTAGGCCCAATCCCCCAGGGAGCGGGCCTAAGCTGGCAGGTGGTCATCCCCCGAGGGGTCCAGGACTGTGAGAGGGCGCAGGCTGGGCTGAGGGACCGCCCCCCCAGTGCATGAATTTTTATGCACCAGGCCTCTAGTTAATAAATAATAATACAAGAATAAACTGTATTTCACGTACTCACAACTGTAAACCTACGTTTGCCCTCCCCCCCGTATTTATCTTAAACCAGGCCCTACCAGGTAAATGCCTGATGATCTCTTTTAAAACTTAATGTTTTCAGTTCAAATATATACCCAAAGTAGCAGACAAGAACAGAACAACATAGTTCCCTTTTCCAGCTAACATTAATCTCACTAAAGACAATTGTTTGCAGGGAAAAAATGCATCTGCAAAGGGCACTTGAAAGAGGGAGGGAAAAAATTGGACAAGAACGTCATGACTCCAGGCGAATCCTTTACAGCGTTGGATTCTTGGCAAATGAAACTTGAGAGAAACAAACGCATTTATCAGGAATCTGCTTCATTCATCTGAAAGTGAAAATTATGTTAAGGGATAAGCCAGCAGTAATTAATATTTATTGTATCCCCACTGGGTAAATGACACTGCACTCACCATTTTACAGGCGAGAAAACACAATTCCTGAACACAAACTGCTTAAAATGTCATCTTCAAGGTGTTCGAATATGAGACAGAATCATAGTATGTAATAGACTGTGCTTTGCAAAAAGAACTAACCACCCTTCACAGATGCCTGCATTTGAAACTGCTTTCCGGAGATGGGAATGAGCCGGCCTGAATCCATTCCCACTCCTCCACACTTCCTCATGACTTTGGCATACGCTTTTTTAAGAAAGTAAGTGCAAGCATGTGAATAGCCTGTGATCACTATTCATAGAACTATACACGCAAAAGGAACTCATAATTAGTTCCATACGTATCTATGCCAGGGCTTAACATACTGACTGAATCAATCCGTTAATCCTCTGCCAACACAGGGAACTCTTCATGGGAGGAGCCTATAGGAACTTATTCACAAGATGTGGGACAGATGTTTGTTGGGTGGATGGGTGGATGGATGGACTGTTCTTATATCTAACCCAATTTAGGATTCTGATATGCATGAGTTATAAGGATGCACACTATTTACTAATGCTTTAAGAAATGCACTTTGCAAGAAAGCTTGTGGGCTAACTGGAACATCAGTCAACACTTTCATGTGAAACAGCCCAATAATGAGGTACTTCCCTAAACTTAAGGCTAGTGAGGCACGAATGCCAGGGTTGCACAGCTTCCTGCCAGAGGGTTCTGCAAGTATACTAACTTCTTATAAATGTTTATGATAAACACCCAACTCCGTCCACGCCCAGACCAACCTGACCCCTTTTTCCTTTCAGTTGTAGGACCACTGCATGATGCAAAATCTGGAGTCCACCAGAGTTAGGTGTTTTAAGAAGAGACAAAGGGTCAGCCCACAGTCCTTTCCCAGCTTATATATTTCATGATGAGTTCCAACATCTAGAAAACAACCCATTTAGATGTGTTACCTAGTTTCTCGTATCACGTTCAAGGGTCTAATGAGCAACATAAACTGATGAACAAAAACAGATCCAGAGACAGAGAAACATGGATCAGACCGTCAAACCTCAGAGGGAAGGCAGAGGAGGGTGGGGGTAATGGGGAGAGATCAACCAAAGGACGTGTATGCAAGCATATAGGCCTAACCAATGGACACAGACAACAGGGGGGTGAGGGCATGAGTGGGGGGGTGGGAGGGGTAATGGGGGGATAAGGACACATATGTAATACCTTAATCAATAAAGAATTTTTTTTAAAAAAAAAAAGATCTAACACATCCACTAACTTTGTGGAAAGTTTTGCTACAGTGTTAGCGAACTTCCCCTGTGAATAAGCAGATTCACTAGGTGTGAACATGTGGGTGCTCTCCACTTTTTACTCATGCACTGTTAGCTTTCCATGCAGCTGAGCTCAGGTAAGTATCTGTAGGCACTTGAGCTGAACAGTTTCTATAGCTTGCAATAAAACCAGTATGAGATGATGAACTCCTGGAAACACAGACTGACCTCTTTGCCAAGGATTACTGGCCACACAGGCTAAACTAAGGACTATGGCCTGAGCTCAGCTGCACGGAAAACTAATAGCACATAAGTGAAAAGTGGAGAGCACACACACGTTCACACCTAGTGAATCTGCTCATTCTCGGGGGAAATACCTTCCCCCCCCCCTCTCCCGCCCACTCCGGGAAGCAGTAGAGTTTGGGGTGTGAGTGTACAGGCTCAGGACCACTCACTAAGTGCAACCTGGAGCATGTTGTCTAATCTTTCTGGACCGCCTTGTTCTTACCTGTAAAATGGGGCTCATAATAGTTGTTCTCACTTAGGCATATTTGAGGAATGAATTGCTGCTATTCTCATTACTGCCGCTACTACCCTGATGATTATTCTGATGAGCAAAGGACATTACGTGTAAACAGCTAAAACCAGTGACGGGCATGTAGGAAATGCTCAGTAAATGTTAACAGTGGTGATGAACACCAGCGGAAAAGTAAACACAGAGAAGGAATTTCTATCCTCTTATTTTAGCTGAACATCATTAAGCCTGTTTATTTAAGAAGCAATATATCCCACATAAAACATATTACACTTCCCTTGCAGAATCATTTGCCTTCACTATCGTAAAAAGTAAGTGGTTACCTTATTTATTTTTGAAAAATAACTTTACTAAGTCAATTGCAGTCAATTCTCCTCATTTACAGGAGTTCTGCTCCATAAAGTCACCACAAACACCGAATTAGCAAACACTGAACTCTCTCTCTTCATTTTCATCAACCGAAATGCCATTTGCATTATATAGGTTTGTTTGCCAATGCCCTGGTAAAACAAATTAGTTTCATTGGTGTAAACACCAAAGAACTCACATACTCATATGCATAGGCCCTGGACACAGACAATAGTGTGGTGAAGGCCTGGGTGGGGTAGGGGTTGTCCACTACACTTTTTAAATCATCATCTATCTTATGAGTCCACAGATTTAGCTGCTTTTTCATAGTTTCATCACACACTATAGATGTGACTTTAGCATTTTCCAGAGTGGCCTCGCATACAATTGAGTGGATTTCTGCTTCTTTTTTTAGATGTAACCTTATTTTTGCTTCATTACCATTGAACTCGTGGCCAACAGCACTCTGACACACACCTGAATAAGGCTCGAACACATACATTTTCTCCACCAGGCACATCACAGCCTTCCTGCACTTGAAACGCTTGACAGCACTTCTTCACTACACTTGGGGACCACTTAAGACAGCGAAATCACCAAGAAAAACCACAAATATATCATGACAAGGACATGGGTCCATGAACGACCAGCTAAGCATCTCGAGTACTGTTTTTAGGCTTCCAGATAAATTGCAGCAAGTAGGCAAATTTGCAAATGCAGAATCCATGACAAATGGGGATCAACTATATATACTTCAATTAAGATATTTTTAAACCTAGAATGATCAAATTAATACAAATAAACTCAAAATCAAAAGGGAAATATATAATGTCCTGTGTGTGTGCACACATGCCTGTGTGTGTGTGGTTACAGGAAACCATTCCACACGCAATTATAGGCCGCTGGGCAAAGAAAACACTTCTAATTCACCATTATCTTCACTTCAAAAGAGGTAGCTTAGCTTGACTTAATGATGTTAAATCTCTGTGATGAATAGTAAATTGGAACAATCTTCACCATTGCCATTATCCAAGTTCAGAAAAATATACTCAAAGACATGCTCCTAAAGCTTTAAAGGTATTGATTTTGATGTAGAATAAAGCTTCTCAAGTACCTCTTCTGGGGGGGTAAATCATTCTCTGGGCAGCCTTTAGACAACAGATTTTATTGGATTTCGCAGTCCAAACTCATTTCAGTTGCTAAATGATGTTCGCCTATGGATTCCGTGGTGCTACCTTTAAATAGCGTTGTGTTTTTTTTTTCACAGTTCACAGAGGCAATGTGTGTGTGTGTGTGTGTGTGTGTTAAGGCCATTTAAAGTTTCTGGGAAGAAAGTGAGAAGGTGTCTTCAGCCTTGGCAGGTTTAAACTGCAGACTCTTCTCAGCAAGAGGGTACAGCAATGAGTGAACCAATGAAAATCCCTGCCCACGTGAGCTGATGTTCTAATGGAGGAAGATGGACCTTCAGAAAGCAAGCAAATGTGATGAGTACAGGATGTCCCCAAAAATGTGTACACCCTTGAATAGCTGACAGCTCAACTTTGAAAACAAAATGTATTTTTATAAACACTGCCTTTATCACTATTCAAAGCGCACGCTAGGAAAATGTCACTAAGACAACAGGTGAGTAAGCACCTCATGGAAAGAGGAGGAAGCCATGCACAGAGCCAAAGGAAAGATGTTCTAGGAAGAAGGGGTGACTGGAGTTGCAAAGGTCCTGGGGTGACAGCAAGCCTGGTGTGGCCAACAAACCTCAAGGACAAATGGTCTCCAGTCAGAGAGAGCAGGAGACGGAGAAGGTGTAGAGAGGGAAGGAGGAGGCTGCATGTGTAGGGCCTTCTGGACTGTTTGTAACGTCTAGACCAGCGGTCGCCAACCTTTTGGACCTCGCGGACCACCTGTGGTCCACAGACCACCGGTTGGTGACCACTGGTCCAAACCACCGCAAGACTGAGTCTTGTGAGAAAACAAATATGACAAGAAAGGAAATGTCACAAGAAAGAGAGTCACACAAATTTTTTGCTTTCCAAACACATAAAGCTATGTTTGTAGTATACTGAATCTATTAAGTATGCAATAACATTCTGTCTAAAATACGATGTACATACCTGAACTAAAAAATACTTTATTGCTAAAAAATGCTAACCATCATCTAAGTCTGTTGGAAAAAAATGGTACCAATAGATTTAATCAACAGGGGGTTGCCACAAACCTTCAATTTGTAAAAAACGGGATTTTCTGTAAAGTGCCATAAAATGAGGTATGTCTGTATTTGTTTTAGGTGGGTTTACTTATTCTTTTAAAATGTCAATATTCAGAAAAATTTAAAGAGTAGAAACCCCACCAGCAAGATTCAACAACTGCTAACATTTTGCCATATTTGTTTTATCTGTGTGTATATATGTGTTTGTGTGTGTCTCTCACACACTTTGTTTTTCCTGAAACATGTGAAATTAAGTCAGAGATAGTCATCCCTGAATAATTTCAGCATGCCTCCCTTAAAAGCCAGGGCATTCTTCTACTTGCCCACAATTCCACCATCTCACTTCATAAAATTAAAAATAATTCCATTAAATCTTCTAATAGGTCATATTCAGATGTCCCTGATTGTCCAAGACATTAAGGGCCATAATGTAGAATATTTGGTTGAAATGTTGCTGGAGTCTCTTTAAAACTACAAGGTCTCTGTCCATTTTGTTCTATTTGAAGAGACAAAGACTTAGAGGAGGTGTTGTCTGATTGTTCCCTCATTGGGGTGTTACCTTGTTTCTCTACCCCCTGTATTTTCCGTAACCCAGAAGGCAGGTCTAAAGGTCTGGTTAGATTTGGACTGGGGACTACCTCATTACTGTTGCTGAGAATGTCACGCTGCATCCTATCGGCAGGCACATCATGTCAAGCTGTCCCACGTAGTGATGCTAAGTGTGAACACTTGAATAAAATAGGAGCTGCCTTCCTTGAAAGTTATATTTTCTCTCTTGTAATTAGCAAGTAATTTCTGGCATCTTACAAACACAGAGAGAGAGAGGGAAAAAAAAAACCCACAAAATTACCATATGAACATCCCATTCCCCAACAACCTTCACTTAACGATATTGGGGAAGGTCATCAAGTAAATGCTGACCACTGGTTTGACCCACAAGCCAGACCCTGGGCAGTCAGAAACTCCTCCCTCCCACCCCAGAGCTTTGAAATATGCACTCAGCTTGCCTTCCCTGCTCCCAGAGACTGATATAAAGATACAGCCTTGAGACAGAAATGTGATGAGGATATCTGGACTGGGTATATGACTGGACCCAGTTAAGGCCTCTATATATAAACTTTCAAGATTTGACAGGTGATTGTAGGAAACTACTCCCCTAGTGGCCAGCCAAGACAAAGCTCTTAAGTAAATTTCCTTACTAGTTAAACCTGTCACCTTGGTTTCTCCCTACTCTTTGCATACTGGGGCCAGGTTCAGATAACATCTGGGAAGCTCCCAGCCAGGGCTGCAACTCAAAAAACCATTTGGCGTTCCTTCATGGTCTTTGTCTAAACCAATTATTTCTTTGGGGATTGCAGAATGGGGACTTTCTAATTCTATCATTCTTTCTACATGTATTAGTTGGCATTCTCCCTCCCTACCACCTGCCACTTCTGTTTTAGCTCTTGCTACCGATTCATGGATTACCTTTTTTTATTGCACACATTATAAACTATTACCTCCATTATCTTTTTGACACACACCCAGGAGTCTTTGAGCACTTCCCTACTACATAATGTCCCAGGCTCATTTTGTACTTTCCCTGTTCCAGACTGAATCAACCTTTCAGCATTGGCAGGGTTTGAATAAAGGAGGCATTATCTGACTTTTTAAAAGGATCATTCCAGCTGCTGGATTGAGGGCAGGGTGGTGGGTAAGGCTGGAAGGAGAGCAGCAGCAGCCCAGGTGAGAGCTGGTAAGTGGAATCCTCACAGAGGTCTGATTCTGGACATATTTTGAAGGAAGAAGGCAATGAAGGTATTCTTAAAATTCTGATGTGGGATATAAGAAAAAAATGGAATAAATGACAAAGCATGACCTCAATGTTTGGAATCTAAGCAACTGGAATTATGGAGTTCCTATTCATTTACATAGGAAGGTAGAGGAGCAAGTTTTGGGGTACTGTTTGCAGGGCAAGGGGAATGAATATGGGAGGAGTTCAAAGACTCAGTTCTGAGTATTTGAACTTAGTGACTTTGAGATGTCTATCAGGCATCCAAGTGGAGATGTAATGAGGCAGCTGGACACATGAGCAAGAGGGTGGTCAGCATCTAGATTGTATTCACAGCCACAACTCTGGGACAGATCACCCAGGGGATGACTAAAGACAGAGAAGAGAGAAATTCCAATATTTTAGGGATTGGAGATATAAGAAGGAATAAGAAGGCAAAGAGACTAAGTTGTAATCCTTTCCCCAGCTTAACGTTGGCAATGAGAAATTTATTTTTATACCGTCAAATATGTGAATATCTTTTTCTTGTTTGTTTTTGGCTTAAGATTTTTAAGTCATGTTTTAAAAGGTCTTTTCATTCCAAGGTCAAAAAGAACTCTTATGTGATTTCTTTCTACTTTTCAAGTTTCATTTTTTTTCACACCTAAGTTCTTTGCTCTATTTAAAATGCATCAAAGCACACCTCTCAAGAACCCCAGTCACTGCACACTGGAGCAGTCCAGATGTGAGCACCAACAGCAGCTTCTGAGACTGAACAGACACAGGTCTGGGCAGCTCACTTCCTGATTAGCGGAGACTTGAGGCAAATGGTTTTAACCTCTCCAGTTCTAATTTCCTCCTCCATAAAGCAAAGATAGCATTATCTGTTTAGCAGGTTTTGCTAGGATTAAATGAGACAGCTATGAAAAAGCATTTTGCACAATGGCCATCATAGACTAGGTGGTCGAGACACGGTTGGCTGCCTCCTCCTTAGTTCCCCATTTCCCGTAGTCTGTTCGCCTCCTTGAGTAATTTGCTGCTGATCAAAGTATATTCAAGTATCACAGGGAACTCGTCAATTTTCCTTCTTTTAAAGTCATAAAAAAAGGGATTGGATCGAGGCTAAGATTAGGCAGCAGGGCAATTTGTGGATTGATTTAACTTCATTAACTCTGGTCCCTTGAACCACATATAATAGATTTGAAAGATAATAATTTATTAGTGTGTCATGTCTTTGGGGAAACCAGCCAGGTCAGCCACATCAATCTTGTTGATCGACAAGATAACAAATCAAAGACAGACCACTCACCCCCAAATCCATTCACCACTACAAAGCTCACAAACTACATTGCCAAGAAACTTGAGATCTACATGCACAGCATTAGAATCATTTCGAAAATGAAGACTGTTAAATAGCAAACACACCCAACAACAGAATTGGTACTGTTTTGATCAATTACAGAGAATTTTGTATTTTTAAGTAAATATGTAAGTAGAATATAACTTATTTTAAAATAAATAAAATATAAATGGAAAAACATTAATAAAAAAACACTGAGTTTTCTGCCCACTACAAGTGTAATACATGTATGAACAATATTTATGCAAATTGACAAAGATGAAAATAATGTTACAAAAACATTAAAAAAGATATTTTTTTCTTTTAATTTTCTTTCAAATTATTACTTTTTTTCCTCCCCCCAAAAAGATGGATTCTGAAATAAATTTTAAGGTTGTCTAGGAATTAACCTATGTCTAGATTTCAGAGAAACAGGCAATCTAAATAAAATATAAATTATTTTTTCCAAATCAACATGCATAAAAACATTGAAAGAAGTTACTGTACCAAGTTTTATCCTACAAAAGGATCGCTTGTCCCAATGTTATTTAGAAGAAGAAAACTTGTATCAATGTGGAATAAATGTCAAAACAGCATCTCAGAAGTTATACAAGAGGGATTTCTCTTCAGTTCTTAATTCGACTTAGTCCCTTGCTTAGTTCCATCTGCTGGTGACAGGTATAGAACTCCTGATTTTGTTTTGCAAATTTGGGGTGAGGAGAGAAGGCAAGCTGGAAGAAAGGGGAACCTAAGAAACTAAATATTATAGATAACCCAAAAATCATACTATATTCAATAACTAGTTTTGCCCCTTTTTTTCTAGCATTTACGTTCTTTAAAAAAACCACTCCATTTAAAAATGGTTTTGTAGAATTATGAAAACATTATGTAGACATTGTAGGAAATTTGGAAAACACAGAAAAGTATGAATAAAACTCACTTATAACCCCATTAATACAGAGAAAAAGTCATCATGTTTATGTATTTCCTCTCGGTATTTTTATATTTTTAAAGAAATATTACGAGATATGTTATGTTCTGTAAATCACATGGCCTGAAAGCTCCCATCCACAGACTCAATGGGAGGTACCCAGAGGCAGTAGGGGGTGCTGGACACCACCAAAGGGGTCCTTCTTCAGGTCTGACTCGACCAAGAGACAGTCGTCTAGTTAGGCTTTGTTGGAAGAGACATGGATCCTGAAATTCCTTAACACCCAACACAGATTGAAGTCTGATCAGCCCCAAAGGTTCAGGAAAGGACCAAGAGCTTAGTGGCTGCCTGTGGGAGGAGGAGTGGGGCCAAGTGGAGAGCCAGGAGTACCTCCACAGGAGAGAGACCGCTTCAGCAAGGATGCTACCAGGGACAGAGATCAGGATGTGGCTGAGAGTCAGGGCTGTGCAGCATCACAGGAAACTTGAGGCCCGGCCATGTCATTGGAGGACCCTTCAGCCCTGGCTGAACCAAGAGAATAGGCAAGAAGAGACTAAAACACTCTGAACTTTCTCTCTTCCCTCCCAGGCTGGAGGCACATGAGGATGACTGAACCACTCACCAAAAAAGAGTATTTCTTCCTTGTAATCTGAGTTGTAGGGTAAATAAATTTGTAACTCTTAAATATATATGTTTATATACTTCATTGATGTTTTATTAAATTAGAATCATGGTACACATTTTCATTATTGATTTTCTTTCACTTAATATATCATAAATATTTCACAACATTAAATGTTTAAAACGAAAAAACCCAACATGATCTTAAAGGCTCTCTGATGTCTAACATACAGAGGAGATGTTCCTTATTTCAGCTAAGTGAAAATCAGTAAAATAAAACCGTAAACAACAAATTTCCAATATCAAAATTACAAATACTAAATGTGTGACATTTTCGATCTCACAAGTAATTAAAGACATGCACATGAGAAGAACAAGTAGATGCTTTTTTTTTTTTTTTTTTTTTTGGTCTGCTTAGCAAGTTGCAAAAAATCTTCAACATGATAATACTCAGTGTTGGCCAGGATCAGGGAAGTGAGCAGTCAAACCAACTGCTGCCTGAGGGCGTAAATTAGGGTGGCTTTTCTCCGAACCATTTGGCAAAATGTTCCCCAAACCTTTAAAAGACCATTTCTGTGTGCATTACTGGCGACGCCGAGTATGTGCTCAACAAGAACCCTGTCCTGAATTATCCCCTGAATAGTTAAGAGCTGACTTACATACCACATACATCAAATTCTTATGTCTCTGAACCACAGATGTTAGGGCCCACCATCTGCCAATTGCTAAATACTGATGGAGGATTAAGATCAAGGGGCCACATGACAGGTCTTGTAACATCCCTGGAGGTATCTGCCGGACTGAGCGGTGCCTGAGAACTGGGACAAGTCCCAAGCATCCATCGCCATCACGTTCCACACTCACCCACTATATGTGGCCTCCCTAGCCGTCTTTCCTGGCTAATAGGCTTACATCATTCAAATCAGATCACTGGGCCCAGATAGGAAAGATCTACTACACACGCGTCTGAAGGCCAGATGGTGCAGCAAACATAGATACGCTTGTTGGAACTCATTTTAATGTTATCCCCCAAACCTAAGCCATATGGTAGAGGCTTCCCTGGCTGGCTGGCATAAGGAACTGGGCATTTGAAACTCATAAACAAGTAACAGGATGTAGAAGGAGAGAAAGATGGAGAGGGCTTGATTCTGGTTCACGTGGACCATGAAGAGAATGTCATGAAAAAGAAAAAATATGTGTGATTTTTTTCCCCCCCAAAACAAAACATTTCTGTTTTAAAATAGAAGTGTCATTTTTAACGCCGGAACAGTTCGTTCCTCTAAAGATTTGGCTCTTAATGCTAGGTGGGAAATCTTGCCATTTAAAAACCATAATGCACCTTTTTCAAACCTCAGAGGCTGGAAGTACGCACACCGTGGCTTTTAGAGGAAGAATTGATGTGGAGGGCACATTCTGGGGCTAAAATCGCTCATTTAGTAAAAGTCACTCAGCTAGAAGTCTCTGGAACAGAGTTATAAAGGAAGAATTGACACATGAGAATACAGCACTTCCCGGAGGTGCTGCCATCTTCTGATAGCCTCACATTGTTTTTATTAGCATGCGTGGCAGCATAAATTCAGTCTTCTGCTCAGAAAGTAGTTCACTAGACTTATATTCTAATGTGCATTTATCCTAAAGTCTTAGGCCCAGGGGAAACTTGGGTTCTTATTAGCTCACTAGAGGCCTGGTGCACAAAATTTGTGCATGGGGAGGGAGGTGTCCCTCAGCCCAGCCTGCACTCTTTCCAATCTGGGACCCCTTGGGGGATTGGGCCTAAACCAGCTGTCAGACATCCCTCTCACAATCTGGGACTGCTGGCTCCTAACTGCTCGCCTGCCTGCCTGCCTGATTGCCCCAACTACTTCTGCCTGCCAGCCTGATCATCCCCTAATAGCTCCCCTGCTGGCCTGATACCTAACTGCTCCCCTGCTGGCCCAATCGCCTGCAACTGCCCTCCCCTGCTGGCCTGGTTGCCCCCAGCTGCCCTCCCCTGCAGGCCTGGTTGCATCCAACTGCCCTGCCCTGCAGGCCTGGTCACCCCCAACTTCCCTCCACTGCAGGCCTGGTCGCCCTCAACTGCCCTCCCCTGCAGGCCTGATCTTGCCCCCAACTGCCCTCCCCTGCCAGCCTGGTTGCCTGCAACTACCCTCCCCTGCTGGCCTGATGGCCCCCAACTGCCCTCCCCTGCTGGCTGGTTCACCCCCAACTGCCCTCCCCTTCCGGCCATCTTGTGGCGGCCATCTTGTGACGATGTCGTGTGAGGGCATCCCACACCACCACCTAGGCTTTTATTATATAGGATACTAGAGGCCCAGTGCACGAAAACTGTGCACTTGGGGGGGTGTCCCTCAGCCTGGCCTGCACCCTCTCACAGTCCAGGAGCCCGCGGCAGTAGGACATCCTTAGTGCTGCTGCGGAGGCGGGAGAGGGTTCCACCTCCACTGCTGCACTTGCGAGCCGTGAGCCCGGCTTCTGGCTGAGCGGTGCTCCCCCTGTGGGAGTGCACTGACCACCAGGGGGCAGCTCCTGCATTGAGCATCTGCCCTCTGGTGGTCAGTGCGTGTCATAGCAACTGGCCTTTCTGCCGTTCAGTCGATTTGCATATTAGCCTTTTATTATATAGGATAAGGAGAGTACATTAGTTGCTTTTGTTTTATCATTTTATTTTTTTAATTGAATCTATTGGGGTAATATTGGCTAATAAAATTACACCGGTTTCAGGTATACACTCACAAAACATTGACTGAGTTGAGCTGCATAAAGGCCAAAGGAACTAACAATCCATTAAAACCTATCTTTATGCCCTAAAGGGCCAGTTACCACCAACTGAGAAAAACAGATCATGATGTAACTAATTAAGTAATCATGATCTTCAAAGCACACCGTGGTTAAAATGAGAAAGTAGATTTCAAAGGTCACGTTTGTAAGAAAAAAGAGAGAACGTGCGCTACTCCAATTCTGCCCAACCTTCACTGAGCCACACCCCCACCATGGAAAGCAGGTGCTGTGAGGGTTAAAAGGACAAGGCATTTTAGCATTTGGAAATTCAAAAACCTTTACATGAGCTTTCAAGCAATCAGACGTTATGCATCACTTTCAATATATATCTCTAGGAAGGCAAAACCATTATAAAGTTGTAAGATTGATCATTTCAAGGAAGCTTTTCCAAGCTTTCATTTTATTTAGTTAGTTAATCCTCACTTGAAGATATTTTTCCATTGATTTTTTTTTTTTAGAGAGAGTGCAAGGGAGAGGGAGAGAGAGAGAGGGACAGGAACATCGATGTGAGAGAGACATATCAATTGGTCGCCTCATGCACCAGAGCTAGGGATCAAACCTGCAACCAAGGTACATGCCCTTGACCAGAATCCAACCCGGGACCCTTCAGTTCTCCGGCCGGTGCTGAGTCAAACCAGCTAAGGCCTTTTCCAAGCTTCCAAACATCCCATTTTAAACCTGTTGCAAAATGGTTCCCACTGCCCCATGCCCAGCCTATGAGACAATTGAAAGGCTCATAATGACCTAAAAATGAGAGACAAACCTCAGCAGCTTTTTTGTTTTGTGTTTGGTGTTTGTGTGGTTGTATGTTTTATACACTCTCAGCTATCAGGACCGGCTCTGTCCTCAAGACTGGCTTTGTCACACAAAACGGATTTCCTGACAGCTAAACATGAAATAAGTTTTAGCTCTCTTCGTTGTAGCCTCTAAGAGAACAGAAATCTCTCTCAATGTAGCCAGCCCATTTCACCAGCTCCACTTTCTCCCCAGCCCTCCCTGTTCACAAGCCAACAGGAAGGGGCAGAAACACCTTCCTAATCCCCCCCCCCCCCCCCCCCCCCGCCAATCCTGCCTCCTTCCGATGGCACCTATACCTGTGAACTCCCAGCCAGCCTGGGAAAGTGTCTGTCACTTTCTCTCTGCCTAAAGTAGCTACAAACCAGGAAGCCGCCAGACACTGCAGCCGCCCTCGGCTTTGTAAAGGCGAGAGCACCACAACCCAGCACCCATCTGTATGACCCATGTAATAATTCATGCAGAAAATGAAAGCAGAGAATTAAAAATATATTATTTCTAAACGTAGATGTAATCTAATTAGCAGCACACGTCTGATAATACAGCTGCTGACTTTATTTAGCAGGTCGTTAGGCCTGAACATGATGTGGGTTTAAGAAAACAGAGAAGGGCCCTGGCTGGGTAGCTCAGCTGGTTCGAGGGTCCAAGTTGTGGGTTCAATCCCCAGCCAGGGCACATACAAGAATCAACTAATGAATGTATGGTTGGGTGGAACAACAAATGAATCAATCTTTCTGTCTCTCTCTGTCCCCCTCTCTCTCTAAAAATCAATTTAAGAAAGAAAAAGGGAAAAGGTCACATGTGGGAATTATGTAAGAAAACCCAAACTAAGTACCAAATGCATGTTTACCTTCTCCAAACAAGATGACCTCATAAATGTGACTATTTTTCCTGGGATCTTCTTAAAAACCACCGCTGGTTTATAAAATAACACAAAATTATGCCAACTTTCTAAGCTCCCCAAGTGAAAAAGCAACTATTATTAAATTCAGACCCATGAGAAATAATAACGTGAAGAACACACATGAAAGAAAATCAGCTTTTCAGAGATGGAAAGTTCAGATGTGTACTAGTATGTATTTTGCCTCTCTCATGTGTAAGTCAGGGCTTCTCAGCGGGGGCACCACTGCCATTCTAGGCCAGGTCACCATGGGGCGCTGTCCTGGGTGTCATGGGGTGTTTACCAGCATCCCTGGCCTCTCCCCACTGGATACCCATTAGAAAATGTCTCCTGACATTGCCAAATGCCCCCGGTTGACAACCGAGGTGGCTAAAAGTGATTTCATCCATGCCTATTTGCCCCAAAGTAGGACATACGTTCACAAAGGTGTAAATGTATGTCCCGCCACCAGGAAGGGCAAAGGTTAATCCCCCGAGGCAACTGCAGACCCTGTCTAACTGGGGTCAGCACCAGAGAAATCTATAGCAAGGGACCCCTTGTCCTGCCACCTTTCTGCAAATGTACTGTTCTTCGTGGAAGATGCTATATGAACCAGAATTCTAAGCCACCCCTCTGGGTTCCTCATTTTCCCCTGGGGAACTCCCACATGTACATCAGGTATACATGTCAATACACGTCTGTTCTCCTCCTGGCAATCTCTCTCATTACAGGGGTATCAGCCAAGCACTCGGTAGGGAAGAGGGACAATTATTTTTCCTCTCTTACTTCATGTATAAAATATGAGGGGGAAGGTAGATGTTAGACAAAATGTTAGCTATGGTTCTTTCTGGCCCTCTCGACCTGGAGTCCACATACATGCACAGTCTGTGATGTAAACTGGAATGATGATGATCAGTTCTATAACTAAAGTGTTCCAGACTGTTGGTCCAGGCCCGAAAGGCTGTCAGCAAGGCTGTTTTAATACATTTACCTACCAATAAAGGCGGTCCAATACATGTAGCCTCTGGCCACATGGAGCCACTGACCACATGAAATGTGGCCAGTCCCAACTGAGATGTATGCAGTACGTGTAAAATGCACATTGAATTCCAAAGACTTAATATGAAAAAAAAGAATGTAACATCGCATTATAATCTTAAAATATTGATCATTTGTTGAAATTATACTGTTTAGAAAAGAGTCAAAATTATTTTGCCTATTTCGTACTATTTTTAATGTGGCTAGTAGAAAACGTTTAAGTATATATGTGACTTGCATTACATTTCTATGAGACCATGTTCACCTAAGCCAGTGGTTCTCAACCTTTCTAATGCCACGACCCTTTAATATAGTTCCTCAGGTTGCGGTGACCCCCAACCATAAAATTATTTTCGTTGCTACTTCATAACTGTCATTTTGCTACTATTATGAATCGCAATGTAAATATCTGTGTTTTCAAATGGTCTTAGGCTCTACAGCAGCGGTTCTCAACGGCCCACAGGTTGAGAACCGCTAGCAGAGTCATCTAAGACAATCAGAAAACACAGATATTTACATTATGATTCGTAACAGTAGCAAAATGACAGTTATGAAGTAGCAACGAAAATAATTTTATGGTTGGGGGTCACCGCAACCTGAGGAACTGTATTAGAGGGTCGCGGCATTAGAAAGGTTGAGAACCACTGACCTAAGCAAACCACCCTCCCACCCCGCCCCAAATACCACATCCAGTGCCATCTAAGTACACTTTTAAAGTAAATTTTTATGTAAAGGTAGAAAATGGGGTTTTCATCTCCTGTGTACAGTTTGAGCCTGAATCACAGAAAACTGTCACTGTAAGGCAGATGTCAGTGTTTTTTTTTTTACACACAGGGCCCTTCCATCACTTGGCCTCATCTGATGCTTCTTGTGGGGTATGTCTCCCAGGCATTTTCACCCTCTGGGTCTGATTTTCAGATATGCTGAGAGCAGCCATGATCAAGAGTGTGATCAGGCTTCGAAGTGAACAGGCTGATTTGAATTCCAGCTCCACATTTATAATCCATCTGACCTTGAATGAGTCACTGACCCTCTCTGCGCCTCTACTACCTATTTGTAAAATGATGACCCTGATGGGTGTAGCTCACGGAGCTCTAGGTGAAGATGAATAAGCACTCAGCACAGGGCCTGGTACGTGGTGAGCACTCCAGAAGTGATGGCTAAAAACATTTATCAAGTTCCTTCAACAGATTAAAAAGAAAAAAATGAAGGCTCAAGGACCTTAAACTGCTTGCTCCAAATCTCACAAATCCTAAGCAGCAGCACCAAAAACTCACATGCAAAAGGTGCTTTAAAAAAAAAAAAAACTCTCTGCCTGGATTCAATTTGATCAATTATAGGGCAAAAGGTCATAAAGCTCAAAAGGTCAACATCTTAGGGATCACTCAATGTCTCACACTAACTTGAATCACGGCGGTGACACGTGCCATAGACTCTCGTGTAGAAACCACGGATGTTTCTAAAATGGAATATCCTCACACATGCTCTGCTGCCCCTTAATATCCTCAGTAACATTTCAGGTCCATAAATGGGCATGTGGGTCCACAAAAAGGAAGCAACATTTCACTTAGTAATTGCTTTTTTTAAAAAATATATTTTATTGATTTTTTACAGAGAGGGAGAGAGAGAGAGAGAGAGAGAGTCAAAAACATTGATCAGCTGCCTCCTGCACGCCCCCCCACTGGGGTGTGCCCGCAACCCAGGTACATGCCCTTGACCGGAATCGAATCTGGGACCCTTCAGTCCGCAGGCCGACGCTCTATACACTGAGCCAAACCGGTTTTGGTCACTTAGTAATTTCTTGATCTGTGCTGTCTCCAATTGCACTCAAGTCGACTGAAACAGTCCCCTGAAACTTGTCTCTGGGAGAAGAGAGACGTCCTAATGGCAGGTCTCAGCCGCCTGCTAAGCCCGGTACAGACATGGACCCTGTGACAAAACACAAGAGCACCTCATGTGCTACAGAACCGGCTAAGTAACCACCTTCCTCCAAACCAAAAGTAACGGCGGGGGCAGCAACCATCAGTGATCTTTACTGAGCACATGCTATGTTGCAGGCACTCTGTTGAGTACTTCACATGCATAATGGATTTCTGAAAACACTTACTTTGAAATGTTCGAGACGGACAGGAAAGGTGCAACGCTGTATAGAGAATTTCTGCCTACCCTTCTCCGAGCTTCCCCTAAGGTTAACACCTTACATAAACGTTGTACAATGATCAAAGCCAGGAAATTCACACTGATTCAACTCTATTACCTACACCTGCACACCTGGCTCGCATTTTACCAGTTTTCTGACGAAGTTTTGTTGTCCTGGTCTAGGATCCGATCCAAGATCCCTTATTGCATTTAGCTCTCGTGTCGCCTTCGTCTGCTCTGATCTGTGATATATTATTAAAGTCCAGGCCAGTTATTTTCTAAACATCCTTCTTGTTTTCTAAAGATTCAACTGAGGTCATATGCGTTTTCAGCAAGCACCATAGAGGTAATTTGCTTTCTCAGTGCATTATATTTGGGGATACAGGATATCGTCATGACTTATTACTGGCAATGTTAACCTTGATCACTTGGTATTGGTGGCATCTGCTGGGTTTCTCCACTGTAAAGTACTATTTTCTGTTTGTAATTAATAAGTATCATGTGGGGAGATATTCTTAGATGATTCTCATCATACTTTCACTTACTAATCTGAGTATCCATGGATGGTTCTTGTCTACAATTATTACTATGCCGTTTGCCCTGTGGCAATAGTCTATTTATTTCTCTCATTCTTTCTCCATTTAGTAATTGGAATTTTACTGCCAAGAAAAGCTGTTCCTTCTCCCATTTACTTATTTGTTCAAATATTTATTTATATCAGCATGAATCGTGGATATTTTAAAGGGTTCTATCCCTGTATTATTGACATAATGGGAGTTTTAATCCTGGTGATAATTCTGATATTATGCCCATTTTACAGACTAGGAAATGAGGCAGGAAGAGATTAAAAACTGGGCATTGATGTTACTCAGCAAGTCGGCAAAAGAGAAGCAAAGCCAGTCAGACCAACTGACAAGTTCAAGTTCTTAACTACCAAATGACCCAACCTCTAGGGTAGACAAAGTGATGGCTTCTCAGTGAGCAAAGGGAAGCAGAATGTGGTCTACCAACTAGTAGGCACATATTTGGAAAGAAAAAGGAAAGGATATCTCAAGCTCTTCACCTTAACAAGCAGAATTACCTACTCCCAGCTTACTTACCACCTTCCCAGCCAACCACCGCCACACCACAGTGGGCATACCACAACAGTGCTCACCAAAGGTGCTTCGTGGGGACTGGCCAATTCTACCCACACACAGAGTGCCGACCGCCAACAGCAATCACGAGCCACATGAGTGACCTAAATGAAGCTTTAAAAACTAAGCTGCTTCAGAGGTCATTCAACTTTAATAAGATTTCACTTTCACAACTACAAAATCTGCTTTGGCCTACAATTTACTTGGGCTGTTAAAATGATCAAGGTTCTCATTATGAACATCTGCTCAGTAAAAATGATTCAGATTTTAATTCAAACAAGCACCACTACCCTGGAGGAAGCATCTTAGTGCCTAATGAATTTTTTTTTCAATCCTCACCTGAGTATATTTTTTCCATTGAATTTTTATAGAGAGGGGAGGGAGGGAGAGGAGGGAGGAAGAGAGGGAGGAAGGGGGGGGAGGGAGAGAGGGAGGAAGAGAGGGGGGGAGAGAGAGAGAGAGAGAGAGACGTATCAATTGGTTGCCTCCCCAAACATGCGCTGACAGTGGCTGGAGACGAACCGAGGAATGTGCCCTTGGCTGGAAATCAAACCTGTGACCTTTCAGTCCATGGGCTGACACTCTAACTGCTGAGCAAACTGGCCAGGGCCCTGATAACTTTTATGTACATTATCATGCCTAACTTTCCTTCTGGTTTTCCACATCATTCACAAAACCTATTATTATTATTATTATTATTACTATTTAATCTAAAAGATGTTCAGGGTCTGCTGTCTCAGTCTCAGCTGACTGAAGCGTATCTTGTGCTCACACTTTAAATGAATCAGCATGGAGAGAATCCAAGATGGCGGAGTAGGTAAACACCTAAACTGCTGCCTCCCACAACAATTTAAACTGCAACTAAAAGACAAAACGTCTATCACCCAGAACCACGGGAAAGCTGGCTGAGTGGAAGTTCTACAACTAGAAGGAAAGAGAAAAGAGCATTGAGACGTGCACGACCGCTGAAAAGCTGAGGTACGGAGGCGCGTGATCCGGGCTGGCTGCGGGCGACTGGGTGCGTTGCTTTTTTCAACCCGAACGGAGACAAGCCCCCGATTACTCTGAAATCCAGTTTCTGGGGAGACGCGGGGGACCCAAACTCCTACGGGGAGAAGCTGGACTGTCTGCCAGTGAGGGTGGCTTGCTTGCAGGAATAATTGTTTACTGCACTGGGGCACGGGACTCGCGGATGCCATTGGGGACGCAGAGCCGGCTAACTAGCAGCCATTGCTGTTTGCCACGCCCTAACCTAGTGACACCCTGAGGCCCCGCCCTGCACAACCTACAAACCCACCCAAGCTCCAAGCTGCGGAGTTAGCATAAGAAAGGCCTGCCCTATCACAGCTTAACCTAGCAAACTTGCAGCCTGGGTCACACAGCTCCAAAACCTCCAAACCCCAAGCAAAGAGGAGAAAACTGCAGCTCTCACTGTAGCTCCTGCTGAGTGGCCTCAGACAGTAGCTGACCTGCACCCCATTGGAAATCCAGAAGCCAGTGTACCTAGTGGTCAGTGTGAGATACCAGATTTCAACTCCTCACATCCATAAGTGACACATTCAAGAGGCAGACTCAGTGAGCACCAAAGCCCCACTGAAACAAGTCCTGCCCCATAAGCGTGTCTTCAGCGCAGCAGTTCTTCCATTATAGACACAGGGAGTGCTCACAGCTAATTGGCCTGGAGGTCAATTCCTCCCAGCGTACCAACAGCAATTAAGGCTTAACTACACCAAGACTTTGCACTCCGCCCACAAAGGGGTATACCAAGAGCGTCCACATCAGGTGATTGGGGAGGCTGAGCTACTGCCCCCTATAGGTCACCTACCACACAAAGCCACTCTATTAACACAGGGAAGCAGCCAAAATGCAGAAACAAAGAAACACGTCACGAATGAAAGAAACGGAGGAAAGCAAACTACTGGATGACATAGAGTTCAGAACCACATGTATAAGGTTACTCAAGAATCTTCTAAAAACCGCTGAGAAACTTGATGACACTTCTGAGGAGCTTAGTGAGACCTTCAAGGACCTTAATGAGAATGCCAAAAAAATGGAAAAGGACCAGTCAGAAATGAAACATACACTGTCTAAAATAAAGAATATACAGAAACTCAATTGTAGATCAACGTACCCCAAGAATCAAACCAAAGATCTGAAATATATGGAAACAAAAAACATCCAACCAGAAAAACAAAAAGAAAAAAGAATCCAAAAATATGAAGATAGTGTAAGGAGCCTCTGGGACAACTTCAAGCGAACCAACATCCGAATTTTTGGGGTGCCAGAAGAAGGGAGAGAGCAAAATATTGAAAACCTATTAGAAGAAATAATGACAGAAAACTTTCCCAACCTGGTGAAAGAAATAGACGTACAAGTTCAGGAAGCGCACAGAACCCCATACAAGAGGAATCCAAAGAGGACCACACCAAGACACATCATAATTAAAATGCCAAGGGCAAAAGATAAAGAGAGAATATTAAAAGCAGCAAGAGAAAAACAGTTAGTTACCTACAAGGGAGTACCCATACGACTGTCAGCTGATTTCTCAACAGAAACTATGCAGGCCAGAAGGGAGTGGCAAGAAATATTCAAAGTGATGAACAGCGAGAACCTACAGCCAAGATTACTCTACCTAGCAAAGCTATCATTCAGAGTTGAAGGTCAGATAAAGAGCTTCACAGACAAGAAAAAGCTTAAGGAGTTCACCACCACCAAACCAGGATTACACGAAATGCTGAAGGGTATCCTTTAAGAAGAGGAAGAAGAAGAAAAAGGTAAAGATAAAAATTATGAACAACAAAATGACATCAAATACATACCTACCAACAAGTGAATCTAAAAATCAAGTGAATGAAAAATCTGAACAGAATGGACTGGTGAATATAATAGAATCAGGGACATAGAAAGGGAGTGGACTGACGATTCTCAGGGGAAGCAGGTGTGAGGGGTGTGGGAAGAGATTGGACAAAAATCTTACTCCTATGGATGAAGACAGTGGCGGGGGGTAAGGGCATGGGGTGGGGTGGGGAATCAGGTGGAGGGGAGCTATGGGGAAAAATAAAAGAGGAACACCTGTAATAATATGAACAATAAAGATTTATTTAAAGAAAATAAATAAATAAATAAATAAGCAAGCATGGGTTTCTGTTTTCTTTAAAAGTGAATTATGCAAGGTATTTCAGACTCCTCCTTTACAGCCTTCCAAGACAATACATATGCTGACTTTCTAGGAATTTGCCACACTCTCTCCTCACACAAGTTGCTAAACTGCTGGTCTCATGGCAGATGATGGGCCACGATATAATGATGCATTTATAACATTATCTTTTTGTATAAAGACAAGTCAGACAGAGAAAGACAAAGAGCACATAGTCTCAAGTATATGTGGAGTCTCATTTAAAAAGACAATCAAGCTCATAGACACACATAACAATTGTTGATTGCCTCGGGAGTGGGGATGGGGTAGAAATGGGTGAAGGGGGGTCAAAAGGTACAAACTTCCAGTTATAAAATAAATGAGTCATGGGGAAGTAATATACAATATGGTGACTATAGTTAGTTAATACTGTACTGCATACTGAGAAGTTGCTAAGAAAGTAATCTTAAAAGTTCCATCATAAGAAAATAATTTTATAACTATGTGTGGTGATGGATAGCAATCAGACTTATCATGATGATCATTTTGAGATACTTACATATATTGAAACATTGTACAAATGAAACTAACAGACTATATGTCAATCATACCTCAATTAAAACAAAAACACTAGAGGATGGCGGAATTACACAGCATGAAAAAGTTGCCACAGTCCACATTTCCCTCCTGATTTTGTGAACTGAGCAACCATCTACGATGACCCTGAGTCTCACCGGAGAGTGGTCACCTGGAACCGGTGGTACCCTGGAAAGAAAAGAGCCAAGATTCCCCACTCGCCCTCAAAGACTAAAGTCGGGAGGAAAAAAAGGTGGCGGAATAGACAGATGTGTCCCAAGCCTTGTCCCGGAACAGAAAGAAAGAACAGCTGAGGGTCGCATGGTGAGTGTTCGTTGGCTAGTTAAGGGACAGCTATACTCCAGGAGAAGGTGGGGGACTAATTGACGGTTTTCCCCTGACCAGGAAGCCCCCATTGCAGCTGGGTTCCCTCCCAGAGCCACTGGCTCGAACGCGGAGACTGCGCCATCTTGAAGGGGAAAGTGGATGTTATCGGAAGTCTGAGGATCTACAACTGCGGCACCCACCTAACAGCTGCGAACCCCAGAACACCGGTCCCCAATTAGCGCAAACATGTGGATTCAGAGGAGCTCTACACTCCACCACAGAAAGGTCAGATTTTGCCTGGGATAAGGTGAGGTCTCTGGTCCCGGTGGAACAGAGAAACGCGCGCACTGTGGAAGAGCAGGAGGACTGGGAGAAGTCTGCACCTAGAAAAATCCGTGGCTGTTGGGGCTGGCGTAACCCATGAGTGTGGAAGGGGGTCCACAGAGCTGCTAACAGAAGGAATCTCTAAAAAGCAACCCATTTTGATCTGACACAAAAGGACAGCCTAAAAATTTTAAAAGTGTGCCAGCTGCTTAGACCCAAGGGGGAAATGGGGACTGCGCAGACTTTCGTGCAGCCCCATTGTTTGCACACTTGGGCTTTTTCTTCTTCAAATCCTTGCTTCTGATTACTAAGCCCAATACAAAGGATCACCCAGTTGGGGACACCCTGGGAGACTGCAGGGGAAAGTTGTTTTTCTGGAACCTGGGGATCGGAGTGGGGAGTGACCATCGGAGAGCCAGCTCTGGGGCAGCCCACTCCCACAAACCGGTATTGAGTGCCACAGGGAAAGCAGGATCTAAGTACAGGCTAGACAGGACCTATAGACTTGGAAGTCAATCCAGAAACACTGCCACCCAGGGGCTGAATCACAAATTGACTCTTGTGTAATCACAAATAAAGGAATACAGGAAATTAAGACACTGCCTGCTGTAAAAATCAGGACTGACTTGCAACACTGAGGAGCAGTGGAACACGGGGAACTGCAATATTGTCCTGACTGGGAAACAGGTGTGCCAAACAGAACAATAGAGGAATTGAATGACCTTCACTAGTGCACATTAAAAAATTTTTTTTCATCTTTTACTTAAGAAACTAATTTTTTTTCTTTTTTCTTCACTTGATTTTACCTTTTTAATTATTACATTTTTATTTTCAATCAGTATTATTACTATTACTATTTTACCTTTTTTTTTAAGTGTCATTTTATTTTCTCTTTATTTTACTTTGGGATTAGTGTTCTATATTCTATTTTCATCTTTCCTTTAGCATCGTTTTACTCTATCTCAACTCTACCTTTATGCCATCACTCTCTTCCTAACTTTTCCCCTTTTGGTGTCCTGTTTATCTTACCCCTTTCCTGCTTGAGATTTTCCTTATTCCTTCTGTTTACCCCTTGTTAAAATTTCACCCTACATATATATCTAATCTCCAATCCCCTGCTCCAAGTCCATACACACCTCTCTCTTCTCTGTCTTAACACTCCAAAAATTTTTCTCTGTCCTTTTGTTGTTGTTTGCTTGAATGTTGATTATATTGATTTTTTATATTTTGTGAGATTGTTTTGCTTATTCTTTTTTTTTTTTTAATTTGCTTTGGTTTTGTTTTTTGCTTCTGTTTTCCCTTGCATCGCTTGATATTAGTTGTTGTTTGTCGTTTGTATTAATCTCCAGGTACTTGTTGCTGGCATTTGCTGGGATTAGTGGCTGTTCTATTGGAGTTTTCTCCCCATATATATAGTTTGTTCCCCTTTTCTTTCTTATTCTCTTTCTTTTCTCTCTTACTTTTTTTTCCTTTGTCCAATTTCATTTTGGCACTCCTTTATTTTTATTTATTTATTTATTTTTCACTCTTCTTCTTTCTCTCCTATCCCCTAATTTGCCTTTGTCTGAGTGTCAAGTCTGAGATTGTGGTCCCAGAATGTAGTCAGTTGCCTTAGCAACGGTAGCTCTATCCAAGGTGATAAATTACCCTGCTCTCTAACAAATTCAGTTCATTTCTTAAACAATTAGCATCCTGGAAATAATATGAGAGCAAGTAAATCCAACCAGTGTGCGGAGGGGGCAAATCAATCACTGGGTTTGCCTTGAAGTCCCTGGGCCAGGGAGAAACGAGAGAGACTAGGGCTGGGGGACAGGGGCAGGGGCAGGATACAGCTAGCTAGTGTATCCAAAACTTCCAATTAAATAATAAGAAAACAGAGCAGATAAAAAAAAAAAAAAAACACTTGAAAGAATTCCAAATCCCTTTCTGATCATCCTAAATTCCCATTATTCTCTACCCCCTTCTCTCCTCACTTTACTTCATAGGACTTGACAGTTATTAATTCTTTGATTTCTATTCCTGTCTGTTCCACTAGACTTTGAGCTTCTTGAAAACAAAGGCTTTACTCTATTTCATTTCCCATGGTATCCCTAGAACGAGAGTCCTGCATGGAACACAATAGGCCTGCAATAATATGTCTCCTAAGTTTCTAACATCCTGGCTCACATATCTCATAGTACATTATAGAATACTAAAGGCCCAATGGACAAAATTTGTGCACAGGTAGGGTCCCTAGTGGCTGCTGGCTGCTGGCTCGGGCCTTCCTTCATTCCATGCTGCCCCCCTGGTGGTCAGTGCACGTCATAGCGAGCAATCGAACTCCCGGTCAGTCAAACTCCCAAGGGGACACTTTGCATAGTAGGCTTTTATATATAGAGAGAGAATATGTACATTATATATAATATATATGTGTGTATATATATTATATATTATATTATATATATATATTTCATGCTTAATGGGAAAACTAGAAGCATTTTTAGCAAAACTGGGACTGAGGCAAGAAGGATCATAATAGCAAGCATTTAAAATTGTTTTGGATATACTAGTCAATATAATTATTAAAAGAAATTTGATAAAAATCAAGGAGGGGGAGGTGAATTATCAGTATGTGTGACAGATATGATTTTATACCTGCAAACCCAAGGAAATCAACAGAGAAATTACAACAAACAATAACAGAATGTGTTTAGATTTCTGGGAATAAATTCAATCCACAGAAAGCAATAGTCTCCCTGTTTAAAAACCATCCAATCAAGTCACCCAATCAGGTAGAAAATATAATGGGAGAAAATCCTATTTGCAATAGCAATAAAAGGGACGAAATACTTAGCAATTAAAGGGAACATGAAGGGTCCATATGCTTCAAAATACTCTCAAAGGACACACAGGAACACTGAAGTGCATTGAAAGGTGAATAATTATGCCCCTGTTCTTAAAAAGGATGTCATTCATATGTCAATTCTTAAGTAATGTGCATATATTTAATGCAACCCTTTTTTTATTTTTTTTAAGCCGATATGGTGATAACAGCTGTGGTGTTTTTAAGAACTAGACAAGCTGGCTCTAAACTTCTTATGGAAACAACCATCTGGGAATGGCCCAAACGAAGCAGGACTGAGGTCAATCAGGGTGCAACGGCCTCACCAAATACTAAGGCATATTCTAAAGTGACAATGTATAAAATACTGTAATTCTCAAACATGAATCAGCTGATAAATTCGATGAAACAGAAAAAAACGGAGTCAGACCCAAATACTTCACTGAGTGTGCAACAAAGGTGGCACTGCCATAGCAGTAGTTGACTAGTCAATAAATGGTGTTGGAAAATGAGTAAGAAAATGCAGATGGGCGCTGTCCTCACTCCTTATACCACATAAACTCCCGGTCAAGCAAAAATTCGAATATAAAAATAAAACAGCATAACTGTTGTACATAATTAAAACAAAAATAAAGCACAGTGATGGAAGTTTTAAAGCTGAACTATGGCCATATTGCCCAACTACAGGAATTCACTAAACCTCACTGAACTGTAAACTTTAAATGAGTGAACTTTATGGTATGTAATTTCAATAAAGCTGTTTAAAAAATAAAGCCATAACATTATTTGAAAACATGGGTGCTTTTTAAATAATCCTGGGATGGAAAAGAACTCCTCCAAGTATGGATGATAATACAGAGCTCCGAATCTTTAAAGAAAAGATTGGTAACTTGACTACATAAAAATAAAAAATTTCAGCACAGAATAAAACACCCTAAATAACTCAAAGGACAACTGAAAAATTAGCAAAGGTGATTACCCTTAATAGACAGACAACTCCTAGAAATCATTAAGAACCCATACCAAACAAAAATGGGAAGAGCACATAATTTTCAGTAAAGAAAATGCAACTGCTCTTATCCATGTGAAATGATGCTCAACCTCACTTCAAATAGGAGAAATTAAGGTACCATTTTCCCCCTAGCCAACTGCAAATGCAAAGTTTGATAACACAGCGAGTCCTCAAAGGTATAAACTGCCGCTCCCAAACATCACCAGGGGTAGTGTTCACGGATCCACCAAGCCATTTTCCACCCACAATCTTTACTTTCATTGAACAGCACATGGACACAGATATTCCCCACCACACTGTTTGAAAGAGCAAAATATTAGAAACACCCTAAATTGTTCATCAAGAGAGTCAAGAGCTGAGCTGATCGGTGAAGAGGTCAATTCGAGCAAAAAGCCAAACTGAAGGTAATAGTTAAGGCTTGATTCACTTGCTGTGATAAAGTAAGAGCCAAAACAAGAATCGGGTGCCATTTTCCCCTAAGGAACAGCACAAGGCAAGGTGAGATCCATCAGTGTAGTTGGGGGCGGGGGGTGCCAATAATACAAAAATCCTGAGCACTGATTCACAGTGGAGAAAAGTGTCCACAAGACCTCTCTCTGACAAGGGAAGCTCGGTAGAGGTGGCTGGGAAGGGTCCTGGCCAGAGCCCCTTGCTTAGGCGGCCTCAGGATGGAGGCGCCTGGGCAAGGCGTGCAGACAGGTGAAAGGGCATGGTGGCCCCAGAGCCTGTGACTGTGCACAGGGTCTGGGGTGGGGAGGGCAGCTTTCCCCGCATGGGGCCTGTGCTCTGGGCTGAAGACCACACGGAGGGTTTTGGCCTGGAGAGGAGTCTTGAAGTGACCATGGTTTATCTACACAAAAGAGCACTCTAGTGACATCAAAAATAAAGAGATAGGTCTTGCGTGTATTGATTAAGAGCCATTTCCAAGTGAAAGAAACAAAGTTAGTAATAAGATACAACAAGGACATAGCAATGTGTCCTTGCTACACATTGCTACTACAGTGTTGTTGTTTTTAAACAAGACTACTTAAAAATATGCATATACATATAGGCACCTATAAACATGTGTGTGCCAACACATGTATAGAACATACAAGAAGCCAGAACAAGGGTTGGTCAGGAGGCTGGCAGATATCAAAAAGACCTTTGTCACTACATGGCCAGCACACATCTCTATGGATACATGTGAACCTTCCAAATCTGATTTCAGGGGTACTTATTAACAATTCAAAACTAGTTTGTTTAAAGAAATAGAGTTAACATGGAAGTTACCCCTGAACAAAAGGCAATACCTACAATCTCAAGTGGCCAGGTTATTATAACCGACACAATTCACAATACCCAGCTAACCTCTCCTGGGGCCGGGCTGGAGGGCATCTGTCCCCCACATCCAAATTCTGGGGCTTGAATTATCTCTATCAATATATTCCAAGCACAGAGTTTAATACAGTGGTCGCTTCTCACAAGTTGGTCTATAAATCCTTTTTCAGAATCTCAAATGCGAGGCGCTGTATAATTATGAAGTATTACTGCTATGATTTATGTGCCCAAATGTTAGTCAATTCTAAATAACATGCATCATTGTGATAATTTCTCTGTCGCCTCTCCTCCTGTCTCCTGAGCGCTAGGCTGGCGGATGTTTATCTGGCGGGATGCTGGAACAGTTATCCAAGTCGGAAAAAAAGGAAACGGTTTCCTCAGCAGCATGTCCAAAGGACAATTATTTTTATGTTGGAGATAAAAATGTTTACTCAAATAATAAAAGTTTTATTTTTTTTCTCCCAAGATATAGGATACAAGTTTTTGTTTCCTTTTATGATTCTTAATCCCTCCCTACTGGACAACCAACGTAAATCACATACGGTTTACATTGGAATCTCTCCAATGTAAGGAATAAGGAAGATGTAATATAAAGAATTTCTCTGAAGTAAAAATACAGAAATGTTTCCTCACAGACCTATTTTAAGACTCTATGCGTGCACGGAAGAAAGTAATAACCAAAGAATGACAGAAAGTAAATGGAGGGGAGAATTAAAAAAAAATTTCTTCAGAAAGAAATCCTATCATGTCCTTTTCACTGTGACATCAAGTTCTGATTTAAAAGATACCAAAGCATCTTTGAGCTGGTGACAACCAGGAACCTTCATTTTGCAGATGGGGGCAAAGGTCAAATGACATGCCCATGGTCATGCAGCAACTTATGGGCCCAGTCCCTCACATGGGTGTCCACCCAGCCCTGGAGTTATTTGTTATCTACACAGGCAGACATTTTTCTCTACAAAATGACACATGGGACAAAGTGTTTAACAGAACTCAAAGCTCCGAAAGTTAAAACTTCCTGTCACCTTTAACACTAACTATAACCTGGAAATTACAGGCTATAGGATCTGTGGCCAATACTATGCTATATGCCATGAGCACTCTCCCTGCCCTGTAACTATGTAGAAATGGAGGCAAAATGTCTTCGTGTGGGAGGCAACAAGGGGCCTGTGCGGATGGTTTCATGAGCAACTGGTTGAGAGAGAGGGCTCCGGGTGAGACCTCCTCGGGCACCGCTGCATGTTATGTGCATCAGCTTGAGTGCCCGCCTTGGCCCCTGTAGGCATCAGTGTCCTCATCCGTACAGGAGGCATGAAACCTCCTTCACCATGTAAGGCTTCGGAAAGACGTGTGTTAGCTGCAATTAAGTGTGAGCTTCTTTTAGGTTGGCATTTACCTACTGAACTCAGCTGTCCAAGTGAAGCAAGAATGCACTGAAGCACACACTGGGCCTCAACACTGTCCAAGGCTTAAATAAGCCAGAGCCAGAATTTCTGTGAGAGCCTGGTTCTGTCCGCCAATCAGCCCTCAGACCCTGCCATGTTGCCTTAGGGCAAAGGTTGGAGGGCACAGGAGAGCACCCCAGAGGCAAGGGGACTTCCCCTGTCCTGACAAACTCCACCTGGACTGGACCTACTCCCGGAAGCTCAGCAGTGTGGCCAGACCAGCTGTGGCGCTGTGCCAAGCTTCCCACGCTGAAAAACAAACCCAAGGACTTGGAGTGCACGTAATGGCTCTTTGTATTAAGTCACCATCATGAAGTTAAAGAATGGAAGAATGGTCTTCAAGTATTTTGCATGACAGACCTTAACTTCACGGGGGTCTGCACTGGGCTGAATGGTGTTCCTCAAAATTCAGATCTACTGGAACTTCAGAAGGTGGCCTTATTTGGAGACTAGAGGCCCGGTGCATGAAAATTCATGCACTGGAGGGGGGTGTCCCTCAGCCCAGTCTGCCCCCTCTCACAGTCTGGGAGCCCTCCGGGGTGGGAGGCGACCCGGCAACCAGGGGAAGGCGATGCCCCCATCACACCCCTCTGCTGCTGCCACTGCTGGCAGCGCGAGCCTTGGCTGGCCCTGGTTACCGGAGCCTCGGGCAGCCCTGGGCAGCTGGGCAGCCGGCATCCAAGGCTTGCCAGCACCTTAGTCGTTGGCTGGGGAGCTGCCATCCGAGACTTGTCTGTGCCTCAGGCCGGCCCTGGGCGACTGAGGGCGGGTCCAGCTGCACCATGCACCTGCCACTCCCGCTCCACAGGGCTGAAAGGACTGGGGGACTCCTGGGGGGCTGAAGGGACTGGGTGCTGTTGTCTTGTAGCTATGGGTGCCGCCATCTTTGTGACAGCATGACGGTCAATTTGCATATTCCCTCTTTATTAGATAGGCTAGTATAATTAGTTCGGATGAGGTCATACTGGACCAAGGTAGATCCTAACTCCAATATCCAAGGCCTTATAAGAGGAGAGACAGAGGCACAGACACACAGGAAGCAAGTAAACCAGGTGACAAAGGAGCCAAAGATTGGAATGGTGCATCTACAAACCAAGGAACGCCAAGTGTCACCAGCAGAAGGTAGGAAAAGGCATGGAACACCTCCCTCAGAGCCTCCAGCAGGAACCAACCTTGTCAACACCCTGACTTCACCTACCAGCCTCCAGCCAGGTGAGAGAATACATTTAAGTTGTTTAGGTCATCCAGTCTGTGGGACTTTCTGTGGCAGCCCTAGGAAACGAATACAGGATCCAAACCCACAGATCACACAAATGTTTGTTTCAAATTGCCCGGACAGAGAAGCTGATAAGGGATTGCAATGGTGATCATAAATACTCACTATCCCAAGTCAACTTGCTTCATAATCAATGAATGCCCATTTTACCTTCTAAAGTTAAATCCACACTACTCAATACTACTGTCACTTGTCTTTAAATAGTAAGGATCTGTAATGTTTTTATTAGAAAATAAGACTCTACTGCTTAAAAAAAAATTGGAAATCACTGATATTAACTAACTGTACATTATAACTTTTGAAAACTGAAGTCTGGAGCAGACTTATTTTAAGAGATGGAAAATTGTTACCAAAAATACATGCCAAGGTTACTTGTCATCATTTATCCCAAAAGTGCACAGGAGAATTAATTTGGGACATTTTTAAAAAATCAACATTCTGTCCACACAAAGGGAAAATCCACTTTATACCCTTAACACAGTTTCCCTGGTGATGGGATGGCCCATATTCAATCCTGCCTGATACCTTAAAATTGATCAGCTAATAAAATTCAGTAGGGTGATATTTTACAGTTACTGCTTCCATAGCAAAGGCTGTACATGAATCAAGGTTTCTAAGCAGGCTTTCACTACATCCATATGCACCAGGATCAAACCAAATCATCCTGAAGGGGGAGAATATCACTTATAAAGACAGCAACTTCATTAAAGCACTTCCTTTGTATGTGTATTAAGTAAATAAGACAGTGCAATTACATGAAGGAACATGCATAAATTCACATAGCTGGGTAAGGCACTTCTCCTCCATACATCATACCCCGTGAAAGATTTAGAACCACATTAAATTACACAGTCCCGATACAGTTGATCAACCCCAGAATAAACCAGTGAAGCAAACAGCTCTCTTCAAAAGGGTATGTACCCAGAAGCAAACTAATAAAAAGAAGGATAATTCCTATTGGTCAATAAATTCTAATGGAAAGCATAATTAAATCTAAATGTATGCCTCATACACACCCACTGCAATTCAAAAGCATGACCCTGTCCCTCATCAAGCTTCGGAAGTCTCCCTAGGAAACTGTGTGTGGGGTTTTTGTTTATTTGTTTGTAACATATTTTTACTGATTTCAGAGAGGAAGGGAGAGAGAGAGAGAGAGAGAAACATTAATGATGATAATCATTGATCGACTGCCTCCTGCACGCCCCCTACTGGGGATCAAGCCCACAACCCAGGCATGTGCCCTTGACTAGAATCGAACCCCAGACCTTTCAGTCCACAGGCCAAAGCTCTATCCAATAAGCCAAACCAGCCAGGGCATGTGGGTTTTTTTTAAGTCTCAACAGTCACAACTGAAAAACACATTTGGTCAAAGCCACAAGAACCTGGGCTCGACAAAGTTTATTCTGCTTTTCAAATATCTGTTCTGCCCACACCTATGACTATATTTACATTGAAGAAAAATTTTAGCAGGTACTCTCTGTAGAGAATTTCCTTAACTCTAATCCAACGAAAAAAAACAGTTAAAATAAAACCAACTGTAGATCAGAAATAGTCCCACACAGACACATAAGTCTATATACAAACATACATACGCTGTCATGTTCTCAAGTGCACAGGACATCTCAGCCATCACTTCTGGGAGACAGTAATGAGGAATCAGGGAAAGAAGAAGCACCCAACTTTCCTTTCTTCTATTCAGTTCTTGTGTGAGTGCAAGTTTGTACATTATCAGTAAGAAAATGTAAAAGCATCCAGCAAACAAGAATTTCATCAAAATCACACTGTACTTGTACCAACCAAACTTGTATTCACTTTAATTAATGTGAGCCATGTTAAAACCTGTTATAATGCCATGAAAAGTATAAAAGTTAAAATACAAGGGAATGAAATGCATTTCAACCAGTACATACTTAACAGCTGAGGGGTCAAATTGACTTTTTAAAAATACATTGGATTCTATTTATAAAACAATTCCAACAGCACATTCAGAGGCTCACACTATCATCACTTCCCCAACCCCTCACACCTCACATAGTCATTTAGGTGTCTACCCATCCAATGCTATCAGAGTCAGAGACCATCTGAATATCTGATTCAACTAATCGCTAGGTTTCCCCTCACTCATACCCATCCCACGTAATTCCTAAGCAACCCTGGAATGCCTGTACATTCCATTTCTGAAGCCCTTTACCTGCTAGAAAATGGGTCTTTAAATCAGTATGTTCAACCACCACGCCCAGCAATTGCAGTAGGCCTAGAAGATGCAAACAAGAATGAGACATGGCTTTCAGTATAAAAATCCAGTGTCTGGCACATAGTAGGTGCTCAATTAATACCTGTAGAATGGAATCACTGTGTGCGCACGTTCACAATCAGAGCAGTGCTATCCAAGAGAAATATAATGCAAGCTACAAATGGAAGGCACATTCATAATGTTAAGTTTTCTATAGGCACATTTAAAAAGGTAAAACATTAAAAAGTGACATTAATTTTAATGTATTTAATTTAATCCAACTTACAGAAAATATTTTCATTTCCACATGCAATGAGTATTATAAAACATTATCAATGAAATTCTTTACCTTTTTTGTACTCTTTGAAATCGAATGTGCATTTTACATCTATAAGACATCTCAATTCAGACAAGCACATTGTAAGAGCCCATTAGCCCCACTATGTAGAACATCATGGCAGAAGGTTCTACTGGGCAGTGTACCTCCTAACAGAGAGAGGTGGTCAGTACATGTGGGGACAAGAAGGAATGATGAGGGCAGGAGGCAAGAGCAGTAGAGACAGACAGATGATGGAAGTCCTGCTTTGCCATGCTGAGGAGTTCAGCCTTTATCCTACGGACAACAGGGAGTAAGGGAGACATGACAAAGCTTTCATTCTGAAGGGTGCCTTCCTGGTGACAGAGCAAGGCATGAATTAGACAGGAGAAAACCTGGCGGCGGTGAAGATGGGTTGCGTTGAAAGTCATCAATGGTAACCTATGGTTTAAAAACAGATTCACAGGCCACGATCCATCCACGAGATGAAGTCTCGTCATGCAAGATAAATTAGGAAAACAAGGAAGATAAGTATGTATTTCACAACACTGAATTTATTATGCAATAAGTGGTTCTTTATTCTGAAATTATATTGCTTTGGTGGGGTGAGGGGGCATTAAAAGCGCACTGTACTTTGAAAATGTCATGATTGGACAAAATAAAAAATTTGCAATACTTATGTCGCTCCCAAAATTCTAAATTTTAGTTTGCAAGAAAACTGCAAAATTCTGGCACCACTGTTTTAAATTATTCCTGAAATTCATTACGATGAGCATATGTCCAATATGTGCATATTATTCTGCATTCCGATTTTCTTATTTTACTTACACATGCTCATGCACTAATAATGCTGACACGACTTTTAACTTAATAAAGAGTAATTCAGTAGGTGGAGTATATTATTGTTTAGTCATTCCCATGAATTTTGTATTGGATCTATTTAGTAGTATGAATAACTTTACCCAAATGAACTTTTTTCCTTCTACCCCCAATTCCATGGGTTATTTCCTCCAGATGTAGTTCCCAATGGGGAATCTATGTGTCAACAGTAATACAGAGCTTTGTTTTGTGTTTAATTCTTATGATTTATCACCAGACTGTAGCAAAAAGACGATGTGCAATGCTGCCAACATTTATTAATACCCCAACCAAAAAACAGACTATCATTATTTCTGGTCATCTAAGACAAATCAGTCCTAATTTCTCTCTCTTGAATTGCTAGTGAGGGTATGTTCCTGTTCTCTTCACAAAGGTACTGGGCCTCCAAGTCTCTAAACTCATCCCTCTACCCACTTCCAGGGAGGACACTTCCTGAGAAGATTGTGGGTACTGATCTTTGGTATCTCAATTCTTTATATTATAATTGTTTAATCTTTTAGAATGTCCCATTATTTTTACCTATGCTATGGCATTGAATTTAAAATATATTCCATTGCCTTGGCTGAGCTGTTTTTCTTTTATTCTTCAGGAAGTCAGGCACATCTGTCTTGTGTATGATTTTCTCCATTGCTTCTGTGGTCCTAAGTTTATCTTCCCTGTACAACTGGATTAAAAATGGTATTCCATTTTCTTCTAGTTATATTATAGATAAACTAGAGGCCAAATGCATGAAATTCGTGCAAGAGTAGGCCTTCCTTCCCCCGGCTGCCGGCACCGGCTTCCCTCAGGCACCCAGGACCCGGACTTCCCTCGCAGCCTCGGCTTTGTCCAGAAGGTCGTCCGGGAGGACGTTCAGTCTAATTAACATGTTATGCTTTTATTATTATAGACAAGAGGAATCTAACAGCAGAGGCCTGTGCACTCTGAAATTAATATACTTTTTAAGCTAGTATGAATAAAATTGGCTCAAATAGTTCTCAAGGTGACAGTCCCCATCATAAAATGACAGATGTTACAAAACAGCTACTCTTCTCCCACCAGAGGGAAGCTGGACATGATATCTGAGCATCAAAACTTTCAACTCCTCCTTCAATTCTCTCAATTGGCAATGTTTTTATAGACTTCTCAACAAGTTCATGTAAAATTAATTCTTAGCAAGAAAGGTCATTGATAGACAACAGCAATCACCTGAAGAGAAACAGTCTTTCCTGGGAGCACCACCCCAAAAATTACAATGGCTATGGAAACATTTTGCCTAATTATTTTTCATATATTGAGATTCTCTGGGATAAGTACAATAATCCCCCTGCCCAACACATGGAAAATGGAGAGAGAGAAAAAAAAACACACAAAAAAGCAGCATATATGTAAATGCTTATAAAGTTTAGAATATACCAAATAACCTTTTACATACCTATATATGTAACTAATATAGAAAGAAAAAATAACCCAGAAGTTAATTCACTGAAAAATTAACAGTGGTCATCTGAAGGAAGGGAGCATTATGGGTAATTCAGATTTTCTTCTCTAGAGTTCTTTTGCAATGTATACTTGCATTGTATACTTTATATAATTAGCACTTTATACATATATACACAAAGAACATACTTTTATTACTTTAAAAACTAAACTTGTTTAAAAAACAGAGGTAGAAAAGGGTTTGGCATTATACTAAAAATCAAATGCTACTAAAAATCAAGCTAAAGTACCTCAACTTTTATTTAGGCCTCTGCTTACTAAACACAGCACCCCTTTTCATATATAGGAAGTCTCCTATCATCACTGTAACAGTAAATCTATCAGAGATTCATTATATTAGAATTAAAAGAATTCTCACGAGGAGAAACCAAGATGGCAGCATAGGTAAACATCTAAACTGCTGCCTCGCACAACAATTTCAAAACTACAAATAAAAGACAGAACGACATCATCCAGAACCACAGGAAGGCGGGCTGAGTGGAAATTCTATAACTAGAAGGAAAGAGAAAAGCACACGGAGTCTCAGAGGAGCTGCAAAAGGCTGAGGTACGGAAATGCGCACATGCGGAGAGGATGGACAGCTGAGTGCCTGGCTGCCTTTCTCAAGTGGGAGGGAGATGGAAGCTCCTGACTGCAGTGAACCCCAGTTCCGGGCGAGACCCTGGGGACCCAGACTCATACGGGGGGAATCTGGACTGTCAGGAAAAGAGAAAAGCACACAAAGACTCAGGGGAGCTGCGAAAGGCAGAGGACTCTGGGAACCCAGACCCATTTGGGGAGAAACTGGACTGTCTGGCAGCGGGCGAAACTCGAGGGCAGCTTTCCTCAGAGGTGCTTGCAGTGATTACCACGGGACACTGAGGCCCAGGGGCCTCACAGGGCAGGGCTAACAGGAAGCCAAGGCTGTCTGCTCAGCCCTGAGATTCTGCCCCATCCAAGCTGAGCACAGAGGCTTTTGCAATTTTGCAAGTCTTGTTTCATAAGGGTGTCTCCAGCACAGAAGTTCTCCCAGCATAGACACAGCTGATCCTCACAGCCAATTGGCCTGGAGGTCAATTCCTCCCAGTGATACCAACAACAATCAAGGCTTAACTATAACAAGACTGTGCACACAGCCCACAAAGGGGTGCACCAAGAGTGTCCACCTCAGATAATTGGGGAGGATGAGCCACTGGGCCCTATTGGACACCTAGCACACAAAGCTACTCTACCAATTCAAGGAAGCAGCCAAAATGCAGAGACAAAGAAACAGATCACAAATGAAAGAAATGGAGGAAAGCAAATGACTGGATATGGAGTTCAAAATCACGGTTATAAGGTTTTTCAAGAATTTCCTAGAAAAGGCCAATAAATTTAACAAGACCCTCAAGGATATGAAAAAGGACCAACTAGAAATTAAACATACACTGACTGAAATAAAAAATATTATACAGAGACCTAACAGCAGACTAGAAGACTGCAAGAATCAAGTCAAAGATTTGAAATACAAAGAAGCAAAAAACACTCAACCAGAAAAGCAAAGAGAAAAAAGAATCCAAATATTTGAAGATAGTGTAAGGAGCCTCTGGGACAACTTCAAGCGAACCAACATCAGAATTATGGGGGTGCCAGAAGAAGAGAGACAGCAAGATACTGAAAACCTATTTAAAAAAATAATGACAGGAAAAGTATTACGGGAGAATCCAAGATGGTGGAGTAGGTAAACACCTAAACTGCTGCCTCCTACAACAATTTAAACTGCAACTAAAAGACAAAACGTCTATCATCCAGAACCACGGGAAAGCTGGCAGCGTGGAAGTTCTACAACTAGAAGGAAAGAGAAAAGAGCATTGAGATGTGCACGACCACTGAAAAGCTGAGGTACGGAGGCGCGTGATCTGGGCTGGCTGCGGGCGACTGGGTGGGTTGCTTTTTTCAACCTGAACGGAGACAAGCCCCCAATTACTCTGAAATCCAGTCTCTGGGGAGACACGGGGGACCCAAACTCCTACGGGGAGAAGCTGGACTGTCTGCCAGTGAGGGTGGCTTGCTTGCAGAGCTGCGCGCAGGAATAATTGTTTACTGCAATGGGGCATGGGACTCGCGGATGCCGTTGGAGACTCAGAGCCGGCTAACTAGCAGCCATTGCTGTTTGCCACGCCCTAACCTAGTGACACCCTGAGGCCCCGCCCTGCACAACCTACAAACCCACCCAAGCTCCAAGCAGCTCAATTAGCATAAGAAAGGCCTGCCCTATCACAGCTTAACCTAGCAAACTTGCAGCCTGGGTCAGACAGCTCCAAAACCTCCAAACCCCAAGCAAAGAGGAGAAAACTGCAGCTCTCTCTGTAGCTCCTGCTGAGTGGCCTCAGACAGTAGCTGACCTGCACTGCATTGGAGATCCAGAAGCCAGTGTACCTAGTGGTCAGTGTGAGATACCAGATTTCAACTCCTCACATCCATAAGTGACACATTCAAGAGGCAGACTCAGTGAGCACCAAAGCCCCACTGAAACAAGTCCTGCCCCATAAGCGTGTCTTCAGCACAGCACTTCTTCCATTATAGACACAGCGAGTGCTCACAGCTAATTGGCCTGGAGGTCAATTCCTCCCAGTGTACCAACAGAAATTAAGGCTTAACTACACAAAGACTTTGCACTCAGCCCACAAAGGGGTGTACCAAGAGCATCCACCTCAGGTGATTGAGGAGGCTGAGCTACTGCCCCCTATAGATCACCTACCACACAAAGCTACTCCATCAACACAGGAAAGCAGCCAAAATGTGGAGACAAAGAAACATGTCACGAATGAAAGAAACGGAGGAAAGCAAACTACTGGATGACATAGAGTTCAGAACCACATTTATAAGGTTACTCAAGAATCTTCTTAAAACCGCTGAGAAACTTGATGAGACCTTCAAGGAGCTTAATGAGAATGCCAAAAAAATGGAAAAGGATCAGTCAGAAATGAAGCATACACTGTCTGAAATAAAGAATATGCAGAAACTCAACTGTAGATCAACGTACCCCAAGAATCAAACCAAAGATCTGAAATATGTGAAAACAAAAAACATCCAACCAGAAAAACAAAAAGAAAAAAGAATCCAAAAATATGAAGACAGTGTAAGGAGCCTCTGGGACAACTTCAAGCGAACCAACATCCGAATTTTTGGGGTGCCAGAAGAAGGGAGAGAGCAAAATATTGAAAACCTATTAGAAGAAATAATGACAGAAAACTTTCCCAACCTGGTGAAAGAAATAGACTTACAAGTTCAGGAAGCACACAGAACCCCATACAAGAGGAATCCAAAGAGGACCACACCAAGACACATCATAATTAAAATGCCAAGGGCAAAAGACAAAGAGAGAATATTAAAAGCAGCAAGAGAAAAACAGTTAATTACCTACAAGGGAGTACCCATACGACTATCAGCTGATTTCTCAACAGAAACTATGCAGGCCAGAAGGGAGTGGCAAGAAATATTCAAAGTGATGAACAGCAAGAATCTACAGCCAAGATTACTCTACCCAGCAAAGCTATCATTCAGAGTTGAAGGTCAGATAAAGAGCTTCACAGACAAGAAAAAGCTTAAGGAGTTCATCACCACCAAACCAGGATTACACGAAATGCTGAAGGGTATCCTTTAAGAAGAGGAAGAAGAAGAAAAAGGTAAAGATAAAAATTATGAACAACAAAATGACATCAAATACATACCTACCAACAAGTGAATATAAAAATCAAGTGAATGAAAAATCTGAAGAACAGAATGGACTGGTGAATATAATAGAATCAGGGACATAGAAAGGGAGTGGACTGACGATTCTCAGGGGAAGCAGGTGTGAGGGGTGCGGGAAGAGATTGGACAAAAATCTTACTCCTATGGATGAAGACAGTGGCGGGGGGTAAGGGCATGGGGTGGGGTGGGGAATCAGGTGGAGGGGAGCTATGGGGAAAAACAAAAGAGGAACACCTGTAATAATCTGAACAATAAAGATTTATTTAAAAAAAATAATAATAATGACAGAAAACTTCCCCCACCTGGTGAAAGAAATAGACTTACAAGTCCAGGAAGCACACAGAACCCCAAACAAAAGGAATCCAAAGAGGACCGCACCAAGACACATCATAATTAAAATGCGAAGAGCAAAAGACAAAGAGAGAATATTAAAAGCAGCGAGAGAAAAACAGTTACCTACAAGGGAGCACCCATACGATTGTCAGCTGATTTCTCAACAGAAACTATGTAGGCCAGACGGGAGTGGCAAGAAATATTCAAAGTGATGAATAGCAAGAACCTACAACCAAGATTACTCTACACAGCAAAGCTATCATTCAGAATTGAAGGGCAGATAAAGAGCTTCACAGATAAGAAAAAGCTAAAGGAGTTCATCACCGCCAAGCCAGTATTATATGAAATGCTGGAAGGTATTCTTTAAGAAGAGGAAGAAGAAGAAAAAGGTAAAGATAAAAATTATGAACAACAAATACATATCTAGCAACAAGTGAATCTAAATATCAAGTGAATAAAAAATCTGATGAACAGAATAAACTGGTGAATGTAATAGAATCAGGGGCATAGAAAGGGAGTGGACTGACAATTCTCAGGGGTAAAGGGGTGTGGGGGGTGTGGGAAGAGACTGGACAAAAATCGTACACCTATGGATGAGAACAATGCGGGGAGGTAAGGGAAGAGGGTGGTGTGGGAACGGGGTGGAGGGGAGCTATGGGGGGGGGCGGGGAAAAGGAACAACTTAATAATCTGAACAATAAAGATTTATTAAATTTTAAAAAAAAAGGATTCTCACAATACCAGGAACTTTCAAATTTCCTTTTTCTTTTCTTTTTTTAAAGTCTCTAAAGTATTTGCAAAAAAATATCTGCAATAAGGTTTACATAAAAGTGATGAGATGGTTTTGTGAGGTGTTTTTTGTTTGTTTTGTCTGTTAAATAAATAGTGAAGCATTTACTGGCAATGTTAAAATGATAAAATATTTAAGATCTCCTTAAAATACTCTAGCAACAAAAGAGTGGTAGGGGAAAATAGGTAAAACAAGAACAGAAAGTTGGAAGTATTGAGTTGGGTGATGGGTACCATTATTCTATTCTAATTTATGTACATTCAAAGCTTTTCCATAATACATTTATTGAAAAGGCGCTATGAAAAATGAAAAGCAATATATACATATTCACATCCATTCCTCATATCATCCAATGTAGCAAAAGTAAACTCATAGCCAAACACTTTTTTAAAACCTCAGGGTGACTATTTCAAAGGGAGCATATGATTCTGTACCTTTTCTTCATTAGGCAAGAGTATGTGCACAGGTAAATCTACCAAGAAAAAATAATGTCTTTCACTTGCATCTACAAATTTGACTCAGAAGATTTCAGGTTTTCTGAACTTGGCCACCATCAGAGCAACAGTCAGCCATCACAACACTACTTGGTTCATGACATTTAAAAAATAAAATACAAAAGAATAAATAAATAAGATACAGACTGACTCAAACATCAGCAAGACCCTATCTGGGCATCCCATTCGCCTTCTTGACACAGAGGACAGGTTATGTCTCTAAGAGGACACGCCAGTCCATACACAAGTCAGCTGCAGGCAAAAAGCCTCAGCATTCAACAGAAGTTAGGCAACCAATACCAACAGCATTTCTTTTACATAGTCTGTTCTTAGTAATAGTTGCAAAGGGTGATATGAGTCCTGAGGATCTGGGCTCCCCACACTGATGACTTCCCAGTGTATCAGCGTAAAACAAAACACCCCCCACATGTGTTCACAAGGCACTCCCAGTTGGAGGGATTTCACCTGCATGATCACCAGTGAGCCTCGCATCTCCCAGGAGAGTTGGTATAGATTGGCTTACCCCTACTTTACAGATGCAGAAACTCAGGGTCAAAGCTGTTCAAAGATTTGCTCTAAAACAATAGGAGTCTTCTGATTCCAAGGACAGTGCTCTTCTCACTACCCAACCCTCCCCTGGAGTGTGCCTGTGATGGTAAGAAGGAGGCAAGCACTTCATGAAGAGAAGCAGGGCAGAAAAGAGGGGAAATCAGCTTTAGGCCCAACACTTCCTGGGTTTCAAAACATCCTCCATTATGTCCTGATTGCCCATGACTTTGTGCTGTCTAGACTTTGCCATGAGCACGGAGGCGCTGATTGCACTTCCACTTGCATGCATGTTTCTGGGGGCTTGCTTTCTCTGCTTTCTGAGCTCTGACAGAGATCTCCTAACCACTCCCTTGACCTAAGAACACAGAAATCCTTTTTTAAAACCAGGAGGGACTGTCATGGCTGTGGGGATGGGGCATTAGCTGCTGGTCCTCTCTCTCATTATCAAGATGATACAAAGAAAGAGAAGTTGGCAGAGGTACAGTCACAGCCCTCGACTCCCATGGGCCACTCAAGCTCGTAGGAGAGCAAAGCCTACCTCTCTGACTTCGTGGAGCTGGCCGGAATACTGACTCTTGGCTCTTCGAGCAGCTGCAGGCGACTTGTGATGCGTGACTGTGACAACACCGGGGGCCCCCACACCGAGGTGTCTCTGGCTACAGGGAGACGCAGAATTGGGTGTTCCATGGGGGAGCAAAGTGAGACTTCGGCTTCGGGAGCTTGGAGTAGTCTAGAATAAGCAACAGGTGTCAAAACTCAACAACCAACGTGCAGAACACAGCTAAGTGTTGGCTTCCATTTATTTTGAACCTCTTAATTGCTCCCCTTCATCTGTTTGGAGAAATGAAGGCACGGGAGTGGTATAACAACACTACATGCCTTCCCACACTTTCTCACACTCACTCACTTAAGAGACTATTAACTGGCCTTCTGATCTCACCCCCACTATGTCTCCTGCCCCACACTATGGCCATGAAAAGCTATTCAGAGTCTCCGCTGACACCAGGGACTCTCCCGGATCTGCGCCTCTGCACATACTAGCCCCTCCTCCTAGAATGCCCCCCCCCCCCCACTCCTGGCCAGCAAACTTCAGATGAACCTTCAAGACTCAGCTCAGTGTTCTCTGGTACGTGGAGCGTCTCCCTATGCGCCTCGGTCTCTCCGCTGCACTTATTCCACTTCATTGAAATTATATTCATTGTCCAGTTACTTTCTTAAGATATTCTGTCAAACTCATCCTTATATCCCCAAGACCTGGCACATGATTTATTACTTATTAATTTATTATTTATGAATTTCTTAATACATGTTTGCTGCCTAAATGAGTGACTGTTATCCACCAAGTAATCCCCATTTGTTAATGCTGTGCTTATATTTTATTCTATAGTAATATATAATCCAAATAACAACTTAATGTATGGTGAAGATGGCATCTCAACTTAGTGGAGATGAATTTTTTTTAATACGTGGTAGTGAGATAACTGGGCAGCCATCTGAAAAACAAAACTGGGTTCACCTCTCAGATCACAGACCCCCAAATGGATCAAAGAGATAAAAAAAAAAAAAGCACTAGAAGAAAATGTGTAGCCTTGGGGTAGTGAAGGTCTAACACCTCCAAATGCAAAAGCCATAAAAGAAAAGCTCAATAAATTTGATTACCTAAGAACCTGGAAACTTCTGCATGGGAAACAAACAGATTTTAAAGACTTACTCCCACCATCAACAAAGCCGAAGGATAAACTAGGAAAAGTATTTTCAACTTGTTTCCCGGACAAAAGGCTTATCATTCTCATTTATAATTAGGAATATATAAGGACTGTAATCTAAACTAGGGCTAGATGTAGACAGTTCACAAAAAGATAAATGGCCCTTAAACAATATGAAAACATGTTCAACTGTACTCATAAGATAAATGTAAAATTCAAGCCACATTTAGATAACATCTCTTACTCAGAACATTAGCAAAAATCCAAAAATTTACACTGTGGACAGGACCACAGACAAACAGGTTTGTGGGAGCATAAGGTAGCAAAAACCTGTGATGAGGACCATCTGACAGTACCTGTATCTGTTATCCAGGGATGTCCTGATTGGGACTGTGTCCTCCAATACTTCTGCACCCAAGTGAAATGGCATATATCCCATGTTCAATGGCAAAGTGTGAGAAACAACCCAAATGCCCATCAGTATGGGCCAGGTTAAATAAAATATGGCATACCTACTGAATAGAATACTTCCAAGATGTAAGAGAATAATGAGCAACGTTTCTGAGTTGGCCTGAGGGGAAAAAATATCTGAAACTATATAGTTAAGTGGAAAAAGCAGGTGCAACGCTATTCTATAGTATGCGGAGTTGCATCAAAAAGTGGAGACTGAGTATTTTTATTGTCATTTGTTTAAAATGCAAAAAAATAATCTAGAAGTATACACAAAAAACTAAAAAAGCTGACACTTATTTGTGGAGAAATGGAAAATGACAGTAGGATCAGAGGGAAAGGGAGATTTTTCACTGTATAACTTATTTTTATATTCTTTCATTTGGAACCATGTGAATGTAGTACCTATCCGATTATTTTTAAATTCCACATAAAATTTACATTCTAAATGCCCCTGTACCTCATTGCAACTTGGGAAAAGGCAGTTAGAGGATATGTTGAATTCATGCCAACATATCAGATATTTACTGAATACCTACTATGTGCCAATGGGAGTATCTACAAGGAAAAATATGAGATGTGTTTCACCATAGAAGTTTATGGTATTGCTTAGGGATATAAGACACTGAGACAGAAAGACACACACATACACACACAAAGGGAGTGCATACAAGGTGCTAATTTGGCAATACAGCCAGAAAATGCCTGAGAAGTGAGGAAGAGAAAAATCAACGAGAGTTGACTTCATCATGGGAGGCTATTCTGAGAGTGAAGAAGACAAAGACATGGCAGCAATATATATAAGGACCTCAGAGAGTCAGGATGTTTGAAGCAGTGTTAGCCTCCTGTCTTAGGTAACAGTCACCGCTCTAAAAACTGTTCGATGTTAATGGCCTACAATTTTACAATTTCTACCCTGCTCCCTAAAAGGTTGGGGAGCAGGGTAGAATCAGAATTTTACATTTCCCCACAATGCCACAGGAGCTTGCAAAGGTTCTCCAGGCCAGAACTTGGATATAATAGGAATACAGATAAAGTTGGGAAGCAGTGTATTGATTTTAAATAACTTTAGGTAACTGGAGAAATCTGTGGTCTCAGAATTACATATGCTGTGATTACAGTCAAATACAGCAATCATCTACTTATAGCTCCAATCTTTTCACTCGAAGTGTGGAGGGGGAAAGAAGCTATCTCTTTGATCCTTTAATGACAGTGAATTTGCCAAAGCATTAAGAGTTTACTAAAATACATTTTCATTGTCTGGGAGGCTATTCCAACCCAAGAAAAGGCAGATTTTTCACTGGGCTTTGAAGCCAGACCGACAAGTTTCATTCCCCCCAGCTCCACCAGGTTCTAGCTGTGTGACCTCACGAGAGTTAAGCTTTCTTATTGATCATCAATTTCCTAATCTTTAAAACAGAAATGTTAATATTGACCCTTAAAAGGCATCATGAATATTAAATTCTATCATGGAGCTGCATGGCTAAAGTTTGTTTTGTTCCTTACATCACTTAATACTTGATCGATGAAGGCCTTGCTGATTTTTAAAATGTTAAAACGTCACTTAGCACAAAATCATAAGCAGTCACTGACCTGCTCTTTATTTTCTATTGGATCACAAGTGCTGATGAAGCCCAAAACATAATTAAATACTTTCCGGAGAACCTATATGGTCAGCAATTAAATTATAAGACTGTAAAAGGGAAAATACTTCCAGATTCTGAGCAGAATGAGAACCCGTCAGAAATTAAGAGATGAGAACAGCTCTGGCAACCTTTGCTTGGAACAATATCACCATAAATAGCAATAAATCAAGAAATCCACCCAGAAGCCAAATTATTCCACTATGGACATCTAGCCCCATGATCATTATTTAATGGCTGTCATTTGAATTCACAAGCAGTAAATTTGAGTCGAAAACCCTTTAATTTCCCATTAACTGTGGGATTCACAGTCTAATTCACATGCTGACCTCCTCTTAAGAGTAAAATGAGCAAGAGTCTCAGGCTTGGTAAATCCCATAGGACTGTGGTCGGCAAACTGCGGTTCGTGAGCCACATGTGGCTCGCAAGCCACAGTTTGCCGTTCTGTTGACTAATGAGTTTGCCAACCACTGCCATAGGTCATCAGGCTCCAGGACAAATAGAGAGCAAAGGCAGCAAACTGCCACCACGATAAATGAGTGGGGTCTTTCCAAAACACAACCTATATAAAATGCCCAGGTTTTGTGCTTAAATGTCAAACACTTATCCTTGCTACTAATCCTATCTAATAAAGAGGTAATATGCAAATTGACCATCACTCCAACACACAAGATGGCCACCACAAGATGGCGGGCAGTTAGGGGTGACCGGGCCGGCGGAGGAGGGCAGTTGGGGGTGACCAGGCCTGCAGGGGAGGGCAGTTGGGGGCAACCAGGCCTGCAGGGGAGGGCAGTTGGGGCAACCAGGCCAGCAGGGAAGGGCAATTATGGGCGAACAGGCTGGCAAGGGAGAGCAGTTAGGGGTGGCCAGGCCAGCAGGGGAAGACAGTTATGGGTGACCAGGCCAGTAGGGGAAGGCAGTTAGGGGTGACCAGGCTGGCAGGGGAGGGCAGTTAGGGGCAATCGGGCCGGCAGGGGAGCAGTTGGACATCCCTCAAGAGGTCCCAGATTGGAGAAGGTGCAGGCTGGGCTGAGGGACACCTTTCCCCCCACCCCCCATGCGCGAATTTCGTGCACCAGGCCTCTAGTATTTTTAATATATCTTTGTTGATTTCAGAGAGGAAAGGAGAGGGGAAGAGAGATAGAAACATCAATGATGAGAGAGAATCATTGATTGGCTGCCTCCTCCACGCCCTCTACTGGGGATCAGCCCACAACCCAGCCATGTGCCCTTGACCAGAATTGAACCTGGAACCCTTCAGTCCACAGGCCAATGCTCTATCCACTGAGCCAAACCAGCTAGGGCAGGTTTTATATTTATCAAGCTCTTGGATTGTCCCTACACTCTCCAGTGGATTCATAAATTCCCAAAGATTTTGAGGAAGGGACACACACGTACTTTTGGTATTTACTGGCCAAAACTGGAATGAAGAAAAGGTGTGACTGGAAATAGAAAGGATGTACTAGAAAGAATATATTCAGCCAGGGAAATCACACCATGAGCTGGAGACAGGAAGTCTGGCCTGGGAAGCTTAGAGCAGAATCAACTGGACTATCCAAGGCTCCCATAGCATCCCACTGTCTAGAAGAGTAGCAGGAGGATCTAATCCTACAAGACAGTGTTGGGGAGAGATTAGGAGCACCGTTTCTAAAGTCAGTGGCCTGGGTTCAAATCTGGATTCTACCACTCATGAGCTGTGTAGCCTATGAAGGTAATGTGGTGTTTTTATTGCTAACATTTTACTATTACTAACTCATCGGGTTGTTGGAGAATGAAATGAGAAGAGGTAGGTAAACACATGCCACATAGTAAGCATGCAGTGACTGTCATTATCATTCATAAAATTTAATAAAAATGAAGCCTTTAGGCACCAGTGTAGTGGAAGGGGTAAGTAGCCCCAGAGTCAAATACTGTATGGACTTAAAGGTTGTTGTTGTTTTTTAAATATGTTTTTATTGATTTCAAAGAGAGGAAGGGAGAGGGAGATAGAAACATCAATGATGAGACAGAATCATCAATTGACTGCCTCCTGCACATCCCCTACTGGGTACCAAGCCTGCAACCCAGGCATGCGTCCTGACAGGGAAATCGAACCCTGACCTCCTGATTCATGGGTCTACACTCAACCACTGAGCCACACTGGCCAGGCTTAAAGGTTGTTTTTGTCCACAGTGCCTTACGAAGACATAGCCCTAACTACTTCCTTAACTTTTTTTAAGATAAATTAAAAGTAATCATTCTAATTACTAAAAACAGTTTGCTTCAGAGAAAAGGTACATTTAAAATATGAATTCACATTTTCAAAAAAACAATCTGTTGCAAAACACAAAGTGCCTGTAGATTATTCCAATGCTACATGGGTACCAAAGATAAAAAAAACTACTTTAAATAAGTAATGGGCAATTTCCCATTAGTATTTTAGAATAAAATACAAAAACCCAAATTGGAAAAAAAAATAATTAGCTGGTCCTAAAAAATTTCTTAAAACATGTATCAAAAGTTTATAATAGGCTTGCTGAGGCTCAAATTAAAAAGCTGAAAAGGGAGAAATACTTTAAGTATACATTTGTGGCAACCACTTCTACTGTATAAAATTGATCTATTGGGAAAAATTATAGAGGGTCAATTAATTGTCACAGCATCCAAATGGTATTTAATTTGGAGCTTCTTTTTTCACTTCCTTGAATTTTTTCACAGTGAAGGGAAAGAAAGACTATATTTCTGAATAAAATAGCCCAAGGGAGGCAGGAAAGTCAAGCCAGCCTGGTTATTTATTGTGAAAAACAAATTTAACCAACTAAAACCATTTCATTATATTCCTTCTCTCTTCCTCTAAGAAAAATTAATGTACCATCTCTATATATGTGAAAACTGAGCACAAAAACCAATTTACTCCTTTTCTTCCAAAAGTAAACATACCTCAAAATCAACGAAAAAGGAAAGGCATAGCAATTTTTTAAATAGTATATTCAGTGCCTTAAAATTATTCAGAATTCCATTTTCCTGGTAGTCAACATCTGAATAAAATGTGGAGTATTATTTTTAATGAGTCCATTCTAAATAGCATCATATAGACTTTTCATTTGTCCTGCCTTTTTTGTTTGTTTGGTGGTGTTCTTTAATATTCAGTTATCTCGAGGAATCCAAGATGGCGGCATAGGTAAACACCTAAACTGCTGCCTCCCACAACAATTTAAACTGCAACTAAAAGATAAAACGTCTATCACCCAGAACCACGGGAAAGCTGGCTGAGTGGAAGTTCTACAACTAGAAGGAAAGAGAAAAGAGCATTGAGACGTGCACAAGCGCTGAAAAGCTGAGGTACGGAGGCGCGTGATCCGGGCTGGCGGCGGGCGACTGGGTGCGTTGCTTTTTTCAACCCCAACGGAGACAAGCCCCCGATTACTCTGAAATCCAGTCTCTGGGGAGACGCGGGGGACCCAAACTCCTATGGGGAGAAGCTGGACTGTCTGCCAGTGAGAGTGGCTTGCTAGCAGAGCTGCGCGCAGGAATAATTGTTTACGGCACTGGGGCACAGGATTCCAGGACACGGTCGGGACACAGAGCGGGCTTACTAGCAGCCATTGCTGTTTGCCACGCCCTAACCTAGTGACGCCCTGAGACCCCGCCCCACACAACCTACAAACCCACCCAAGCTCCAAGCAGCTCAATTAGCATAAGAAAGCCTGCCCTATCGCAGCTTAACCTAGAAAACTTGCAGCCCGGGTCAGACAGCTCCAAAACCTCCAAACCCCAAGCAAAGAGGAGAAAACTGCAGCTCTCACTGTAGCTCCTGCTGAGTGGCCTCAGACAGTAGCTGACCTGCACCCCATTGGAGATCCAGAAGCCAGTGTACCTAGTGGTCAGTGTGAGACACCAGATTTCAACTCCTCACATCCATAAGTGACACATTCAAGAGGCAGACTCAGTGAGCACCAAAGCCCCACTGAAACAAGTCCTGCCCCATAAGCGTGTCTTCAGTGCAGCACTTCTTCCATTATAGACACAGGGAGTGCTCACAGCTAATTGGCCTGGAGGTCAATTCCTCCCAGCATACCAACAGCAATTTAGGCTTAACTACACCAAGACTTTGCACTCAGCCCACAAAGGGGTGTACCAAGAGCATCCACATCAGGTGATTGGGGAGGCTGAGCTACTGCCCCCTATAGGTCACCTACCACACAAAGCTACTCCATCAACACAGGGAAGCAGCCAAAATGCAGAAACAAAGAAACACGTCACGAATGAAAGAAACGGAGGAAAGCAAACTACTGGATGACATAGAGTTCAGAATCACATTTATAAGGTTACTCAAGAATCTTCTAAAAACTGCCGAGAAACTTGATGACACTTCTGAGGAGCTTAGTGAGACCTTCAAGGACCTTAATGAGAATGCCAAAAAAATGGAAAAGGATCAGTCAGAAATGAAGCATACACTGTCTGAAATAAAGAATATACAGAAACTCAACTGTAGATCAACATACCCCAAGAATCAAACCAAAGATCTGAAATATGTGGAAACAAAAAACATCCAACCAGAAAAACAAAAAGAAAAAAGAATCCAAAAATATGAAGATAATGTAAGGAGCCTCTGGGACAACTTTAAGCGAAACAACATCCGAATTTTTGGGGTGCCAGAAGAAGGGAGAGAGCAAAATATTGAAAACCTATTAGAAGAAATAATGACAGAAAACTTTCTCTACCTGGTGAAAGAAATAGACGTACAAGTTCAGGAAGCGCACAGAACCCCATACAAGAGGAACCCAAAGAGGACCACACCAAGACACATCATAATTAAAATGCCAAGGGCAAAAGACAAAGAGAGAATATTAAAAGCAGCAAGAGAAAAACAGTTAATTACCTACAAGGGAGTACCCATACGACTGTCAGCTGATTTCTCAACAGAAACTATGCAGGCCAGAAGGGAGTGGCAAGAAATATTCAAAGTGATGAACAGCGAGAACCTACAGCCAAGATTACTCTACCCAGCAAAGCTATCATTCAGAGTTGAAGGTCAGATAAAGAGCTTCACAGACAAGAAAAAGCTAAAGGAGTTCATCGCCACCAAACCAGGATTACATGAAATGCTGAAGGGCATTCTTCAAGAAGAAGAAGAAGAAGAAAAAGGTAAAGATAAAAATTATGAACAACAAAATGACATCAAATACATACCTACCAACAAGTGAATCTAAAAATCAAGTGAATAAAAAATCTGAAGAACAGAATGGACTGGTGAATATAATAGAATCAGGGACATAGAAAGGGAGTGGACTGACGATTCTCAGGGGAAGCAGGTGTGAGGGGTGCGGGAAGAGATTGGACAAAAATCTTACTCCTATGGATGAAGACAGTGGCGGGGGGTAAGGGCATGGGGTGGGGTGGGGAATCAGGTGGAGGGGAGCTATGGGGGGGAAAAAAGTGGAACACCTGTAATAATCTGAACAATAAAGATTTAATTAAGAAAAAAAAACTTCAGTTATCTCAAGCTTAAAACAGACCTAAAGTAGAAATTAAAATTTTAAAACTGGGATATTTTCCAAGTTCATTTTCATGATTAACTTTCAAAATTATACTTAGCTCTCTTTACTTTTCCAAGTTCCTGCTTTCTTGCAGAAATAGGAATTTCCAAGGCTAGAGAATTTTTCCTTTGTCATCTACAAATCTTCAATATATCCTAAACATTTTCCAATAACTTTATACAAATAATCTCTTAAAATACACACACTTAAGTGTGAGCAGACATGTGTGCAAAGAAAAAAGAGTGGTTTTCGCCAGAAAGCAGTCTCTAGCTGGCTTATAAACATACCATCCCAAAACCATGATTACACACACAAATGCCAGATCTTTGCAAGATCAGCGCAAGCAAATGCATATATTTCCATTTCTTGCAAATAGAAGAAAAGAAAATAACATTTTTGCCTTGCTTTTTCTTGCAACATTTTCAGCCCCCAAATAAAGTATTCTGACTCTTCTCTCACAGCTTATCCAACTACTTCCGCATCCCTAACCCATGCCTCCGGCCCAGCCTCTGTCTAGGTCAAACTGGAAGGTCCCAAATGGATTTAACGCACTGGTCTCATGCACTTGGCCCCCTTACCACACACCACCACCCCTTTTCTTCCCACTTCCTCCAGCCTTTTCATCTTCCAGATACACTTAGGAGTCATGTGAGATTTCAAAATCTTCCACACACCCACCTTCAGCTTTTGCACCTTCCACCCACATCCTTTGTTTGGGACCTTGCAGTTCCAAGTACCAGATTTCTTTTCTATGCTTTATTCTGAAAGTGTGAAGATTGTTTCTTTCTACTGACCATAATTCACCTATTTCTCTTGCTGTGGAAATAGAGGATTTTAGAGTTAGAAGGAACCTCAAGTCTAACCCTCTCTTTTTATAGATCTAAAAACTACAGGCTCAAAAAAGGTGAAATAAAACATACAAAAGTAGGACCCAAATGACAAATTTCACTCAAGATTCAACTAAGAAAGCCCGATTCAAGACTCAGCCCCTCCAGGTGGCCCTTCTCAACTGAATGAGGACCTAGTCACTTACAACAGTGTCTGACACAAGGCAGACATTAAAACATTTGATGGAAAGGAGGAAAGCTACTATCTGTTGTACATTTTTTCATTTGTACACCTTTCCTCTTACCCAAAACTTCAACCCACACACCTGTCATCACAAAAATACACACAACCCTCCTTTGAAAACAGGATAACTGTACTATATTTTCTTGGAATTGCAAATCCTCAAAGAAAATAATTTTATTTCATTTTTTTCTTTTTTTTTAATATATTTTTTATTGATTTTTTACAGAGAGGAAGGAAGAGAGATAGTCAGAAACATCGATCAGAAACATCGATCAGCTGCCTCCTGCACGCCCCCTACTGGGGATGTGCCTGCAACCCAGGTACATGCCCTTGACCAGAATCGAACCTGGGACCCCCTTAGTCCGCAGGCCGACGCTCTATCCACTGAGCCAAACCGGTTTCGGCAATTTTATTTTATTATGTTGTTTTTAAATAACATGAAACAAAGACTTTTTAATGTTAAACTGCCATTTTAACAGGAAAAAAATCCGAAAACAAGACTAGAAAGAACTTTCCTTAATTTAGTTACACATCAAAAACCTAGAGTAATCACCATAATTGATATAGAGACCTTAGCTTCATTGCTTTTCATTTTATAAACAAAATAGGACAAGAAAAAAGAAGAGATAGAAAGACAAAGGGAAGGAATGAAAATGTCATTGAGGGTGGATGTGATCATTTTACAAAAAAAGAAAAAGAAAACTAATGAGTCCAGCAAAATTGCCAGATGTATGAATTTAGAAAAGCCAATAGCATTCTTCTGTATCAACAATAACCAATCAGGAAATACAGTAGAAAATAAGATATTCACAACAGCAAACAAAAACTATGATGTATAAGTATGGATCCAATAAGAATACATACAAGCTTTGTGAAGTAGATATTTTTTAATCTATGAAAAGAAATCAATGAGGAATTGAGAAAATGAAAATAGCGGATTAATTAATGGGACAGCTTAATACTGTAAAGATGTCAGTTCTTACATAATTATTCTAATAAAATTGCAACAGGAATTTGAGAACTCAACAAATTTATTCTAATATATGAATGGAATAATAAAGATTTGTGAAGAGCCAAATTAATTTTGAAAAAAGGAGAAGGACACATCCTATTACCAGATACAAAATATTAACAAAGACATGGTGATTATATAATATTCATGCAGGAACAAGTGACTAAAGTAAAAACTAGAAATAAAGGACATAAAAGCACTTATGTATATACAAGAACTTGGTATATTACAGAGGCAGCACCATAAACTAGTGGAGAAAAATATTAATATTGGAAAAAGCAAAAATAGCTGCCTCTACACCTCACAGCATATAAAAAGGTAAGAAAAATCAAAATGTAAAAAATAAAACTACAAAGTTAACAAAAGAAAATTCAGAATATCTATGTAATTCTGTATGTAGGAAAGCATTTCTTAAAAAGGCCAAGAGAGCTGAAACTGGTTTGGCTCAGTGGATGGAGCGTTGGCCTGTGGACTGAAAGGTCCCAGATTCAATACCAGTCAAGGGCATGTACCTGGGTTGCGGGCACATCCCCAGTGGGGGGCGTGCAGGAGGCAGCTGATCGATGTTTCTCTCTCATCGATGTTTCTAACTCTCTATCTCTCTCCCTTCCTCTCTGTAAAAAATCAATAAAATATATATTTTTTTAAAAAGGCCAAGAGCATAAATCACAAGTTGAACATTTGATGGATTCAATCACATTGTAAAGAAGGGTTTCCATTCAACAAGGTCACTTTAGACAAAATTAACCAATTATGGGCACTGAGAGAAGAGAGATTAATATCTATAATATAAAAGGAACTCCTATAAATAGAAGTCAGAAAACACTATCAAATTGGCAAAAAATAATAACAGGAAATATACAGAAGGAGAAACGTGAATGACTACCAAGCATCTCACAGAAACACAAATTAAAGTGACTAGGAGATTCTACACCCACCAGATTCGCCAAAATTAAAGTATATAATAACACCAAGGACACAAAGGAACTGTAACTTTCTGCATTGCTACCAGGAATAGACTGGTACAGCCAGCAGAATTTAGTGAAATATCAATGCATGTTCCTATGATTCTAAGCTTCCTACTAGGCAGGTACCCAATAAAAATGTTCATAGTCACTTGAATATATAAGAATGTTCACTTTTTATGTATATCAGTAATAGGTTGTATAAGTAAAATGTAGATTATTCATACAATAAACAATATACATGCACCATCGGAAAACACAGATATTTACCTTACGATTCATTAACAGTAGCAAAATTACAGTTATGAAGTAGCAACGAAAATAATTTTATGGTTGGGGGTCACCACAACATGAGGAACTGTATTCAAGGGTCGCGGCATTAGAAAGGTTGAGAACCACTGAGTTAGAATGACTTAAGAGGTACTTACAACAACACGGACAAACTGAAAACATACTGCTGAGTCAGACAAGTTTAAAAAACAATAGCCTTAGCCGGTTTTTCTCAGTGGTTAGAGTGTCGGCCCGTGGACCAAAGGGTCGTGGATTCTATTCCTGGTCAAGGGCATGAACCTCCGTTGCAGGTTCCAGAAGCAACCAGTCGATGTTTCTCTCTCTCCCCCTCTTCCTTCCCTTCCACTCTCTCTCTAGAAATCAATAGGAAAAATATCCTCGGGTAAGGATTAAAAATTTTTTTGTTATTTTATAAATGATTAAGATCTGCAGAACTATACCAGTTATGTAAATTTAAACCACATGATAGGCAAACAAAACCCATACATCATGCATGTCAAACTTGTGGCTGGCGGGCTGCTTGCCATACATATTCAGGGAATTGATGCTAACAGAAACAAAAAGAGTGGGAGCAGGAGAGAAAGGAAAACAATTATAAGAGTTTTAAGAAACATTCTTTATTGAGTTGTACACTTGAAACCTGTATGGTTTTGTGAACCAATGTCACCCCAATAAATTCAATTAATAAATAAAAAACATTTTTTAAGAGATGGCCTTGTTTGGACTGATGAGTTTGTCATGACTCAATAATGATGGTAACAACTTTAATTATAAATATATTTACAATAGCTAACACTTACATGATAGATACTATGTGCCATGAGCTTTTTTAAGTATTATATATATGTACACTAGATACACTCGGCCTGGCCTGCAGGGATCAGGCTGAAATCAGCTCTCTGACATTACCCGAGGGGTCTCAGAGGGTGGTTCTCAGGTGACACACCCAGGAATCGGGCTCCCTCCTCTCTGGTTCTAGGTGCGTCACCCGAGAACTGCAGCTGCCAAGTCACCACAGCTCAGAAGCTCCTGCATTGAGCATCTGCTCCCTGGTGGTCAGTGTGCATCACAGCTACCAGTCAGACGGTCTCTTAGGCTTTTATATATATACTAGAGGTCCAGTGCATGAATTCGTGCACCAGTGGGGTCCCTCAGCCTGGCCTCTAGGATCTGCCTGAAACCAGCTTGCTGACATTCCTTAAAGGGTCCCTGATTGTGAGAGGGTGCAGGCCAGGCTGAGGGACCCCACCGATTGGCTGCAAGCTAACCTACCGGTCAGAACATCTACCCCCTGGTGGTCAGTGCACATCATAGTGACTGGTTGATAGGTCGACTGTCTGCCCCCTGGTGGTCAGTGCACTTCATAGTGAGCAGTTGAGTGGCCTTAGCATATCATTAGCATATTACAGTTTGATTGGTTGAACGACCAACCAGTCGACCAGACACTTAGCGTATTTGGCTTTTATTATCTAGGACTAGTAGATACCTTAAGCCATTTAATCATTTTTATAATCCCATGAAGTAGGTACTATAACTTACATTTCACAAATGATGCAAAGGAGGCATAGAGAGACTCAATATGTTTCCCCAGATCTCACAGCTAGTAGATAATGCAGCTGGATTCAAGTCCATGTGAGCTGGCTCCTGGGTCCACGCTCTTGGCCACTACACTGCACTGCCTTGCTAGAGGTGATTCACCTGCGCTCTTCAACTAAGCTCCAAAAAAGTCACCACAACTCTTTACAGACCATAATGGCTGATAGCTTAGTTGGAACTGAGGGGTGACAATTACTTTATTATATCAAACAAAGCCCCATACAGCATACCAATTCTCAAATACTTAGTAAGTTCATTAAGGCTAAAATACATCGGGCTAAAATACATTTACTTAAATGTTTTCTTCATCAATTATCTATAATAACAAGGGAAAAGTTTGATGGACAGTATATCTACAGATGTTAAAGATAAAATGCGGGTCACACTCATAACACTTAATGTTTACCTATGAGTCATTTATCTATGCCTTACTGTCTTCCCCTAGACTGTGACCTTCCTCAGGCCAGGGACTGTGTCTAGCCACAATGAACCCTATGGAACATAATACAGGGGCTCACCTTGCAAATGCTATGAACATAATAAATACTGAGAGAGCAATAAATCTCCCAAACTCAATTTTAACCACTGGTTAAACTACTGTTCCCTCCCTAGAAACCTAATTTTAAGAACACCAACAATGACTCATTGGTTTCTCCTCTCCTTTTCTAAGAGACAGAAGAGTTTGGAAATTATACCACCCACACTTAATTATAAGTCAACACAAAATGTCCAAAAAGCAACCAACACACCTTATTCAGAGATCCAAGTATTACTATGTGCCAGGCAACTGAACTATAACAATGAACACAACAGACAAATATCCCTGCTATCATGGAAGTGGCATAATGGTGAAGCAAAGAGATAAAAATAAATAAATCAGTAAAATACCAAGTATTTTAGATAATATAGGATGATATAAAGCAGGAATAATTATATAAACAATATAAAGCAGAGATAGAGAAAGGTGGGACGGCTTTCCAGTTTTAAATAGGTGGCCAGGGAAGGCCTCATGAAATGGTGGCAGCTGATTTAAAGACGAAAATGAAACAAAGGAGTAAGCCACGCTGACATCTGGGGGACAGTATTCTCAGAAACTCAACAGGTGCCAAGACCCTGGGGTGTTTGAGCAAGGAAGACAGCATGACCACGGTGGACGTGAGCAAGGCATAGAGCAGTAGAGTTGAGGTCAAAGAGGTAACAGACTAGAAAGATGAGCTCCTGAATGAGAAAATTACAGACAACTGCTAGGCAAGCCAGAGTACCTGGTATCTCCTGGGACTGATTCAGACACTCAGAATGATGAGCCAGTTAGAACAGTGGGTTCCAATAAGCTTTTCCCTCAGGGCCATATTCAGGTATTACACTGTCATTTGCATACAATTTACATATGTCTACATAGCATGTATCATCTCTATTGGATCATTTTCATGGTAAAATTGTATTACTACGGCCCTGAAGATTGGCATTTCATGATTTATTCCAGTCTCTATTTCTTCCCACATCTCAATGTAATCGGCCCAGAAGATATTTCATGCCAGAAATGAATCACAGAACAAAAGGATACTGCATGTCAAGGAATTCTATAAATGATCGCTCTATAATGTGGTGGGAAAGGGACTCTTGTTTTATGTTTAAACTTCTGTCACCTACCAGTGGGTCAAACCAGCTGTGGGGATGAGATGCCCAGTGCAATTCTAAGACAGAACATTTCAAGAAGCAAATTTGATTTTCTTGCAATCAATAACTAATCTCTGACAGAGGCGCTCCTATGTGCTCAGAGATCATTATCTCCTTTCCCAAATGCTCAGGCACAAAAGCATGAAGCTCAAAGGATTCTTCCCTACTTGTGTTTCAAAAAAGCTTCACACTGAAAAACTAAATCACATCATTGTCAACATGCCTCGGCCGCACGCAGAATCCTCCAGGATCTGGGGAATAAATCCCACTAATTACTTATTCCCAGCTTGGCATTACTGATGAGGTTAAGACGGAAATGCAAGATTTGCTAATAACTCAGGGGATCTGGGTAAATGATACGTGGGGGGTTGATAGTCACAGGAAGCTGCAGAAACCTTATAAGCCTACGTGTTGATTAGGACATTTTTCTGAAAATACTATATGTGACCAGAACCTTTGAAGCAATAGATATTTGCCTTCCTCTTCTCGGATGCACATTTTATATGTATGTAACACACACACATACACACACAGATATACTCCTATGACCCTCTCTAATTCTCCCTAGGGCACTTCTTGCCAAAGCAGAAATAAACTGTAGGTTCACAGGCTTATGCTAGCACTAAGCTAGGCTTATACTTAAAGCTCAAAGGAATTTAGAGTGTGTGTGTCTTGGATTTTTCAGAATCCTGACACAGGACTTGACAAGTATCCAGAACCAACCGATTTTTTTTTTTTTTTTTTTTTTTTTTTTTTGCTTACAACTAATTTCTGGATCACAAAGGAAAAAAACCTCACTCTCAGATCTCTCAACTTTTACCAAAGAACTTCAGACAGAAAATCAATAGAAGGGTAAGTGGTTTAAGAATTTGGTCCCTAAAAGAAACCAAAAACAAACAAAATACCCAGCCCCGCCGTGGCTCGGTGGTTGAGCGCTGATCTATGAACCAGAAGGTCAAGGTTCAGTTCCTGGTCAGGGCACAAGCCTGGGTTGCAGGCTTGATCCCCAGTGTGGGGCGTGCAGGAGGCAGCCAATCAATGATTCTTTCTCATCATTGATGTTTCCATTTCTCTCTCCCTTCCTCTCTGAAATCAATACACATGTGTTGTGTTTTTTTAAAAGAACTTGGTCCCTGTCCTTCTAACCACTGAAATTTGCAGGACCTGGACCATATTAAATGAGTATCTGGCAAAGCTGGAAGCCTGCAGAATTCCCATGAATGCCAGTAATGTCCATGCAGAAAGGATGTGGGTGGAGTCATTAGAAGCAGCCCCAAAGAAGTGCAGACCATTTTAAAGGTGAGGATTTTTGTATTGCCCAATCTCAGTATCAGGTAGCAGAGTCCAAAAAGCTGCAGTAGGTGTTCTCAATGTCCTCAATTTAACGAACTAATTGGATTTTCCACCACTTTTCACTCCTTTCATAACCCCCTTGACTGCTGCACACAGGGTGCTGACTGCTCAGGGCTTGGAGCCACTCTCTGATTATGCCTACACACTTCTGCTCTTACCAGCTTAAGCTAACCATCTACAAAAGCCAACTGTATTTAGTCCCCACTCTGCTTATGCTGGCACATTTATTACTGTAGGTGCATAGTTTAAGTAAATTGATAAAATAAACATGAAAAATAATAATCTTTATGAAACTAAATTGCGTGACTTGAAAAATAACAATAAAAGTGAATTGCTAAAAATGGTTGTTGAATTGCATGTGGGCATGATAACTATAAAAAGCCAGAAACGATTTATTAAAAAAAAAAAACTAGGAGGGTTCTTTAATGAGTTTGCCCTGCTCTTTAAAGAAACCAAAACAGGAGATGAGAGGTGATCCATTATAGATATACTTTCTATAAGAAAAGATGCAGAATTCCTACCAGTAAACCCACGCTTGATGACAGGGCCTTGGAACTACACCTAAAAATCGGTGAGTGAAGATTTTAACTTAAAATGGCATACATGGTTAAGGTTTGTATACATCACACTTATGATTCCTCTCTTTAGCCAACTGTTTTTGATTAAGGGACCATGTCTCCAAATCATCAGCTAAGAGGATTTCTCCCGGAGTCTCGGCTGTAAGGTTGTAGAACCCTGGAGAGGCCTGATGGCCAACGTGTGAGCTGCAAGAAAGCAGTTTCTGTAAGCTCACTGGCTCAGCCAAGAGCCTGGCTCAGCACAGGAGAAGTGGTGTTGTCTCACAGGTCAGCTAGCTCTATGTTAATACTCTGGGCACAGGGAGAAGGAGGGTCTGATCCTCCAGGGCATGGAGATGCAAAGTTGTCAGGTGTTATAGAAACCCGGACTCAAAATGCTTCTGAGTCAGTGTATTATGGTCGTCACAGAGGCCAGAGCATATGAAGTAGAAAATTAAACTCTGATTGTTCCCTGCATGAGAGGACAAGAGCGATTTCTCCTCATTTGTCTCCAGAGACCCTACTACCTGTTGGAAACCAAATTATCTTTTGGAAAAAAAAAAAAAAAAAGAGTTTGGTCTGATTATAATCTAATTGGATTCCTACAGCTTTAATACACTTAATGGTGTTAACTCTAACAGATCAACCTGCCTACTAATTCCATCAAAATGAATAACAGGGAGTGGGGGGAGGGTAAGAGGAGTGGGACAAACACAGGGCCTCCACACAGAGCTAGGCTGAGAAAAGGTCCCATGGCTCCCAGGAAGCTTTGAGAGAGAAACAGTGGCCACCAAAAGAGAGGAGGAGGAATACGGAAATTCCACATGACAGAAATGTGTGTGTCCTGCCTTACAGCCTCTCAACCCACTTTTTTATTATTTTTTTTATTGTTGACACTATTACAGATGCCCCCCATTCCTCCACCCTCTACCTGTCCCCTCCCAGCATACCATGCCTTAGCTGCGCTATTTACCTCCTGCTTTCTGACCTGGGCTGTTCTATGGAAGCCAATTCAGAAAGTCAATGGGAACCCACTTTCATGAGCAAGTACAAGACAGGTACAAGAGCAAACCTAGAAAAGCAAGAAAGAGACAACTCCCCCCTGGGACAACCCTTGACCAATGGGACAGGGGAGCCAGCGGAAAAATAATGACATCCTCTTACATGGGTGGAGAATTCTGAAGCACATTCTACAAGGGTGACCGATGGGTTCTGCTCTCATTGCCCAAGGCATAACCAGGACAACAGCATACATTCTGGGTGCCTTTGTCAATTTCCATTAGTTCACTCTTCCTGGTCTCCCCACTCCACTCAACTAGAATCACATCCCTGCACCCAGGCTCCACCTTCTGTGGGAACCTACCTAACAGGTACACAGTTTCACAGGATGCCAGGCAGCAACCAGAATGGTATGCTTGCTTTTATCTGTCATCTGCAACATTTTCTGGGCCTCCTTTTCTTCCCCATCCAGATTTACTCTCTATAGAATGAAGGCCTAGTTGGCATACCAATCAAATTTCATTTCCTCCTCAAATCTTTCAAGAACTATACTGAGGAATACAGAGATAAACTGCCAGACAAGGGCCCAATCTAGACACTGTAAATAGAGCATAACTGATTAAAGACTTCATGATGGGGTATCTTCAGGACATAGGCCCAGTGCTCATGGTAGTCATACAGTTAACAACTCCCATATCACTGGCAGCCATCCGTTCTGAACCAAACAAAGGCGGCAGTCATGAGTGCAGATGCGCTATCTGAGCAGACAGGGAGGATGAGGCAATGACAGGGACTCTGGGATCTGGGGTTATGGAATTAAGATGGGCTGACAGGCAGAGCAGGCAAAGACTGTTTATCCCATGAGCAGTTGTGACAAGACCGATGAGCTTCTGTCTTACGTTTTACACTGTATATGTAAGATGCTGAACTAGGATTCCTATAACAACGCACCAATCACCCTCTATCGGTGAAAACAGTACCCATGGATTATTTTTGGGCTTGTGACCAAAATCAATATAAAGCAGAGAAGTGCTTTGTGGAAGCAAAATGTGTGGATTCCAACCGTGAGCTTCCATGATGTATGTGGACTGCCTCAACGTAAATTATTCTACAACCTAGAGAGTGAGGAATAAGATTAACGTGTTACCCAAAAGAAGCGAGATCACGAACTCAAACAAATACATGGACACAAATTCATAGCAGCACCAATCACAAGAGCCCAAAGGTAGAAACAACTCAGATGTCCATCAAATGATGAGTGGATATACAAACTGTCATATATCCATAAAATGGAACATTATTCAGCCATAAAGAGGAATGAAGTCCTCATACATGTAATACTGTGGTTGAAACTCAAAAGCATTATGCTGGATGAAAGAAGTCAAACACAAAAAGTCGCATATTGTATGATTCCATTAATATGAAATATCCAAAATAGGTAAAACCAGAAACAGAAAAGCAGATCGGCAGTTGCCAGGAGCTCAGAAGGGAAAATGAAGAGTAACTGCTTAGCCCTAGCTGGTGTGACTCAGTTGACAGGGTGTTCATTCTGTGCACCCAGAGGTCACTGGTTCAATTCCTGGTCAGGGCACATGCCCAGGTTGCGGGCTTGATCCCCATTAGGGGGGCGTGCAGGAGGCAGCTGGTAGATGTTCGCTCTCACATCAATATTTCTCTCCCTCATCCTTCCTTTCTCTCTAAAGAACAATACAAAATGTCCTTCCTTCTCTTCCCGCAGGAACAAAGAGAGGCCAGAAGCAGAGCACACCCAGATCACTCTCACGCTACCTTCAGCGTAGAAAACAAGCAATTATTCTATTTGTCATCATTATAATTATGATATTAGCAGCTACTCTGAGTAAGCCTCTCTAAAAGTATTAATCTGCTTAAGTTGCAGTATCTCTGTGAAACCCAAGAGGGGAAATGTTCCATCTACTTTACAGACTAAGAAACTGAGGTACAAGAAAAGCATATAGCTCAAGGTCAAGGCCAATAGTAGAACCGTCAGAAGACTCTCAGTCCTGCACTGCACCCACTAATGGTGTGTCTGCATATTATTTGATATTTGAAATGAGGAAAAGCACTAACGACATGATGAACCAAGCTGGCTTCAAAAGCCAGCAAATCAAAGCCACTGGCTGAGGTCAGTATTGAAAGTTGCAGAAAGTCTTCCTAAGAGAAAAGACAGGGATTTTTTTCTTTCTTATTTCAAAGTCAATCGATGCTGGTAATATTCTTTTGTATTTCAAAAATCAGATTCCAAAAGCACCTCAAGTGTGGCCAGTCTGTACTATGCATCCCACTGGGGGAAAGAATATTTATGGCTTCACAACGAGCCGAAATCCAGATGCCCTGGGGGCCTATGTCTACACTACCCAAGGGAGAAGTGAGTCTTCCTCAAAGAGGTGTGAAGGGGAGCTGAAGAGTAAATGCACCCCTCCCATCGCACTCCCCAGGTCCTGGGACCCCATTTACCTTAGCCGAGGAGGGGTGGGAGAGCTGGCAAGAACCTCTGTCTGCATCCGCCCACAGTGGGCTGAGGCAAGAGGAGGCGCTGCTGTGGGTCCTCACCACGGCCGAGTGCTTGCAGCCCATGAGGAGGCCGGGAGGTCCACCCGGAGCCCTGCCAGTGCCGCTGGCCCAGCACAGCTCTCCGGCTGTCAAGCTTCCTCCTCAAGCGAACATTCTCTCCCGTCTCTTCTCCACTCTGCCAGTGCAGCCCGGAACATGGGGGGAATAAAACTTCAGGAATTTATGATTTGCCTCTTCAGCACTAATACATGCCAGAGGTGCCACACAGCTCTTCTCAGATTTATACAGAATCGTGGCACAGGCTGCAAATTTGGGAATCCCTTTCATTTCTGGCTGGGCCTGGGAACCACGCCCCCACACACACACACACACCCCACCCCCAAGCTGGCCTGGTGGAGTGGGACAGTGAGAGCATTCTCGCTTCACTGCTGAAACCTCTCTCTCACTTCCCAGCTGCCTCCCTCGCTGGGGGAGATGCCCAGGAGTCTCTGAGTGGTGATGGATGGGCTGTCGCACACCTGGCAAGAGAACAGGACCTTTCCCAAGAGCGAAAGCTCCGCTGCAGCACAACTCCACTGGCCCTGCTTCGCCCTGTCCACTGAAACCGTTTCCCAGCAGCCGGGGGCACAGAAGAGCCTCACCTGAGAAGCCAAACACATGGGGATGGCTTCAAGTCTCGCCTCTGCATGTCCTAGCCGTGTGGCCACTTAACCTGAGCCTCGGTTTCTTCATCTGTAAAATGGACACAATGCCTCTCAGGTAGGATTGTTGTGAGAACTGTATGAGGTGGTAGTTCTCATCTCGGGGTGATTTTGTCCCCGCCAGGATGCATTTGACAAAATGCGAAGACTTGTTAGGTTGTCACAACTGGGCAGGGGTGCTACTGGCATCTAGTGGATAGAGGCAGGGATGCTGCTGAACATCCTACAGTGCTCAGAACAGCCCCTCATAGCAAAGACTTAGCTGGCCAAAAATATCAATAATGCCAACACTTAGAAAACCGGGTATCACGTGGTACACATGGAAGAACTTATGAATTATAGTGCGCCATTTATCATTATTAAGAGAGAAGATGTTTTCTGGCATTTGAACAACTTACTCCCATGGGATCAAAGCAGTTTCCTGCTGTTGTTCGTATTTTTTACATCAATACATGAAGAGAATCTAGGAACTCCAAGTGTCTATGCTATAAGCTGTAAAGGTCAGTGCATTGCCCATAGTAGGCAGTTTATAAATGCCTGCTGTCCAGGGCCACAAGACAAAGAGCTTTTGAATCCAAAGAGGTATGCAGATCCCCCAAGTAGCAGGGCTTAAGAGAGATCAAAGATGATTCCATTAAGATAAGCTGCCAAGTAAATGAATGAAAAATAAATATCCCAAATACAGGTACCTGGCATCAGCAACCTTTTCTAGCTGCTGATCTGGCCAAGGAAGATTCAGAGGGAAGAGAGAGCCTGAAGGTAGATGCCAATCTACTAATAGAACTCAGGGTTGCATTGAAATTGTCCCTGTATCCTCACGCCAAATGGGCTTCTTGATAACTAGGTTGTTGAGGGTACGTTTAAAGAGGCTGAAGAGTAGACGATGAAGGAGGTGAAGTTCGCAGTACAGAACAGGATCAACAAATTGGTAGCATGGGCAAGAGAGGTTGGGGATGTTGGTGTCCAAGATCATCATCCCAGGGAGCACAAATACTTAGCAGCCTAACATAAAAATTATGCTTGAGAAGTTACATAAAATTGTTGCACTTTAGCCTGGCTGGTGTTGCTCAGTGGTTATGCACAAACCTATGAGTCAGGAGGTCACAGTTGGATTCCCGGTCAGGGCACATGCCTAGGTTGCGGGATTGATCCCTAGTGTGGGGTGCGCAGGAAGCAGCCGATCCATGATTCTCTCTCATCACTGATGTTTCCATTTCTCTCTCCCTTCCTCTCTGAAATCAATAAAACTATATTTAAAAATTAAATTTTTTTTAAAAAGTGGTTGCACTTTATTAAGATAATAGTCCCCAAACTTTATTGTTTTAATAAGAGCTATTCTTAAATTGTGTTTTACTTACTTAATTTGATGGTGTGTTTAGGAGGATGGTTCACACTTAATTTTAAGTACCCAAAAGGTAATTATCTGTAAAACATGCTAGAGGAAACATGGCACTGAGCTTCCTGTAACATGAAAGGAGAGATGCCTAACTGCAGAGAGCAGGAAGACAGAGCTGAGGGGAAAGGAAAACCTCAAATGAGCTTGTCCAGCTTTCCCTACGTGAGGCTCATCAAGCTTAAAACCATCATTTTCTGTTTCCCCCCAAGACCCATTTCCTAGAAAACAGAGAGTCCCCACCAGAGGCTCTGCTTTTCAACCCGGGGCACTCTATGTCCTCAGCTTCTCAGTGAGAGATGTGACTCGTCTTGCTTTTCACCCAACAATTTGGGGAAAGAAAAGAAAGCCTTTCTAAAACGCGGGATCGGGCTGGTACGGCAGGCAGCAGAGGGAGCAGTGAGATGTACAAGTTGAATTTTTTGAGGCACAGGAATTTCTACAGGTGCTTTCAGGTGGGCCGCAGTAACCCCTGCTACGTCCAGAGTCACTCACTGTCACTGTGGTCGCAGACGGAGAAGTGCTCACAAGACACAGGACCCAATGGGCATGAACTGGGCCACCAGCCAGCTACCCCAACACCGAAGGCTTCCGCTATGGACAAGGCCACAGGACGAGCATCATCCAAAGCTGTTTCATTCAAAAAAGGAAAAAAGGCGGGGGGGGGGGGGTGGGGGGGGGAGGAGCACTTCCCCCAAAGAGCATTAAACTTTACACACTTCAGAGCATTAAACTTTACACACTTCAAACCACATCAAGTAAAATCAATTCTGAGTAACAAGAATAGAAGCCTCGTCTGAATTGGCAGGAATCTGGAATTATCGAGGATCTTCAAGGACGTTTGGTTTTAAGACTTTCGTGTGAAGGCTATAATGAGAAGCAGATTAATCAGCGACTGCCTGGTGGGTGAACAGCTTCCGCCTACAGATCAAGGACCAAACTTGACAGGGGCCTAAGGGAGCAGACACACAGCCAAGCAACCTCGGCTCCACTTCTTCTTTAAGTTTACAAATTTAAAATTTAACCATTTGAATAACTAGTTTAATATATATATGTGGTGTGCGTGTATAAAAGTACATATATAATTATTCAAACAATGCACGATGTGAACATTTCAAATAGTACCAAAGGGTACAATTAATTGCTACTTCCTTTCAACACTTAAAATCCCCAGGTCCCCCTTCCCTCCCAGGGCAAACTGCTGTTACCAGCCCCTTGTGTCCTTCCAAACATATGTATGTATGTATGTATGTATAAATGTGTATGTGTTGACTTGCTCTGTTTTTTGTTTATCTTAACAGGTTGGTTAGTTGGTTCCACTATGGTATAGCTTGCCCATCCTTCTTTTTCCTTAAACTTTTCATCAATTTTTAAAATCCTTTTTGATTTTTAGAGACAGAGGAAGGGAAAAGAATGGAGAGACAGAAACACTGATGAGAGAGAAACATCATCAATCACTTGCCTTCTTGCATGCCCCCTACTAGGGATTAAGCCCTCAACACGGGCATGTGTCCTGACTGGGAACTGAACCGGTGACCTCTTGGTTCCTAGGTCTATGCTCAACCATTGAGCCATACCAGCTGGGCCAATTTTAGTGTTTGATTATTTAAGTAGGTAAATGAGTATTTTAGAGACTCAGTTATTTACCAGACATACTCCTCTTAGCAAGCCATGAACACAGCCTTGGGCAGTCCAATACTGGCCATTTCCCAGGGAGGTCACCTCGTAAGGTCCAACTTGGAAGGGCAACCCTGTCAGCCCAACACCCCGATGGAAACTGACTCAGTACCGGGCTGCACAGTAAGAGCACGGCAGACGTGTTCCCATTGAATCTTCGCCACAACCCACAATTCAACCTTAGGAAAATAAAGTGATACTTTGGATATAGTTTCTTAAGGAACCCAAAGCTGACACCACTACTGTGATTGATAAGCTACTGTTACTAATAACAGGGAGGAGTGAGGAAGGAGGAAGCAGGGTTGACATTTACTGAGTGCTTAAAATGCACTAAGTGGTTTATGTCCGCCACTTGCCATGGCAGCGGCAAGTACGGAGGACACAACCATGGTTTCCCTGCAGTCCTGGGTGCCAAGGGCACGGTCAACCAAGAGGGCTGAGGCCTGCATACCACCACCACCTGCCCCCAGGAGAAGTGCTGTAATGTGGGTGAGTACTGGTATAAATGGGAAAACAGAAGAAAGAAGATCCACTCTGACCAGGCAGGTCAGAAAGGCATCCCAGATGGACAGGAGCCTTGAAGGCCACATGGCTATTTGCAACATGAAAGACAGAGAGGGAAAGCATTCCTAGCAGAGGGAGCAGCATGGGAGTGTGAAAGTACACAGTGTGCCTAGGGAACTGCTCACCTAGAACACTGAGTGCATAAAGGTGGAGGTGGAGGAAGAGAAACTGGACCTCACATGTGATGGGCACTCAATGACAAGGTCAAGTCTTGGACTTTGTCTTAGGAAGTGGGGTGCTATGAAAGGTTGTTGGAGCCAGGGGACTCCCACCATCAGCAACCTTCCCTTTCTCCTCTGCTCTTCACAAAAGCTCAAACCTGATGTTTCCTTGGCAGACAGCTGCAGTGGGGTGAGCATGCAGCAGAATCTGACCACAAGAGAGCACCAGTTCCTGCCTTCAGACAAGTGAGGTCAATGTCCCTATTGCACAGAAGAGGCAATTGGAGAAGTGAGAGTGATCAAGATGTTTAATGTCAAGGCCATAGGTGGACCAGAACTCCTGATAGGAAGGTAGGGAAGGAGCGGAAGAAGGACAGAAAGGTTGGGGAGCATCAGCCAGCATTTTTAGGTTTAAAGGGGAGGGGACCTGTCCATAGCACAAGAGGAGATAAGCTAGACACTGGTAAACTCCTCCTTGGAAACCATAAAGCAGTCCCTGCAGCTTTATCAGCACTGCCCAAGAGAACTTTCTGTGCCGATGGCAATGTTCTATAGCTGAGCTGTCCATTTCCATAGCCATCAGCCAAATGTGGCTACTGAGCACTTGAACTGTGGCTAAGGGAGATGGAGGAACTGAATTTTAAATGTTGATTTCAGTTCATGTAAATCTAAAGTACCTCTCTTGTGGCTAGAGGCCTGCATATTGGATCACACAGGGTTAGAACCGACCTCTTGCCCTATTACTTACATCTACTGTTTCTAGACAAGTGGAACGAAGGGAGTGTGGAATGCCTTCCCACTTTTTAATCACCCTATTACTTCTGAGTTCTTCCAAATTGTTCTGAGAGGCCTCAAATCCATTTAATCATACAAGAGAGGTATTCCGTATCATTTGTCAGATTGCCACCAAAGTTCTCAGCATTCAGTCAATGAGTTACTGGCAGTGCCCTCCCTAGGCAATTAAAATTGGGTATTGTTTTGAGGAGAAGCAACCCATGTTCCTTCATTATTAGCACAGTTAAGCATTCTGATGTGCATTTCTGTGTAAACAGTGGTGGGGACCCCCTATATTCCCCCCCTCCTGCTTTCTAATTCCCCAGAAGTAGTTCACACCTCTCCCAGGCCTCTCCAAATGAAGAAAGTCTGGAATGTCCCCAAACAGGGCTGTTTGCACCTGGCGACCCAGCTACCAGAGGTGGGGTCACCAGTTGGGCCTCTGGACCCACCCATTTCTGTGTCCTCAGCCCAGCACACAGCCCAGGGGACAGGCAGCACCCACAGTTCTGGCCAGCCCATCACTCTCCAGCCTCCTTTCTAACTATGCAATGCCCACCATGCCCTGCTTGGACCCCACATAGCTAGGTTAACAATATTCTGGCAAAAGCAGGGAATGTGAGTCAGGGACTAACGACATCACTGGTGTCAGCTGCCACAGGGAAGTTATATAAACATGGGCAGGTCTGCCTGCCCAGTATGGTTGAGTGCGACCTATGAACCAGGAGGTCACAGTTCCATTCCCTGTCTGGACACATGCCCAGCTTGTGGGCTCAATCCCCAGTAGAGAGCATGCAGGAGGCAGCCAATCAGTGTTTCTATCTCTCTCTCCCTCTCCCTTCTCTTCTGAAATCAATAAAAAAAAATACTTTTAAATGGGAAGGTCCATACTGGGCATTAGCTTCCCCAAGGCTACCAGGAGCAGACAGTGCTCTAATACCCCGACGTCTCATATGAATTAATATGCCATTCTAGGGGACTGGGAGAAAAAGACAAATACCAGTGATGTGGGGAGCTTCAGGCATGAATATTTATGCATACACTCCCTGAAACTCAGCAGCTCTCGTTGCTCATTCAAGACCTCATAAGACTTATAATGAATTTAAAGTCCTATATTAGGCAATCATATTTTTCCATGACCAAATCGGCATAAGACTGCACCCTGAAATTTACATTTTAATTTAGAAATAGCTGCCATGGAGCCCTAATCACAGAGAGCACACAGCCAAGTGCAGGAGTCAGACAGGGAACGGATCATTGGAGCCCAAAGTAGGAAATGCAAGGATACAGTCAGGCCCGGAGCCCAAGAACCCAGGAAAGGATTTCAAGTACAATCTATAATAATAAAAGCATAATATGCTAATTAGACCAGATGTCCTTCCAGATGAAGCTGGGGCTATGACGGAAGCCCGGGTCCCGGGTGCCAGAGGGAAGCCGGTGCCGGCAGACAGGGGAAGGAAGGCCTACTCTTGCATGAATTTCGTGCATCAGGGCTCTAGTTAATATTATAAACTACTTCAAATGCTGCAAATACCTCCATTTCCTTAATTTCCCCTTCGATGGGGAAAAAGAAGGCTACGTTTTCCATATTATTAGAAGGGTACGTCACCAGTAAAAATGTCCCTTTAGTTCCTCAACTTCCCATCTGGAGGTAAACAAGGACAGGACAAGGAATGAGGGATGAGAAAGGGGCTGGAAGACAAAACGTAAAGGAGACCCCAGAAATGTTCTAAGAAACAGTCTATACACACTAATTTTAAAGACACAAAACTCTACCCGCGCCCTCCCCCCCCCCCAAAAAAAAAACCATGAAACACAGAGAATAAACCTGTGCCAAAGCTTGGTCTTACATCCATCCTCATGGAGAGGTGAGCTGCTCATGAAACAAGCATGTCTGATTTCTATGCATACGCACATACAGAAAAAAGACTGGAAGCAATGGACCTCCGAATGGAGTCATGTGATCCCTTTCTATGTATCCACACAGCTACATGTCTGGAAGGATGTACACCCCAATGGTATCATCAGAGATTAGGTCTGAGGTTGAAGTTTGGGGTGAGTTTTTCCCTTCTTTATACTTTCCTGTCCTCTCAGTGTTTTATATTGTACATAGGTAACAGTCACAATTTTTAAAAATAATAGGTAATATTCACAACTTAAAAAGTAATGCTAGTTCCATTATGGGGACACACACACACACACACACACACACACACACACACACACACACACATTCACAAGCTGTCACCAGCGAATTCATAATAAGAGTATGCTTGTGGTGAGGATGGGAGGGGCCAGTCAGATAGCTAGCTGAGCCAAAAAGGGAAGTCCCTTCTGTCCCACCCCCACCTCACCACTGCGTAATGGCTGAAAGTCAAAGGGGAAGAGATCATCATCATCACATGTCACACATTTACCCTTTGGGGCTGAAGGTCCAGGGACAAGGTACTAATGCCCAGTTAGCATCAGAGCAGATCAGTGAACGTCCCACTTAGCTTATGAGTCACCCCCACAAGTGAATCCACCTTCCATGTCTAGATGAGAAAAACCAAATAGTGAAAATGCAATAAATTTCTATCAAGCTTTGTCTTTAAACGTTCTCTTCACTGGTCAGATGAAAGCCAATGAAACTAAAATCTGCAAAGTCTGATGTTCTTTAAATGCTTTTTAATCACTTGACCATTGTCCTCGTTATCCCACTTTTCTCACAGGTCAAAAGTAATTTGAAAACAACAGTATTCGTGAGTTTCTCCGACTCCCCAGCGGTTCCTCCTCTCCTCCCCCCACCCCAAATAATGATTTCTGTTAATTTTCAATGACCCTGAGTTCTCTGATGTGGCCATTTGGAAATAATGGAGCCTAGCTGAGAACAGACAGATAACCACAAATAGATTAAAAAGCAGATTTGTTTTCCTTGAGGGAGTTGGTCAAAGCTCCAAGGGTGGCCGAGAGGCCGGACTGCCAAGCAGCAGTCTCGGTGAGAACGTGCCACTGAGTCCCTCACTCCTCTGAGCGCTTCATGCCAGCACTGGCTTTCTCCCGAGTTATCTTGCTCCAGCAAGGCTTGTGACAACTTTTAAAAGAGAGAAGTCACCACTTCAAAGATGAGGACAGAAAGAAAGAATGAAGGGGAACTGAGCAGGTATGTGCAACACATAATTGGCAGAACGGGGATGTCAATATAGGTCTTTCCACTTTGCACACTACAGTATTTCTTCTAAACCAGAGTGTCGTGAATTAAAACGTGAATGAACTCAATCGGAAGATGCTTGAAGCTTACATCACACAAAAATTAGTGCAAAAAGTCAACTAGGTAAATTTACTTTCAAGCAAATTCACTAAAGAAAATTCTGGAATCAGAAGCTATTTAAAAGACTGGAGAAGAGTTCCCTTGATTAGGTTACAGGTACCTTATTATAGACCTGTGCCCTCAAAGTTATTAAACATGGAGTTCATGAGGTAGTAGTACCATCATGAACCTTCCAACTAGCTCCTGCCGAGAAACTAGGATGGGAGATGGTGGGGAGGAAGCATGTTTAACTTGGGCTCTTGTTCCAGTCCAGTTGCTTCTGGCTGTGACTTTGAGCCCATCGCTTAAGTTCAAGTGGCTCAGTCTTTTAATTTGTAAAAATGGAGATAATACGGCCAACTTCACTGCTGTAAAGAATAATGCAATCATGAGTCCCTTGCATATAAGGTGTTAATTATCATTACCTCTGTCAACAGGACAGATGATTTCCATCTCGGTGCTTACTGCAGTTCCCAGAACACCGCTGGTCCCTATCCGAGGACTTGCACCCCCTACTTGATAAAAACAAGACGCCCACTCCTGCTTTTTTGATACTTTCAAAGTCATACACAAGTAAATTCTCATGAGGAGGGTTCCTTACAGTTCCCTTAACACTTTCCCCAATGCATCGCTCTGCACTG